>WFKR01000007.1:32146280-32746280 GCA_025331145.1 Rosa persica | reverse complement strand
GACGGATTGAGTGACGAGCAATTGGATTATTGTAGTTTTCGTTTATAGAGGACGCAGCAGGATAAGAGGTGAGTAAATCTCACATGGTTCATTTACGAATCGAATTTCATTATTTCCGTATGTATTCAATAAGTTATACGCAAATTATAGTTGGTATTAGTGGTCATTCCTGAGTGGATGATTACATATATATATATATATATATATATCTTTATGTGACTTATATATATATATATATATGGATGGTGTGTTATTGGATTTTTGATTTATTATTTCGAGTATTTACTTTCTTTAGAAATACAATATATCATGTAATTATTGATTTTATTGTGAGAAAGCATAAGTGAGTCGAAGCGTAACATTTGAGTCAGATAGGACAACTTTTAAATGTTTTGATCTACGGATTGGTCACAAGTGGTGACTAAGGCAAGATTATCGTAAACGTGAATCTTGGCCAAGGTGACACATTATGATTCAGTTAGAGCTCTAGTCTGTCTGCCATAGTATGACATGAAAGCAGTGAGTTGAATTACTCGTGATAATGAATACAGTATGACATGAAAGCAACGAGTTGAATTACTCGTGATCATGAATACATATTTTTTATATAAGATGGGTCGAGTGGTGAGTGATGAGATTTGTTGGAAAATGGTTTGGAAATGGAGGTGTAATATTTTGTTTTGAATTGGGATTGTTTTGAGTAAAAGTTGTTGATTTACTGTTTTTTTTTGCTATTTACTCATACGGGCTTTCAAAAGCTTACCGAGTTTTGTGTTGTTACAATCCCGGTACACTATTCAAATGGTGTAACGATACACTATTTAAAGGGTGTAACGGATAATCCTGCAGGTTAGGAGAATCAAGGTGGTGATCGAGCTGTTTAAAGTGATAATATTTATTTTATTCGCTTTTCTTTTGTGAGGTTTGTTATACTTGTAAGAGTTTTACAATTTACATTGTGTGTGAATTGTAATAATTAACTTGACGATCTTGGCATTTTATATTTCAGTGTTGTGTTTGTTTTAAAAAAACAAAATAATATTTCTGGATGTTATTTGAGTGAGTTATTTAATTCACGTTTCGGATTTGAAATTGTTATCAAAAATTCGGGGAGTGGCAGTTTTTATATACATTTCCGTTGTTTTTTTCAAATATTTACCAAAATGATATATCCTTGATATTTCTGTCGAAATTTCAGTTTCCGGAACCATCGATATTTTCTTGAAACTCGATATTTTGGTCCTTGCTTAGGACAAGTACATCTATAAACCAAAATCAAAGTTAATTGCTGATTTACTTACTAAATTGGTCACTGATGATTTATTATTTATCTTAAATTAGCAATTACCTCCGGTTACACAATGCAATTGTCGATGAGCTATAACATATTGGTAAGTTATAATTCTAACATCACTGTAAAGACACTGATATATGTAAGGATGGGGTGGTTAATGAGTTTTTTTTTTTTAGGAAAAAAAGATAATCTATCTACCAATCACACTTCAAAATTTGAATATATTTTCAATAAATAACTGCTCAACCTCTAATTAACAAGGGACTTCTCACTTATCTTAACTTTTCATCTTTCAAGATTAGTAATAAATAATCTTCATATTTCGTTCTCTACTCACACATTCCTTTCATTCTACATCTACATCTCTTTTGAAATGTTATCATCCATGTTATTTCTCCTCTTTTGATGGAAGAACTGAACAAATGGTTGTTAGATAGGGAGTGTATAGAGCGGATTCATGCTACAAACTCTCAAGAAGTTGTGATGGTAACGCAATATCAATTATCAGAAACACCTAGATAGCGCAGTTAATGACCTGGTTGTGGCCAAATGTCGAAAGTCATAAAGAAGTTCGAGGTCATTTTCTTATAGAGGATTATACTGTCAAACGTCCAGTGTACGCCGAAGCAAGCTTTCGGAGGAGATACATAATGTAAAATCTTGTCTTCCAACGCATTATAGAGGAGCTTTGCAACCTCGATAGATTTTGGGGGCAAAAAGCAGATGTCACTGGAAAAATGGGATTGCTTCGGGACGTGATAGGGACCATCGACTGCATGATTGCTTCTCAACAGAGGACAACACTGCAGTTTTCCAAGCACGATTGACACCATCAACTTTATGCATTAAGAGTGGAAGAATTGCCCAACCAGCTGGGCTTAACCTTTCACGGGTCGAAAGGATAGACCAACTATTATTATTGAAGTAGTGGCATCATACGACACGCATATATGGCATGCGTTTTTATGTGAACATATGTATTCCATTTCAAATTTCTAACAAATTGAAGGATAACCACCCAAAAATTATACATGTACTTAATTCTAACTGAAAATAACTAAACCAAACTACAGACAAGGTTTGAATGAAAATCTCCAACATATCATACATGGAATCCTTACACATGAACCAATAAGAATTAAACTTCAGACTAAAACAAAAACATAATTGTTTATTGAATTAAGAGATGAACTCTAAAAATAAAAATAAAAAATTTAGGGAAGTTACTTAAACAATCGATCTTTTGATAACCAGACCCGCTAATACATAAGAAACACCAGACTGCTGAGCAAGCTTAAATCCAAGGATCCTAAATTTAAACTACACCACACTGCGTCAAATTGTCTCTGGTATTCAAAACTCATTAACATCACAATAAAACCCACTGCAGACGTTATCAATCTCAAACATATTCAATTATATATACATGTATACAATGAATCTGTGTTATGATTACCTAAAGGATAAAACGAGTTGGAGTCCAAACTTCACCATGCTAAAAAAGATATCCCTCTATGTATGCACGATACAAGCTACAGACATCTTACTAATAAACTGAGTTGTTATCGTCGACATAAGACCATGATGTGGTGGTTTGAAGATATTGAAATCCTCATTCAGATAGGACACTTAGCCGGCGGCTGGAGTACTTGTTCCGCATTGAATAAACTCGCAACTTTGGACAGAAAAGACACGCTCGCTACATAAAATTTTCTACCATTTCTCTTGTTGATGTAAAGTTGAAACCAAGGAGATGTAAATTAGCTAGCTCGTCCACTGCAACAATGTTGTCGATAAATATAGGAAGAACATGAACCATATATTTGGATAAAGGATGTTTACCATTAAAACATAAGAACATCGTAGCATAAGGGTGGATTCAGTTGAAAATAGACGAGAAATTTCATCATCTAGTTACCGACCTATGTTGGTCTGTTTCCTAAATCTGCAACTGAAACCGAGCCACTAGCAGTTCCCGACATATCAATATACCAAAATGTCGACTCAAATTTCGACTCAAATTACGAGAGTAGCTAAATCTAGAAATTAAGCGCCGCCATCACAGTCTCGATCACACTTTGCCCCCATCTGCAGCCCCAAATTGAAATTAGAAATGCATAACTCTTCCTCCAGTACATCTCAATCTCTATTGTCATCCTTTTGTGCCCATTAATGGAGAAAATATTCGATTTTCACGTTCTGGTTCTGATTGGGAGGGGGATCGCAAATTGGGTTGGAGGGAATTGAGTTGGGTTTTGGGGGTTAGATTGAAAATTAGGGTTATTAATACAATTGAAGAAGTTGAATTGGGGAAATTAAGGGTTTTGGGGTTGAATTGAATTTAGGGCTAGTGGTGGATGACGTATATACTAAAAAGAAAAGGATGATGATGGAACTGGAAAAAAGAAGAAGAGGAGGAAAGAAACTGAAGGAAAAGACGATAAATGAGGGCCGAACTTCTTTTGTTTGAATTCTACCAGTTAATAAGATAATAAATATAAACTTTGTAAATAATATAATGAGAGCGGCTCATGCTCTGGTGGTTAAGAGCCGTTGTTATGCAAGAGGTAAGGGGTTCGAGTCTTATCTCTTACCAAATTTAAAATTTGTATATTATTCAGTATGTATATGTATATACGGTCGGTACGATATACTGCTAGTATAAGGATTTGCATACCGTAGCAAAGCCAAAGCTGACTCTCGGTACAGCTAGTCGAGCTGAAATGTCAGTCAATCACATATTTGGCCCAAGTCAGCTTGGCTCAGTCTTGTCACGTCGCGAACCTAAAATTACTAGGTTATTAGTCGTTAATAGGTAAACGACAATTTCAATTACTTTTTCGAATGTTTCAAGTTTTTGAGTAAATTTTCTTCGACGTTAAACCAAGTTCGTGGACACGTGGCACGCTAAAATCGGAGTTGCAACGAATAAGTTATAAGGGTTTCAAGTCAGTGGTAGTTTTGTAATTATGTTGAATTCGTGTCTATAAATAGCCATCTAACTTTCCATTTCGGCAAAGCCCTGAAATTTCCAGATTTTTTCCTCTCTCGCCGGCGTAGCTTTCCGGCGTCACCGTCGCTTCGTCTCGCCACCTATGGTCATGAAATTGATATCAATCTCTTCATCTTGAAACATGGTTTCCATCCATATATGCTTTACATCCTATCATTCACCATAGACAACGAATCAAAGCCAAGAAATTTACTGTAGCAATTGGAGGTCAACGCCGATTTCTTCTGATTTCGGCCATCTCCGGTGATGAAACTTGTACTAGTAGAAGCGGCTTGGCATGCATTTGAAGGCCTCCAAGCCTTTTTCAGCAAATCAGAGCGTGGAGGAAGAATTGAAGGTTTTAATATTTTTTTGGACTAATTTCACTTTGTCTCCTCCAACTTACAATCCAAAATCATGTTAGTCCTTGATCTTCAAAATGCATTAAGAACACCCCTGTACTCTCAAGATTCCTCTTCCGTGTCCAATCCTCATAGCGCCGTTTAAATGTGTCGTCAAATGGTGATGTGGCACCACATTCGGACACAGTTTTTGGGTCAAGACCCACATGAATGGCTAAATTCCCTAAATAACTTTTGGCTTAATTCACCCAAAAAAAAAAATCACAATCTTTATCTTTTTTCCAATCGAGCACCTAAACCCATCTCCATCTTAACACACCATTCAATCACCCAATAAATACCCAAATCAAATCTCGCCAACTCCTCTGAGAACGGCTTCTTCAATGGTAGAACCCCAAATCTCCAAGACCTTCCCCATCAAACTGAAGCAAAATCCCAAGCCTCGTACCATAGAGCATACACCGAAAGCTCTCGCTTCAAGAAGGCAACGGCGGCAGCGACTCTACTGGCCTTGTGTTCTCAGCGGTTCGATCAATTCGTCGGTGCTCGTGGTTATAGAGGAGCTCCAATTGCAGTTTTGAAATGGCTCGGCTGCAGTAGCTCACTGTCTCTGCATCGGCGAAGGTTGTGGTGCCGGCTAATTGTGAACGTCGCTGCCTTGCAAGATGAATCGGAAAAGCTCCAATTTTTGGTTTTTCTGGGTTTGATTATAGCATTGCGTTGACATAAAATTGATGCTTTTTCTAGGCCATGCGCATATGAGTCGGTGAGGCTATTAACTAGCACTATCTTGGCTTAAAGAGACGGAGCTTACGGATGAGATTCGGAAGAAGGATGGCGTGGAGAATGGCGGTGGTGGTGGAGGAGTCAGATTCAGTTGTGGTGGTGGAAGAGCTAGTAACTGTGGATGAAGAGGCTGCAATGGCGGTAGAGGCAAGAAATTGTTCGAATAAGGAAGGAGAGCCATGGAGGTAAGGTTGATCAATCTCGAAGATCACAGCAATGGCGAATTTGTTCGTCTCCTGGTGAAGGCCACCATGCTAGATTGGTGGTCTATGATCAGCTTTATGTCAATTTTCTTCTTTCTGGTACACATCTCGAAAACAAAAAGAAGATTAGAAGGGATTAGAACACAATAACGAATTGGTTGAGAAATAGTTAAGAAAAGTCAGATGTGGGTGTCCAAATCAATTCTGGGTTTGACTCGTTGGAACCAGAGAGCGTGATGACGGTGGAGGTGAGTCGCGGTGGTGCTTAGAGAAGTGTGGTGGAGGAGAGAGGGCGAGAATTCCAAATTTGAGGGCTCAATCTCTCATACAGAAACCCAGAAGCAAAAATGGAATGATTTCATCAATAAGGGGGCAATGTCCATTTTGCCCTTCTTATGGATTGAAAGACTGAAAAGTGGGTCATGCTGTCGGTGCCACGTCACCATTTGACGGCACATTGAGATAGAGCTATGAGGACTGGACACGGAAGAGGAATCTTGACTGTACAGGGGTGTTCTTGAAGAATTTTGAAGATCAGGGACTAACATGATTTTCGACCCTAAGTTAGAGGAGACAAAGTGAAATTAGTCATCTTTTTTTTTCACTGTAACAATCAGGGTTTTGCGGTTGGGTTTGCTTTCCGGCCATTTTAGATGTTTTCTGACTTTGCTATAGTTGAGAAAAGTGTTGGGCTTGTTGAGAGGATGGTGTTGCAGAAATTAGTGACTGGAGGTGTAGTTGGCCGGCGGCGCGTGGAACAGGGTTTAAATTGTTGTTTTTACCTAGTTAAATTACTTGTGAGTTGTAGATTCCATAAATGTGATTTTGGTGGAAATTGGAGAAGTTTTGTATCGATTATGAATTTATGAAAGTTAGAATTTCGGTTATCAATTTACGAGAATCTGACCATCAGATTTCTCTCAGTTCTGCCCTAGAACCTTTAATTAATGAATTGGTGTTATGGTGAAGTTTGGGTTGGATTGGAGAAGAAATGAAAATGTTGATTTATGAGGATATTATATTGGGATCGTATTTAATTGCTGAGTTGTTATTCACGAATTATAATTGTGCACAGGACGACGTAGCGAGCTACTGCTTGATAAAGGAAACCATTTGCGTGGTCGCCTAAATAATACTGTGAGTGGACGTTTGCTTTAAATTAATTGTGCATGCAATTTATTATCATTTTCTTCTGATTGAGATTTTTCTGATTGAGATTTAAATTATGATTTAAATTATTAAGATTTATTCATGCTCTATGAAATTATGAGATTATTAGGGAAATTCGTTTCCGACGGCTTACATTATTATCAAGACTACTTTAAATTATGAGTTATTGAGTTATTTTTGATTTATCGGCAAGGAGTTTATTTTGAGTACCAGAGGATTTTAAGAGTTTTTGTCGATATTCAAATTATTGAGATTTATAAGAATTTCTATAGACTATCGTGAGATATGACTTATTTCGAAAGGAAAAGGGTTTTTAAAAAGGGATGAGTTGACAAGGAGGTTTTTTTTCAGCACATGCGCACATTACCCTGGTCGGCAACCCCCTTCAGGTAATAGTTTGTTTGGCAGTCCCCTCCAATGAGGTAGTTAGTCGGTAGTCCCTTCTAACTACCTGTGGTTAGTTGGCAGTCCCCTCTAACCACTGCCTCTTGTATTCCGGTCGACAGTCCCCTCTAATGTGTCATCTGGTCAGCAGTCCCCCTCCAGATGACATGAGATGACTAGTCGGTAGCACTTTCTAGTCATCGAACGTTTTACAAGGAAACGTGGATTTTGGAACGGAAGTAGATTTAAAAGCCTTCATAAATGGCACTGCATGCTAGATTTAAAGAATGAGAAAATGGGAAAGCATTCGTTAGTTAATTTCAAAATTACTATATTTTTGTCCACTCACTCTAACGGTTTTCTAAATGCTTTTCCCCTGTGCCATTCAGTTTCAAATGCTCAGTGTGTAGGCGAGATTAGTCGAGGTTGGGCGTACATTACATTTGAGGAATAGTTGTCATTGCTTCCGCATGGTAGGATCCATTGATCATTTACCCTTTTTATTTTATATTCTTGTGTATTAGAACTGCTCTGATAACCTATGTAATTATTTGTATTGAGTTGAGATTATTGAAATAGTGAAATATGTGATGAGATGTTTTTGGGGAGCAGGGTAGCTCCAGGAGAATAAGGACGGTTGCTTAGAAGTGTAAATGAGTTTGCTACAGGTTTTTGGGTAGTCCATTTTAGGGGTGATTTCCTGTCCTGACAATAATTGATTTTTAATTTATTTCTTTCTAACTTTGTAGGCTGATTTTGCTGCAGCTTTTGTATTGATTCTGTGGACACAAGAATTCCATTCCATTGTATTGTATGGGTCACGAGTTAACTTGCTATTTGATTTCAGCTACTCGTACAACAAATGATCAATAAACAAGTGGTGCCAATTGTAGTTGAAGAAAAAATATCAAATGAAAAGATTGTGCCCTATATTTTACTAAAATGAAAGCAAGTGGGTTTTGAATCTCATTAGAACAACAATGTTTCATTTATTACATAGGCTAAGCATGAGAAAATGGTATGATTTACATATCAAGTGAGGATATGATGACATTTTAGTTGATGGTTTGTCAAGCACTTCCAAGAGAACCCATCTGTATGCAAAAGGGATATAATTCAATCACGAGTTAATCAAGCTAGAATTCATGTGCTTCTAAGGGGTCAGAGGAAGGAGGGATACAAAATCTCACCATTTCTAACATCTTCAAAAAGATTATTAACATAAGTTGCAGTTCTAAGGCTGTTAATCCACAAACGGACGCATCACTCTTCCTGAGAAGTTTCTGCATCATTTGTCATCATCTCAGCAAATTAAAGACATTTTTTACTAGCTGAACTCAATCCATTCTGGCAGAGAAACCCACACAGCATACATACAAATTTCAATAATGTGCAATAGGGTCATAAATTTGTTCAGAAAAAACAGTATATGAAGCTACACAAAAAGCACTAGACACTTTGCAGATTACTGTGGGATACAAAATTTGGAAAATTAGGACCACTAAAGTGATAAAGAAGAAGAATTAAGTTAAAAATCCAATAGGTTGTGATTTCTAGGTGGCCAAGGTGACATAGTCGGAAAGATCACCTAGGTTTACAAGCAATAAACCTAAAACAAAGGTTCTGGAGTCCACCAGAGATAAAAGAGAAAAATCTCAATTTGATTGATAGTTAGATAAAAGATAGGTTCTGCAACCGTTTAAGGTTGCTTATATAGGAGAAAAGAAATCCTAGGGCGACTAACAATGAAATCCTAAAGCCCACGGGTAAAAATAAAACAAACCCAAAACAAACTAGGAAACCGAAAATTTTGAAAAATAGAAAAAATGCAGTTTTGAGGCCCTAAACGACCCTGAAAGCCTGAAAAAGCCCCCACGTCGTGGCCAAGCTACAAGTTTTGCTCTTTAGCGCGATTCCCTTTCTGAAAATCTATAGAAATCTCGAATCGAACACCGAATGCCAAAGTTGCAATAGTAACTTGGGTTTTCCTCCTTTTGCACGATCAAGCTGTTCTTCAATTCAGACTGTCATCCATTCTACATCACAAGGTACCAGCAGTTACAATCTTACATATTTTGCAATGACAAAATAATTTAAATAGAGAACATCAAATCAGCATTATTTCCAGAGGAAAAGAGGATGGTGATTAACAATTTATGTCAACTCAGAACGAAAATTATGCAAGTGAAAAAAAGAAGGAAATGATTCTTCAAATTGCAGGCTTAAACAAAAGCACTTGGGAAGTATTCTTACTTGCCTGTGCTGGAATGAATGTAAAGCATCTAGAGTTATAGGATTATGAGGCAGAGATTGCATACCATATTTGATTTGATTTCTAGGTTGAAATCACTCCTTAACAAATAATTGAAGCCTGGCACCTCATCCTTTGTCTTCGATCGATGTTGCCATTTTTGTTTTATCCATAATCTTAATTTATATATTTTTCAACTGTCATTTCCTCCCTATAACAATTTGTTGGCTTTATATTCTTGTTTTACTAAGACAGTTTGTCCTAGAGTTAATTTTCAAGATGCGAATTCCATATGGACATTAAGCATGAAGGTTCTACACCTGTACTAGAAGTTTGAACCAAGCAATCGGCTTCATGCATACATAAATATCCCAATGAAAATCTTAACAGGGTTTTATAAAGTTTGTCTTTGATCGTGTTTTCGAAACCTGGGTTTTACAGAATCTCAAAGCATGGAAGTTTATAATTTATAAAGTGGATTATAAAATACATCATACAATCAGTTCAAATATACCAAGACAGCAAAACACTGTATTCAAATCAAATGTCCCTTTTAACATTGTTAAACAGAGGAGATTAGGTTACTAATTTAGTAAATTAAATAGTTGAATACATTACTCTCAGACCTGACTGATTAAGCAGTGTCAGACTAAATTAATCATTATCACTGTGAAGTTGGACTATGACTCTCTATCTTGGCTAGTCCTTATTAATTATCTACAATTCTCCATGATTTGCCCAAGCATTTTGAATTGTTCTTGTTATTGTATATACACAATGGCTTTTGATCAAAATGAGGAACTGGTGTCAAAGTTGCCCAGAATGATTCGAAATGCCAGCAAGGAGAAAATGAGACAGTTGAACAAGTTAGAAAAAGCTTGCTTAAAGAATGAGAAGCCATGTGAGAGTTAGTTGGCACGGGCTTTGGTAATATAAATTATACAAGTCATTGACAATCCATAAGTTAATATGTACATGTCTAGATGTTATTTTTGACCTATGGTAAAGGGCCCTATATAATATTGGCGAGGTATAATGCCATTTCAAACATTTTGATCAAATTGTTTTAAGTTTGAGTTTATGAACAGTGATTTTTCAAACTTCTTGCTTCTAATTCCTTTGATTTGGTTTGTCTTTTAGTGAAATGGCTTCTAAATTTTTAAATGCGTTGTTCTAGTGAGATTCAAAGTCCTGAATGCTTTACATTCATTTCAAACAATTTGATCACTTTGTTTTGATTTTTCAAACTTCTTGCTTCTAGTTCCTTTGATTTGGTTTGTCTTTTAGTGAAATGGCCTCTAAATGTTTAAATGTGTTGTTCTAGTGAGATTCCACCCTAGATGTTTTACATTCATTTCAAATAATTTGATCACTTTGTTTTGATTTTTCAAACTTCTTGCTTCTAATTGCTTTGATTTGGTTTGTCTTTTAGTGAAATGGCTTCTAAATCTTTAAATGTGTTATTCTATTGCGTTTCAAATCCCTAGATGCTTTACACTCATTTCAAACAATTTGATCACTTTGTTTTTAGTTTGAGTTTATGGACAGTGATTTTCAAAACTTCTTGCTTCTAATTCCTTTGATTTGGTTTGTATTTTAGCGAAATGGCTTCCAAATTTTTAATTGCGTTGTTCTACTGAGATTCAAAACCCTAGATGTTTTCCATTCATTTCAAACAATTTAATTACTTTGTTTCTATTTTGAGTTTATGAACATTGATTTTCCAAACTTCTTGCTTTTAATTCCTTTGATTTCATTTGTCTTTTTGTCACACCCCGAACTTTAAAATAAAAATTCAAAATCCGAAACATGAATTACCACAACTCAAAATAATCATCCTGAAAATTTCTTTTTCCATAACAACCTCATCACACAATTTAATTTCAAAACCTGAATTTAGTCTGGGGTAATTATTACAACTCACTCACAAATTAAATTGTAAAGCTCTAAATAAGCATAACAAACCTCACCACTTAAATGAAAACAAATAAATGCTGCAATTCCTAAGGAGCACGGTCACCTCCCTAGTTATCCTGACCTGCAGGAATATCTAGTGTATCGGGATTGCAACAACACAAAACCAGGTAAGCTTTTGAAGCTCGTATGAGTAAAAAGAAATAACGGTTGTTTAATTAATTCATACTCATTTTCACCCAAGTCAAGCTCAACACTTTCCACATCCACAAAGAACCAATAATCTCATAATCAATCACAAAATCACAAATCAACACAAAACCCTAATTTACATCTTTCTTCTCAAAACCTCGAAATCGTATTTATAAAAATACAATATTGACAGACTAGAGCTCTAACTGAATCGTAGCCCGTCACCTGGCCTAGGTTATGACATCCGACATATTTATCTTTATCGTATTTCATCAATATGTATACTTATATACATATTTAGAATGTCTGATACTCATACTTATTCAACCAATCGTATCCCATCATCCACCTAGGATTAGAGCGTCCGATTCCCCTATACCGGTTACTACGTTAACCCTAAATCCATAATGAGCACAACAATATGTTTTCACACAATGAGATCAACTCATCCAACGTACACAATATTATTATGAAATTTAAGCATTTGAAATATAATCCAAATCATCATTCCAACTCAATCATATCATTACCCAACAACACACCAACCAATATATATATTCTATATAAATATATATATATATATATATATATATATATATATACGTAATCATCCACTCAGGAATGACCACTAATACCATCTATAGTTCACACAAGAAAATAGTGAAATTCATTTGTATAATTAAAATTTATTTTACTTACATCAAGTCCATGTGATTTAAAAAAAATATTTAATCCATAAATATTTTTCACACAATTGTGACAAAATAAATAAATTAAAAGCACTCGATTCATAATATGAACCATGTGAGTTTTACTCACCTCGAAACTCCCGCTGCGTCTTCAATTAAAATACAATACACACCGAAACAGCTCACCTAAATACAACCCGTCAATCACCTAATCAAATGTGACTTGAATTTAGCTAATAATTCCAGAACATACTTAAACTACCATTCAACGGTAGGATTCTAAATTATAAGAAAATCCGACAGACGGATTCTCATGAATCGCCTCCCTAATCACCGTTTTACAATTATACAAAGATCCAACGGTCGGATCTTCACCCATGACCACAAAAAGCCACTGGGATAGTCATATGATCATCATAACAAAATTACAAGTCCATCGGACGGTCCTAACTTCACAGATCACAAATCTAAAGATCGAAATTGATCGAAATCTAAAAATTCATAACTAAATCATACGATATCCGAAAAATACGTATTATATGCCAAAATGATCGTATTGCAATGAAGAATCTTAAAATGTACAGAAACTATATTTTTGAGCCCCAGAGGTGGCCTGAAGGGCTGCCGGAGTTAGTGGCAGAGCAGCCGCCGACCACCACCAATGGTGTTGGGGTCGAGCTTCTCCCCTTTGTTTCATCATTTTGAGCAACTTTCATAACTAGTACAAGACCAGAAAATAACATGAAGAGGTCGAAATGTACCAAAAAACAGTCGATCACTGTTTCATAAAAACAGTCGATCACTGTTTCATAAAAACAGTCGATCACTTTGGCCGGAAAATTTCCAGAAACCGGTGGTGCTCGGATCCACATAAAAACTCCAACAACTCGACTCGATCCCTTCTTGAGACTTCTTTAGGAACTCAAGGTGAGTTCACCAAGCCAAGAATCACAAGAAATGGTCGTCTGAAACTCGAGATATCCGGATTTGTAGGTGGTTTTTGATCTAAATCGAGGTGAGCTCCGACGAATGTGAAATCGTTATACCCAGGTCTGGTCCTTCTTGGTGCTTGTTCAGCAACTTGATACGAGTCTAATGAGCCAAGAATCAAGAGGAATGATGATCTGTAGCTCAAGATATCGAGATAGAAACAAAATCGAGCTTTAATGGATACCTAGCTCCCGCCGCCGCCGCCGGCCGTGTCGAGGCGCAAGGTTGCCTCTGGCAGCTGCGCAAGGTTGGGGTGAAGGTAGGGGAAGTGGTCAGAGGCCTTAAGGTGGACGGTGGCGTGAGAGAGAGCACGGTGAAGCCGTGCTCTGTTTTGGTTGCTTCGGCCGAGAGAGAGAGAGAGAGAGAAGACGGTGAACAGTTTCTCAAAGGGGAAAGCCAGAAGAAAAAAAAAAAAAGAGGAAAGTTTCCTATTCTGCTAGGGTTTTTTCCTTAAATACCCGAAATGGGAAAATCTTCTAAATGCGATAACTAAATCAGAAAAAATCTGATCTTTGTGTTCCGCATATGTACTGACTCGTATCGACGAGATTTACAACTTTCATGAAGGAAGTTTTCCCAAATTTCGCACATATAAAAAGTCGATTTCTTGAATCGAGCATTTCGTTAAAACAATCGTTTCGGAACTTCGATAATTCAAAAAAATATATATATATATTTTCGAGCAACAGTGGTGAAATTGTACAATATTTGTTAAAGGAATTAAAATGGAAATTGCAGTTATTACACTTTTAGTGCAATGGCTTCCAAATCTTTAAATGTTTTCCATTCATTTCAAATAATTTGATTACTTTGTTTCTAGCTTGAGTTTATGAACAATGATTTGCCAAACATCGTGCTTCTAACTCCTTTGATTTGGTTTGTCTTTTAGTGAATTGGTTTCTAAATCTTCAAATGCATTGTTCTAGTGAGATTCAAAGCTCTAATGCTTTCCATTCATTTCAAACAATTTGATAACTTTGTTTTGATTTTTCAAACATTTTGACTCTAATTCCTTTGATTTGGTTTGTCTTTTAGTGAAATGGTTTCCAAATCTTTAAATGCGTTGTTCTAGTGAGATTCAAAGCACTAGATGTTTTACATTCATTTCAAACAATTTGATCACTTTGTTTCTAGTTTGAGTTTATGAACAGTGATTTTCCAAACTTCTTGCTTCTAATTCCTTTGATAGTTTGTATTTTAGCGAAATGGCTTTTAAATCTT
This sequence comes from Rosa persica, assembly GCA_025331145.1. NCBI lineage: Eukaryota > Viridiplantae > Streptophyta > Magnoliopsida > Rosales > Rosaceae > Rosa > Rosa persica. The sequence continues at coordinate 32,731,832 of WFKR01000007.1, read as the reverse complement.
TAAATGCATTGTTCTAATGATATTCAAAACCCTAGATGTTTTCCATTTATTTCAAACAATTTGATTACTTTGTTTTCTCTATGTATCACAACAATTGGTTGTAGCCCATCAATGGATTTTTCCAAAAATAAAACATTTATGGTCATAGCTTACCATTATCAAAAGGATGTCCACCAAGCTATCAAATGATGATGGTAAGTAGGGTATGGTTCTCATTAATTTTTGTTCACTGACATTAATCCCCTTTATTAAAGTGGGTATAATGTACCCACTTTAATAACCATATGTTAATAGTCCTTTTAGGGTAAACAAGTTGTGGATTAACTCTAATAACCGTTATACCAAATCAATTTTTCGGAGGGAAAGCATACTTCCAGATGCCATGAGTTGATAAGTTCTTAAGGGAATACCATCTAACTTAGTTGATTAAGTACTTTTACCCCAATTTAGGAAAAGCAAATTCCCCGAGTCACAAAGGGCCTATTTTTCCAACCTGTTCACTTTTGGAAAAGCTTGCAATATTAACATCATTGCAGCAGGAAATTACCTTTAGAGTCATATCCATATGCAAAGATAAAATAGATAAATGCCCTATTTGGTTACTCTAGTGCAAGTAAACTCATGTTTTAGAATCAATTATGATAAGTGCATGTTTTACTTGTAACTTTGAAGTTTGTTTCATCACCCAAAGTTGGACATTTCATCTTATGAATTGGGATTGACCAGGGCGTGGTTCCAAATATTTACTTGGTTGCATCTCACTAGTCATCAAGTTTTCACATAAACTGAAATGCCACTGGCTAACTCATTAGCTCTAACAAAGTGCCTAGCCGGAGGTTGAAATATGCCATACGGCAGGAAACACAGTTTTCCTAGTTGGTTGATGAATCAAAACTTGATACTGTTGCAAGATATTGAAATGTGAAGTTTGTGTTTGCCTTTGCTAATAATGTATTATGCTCTTTTCAGGCAATGCAGATGTAAATTTGTGTCAGTGTTCCAAGTCAGCTTGATTAATCATGGATATATATTACGGAGGTGGAAGAAAACTTGTTTGCTGCAAGTGATGCCAAGGTATGAAGGAGATACGGGTGGAGGGTACATTTGAATTACTGCTATTTACTCTCCTAGATATTTGAATTCAAACAACTGTGATGCTAACTGTTTTTTTTTTTTTTTTTCCAGATGTTTGTATTACTTACTTCTGATACCGTGTTTCTTGAAATTTTATTCCAACTGGTACCTGTACTTGTAGATTTTAGGTTAGGGTAGCTGATAGTTGATTGACTCCGTTTTGCTTGTTTCTGTAGATGCATGGAGAAATGTGCAAGACGCTCTCTGCAATTTATTGCAAAGCAATGTCAATATTTCCTCCTTGGAAGCGGCTCAGCCTAGGAGCAAATCTGGCATCCAAGCTTTATGTTCATTGTATGTAGGACTTGAAAAGGCGAAGAATGTGCTTCAACATTGTTCTGAATGTAGTAAACGTACTTGACCTTGTAGGTTTTCCTCAATATTGGATTGGTAGTTATGTAGTAAGTTAGTAACTGTTACTCTCACCCTAAGCAGTAACAGCTGAGTGTATATAGTATATACTTTAGTGCGTATAGTGGCTAATTACTTTTTGTCTTTCAGGCTATAACTGGGGATTCTGTGATCTCGAAATTTGAGAAGGCAAGAAGGCTGTCATGGATAGCCTCAGGCGTGTTGAAAATATTGTTCCACAATCTATTGGTTGTCAGGTAGTTGTTCTTCAAATTCCATGTGATCATTTCCTGGGGGCTGGTAATTGCAGCTGAATGTTTCTGATATCCTAGTACTAGACTAGTTATGATGGTTAGTCAGTAATCTAATTGGTACCAAGAGATGTAAACTTGTCGTGCCAGCCATTAGTAACCTTGAGGTCTAACGAGTTGAGCTGTTCAACTGGATGTCCATTTAGTGGTCCTAATACCACTTAATTTGTATCTGATAAGTTTAGTGCTACAATAAAAAAGGCATCTTTCTTCTTCATAGGTTATTCTTTTTACATGTTAATAGTGTTAGTTTACTTGAAATTGTTTGAAATTAACTGGGTGATGCTATAATTCCAAGGTGGGATGTTTAATGGTTGTCTCTTACTCTTGCGTTCAGGCATGTCACTTATGGTCCTAATACCACTTAATTTGTATCTGATAAGTTTAGTGCTACAATAAAAAAGGCATCTTTCTTCTTCATAGGTTATTCTTTTTACATGTTAATAGTGTTAGTTTACTTGAAATTGTTTGAAATTAACTGGGTGATGCTATAATTCCAAGGTGGGATGTTTAATGGTTGTCTCTTACTCTTGCGTTCAGGCATGTCACTTAGAGGTGTTTTTAACACTAACATTCTCAAACTTGCTCCAGATTCAAGAGGTTCTTAGTGAACTTGAGTGTACTGTCTTCGCACTTGATCCCTCAGAGAAGCAAGTTGGTGATGACATAATTGCTCTGCTCCAGCAAGGAAGAAAAATTTGACAACTGCGGTGACATTAACGAGCTAGAATCTTTTCAGGCTGCTATCAAGCTTGGTATTACGTCTTCTACGGCAGCTTATGTATGACCCGGTCATCATTGCTTCTGGTCAGACATGCGAAAGGATTTGCATTGAAAAGTGGTTTAGCGATCGGCATAGTACCTAAAGACTCAACAAAAGCTGAGTCATCTTTCTTTTTAACTCCCAATTACTGTGTCAAGGGTCTCATTTCTAGTTGGTGCGAACAGAATGGAATTTCCATTCCCGATGGCCTCCCAGAGTCGCTTGACCTTAACTATTGGAGGCTGGCATTTTCTGAGTCTGAGTCCGCTAATTCAAAATGTATGGGTAGTGTTGGCTCTTGCAAGTTGAAGGGTGCTAAAGTGGTTCCTATAGAGGAGGCTGTAGGAAATGAAACAGGAGCTTTCTCCGGCATCAGAAGAGTCTGAGCCTGATGCTTTTGAGAGTTATCATGATCTTTTAACTGCCTTGAATGAAAGGGAGGACTTAAGGAAGAAGTGCAAGGGGATGGAGCAAATAAGGCTCCTGCTGAAGGATGATGAGGAGGCAGGGTGTACATGGGGGTTTGTTGAAGCACTTCTACACTTTCTTAACTCAGTTGCGCGTGAAGCAAATGTTTTGGCTCAAGAAAGTGGAGCGATGGCTCTATTCAATCTTGCTGCATGTGAATAATAACAGGTATAATTTTTTAATGCTTATAGATTTTAAAAGAATCAAAATGTGACTAGTTGCTCTGGATGGTAATATTTTTAGTTCAAATTAAACGTCATTACATAGCTGGGTTACTAAATGCTTGAAAAATTAGAGGCAACATTGTTAGAAAGAAAGCTGCGTGCAGCATGGGGTATAGTTTTCTACATATGCTACGCAATTGAATCACGGGGGAGAGAATTTGCATTGTCCTTCAACTTTGATAGGACTAGGTTTACTTCTTTCATATAGTTTTCTTGGCTGTAAATGGTTTTACATTCCCAGAGAAGCCTGAATGCTTCTCTTATTTTATTTGGGGGAGCAAATGAGTTGAAGGATATCTGACAATCAGTTTAGTGGGCAGTGTATGTGTATTCTACCTTTTCAGCAGGATTGATATCAGCGTTAATATGTGCTTCTTAGAATGCCTCGCTAAGTGAAGACAAACTCTAGATTAATCGTGTTAGTGAGTGCTTGGACTGTTGATTGAGATAAAGGAAGGGTATGGGGTGAATTATGATTATCTCTGTTGAGCTCTTTTGAGTTGTTCATGAACATTTATGCAAGGGTCACTTTTGGTTCTCTGTTTAGATTTTGAATGTCCTATGCTGTGCAATTTTATAGTAACATGTAATATTCTTTTGGTTTAATTTCACACTTCTCCAGTCCTGGGAAATTTATGAATAACGATAACATGTTGATATATTTTCAAAAATAAAGAGACAATGCTTGCGTCAGGGGTAATTTCGTTGCTGGAGGAAATGATCTCCTATCCCAGTTCTCATGGACCTGCGACAGCCCTTTATCTGAATCTCTCCTGCCTTGAAGAAGCCAACCTTTAATTGGCACAAGCCCTGCTGTCCCTTTCATAACCCAACTCCTTCAAGCTAATGCTGAAACTCAATGCAAGCTTGATGCCCTCCATGCCCTATATAACCTCTCTAGCATTCCCTCAAACATTCCACATCTTCTTTCAGCCAGTATCATCAGTGGTTTGCAATCCCTTCTTGCAGACTCCGGTGAATGTTCAAGGGCAGAAAAATGTATAGCTGTTTTGATAAATTTGGCTTCCAGTAATTCTGCAAAAGATGAAATGATTTCAAATACGAAGCTTATCAGTGCACTAGCAGCACTTCTGGAGGCTGAACAACCCACTGAGCAGGAGCAAGCTGTCTCATGTCTCTTTATGTTGTGTAATGGGAATGAGAAATGCAGTCAGATGGTCCTGCAGGAAGGGGTAATTCCTGCATTGGTGTTGATGTCCGTTAATGGAACATCAAGAGGAAAAGAGAGAGCTCAGAAGCTGTTAATGCTGTTTCGTGAGCAGAGACAAAGAGACCAATCACCTCCGGAGGAGAAGGTGCAACTCTGCGAACAAAATGACAACAATCCCATACCTGCTCCAGAATCAAAGCCGCTATGCAAATCCATCTCAAGAAGAAAGATGGGCAAAGCTTTTAGCTTCTTATGGAAGACCAAAAGCTATTCTGTTTACCAGTGTTGAGTCCCACGGTGCTGTAAATGTCCGTTGTATCATCTTTTTCTTCTTCTTATTCCTAGTTATTATTTTTCTTTTTCTTTTTCAAACAGCAGAATGTACAGGCCCCCTGTAATCTATGGATTTGGATTTTGCACTTATCTTTTGGCTAGGAATACATGTATTAAGAAGTATCATAATCCAAGTGGTTAGTTATTATAGAGTAAACCACGTACCTCTTCCTACTCTTTTCAGGCCATATCTTGAAAAATGCAAATTAATGTAGAAATAATTGCTAGGTTGTAATGTATATAATTGCTTTTAGGGACTAAGTCATGCACAACAAATGAAAAGTTGTAACTGCAAATTAATATTCGCAGAATTGAAATGCACATTATTCAACTGATGCAAATTGATTTTATGAAGCAAACTGCCTAGTAAGGTACGTTCCATTTGTCTCTATATGTTGTTCCCTCATTATTCCTTTAGTTCGTTATTTTCTATTGGTTCTTCAACATTGGCTTCAGCATTGCAGTTCATCTCTTTCTTCTTCTTCAGGAATGCAATGAGTCCTCCCAGCGCTACATCGGTGTCTTCACATTTCATGAGTTCTTCTGCAATCTCTGCTGGAGTCGTATCAACCTCCTTTATGAATTTTTCAATTTCATTGAAGAGATGATGAGTTTTTACTTTAAGGTAGTTATGAGCAAGGGTTTTGAATCCACACGGTGTGCAGTAGGACATGTGAACATGCATATCCATTCGGCCTGGTCTCAACAACGCAGGATCTAGCTTGTCCTTGAAGTTGGTGGTAAACACAATTATCCTCTCATCTCCACAGCTTGACCATAAACCATCAATGAAATTGAGCAATCCGGATAGTGTCAACTGCTAAAAAGAAAATCATTCATACATTTGCGTAGTTACACTTCTGCATATTTATAAATGTTCTGTTGCTAGGTATTATGCTATCAATATACCTGGCTGTTACTGGGGTTGGTTCCTCTAACTTGTCTGTTCTTCAATTCGATGCTGCAGTCAATATCCTCAATCACTATGATTGATCGATTTGCGGTGGAGACTAACAGTCTCCTAAGCTCAGAGTTGCTGTGTAAATATGTAAGCTCCAAATCATAGATATCAAACTTGAGGTAATTAGCCATGGCTGCAACCAAACTTGATTTTCCAGTGCCAGGAGGACCATACAACAAGTACCCTCGTTTCCATGCCTTGCCTACTCTGCCATAAAATTCCTTTCGCTTCATGAACCTGTCCAAGTCAGCAATCAACTCGTTCTTCACCATTGGGTCCATTGCCAATGTGTCAAAAGTTGATGGATGTTGAAAGATGACTGAACCCCAGGGACCGATCGAACATTCTCCACCAAAGTTTCCAAGTGCATGCAGCCTCACCACCTTATTTTTCTCTTTAATTGCTTTTGATCTTTGCACTACATATGGCAGGTAAGTTTCTAATACCTTTTCTCTGTATTGCTTGTGGAAAGTGAGCTGAATTGACTTATGCTCTACTACTTCTGTAGATGAGCAATAGCTTTCATAGTCCATATTCGCCTTTTTCGTTTCAGAACAACAGAATTCCCACCTCAACTGTATTCCTTCGAACTCGTCAGTTAGCTTCTCGCCTTTGTTTATGGTAACAGAGAAGTTGTTTTGGCGTGGGGACTTGGAAACCTTAAGTTGATCAATTGAGGCAGTGATCCTTGTGCTTAAGTAAAGTTCTGAAGCCTGGTAAACTTCATTGATAGAGAGGCCATTGCTCTCATCAATGATAAGAGTCATTTGAGAGTTAGGAAGGTTACCGAATAGGCCTGCAAGCGTGGCAATGATTTTGTCCTGGAGTTTTTGAGGTATGAACTGGCCGACCATAGTCTGGACTTCACTGATCACTGTCCTGATCAGCATTGCTGCAGCAGCAAATGTGGTGTAGGTTGATAGAACTGATGTTGTTGAAGGCATACTTGTTATAGAAAACATCTTCAACGTGAAAGACTAGTGGAAAAATCAAATCTGTTTTTGGTTTTTGGGTAGTGAAGGAAGCTTTGTGTGTTTTGCTTTGGCTTGTTGAGATGGAATGCAAATGCAAATATAGATAGAAGAGTTTTATAGGATAGAAATGAGAGACGTAGCTTCCCCTAGAAGTACTTTGAACAAGTATGCTAAGCTCTACTAATGACTAATATGAGTCAACCACTAGTCGTTTTTGAGTCATACATATAGCCTCTTACTTACAAGTAGAGACTTGTGACACTAATGGTAGTAGGTTTTCTTGGCCAATTATTGGCGAATTTCCTATTTCAAATATCAAAAAAAAATCAAGTGTGATTGAGCAACAAATGTATGCGCATTTGTAGAGAATGGTAAGCATCCTGCGGCTCCTGCCTAACCATTTGAAATACTAGTTGCTGGCTCTCTTAGCAAGTAAAAGCTGTTAGTTGCTGATCTAATAGTTCCTTCTAAGTTTTCTGTATACCCGTGTTTTCAATCATGGAATCCAGCTTTTACTATATATCCGACACACACATGAAGTAGGGCAGGAAGAAGAGCCAACAGCCATTCAAGCTGTAAGAGACGAAATTGCACATTTTTAAATATCTGGACGGTCGATGATAGCAAAGGATTTGCAGCCTCTTTACGAAACCGAAAAATCTGTGATGTCGCTGTCATAAAAAATATAAAAAAATCTATAATGTCGCTATTAAACGGAACTGTATCTTCAAATCTGTGACACGTCCTTCAAAAAAAAAAAATATCTGTAATACATGTGGAAAGCTAGATGGCCAATAATTCATAAACTAGCTCAACTCATCCTATAAGTTAAGCAAGGGGTGCTGGGGTTGAAGTTGTGATTGAAGCTAATTTGTCTTGTGAGAGATGGATTTCTTGTCTAGTATACTGCTGTGTTTCTGCTTTATCTGCTGGTTCTTAATCCAAGCCCTCCATAGAAGAACCAGAGTTAGGCTTCCACCAGGACCAAAGCCATTTCCATTGATTGGAAATCTGTTTGAGCTTGGAGACAAACCTCATCTCTCTTTGACCAAGCTTTCACAACACTATGGCCCCATAATGTCTTTGAAACTAGGCCGGATAACCACTATTGTAGTTTCTTCATCAACCATGGCCAAAGAAATCCTCCGAACCAATGACCAACTCTTTTGCAACCGAACAATCCCAGAGGCGTTGCGACACATAGGAGACTACAGCTTGCCTTGGATACCAGTATCAACAAGGTGGAGAAATCTTCGAAAAATATGCACCTCCCACCTCTTCCACACCAAAGTACTTGATGCCAACCAAGAAAACCGGCGAGTGAAAGTGCAAGAACTCATAGCTAGTGTCAATGACAGCATGGTAAAGGGTTTGGCAATAGATATTGGAAAGGCTGCTTTCAAAACTACACTCAATTTGCTGTCGAGAACTATTTTCTCGGTGGATTTGGCTGGTGACTCGAGTAGTAGTAGTGAGATGACTAGAGAATTCAAGAAGATTGTTAATGGTATCGTGGAAGAGGCTGGGAAGCCGAATTTGGGAGACTATTTTCCTGTGATTAGGAAGATTGATCCCCAAGGCATAAGGCGACGCTTTACTAATTATTACAACAAGATGTTAGGCTTGATTGAGTCAGTGATCAGTCAAAGGTTGGAATGTAGAAAAGGGGGTGATTATGTAACAAGTAATGATATGTTGGATGCTCTTATGAACCTCAGTGAAGAGGAAAATGAGGAGGATTTGAAGAACTCAGGAGTTGTTGAACATTTGTTTGTGGTTAGTTTCTACTCCTTATCTACTACTTTCTGTTCTTCTTGGATATTCACTTCAATAATGCTAGGCTTAATTACTAATTATTTGTTCACCGAATGATGACATATTCAACTAAATAAAGATTTACAGTGCAAAGCAATGCGTGTTACTTTCTAAACAATTAGTCAATGTGGAATGTATAGGCTCTATTTGCTGCGGGAACAGATACCACTTCAGCAACATTGGAATGGGCAATGGCAGAGCTACTACACAACCCAAAGAGCCTTTCTAAAGCTCAAGAAGAGCTGGATCAAATGATTGGAAAAGGAAAACCAATCGAGGAAACCGACATTGCTAGACTCCCTTACTTACAAGCAATAATCAAGGAAACCTTCCGGTTGCACCCAACGGTTCCGTTGCTACTGCCACGAAAAGCTGAAACAGATGTAGAAATTGGGGGCTACATTGTCCCAAAGGGTGCACAAGTTCTAGTTAATGTTTGGGCCATAGGCAGAGACCCCGGCCTTTGGGACAACCCAAATTCTTTTATGCCGGATAGGTTCTTAGGATTAGACAACCAATTTGATGTTATGGGAAAAAACTTTGAGCTTATTCCATTTGGCGGTGGGAGGAGAATCTGTCCAGGTTTGCCATTGGCAATGAGAATGTTGCACTTGATGTTGGGTTCACTCATTAACTGCTTTGGTTGGAAGCTTGAAGATGGAGTTGTACCTGAGACTATGAACATGGAAGACAAGTTTGGCCTCACTTTACAAATGGCTCAGCCTCTCAAAGCTGTTCCCCAGTCCTAATTGTTGTAGTATAAATGTATTATACTATGTATGTCTATATCATGTAACAAATACTTAAAGTGTATAGATAGGTACTTGAGTGTATAAACATAGGTACTTGAGTGTATGAAGACTTATGTAACATGTGAAGACCCAGATTTCCATACAATAAATTTATGTAATTCATTAATTGTCATATTAATTGAGTTGTGATATTTGGGATTATTTGGATTGTCGTGGGTTGAGGAAATTGGTTCCGAATGATTTTATTTTCGAAAACGAACGTCATCTAGGGGGTCGTGAAAATCGACTTTTTATACGTTCAAAATTTGAGAAAACTTCCTTCATGGAAGTTGTAGAACTCGTCGATACGAGTCCGTGCATATGTGGAACGTATTATTCGGAGTTCGTATGAATAAGTTATGATTATTTGAAAATCGGAATTTTTTTATAAATATACGATTTTTTTGTAGAAATTTCAGAAAACCAAAAAAATAACAAAAAAATTTCTCTCTCTTCTCTCTCGGCTGAAGCCCGAAGAACTGAATAAATCTGACCGACCCGACCCGGACCCGCGCGACCCGACCCGACTGCACCGGCGCCGTCCGACATCCAACGGCGACGAAACCACCGCGAGGCCGCTTAGATCGACGTCGCCTGCCTCCCTGTCGACCCAGTTGCCGCCCCCGCTCGCCGCAAGCAGGAGATCGAGCAGCTCAGCCCCGAACGCCCGACCCGATCGGATCTCGGTGGTGCCGGCGGTGCACGGTCCGATCCTCCTCATTTTCGTGACGTGCTCTTCCTTCTGATCATCCCCATATATGGCTTGCATCACGATTTTGAGTGTAGAGTGGTAGATCAAGAGTTGAAGATTTCGACGTCCCTGATTCGATCTGGAGACTGATCAGAGGGCCGAGATTAATCCAACTTCAAAACCCGATCTAGGACGATCTAGACCTCATCTCCGAAAAAGTCAGGTATTAAAGTTGTTCACAATTTCATTTTGAAGAAGTTTGTAGTTGACGACTTTTGCATCGGAGGTGGTTGACCGTCGTTGCCGCCGCGTTGACCACCGTCTGACCGCCGCGTGTGGCGGCGCGTCGGACCGAATTTTGAGTTTTTATTATCTGGACGATGATCTATGCATCCATACAAACGTTTTGAGATATAACTTGGTCATGTTAGAAAAAGTTGATAAATAGTCAATTTCTGTTTTGACGTTACTATTTACGGTTTTACAATTTACCTTCGGTTGGAGATTTACAAAGATCAGACCATCGGTTTTACTTCAAATTTTAATATGATGTTCATATGACTGTCCCGATGACTTTGTGTGGTCACGGGTGAAGATCCGACCTTTGGATCTTCGTATAATTATAAAATAGTGATTCGGGAGGCGATTAACGAAGATCCGTCCATCGGATTTTCGTATAATTTTGATAGGATGTTTCCATGGGCAATCCGTGAGGATCTAACCGTTGGATCATCAATTAAATTCAATCCGAACGTCGGATTGTCCTTATTTTAGAATCCGACCGTTGGATTATCGTTATTTTGAAATCCGACCGTTGGATCATCATTTAGGTTTATTTCATGCTTCGTTGCTAAGTAAAGACCGTACTTGATTAGGTACTTGACGGCTTGAGTTGATGAGCATTTGGATTATTGTGAGTTATATTTATTGAAGACGCAGCGGGAATTTTGAGGTGAGTAAAACTCACGTGGTTCATATTACGAACCGAGCGTTTTAAATTTATTTATTTTTGGTAATTGTGTGAACTATAGATGGTATTAGTGGTCATTCCTGAGTGGATGATTACGTATATATATATATATTTACGTAGAATATATATATTGATTTGTGTGATTTAATGACGATATGATTGAGATAGAATGATGATTTGGATTATATTCAAATGCTTTAAATTCATGATAATATCATATATGTTGATTGAGTTGATTTAATTATGTGAAAACATACGATTGTACGTATTTAGGGTCAACGTAGTGACCAGTATGGGGTAATCGGACGTTCTAATCCAAGGTGGATGATGGGATACGATTGGTTGAGTATGTTCAATTATCGGACGTTCTAAATATGTATATAAGTATACATATTGATGAAATACGATAAAGATAAATATGTCGGATGCCATAACTTAGGCCAGGTGACGGGCTACGATTCAGTTAGAGCTCTAGTCTGTCGAATACCGTATTTTTATAAATACGATGATGGGGTATTGTGGTTAAAGACGTGAGTAAGGGTTGGTGTTGAGTAGTTGATTTATTTTGGTTGTTGTCTTTTTTGTAGTTGTAGAATTGTTGCATGTTGACTTAGGTAGAAATAAATGTGATTAAATTAAGTAACCGTTCTTTCTTTTACTCACTACGAGCTTTCATAAGCTTACCGAGTTTTATATTGTTGCAATCCCGGTACACTATTCAAATGGTGTAGCGGATATTCCTGCAGGTCAGGATAACCAGGGAGGTGACCGAGCTGCATAGGTGTTACAGCAGTTACATTTCATTTCTTTGAGTTGTGAGATGTGTATGCTCATTTAGAGCTTTACAAATTATTGCGTATTTGTGTTGTAATAATTAACCGAAACTAGATTCGGTTTGATTGGTTTCGTGTGGTGAGGTTGTTAAGAAAAGAAATTTTCAGGATGAATATTTTGAGTTGTGGTAATTTTCATGTTTCGGATTTTGAATTTTATTCAAAAATTTGGGGAGTGACATAACATGCTTTACCAAGAGGCAACAAGCATGGCAGAATTCATCATTAAGATTGTTATCATTTTGGTTTTCTCTTTGAGTTTTCACACTACAAATGTATTCCTATAAATACCCCCTTGTATGAGATGAATAAACACACTTGAAATCTTCATTCTCTCTGAAACATTACTCTTTATCTCTGTGTGTCAATTTAGCTTGTTCTTAAACACTAATTGATTTCTACTATGAATAATTTAATGGAATAATGTAAAATAACAGTAGGTTGAATCAGGTATTTTTCTTATATATTTCCTTGAAAGGTTTAGCGATTTTTTTTTCTGCAAGGAAAAATAAAATTTCTGATTAATATACTGACTTCCAATAGTTTGCCCTGAATTAACCTACAGTTTATGGCTTCCGGGCTTCAACTATTTGGTCTGTGCCTTGTTGCCGTCAGTATACTCTTCTACATTTGTTGATTAAACAGTTAAACCCACATAAGAAGCTCTGATCAAGTGATCGTTACTTCTACAGTCAGCAACAACAAACACTTCTAAATATTGAAGTAAATCAAATCCGATCAGAAGATAATGTAGCTGACTTATTTACTAAGTCACTGCCAAAATCCCCTTTCGAGAAACATGTAAGGAGCATCGGATTGAGAAGGATATCCGAACTCCCACGATCTTCAAGGGGAGTCTAAATCAGGGGGGAGTATCCAGAAACATACTTAACACTCAACGCGCGTTGTGCTCTTTTTTTCCTTCGACTAAGGTTGTTTTTTCCCACAGGGTTTTATTACTTGGCAAAGTTTTTAATGAGGTAACTTCGAAGCGCACCACCAACACAATACTATTGACATGAAATATCCAAGGGGGAGTGTTGTAGTATAAATGTATTATACTATGTATGTCTATATCATGTAACAAATACTTAAAGTGTATAGATAGGTACTTAAGTGTATAAACATAGGTACCTGAGTGTATGAAGACTTATGTAACATACTTTACCAAGAGGCAACAAGCATGGCAGAATTCATCATTGAGATTGTTATCATTTTGGTTTTCTCTTTGAGCTTTCACACTACAAATGTATTCCTATAAATACCCCCTTGTATGAGATGAATAAACACACTTGAAATCTCCATTTTCTCTTAAACATTACTCTCTATCTCTGTGTGTCAATTTAGCTTGTTCTTAAACACGTTATCAGCACGAAGTTGCTCTCGAAAATTGACAAGAGTAGAGTTCATCATCAATCGAAGTCATTTTTCCAAACCTACAAAAAACCCCCCAAACCCTAGCTCATATCAAAGCCCTTGATTCCAGAAGCCCGGAACCAGCCTCAGAATCGTCGGAACCGGCCAAAAAAGGCCTGAACCGGCCGCCGGAAGTTGTGAGCACGAATCAAACCGCTGCCGAGTCCTGCCGCGCAGCAGTTGCCCAGCTGTTGCGCGCAGCTACCTACAAATTTGTAGACAGATCTGCTGGGCAAGTTTCCGACGACTTTTCCGGCGACTTTTCGGACATTTTTCCAACGACTTTTCAGACGATTTTCTCAATTTTTCCCAACAATCCTTCAGATCACCTCCGATAACTTTTTCCGGCTAAATTTCCGGCAATACTATTTCAAGGTATTTTTTACTAAAAGTTCCCGTTTTTTAGTTTTTATTCATTTTCTCTCCTTTTTCCTTTTTCTTGGGAACTTACAATCAAAAGCGGAATTATAGAAATTCACGCCAAACGAACTAAGAGTGTTCACAATGATTCTTGGAAATTGATTTCTTGGTAGCATAGCTCGGAAATCTTATTATTTTTCGTGGAAGTTTAAACTCCGAAACTAATATTTTCTTCTTATCTTCAAGGATGTCGAATGAATCTAGACTCGATTTTCAAATCCTTGACTCAACAGGTTCGGATTACCATAGCTGGAAAACCGACGTTGAGAACCATCTCACATCAAAAGGGATATTGCCAATCATCCATGCACCAGACCTGGCCCTTGCGTTCCCTCGAACACCCAAAAGGCATGCACAAGCAATCATCTTGATGCGACGTCATATGGACAAAGCACTCAGATTAGAGTACATGTCCATCAAAGATGCAAAGGATTTATGGGAGGCGCTACAAGAGCGCTTTAACAATATCCAAGATTCCCTCCTCCCTGACTTGAAGGTTCAGTGGAACGTGTATGCTTCTCTGACTTCAAGTCTATTGCTGAGTACAATTCAGAAGCTCTTCGTCTCAAATCCATGTTGACGTTCTGTCAAAAACCCCTCACAGAAGAAGAGCTAATTGAGAAAACTCTCTCCACCTTCCCCGTTGCAGCAATTTTGCTATCAAAGCAATATCGCACTGAAGTAAATGTTGGACGAATTACGATGTTTAATGAGCTCATTAATGTTTTGTCGGTAGCCGAAAAGCACGACAACATTCTGGTAAAGAATTATAATTCAAGACCCATTGGAACCAAGAGCGTTCGTGAGCCAAATTATAATGCACCCAAGAGATGGCGCAAGGAGCGGTACCCTAGCAATAGGGGACATGTGTACCCTAATAATAGGGGACATGAAGGATGAACAGGTCCATATAACCGCCCCAATAAAGAAGGAAACCGCAACTTTAGAGCTGGCACACGTGATGCCAACACCGGCCGTGGAAATAGCACCATGAGCCGTGGAGGTCGCACCATGCGCCGTGGTAGTAGCAGCAACCCTCCTAGAGAATATCCACAACGTGCACAACCTGCACCTCAAATGAAGGGAGGTAACCACAATGACATGTGTCATCGATGTGGATCAATCGAGCATTGGTTTAAGCAATGTCATGCAAGTACCCAATTAGCTGCACGCTACAAGGAGTACAGGAAGCAAGAGAGCAAGAAGCCAACCTTGCTGAACATGAAAATAGTGAAGATGTCAATCTCACCGTTGAGGACTTCAAAGCTATAAATGAAGAGCACGAGGATGCCACAGACTTTGATTAGAATAATCCTCTTTCTATTTTCCAAGAATGACAAATGTGCCTTAGTCAATAAATAACAATTGTATTAACTCCTTCTTATGTGGCGTACCCAATGAAGTATGATGTCTAGGAAAGTAATTGAGATCGGGGTATTTAAACGAGCCTCGCTCCACCAACATCTCTCTACTTTCCTGGTCATATTTTATTGGAATTACCAAACGGATTGAGTGACAACAATTTGTCTAAAGTTTGATTTATGGAATAGACTTATGAAAAACTTTGATGTAATCATTGGCTATTTTCCCTATTAATAAAGTATCGCATTATCATTCAATGTCATGGACATGTGTTAATATTCCGAACTTTATTCTTTTTCAGTATGTTTTCCGGAGAATTAGAATGCCTTCTTGATAGTAGCACCACACATACTATATTGAGACATAGGCAATTATTTTTATGGATGACACCTAGTCGATCCTCAGTAACTACGATGGTAGGACTATCACAATTGATTCATGGTCGAGGACCAGTTCAATTTTTGTTACCAAATGGCACAAATATTAATGTCGCCGAAGCTCTATATGCTCCAAGGGCTGGAAGAACCCTATTAAGCTTTAAAGACATCAGAGCCAATGATTTTCATGTGGAAACACATTGTGAGAATGGGCAAGAGTTCCTTTGCATCACCTCTAAAAACTACGGAAATACACGAGTATTAGAGAAACTTATGTGTCGCTCTAGTGGATTGTATGCAATCACTATTAGAGTCATTGAATCCAACCATGTCATGAATGAAAATTTATGGGATCCTGACATATTCAGGCTTTGGCACGACCGTTTGGGATATCCAGGTCGTGATATGATGCTCCGTATATTAAAAACTTCACACGGACATCCATTCTTCAAAACGAAAAGAAGTATGAACCAAACATTGGTCCAAAGAGTTACTTCTAAAGCATATCATTCGTTTTACAAAGCTTGCTCTTTAGCAAAGGTAGGATCAAGACCATCCTATGCAAATGACACTAAAGAAAATATACCATTCTTACAAAGAATACAAGGTGATATTTGTGAACCTATCCAACCAACTTACGGACCATTTAGATATTTTATGGTGTTGGTTGATGCATCGACATGTTGGTCACATGTCATGCTCTTATCCACAAGAAATGCTGCATTTGCTAAACTCCTAGCACAAATCATTAAGTTAAGGGCTCACCACCCTGATCATCCTATTAAGTCAATTCGTCTTGACAATGCTGGAGAGTTTACATCCAGAACTTTTGATGATTATTGCATGTCTATTGGGATTGAGGTGGAACACCTTGTCCCTCATATATACACCTAAAATGGACTCGCAGAAGCTGCCATTAAAAGACTTCAAATGGTTGCCATGGCATTGGTTATGCGCACCAATCTCCCTATTTCTGCTTGGGGCTATGCAATATTGCATGCAGCTATGCTTATTCGTCTGAGACCCACTGCCACCCAACCCTTTTCTGCGTCCCAGATGGTGACTGGGTATGAGCCTGATGTCTCACACTTACGCATATTTGGGTGTGCAGTCTATGTGCCAATTGTGTCACCACAGCGCACCAAAATGGGCCCTCAAAGACGTTTAGGCTTTTATGTTGGATATGATTCTCCAACCATTATCCGCTACATAGAACCCTTGACAGGTGATCTATTTACCGCTTGATTTTCAGATTGTCACTTTGATGAGACAGTCTTCCCGTTATTAGGGGAGACAAGAATACTAATGTTCAACAGAAAAGACAGGAATTGTCGTGGTCCGTTCCCACTTTGTCTCATCTTGATCCCTAAACCACACAGTCTGAAATAGAAGTGCGGAGGATTCTCGATCTTCAGAACGTAGCAGAATCAATGCCTGATGCGTTTTCTAATATCGCTAAAGTGACAAGATCACATATACCTGCTGCAAACGTACCTG
Source organism: Rosa persica (assembly GCA_025331145.1). Lineage (NCBI taxonomy): Eukaryota > Viridiplantae > Streptophyta > Magnoliopsida > Rosales > Rosaceae > Rosa > Rosa persica. The sequence continues at coordinate 32,714,970 of WFKR01000007.1, read as the reverse complement.
CAAGGATTGATGTCCCTAAAACTAAAGGACATGACATCCCCTCTATGGGTGATGCAGTGGCTAGACCCACGGCTCCTGCCAGGAAGCGCGGGAGGCCCATAGGTTCGATGGATTCTCGCCCAAGAAAGAAAGCGAGCTTGACACAAAATAATCCATTAATCATCGATACAAATAAACCATCTCATGAAAAAATTCCGGATTATGGTTATGTCCAAGAGACATCATTGGAGGACGCTCCAATGGCAGAACCAATTCCAGAGAATAGAGAGATCTCCATGAATTACACTAGTATACATGTAATTATGGACAGAAATTCTATGGCTATTGATGATGCATTTGCATATTATATTGCAAAATGAATTATAGAATACGATGATATCGAACCTCGCTCCGTTGAAGAATGTCAACGAAGAGCAGATTGGTCCAAATGGAAAGATGGGATCCAAACTGAATTGGATTCACTAACAAAGACTCTGGTATTTAGGTCTATAACACTGACACCACCAAATATAAAACCTGTGGGTCATAAATGTTCGATCCGTGGATTCATTCCAATTGAGTGATTTAATCCGGTATAAATATTAGAAAGGGCGGAAACATTATCTTCGCAAACATGAATAGATATATCTTTATTTTAATGGTCTTTGTTAGAAAGCGTAATGAGAAAAAATGAGGTTGTTAGATACAAAGCCCGCCTTGTGGCGCAAGGTTTCTCACAACGCCCTGGAATCGACTACGAGGAGACATATTCTCCCGTAATGGACGTTATAATGTTCCGCTACCTTGTCAGTTTGGTAGTTTCCGAAAAACTTGAGATACAGCTCATGGATGTGGTTACAGCATATCTCTATGGGGATTCAGAGATATATATGAAGGTTCCAGATGGACTTCAATTACTCAAATCAAGTGGCTCTAAACCACGGAGAGCGTTTTCAATAAAATTAAAACGCTCACTATATGGATTGAAACAATCCAGACGGATATGGTATAACCGTCTAAGTGACTACTTGATTGGGAAGGGATATATTAACAATGAAATATGCCCTTACGTGTTCATAAAAAGACAAGATCCGGATTTGCAATTGTAGCAGTTTATGTCGATGACATGAACCTAATTGGAACTCTAGATGAGTTAAAAGAAACTGTTATATATTTGAAATATGAATTTGAGATGAAAGATCTCGGGAAAACACGGTTTTGTCTCGGAATATAACTCGAGCACCGTAATGATGGGATTATGATCCATCAGTCAGCATATACTCAAAAGTTACTAAGGCGTTTTAATGAAGATAAAGCAAAGCCTGTGAGTACTCCCATGATCAACCGTAGTCTTGAGCCCAGAAAAGATCCATTTCGTCCAAGGGATGAGGACGAAGATTTATTAGAGGCTGAAATACCATATCTAAGTGCGATAGGCGCATTATTGTATTTAGCTCAATGCACAAGACCGGATATCTCATTTGCAGTAAACTTGATAGCTCGACACAGTTTTGCGCCAACACGCCGTCATTGGATTGGTATAAAGACAATCTTTCGATACCTGAAAGGTACAATTGATATGGGCTTGTTTTATCCCTACAGAGAGAAAAGAAATATGAACACCTGCAACACTATCCATAGTGACCAACGTTCTCCTCCTCCCCTCCATCAAAATGATAATGATGTTTTGACGGGCTTTGCTGATGCAGGATATCTCTCTGACCCTCACAAAAGTCGCTTCCAAACAGGTTATGTCTTTACCATGGGAAGCACCGCGATATCTTGGAGATCTACAAAACAGACTTTTGTTGCTACTTCCTCAAATCATGCAGAGATCATTGCCCTACATGAAGTCGTGCGTGAGTGCATATGGCTAAGGTCTGTAAATAGACACATTCGAGGAACATGTGGTTTGAAATTTACCATAAATGAACCTACATGCATTTACAAGGATAATGCAGCTTGTATTGAGCAAATGAAATTAGGTTTCATCAAGGGCGAAAATACCAAACATATATCGCCGAAATTCTTCTACAGTCAGCAACAACAAACACATCTAAATATTGAAGTAAATCAAAACCGATCAGAAGATAATGTAGCTGACTTATTAACTAAGTCACTACCAAAATCCCCTTTCGAGAAACATGTAAGGAGCATCGGATTTAGAAGGATATCCGAACTCCCACGATTTTCAAGGGGAGTCTAAATCAGGGGGGAGTATCCAAAAACATACTTAACACTCAACGCGCGTTGTGCTCTTTTTCTCCTTCGACCAAGGTTGTTTTTTCCCACAGGGTTTTATTAATTGGCAAAGTTTTTAACGAGGTAACTTCGAAGCGCATCACCAACAGAATACTATTGACATGAAATATCCAAGGGGGAGTGTTGTAGTATAAATGTATTATACTATGTATGTCTATATCATGTAAAAAATACTTAAAGTGTATAAATAGGTACTTAAGTGTATAAACATAGGTACTTGAGTGTATGAAGACTTATGTAACATGCTTTACCAAGAGGCAACAAGCATGGCAGAATTCATCATTGAGATTATTATCATTTTGGTTTTCTCTTTGAGTTTTCACACTACAAATGTATTCCTATAAATACCCCCTTGTATGAGATGAATAAACACACTTGAAATCTTCATTCTCTCTGAAACATTACTCTTTATCTGTGTGTCAATTTAGCTTGTTCTTAAACACTAATTGATTTCTACTATGAATAATTTAATGGAATAATGTAAAATAGCAGTAGGCTGAATCAGGTATTTTTCTTATATATTTCCATGAAAGGTTTAGCGATTTTTCTTTTCTGCACGGAAAAATAAAATTTCTGATTAATATACTGACTTCCAATAGTTTGCCCTGAATTAACCTACAGTTTATGGCTTCCGGGCTTCAACTATTTGGTCTGTGCCTTGTTGCCGTCAGTATACTCTTCTACATTTGTTGATTAAACAGTTAAACCCACATAAGAAGCTCTGATCAAGTGATCGTTACTTTTACAGCATTCCATCAACATCTATGAAAATCATAAGTCATAGACTTCAAGTATGGTTAATTTTCCCAACTCGGAAATTATACATCAGTATATAAAGGCTTAAAGTTAAATTTTCAAAAACCCTGCAATTGCCCCTCTCTTTATGTAAGTCTACTGCAGAATGATTAAATAAAAGCAGGGTAAAATCGTGCTTCAGCGGTTAAAAAAATAAGAGGATAAACATGGTTTCGCGTTCAGTTGATGAGAAGTAGAAAACTCAAACTGATATGCAGTTATTATCCTCCCACCTCCTCTTCTTTACCGTGCAAAACTCCTTATTGGTAAGCGGAAGAGATTCTTGAATATCCCAATAATCTCTCCTCATAATCTCACACTCCAATTACAAGAATTAATATTGAAGTTCATCCCTATGGTTATTTTTTCAATTTATTTGGTTTTTATCTCACATCCTATATATTTGGTTAGAAGAAGTTTATTGTGGGTGTGCATATGTTGATCCGTATGATGTCAAACCCAAAAAAGAACACGAACAACAGAGTAATAAAGAAAAACCATATCAATTGATAAACAGTTTTTTTTTTTTTTACTTGGTGTTTTTCATCTTATTTCATAACCAAAAACAAAAACAGAAGCATGACTATAGGTTTCAAGTTTTAAGCGTGCCAGATGCAAATGAACTTTTTTCTATGGTCATTTAATTTCCAGATGAAATTTATATGGTTTTCGTACTTTTTAGCAAGTCTCATAGATGTGGTGTTTTGATTGAAATGTTCTTTGTTTTTAAAATCCAAAGATGTTATTTCTATGCAGATTGACTCCAGGGAATAAAGGAAGGCAGAAAGGAATAAGAATGGTGATAAAAATTGCTTCCCTTTCTCTTTTCACTATGTTCTATATCGAATTTTGGCTTAATTAATTTGGAATTTTGTTTTTAGGTCTGAAAAATAATTTGGAGTTTATGAATGAAGAAAGGCTGGAGGTTATATGTTGTGTTCATGAACACACACTTTCCTGCCTTTAGTTTACTCCATGTGTTCTTTGGTGTATTTACGATGAAGATCATATTCGTTTACTTTTAATGTGAGAAGCTAGAATTTATAAGCTGTATTCATGAGTACTTTCTTTAGTTTAGTCTAGGTGTTCTTCCATGCATTTACAAGAAAGATTATATTGATTCCTTATCATTCTTTTTAGAAACAGTAGTGTACAGTCAATGTTTAGCCAAAACAAAGAAACTGATCTTGTAGTTACCATTATCTCAAACTACTGTGAAAGGATACGAGATAGAAGGCTAACGCAAGCGTTGAAGGTCTCGATTGATCTTGCAAGTGTCTTGGGTAATGAAGACCTTAGTGTCTTCACTATTTGGATGCGATCAGTTCCCCCTATATCTAAATAAATTGCATATACGATAATCGGGCTTGGACTTTGAAGTACCGAAATCAAAACCGAAATCAAAATTTGAAGTACCGAAATCAAAACCGAAATCAAAATTTAAATCCTTGATTATTTGTAACATAAAAGGCCAAAAATTTAAACTCTCCCACAAACATGATAATAATTTTTGCATCTATATATATTTGGGTCACAGGTGTTGGGTCATGTTTCCCTTAATTTTATCCACTTCAACATCATTATTTTTGAAAATTTTGAAGTGATTGAGTTTAATTTTACAGTTAATTACATTTTCCAGTTCACGTGACATTTTATTTGTCGTTTCTGCTATAAAAGATCGTTAAAGTTGTGCCCTCAATTTTCTCCCCCGAATAAACACCCTTGAGATTAATATTCTTACCTCAAAGCATGGATGAGATCAATAATCTTACCTCATGTTTTGGCAATATTGAATTCCACAACCTCATAAACCTTTTTACGGCCAACATGTGTTGGTGAACCCAAAGTATTTTTCATGAAAATGAACCAATTCAACCTCCAACAAACCAGTAATGATAATTTTGACTAAAGTACACTATTCTTCTCAAAATTCACTACCTTACCCCAGGCCGCTACATAGGGTGTGGAGAAACTCTTTGAAAATGAAACAAGCCGCAAGAGTTGCTTAGAAAAAAAGAGAAACCGTCATCCGCAAATAACAAATGGTGTAACAGAGGAGCACCCCGACATATAGGAATATATCTCAGATCACCCGCCTCATATATTCTCCGTAAAAAGCGAAGAAATAGGGTCACCTTGAAACAAACCCCGAATTGGAGTAATAAATCGTCAAGGACTCATTTATCAAGAAATAACAAACATAAGACACACTCCATAACCAAATTAATCAAATATAGTGCGAAGCCAACCTCAACAAGACTGCACGTAAATAACCTCATTTCATACGACCATAAGCTCTGCTGACATCCAACTTGAGAGCTAATGGGCATTAATTAGTAGGATTTGTCTTAAACACTAGACGACAGACACAAAGATTGGTCTTAAATAACCATGAGTAGGAACTACACTTTCAATTAGAGCTAGAAAGTCCTGCCACAATCCCTACCTGTCAAATAAAATTTTGAGCCGATTACGTTGCTCAGAGTTTGACACTGATGAAAAAAGTGAGTATTTCTGTCACCATCCCTGATCCACTGATTTTTGGAGCGTTTCTTCCAGCACAAATCCCCCTTACCACTAATAGCGGCCATCTCCACCTGCCAAGCCCCAAACACCCCATGCTTCCAATTACAAAGACCAATCCTAGTGTTCATCAATTTCCCCATAAAACTGAAATTGCTGTCTCCACACGATCAATATGGCAATGCAGTCGTCAGTCCGCACCTCCTAACAGATTCAAGCAATCAGGAAAAGCAACAGGAGGCAAAACCGTAGCTTCAATGAATGTTGGTAGATGGTTAGAGTGTGAGGGAGAAAGGTGGAGGGAAGATCTAGACGACAGCATCAGCCAGGGTTTTCTTTGCACAGAGAACTTTGATTTCAAAACATAACCAGCTATTGGCATTGGAAAGCTTGAGAAGCGCAGAGGGGAGAAACGGAAAGGATTACAAATTTACAATGGTATATGTTGAATCAACCTTCACTATATCTGTTAGTGGTACTTCGGCTTTGCCCTTCTTTGAATAATATATACTCATCTGCTAAGATATTGACAAAAATTGGAGGAACAACTATACAATTAACATCTTTCATATACATTTCCAACCTGTGATGGCACTACAACTCCTTTTTCCATATGCCAGTTGGGACACCATAGCATACTGGTGCTGCTCCAATCAAGAAAGGTAACTGGCAAGTTTTACGTGCTTCGCTCATGAATGATCCAACCTTCGGCCTATGCTCACAAGACAGGTTTGTGGCCAATTTCTTCTTTGTGACTTTCTTGTTGCATTGGGCACAACTCACACAGGGACTCGACCTTGCTTTCAACCAAGAATCAAGCATGGACTTTGCAAATCGGTCAATATCCCTGTCTGTCACATCCCACAAATTGGCGACAATGACAGGAGAACCAGCCAGCAGATAGGATAGTGGAGTACCTTGTGGAACATAACATCCATTCAGTTTCAGCGAACCACTACTGCATCCCATAAGGAGAGTTGCGGCACAGTGTTCCAGTCTCTGAATCTCACGTCTAGGAATATATTGTTGCCCTGTACCACAGCATTTACACAAATAAAAGTTCAAAACGAATTATTAGGAAACCTGTTATGCAAAATAATAGTGCCAGAAGTAACTGTATAGATACAGCAACACATGAGCAATGAGTAAAATCAAAACATACCACATCCATGGCCAAAATACATAAATAGATCATGGCTTTTCAACGCTACTGCCAATTCTTCAGCAGGAGGTGCACATCCAGCCTTCCCCTGTACGGGTTATTCAAGTGAAACATTACTGTACGGGACATATATCTGTCTATAACTCATTGTCAAATGCTCATGCATCTACTTTAAAACATAAATTGGTGAGAAATGCAATGATGCGTGTGTGAGTGCAGGTAAGATACAGATCCCCACTACAGAACTTCTATTCTACTTAAAATCTGCATGTTTCTACATGGTATATTCTGTCTTGTATAGAAAGAGCCATTACCTTCAAGTTTTGATCTCTGAACCATGTCTCAAATTCATTTTGTGTATAATTTAGATCACCACTGGGATTCAAAAGATAAAAGGCATCCAAGGGATCTATCAAAGGAAACGAAGTCACAATATTCTGAACTTGATCTTGATTGTGGTAGTTTCTATTGGCTGTTGCCGAAATGCTCCCAACAGAGGGCATGCGATAAACCTCCTGGTTTCTCAGGATTGGTAAATTCTCCCAAGGAAGCATCTGCAGTAATTATTCAGCCGATGAGCTTGTTGAAACAATGATTCACAATAAAGAGAATCAATCTATTACAAAAAGTCATCAATCATATTATGTATAATGTGGTCTAACAAGTGTGATAAAATAATGGAAAGTATCAGGTAAATGTCCAAGTATGTAAGCTGCACTCTGTAAAGTGCCTTGTTAGCAAAGAGGAACACAAGCCTAGCCCAATACATGTCAAGGACCGTGGATTAAAAAAGGTGAATGATGAACTAGAGCACTCTCATGAGTTGAAACACCAACTCTACATCCATGCATGCATAAATGATCCAGCAAAAACTTTCAAGAGACTGAAAATAGCTTGGAGTTTTTGAAACGTAGTATGAGTACTTTGTAAATTAAGCAAGAAATATGTAAAATTTGTTAGAAAATAAATCATAGTAGTAACTTCATTCACTTTTCCATTATACCATTCAACAAGAAAAGGACTTGGCTTAATTTTTGGGAAAACTAATCTCTAATATATGAGGAGAAAACATAGGGAATCAAGCACATACCTGCACCTCGTAGTCCACAACTAATATTGTTGGCTCTATATTTACAGAAGAATGTAAACCTTCAAGCTCATTCACTGCTTCTAAAACTAGTTTGGAGGCCAACTCAGACAAGTTCTCGCCACCATTAGAATCATTACATGATGCCATACACTTCTCTTCTTCTAAATATCCAACTTTACTAACGTAGGAACCTTTCTTAAGACAAAGCTGTGTAACACGTGCACCTCCTTCGAAGGCATATTTGGAACCCCCAAGGATGACTTTCAAAAGACTCTCATCTATCTCCATTTTGCATTTGGATTTCAGATTGCGCACTAGCTTCTTATGTACCAAGTCCAACTGCTTGCAGTTTGACCATTCACCCAGTAGGACAAGTTTCCAAGTACCAAACCATGAATCTTCCAAGTTCCTGGTGCATGAATACAAACCTCAGGAGTGAGAAATGATATAGTTTCAAATACTAAAATATGATAGCTAATGTTAACAAATAACAGGTAACCTAATGGCAAGTCACCCAATTAAACCCATGGAAGCCTGCGGACAAAGAGAGGAAGGAGAGTATAACCTACTTCAGAAATTTACCAAGGCGGCGATCAAAATTCTTCCTCTGCACCCACCAGTTAAGCTTTTTCTCGTTTGTATCTTGTACAGGATGTTTCACAGATGATGAATGAGTCCCATCCAATATCAATCTAAACTCTGGAGCTACATCATCAACCACAGTGGAACCCCATGGACAGTGCCAATCCTTTATTCCAGTATAACTAACATCATCTGAATCTCCTGTTGAAATTGGCAAATTATTCAGCACTGCAGAACTGATACATCAAGTGTTAAACACTAAGAGACATGCTATCAATTTGTGTCTATTAAACAAAATTACCATCTAATACTGAATGCACTGGCAGAAGCATACTCATAGGTTGATTCTTAGAGTTCAAGCGTGAAACCAGAATCCATGCATGCACGTGTGAAGGAAAACACAACAATTCTTGTAACAAACTAGTATAAGGGCCTCCAAGCACACTTATACAGATTATTGTGGTGCATGGAAGGCCTGAAAAGAATTCTGTCACAAATTCTTCAAGGTCTTGAATTGACTCTGGAGCGACCCTGCATGGAGGTAAGAACAGAAGGTGAGGAAAAACCGTTTTAAAAGGTATCACCAAATGATAAACCATATTCTCTAAAGTGACAAGAATAACCTATGTAAATTCTGTGTTTCTGATACCAAGCATGAGCCAGCAACATGTGCCCCCTGAAATAAAGATGCCATTGCATTAACATATTAGAATGTGCTTCACCATAAACCAAAGTAACACCTGGCTTGATTTCTAATTGTGACAATCTGAATAGGAAATCCAAACGCTTACAAGTAGAGCAAAGTATAAGCAATTAGAAACTTTAAAACCAATTAAAGAGCAATGTCAACTTATACTGAGAGGTATGAAAATGATTGTTCCTTTCAATTGTGAACAATATATTAGTGGAGTCAAAAAAATTTCTCAATTCCCGAAAATTACCCTTTGCATTGTTCTTGGGGGATAATTACCATTGAACATATGATTGTTCAAACTCTATTATGAAAATTGACAGAAAACATGTAGGTTGATTAGATGCTCGTATAAATAGACTAGTAAATGAGAAAAGGGGAGTATTGACATACCTCACTGTTTAAAAGGTGTTGAAGTTTACACCTCTCAGATACTTTCGTAAAAAAATGGTAATTGAGATGGGTGCCAATTGAAGCTTGATGAAAATAAGAAGCCCAATGATTTTCATGGAGCTTTTTGCAAGAAGATGACAAAGAGAAAAGCTCACTTGAGGCAGAAAGTAAAAATATAGCAGCAAGCAATCTAGAAACCTGTTGAAAACCAAAAGTCAATATCATGTTCAACAATAACATAGCATTGCAAATGAATACAAAAAATAATTGGATAAATACAAGAAAACATTATCACTTTCAACAGTTGCACACCTCCTATTCTTTTCTTCTTTTTCTTTTGGGTCTCATGCATGCCTCCTATTCTTTAATATTTATTCTTATTTGTCATGCTTCCAAAACTACCACTTACAATTCTTACATTCAGAATTTACAGATTACTCTACAAATAGTACTTAAAAGTCACAAGAATACAAAAAATAATTGAAAACTAAGAGTGCAAGGAAAGAGTACAAAATAAAAGCAATGAAGATGATAACAAGGATACTTCAAGTAAGAGAAGCAATCATTAACTTGTTATCTTCCTCGTCAAATTAAAGTCATCATAGGAAAGATGACACTGTTATCTAGACTTTATCCAGACTTAGAGCAGCTGACCCTAAGACCTTCACCATACGAAAGATCCCATACATGCCTTCTCATTTGAGTTGAAAACAACAATTTCTTTGGAACAATACATGTTTCAAATCAAGTTACTTATTTTCAACAAAAATGCTCAGAGAAATGCACCTCAAGCAAATGCATCCTTGCATGACATATGCCCTAGAGGAAACTAATAGTTCATAAACAAATAGATTAACGCTATACTCCTCATAACCATCCCATGAAATCCCCCTCAAAATATCACAAGGAAATGCAATGTTAAGTAACTGACTAAGACATACAGTATGACATCACTGATAATAATACAACACAAGATGCACAGAATTTCAAGGAGTAGTATGCTCGAATAAGAATAAAAGAGAAAGAAAGTTTGACCTTCTGAAAAAGTACAGGAACCTCACGGCAGAGCACAAAAGCTAACATCAGCCAAGACACTAGTTTTGGTAGATGAATATGAGGCAGATCAGAGAAAATAACCCTGGTGAACAGAATAAGCCAGAAAAACAAAAAGACAGGAAGTTAATATGGCTAGAAAGCAGCACTGAGTACTATTAAAAAAGTGAAAAATGCACTTATGTTGATAGTTGCAAATGTGATCTTCTATCTGGCAATTGGAATTTAAATTAGGGTGCGTACATCAGCATCCATTGATCTATTAAATGTGTAGTTTCTCAATATCTACATGGCCCCGCTAGTTTGGTTAATTTTCTACATTAAAAAGGGTAGCCATGTAGGACCAGGTCTTATCGCCTAACCCTATACTAAACGCAAAACCCATTTGGTATTTCATGCCAGGAAGATGTTTTGGATATTTCAATTATTTAAAGCCTATGTTCTTTGGTTTGGTCATAAATATGAGAAACACAAACCGACAACCAAGTAGCATCCTGCATGCCCCACCTTGAAATGTATAAACAAATTCTTTTACAAGATTAAAAGCTAATTGTATGGCAGAGTAGTTTACAAGTCAAACATGGTAACTAAAGTAAACTTGCCTTTGAAATTCTAATACCAGAACTCAGTCTTTGTTAAAATGTGGAACCCCTTTAAAAAGTAAAACAACAGTCAAGAATACTGGGTCCTTTGCAATCAAAGTATATTTGCCCCAGTTCACATTTGTACCGCTACTAAACTGAATATATTCTAGAGGAAAAAGTTCAGATGTAAACACAAACCTGCATAAACATTCTACTACAAGTACCTGGTATTCTTGGAACGAATCTTTAAGGACAGCCAACATATGCTGTACAGTACTTCCGCACGCTCAACACTAAGCACATCCCCAGGGATTTCCTTTGCCATTAAATCAAGCAAGGAAGTCGACGGAATCGATGAGGTAGTTATACAAAATGGGTTCCTGCTGACTAAAATCGATACGCTTTGCAGGATAAATTCATTTGTTTCATGAATTTGACCTTGATTCTCCAAACAATTTCCTGTATGTAAAAGAAAAACAGTAACAAATGAGGGCTCCAAAACCATGAACACTACCATTGGCACTGACCTACAATTCTCACTGCCCACATTGGTGTTGAATATAAGGTCATGAATATGGCCATGGCTTGAATTTTCATTTTAAATAATTTAGATATATCTGTAAATGTCCCTAAATATAATTTTGAAGGAAACAAACATTAAACAATGAGTGCCATAAGTATCTTAGGAGTGCTAAAAACTACATTAACATGCTGATATTAATAAGTAAAAGATCACGACATGCTGATGCACCATACCTAATCCTGTCAGAAGCCTGAGAGAGAGACGCCTGCGGACATACTCCCATTTCAAATCTACAAAGTTTTTCAGTAGCCCAGATTCCATAACTTCCATGGGAAGACAATGCCAACACCTCATTTTGTTGCAAATGCATGTTAGGTCAGACCCATATGAAACCTCACAACTTTTCAAATCCAAAAGAAAGTCCTTGCTACTTAAATTATCAGAAGAATCACACTCAGTGCTTCGTTTCAAATGTTTTGAATGACCAACTCGGACACCAGTACCTCTTACACTTTGGTTCTGAGAAGATTGGCATCTAGACCGAGTTGACCTCAAATTATACTCAGGAACTGAACCTTGATCCCTCCCCACTGGTTTTTGGGCATTCTTATTCCTAGACTTTTTAGCTTCTATCTTGCTTTTTGGTTCCACCTTGGTTTCCGCAAAATGACTAGAAGTACTGCCAGCAGAATATCCAACTTCTTTAAGTACAGTTTGTCCAGGGCAACTAACAGAATTTTGCCACTCAGAAAGGTTTAGCTTGGTAAGTGCTGATTTGTACAAACTTTCAGCATAAGACAATTTTTCTAAAGATGCACTCCTTGAACTATAAAATTTTCTTTGGTATAAATCACCAAGATTCAGTTTAAGAGTTGCTTTCTGCATCAATCTGCACTTTACGCAAGAAATATCTTTTGCACTAGCCTTCAAATATTGCTTGGCACTTTGAAGTTCCTTCTCTGCCAAATCCCAAAGCTGCTTCTTATGATACAGTTTTCCTGAAGGGATTCAAAAGAGAAACATGAATTAGCCTCCTTCTGACCCCAGAAGGGAGTGAGGAAATCATCACGTGACAATAGAACAAAGAACAAAGCAAAGTGGGTTGCTATACCCAAAACCGAACAAAATGCAACTGCAAATAGTGGCAAGCTTTGTGAGCAGGAAATAGTCTTTCCCCACTGTAAAACTACCTCGGCCTCAGCTCCATTTCCAACTATTTCATGGATAATCCCTACCTGCAGGTTATGTGAGACATCAAATTCCAAATATAATTTCAATAAATGATAGGTCACTCTTAAATCCTAAATTAGAAGGGTTAACAAGAATAGAAAGAAATACCTGAAGAGTACTTTCAAGATAACATTGAAGTACATTATAGGGACTAAGATAACAGTTTTCCAAGTTACATGAACTAGTGTCAAAGGACCAAACTTCACGGGCAACTGATCTTTTAACTTCCAGATTATGATCTTCGAGTGTAAAGTTCTGATAGGTATCCCTAGTTTCATTGTACTTTTCAGCCTTTTGTACAAACGAGTATGCAAACTTCTTTTGGAATAGTTCAAGGCGTAACTGGTGAGCTTCCATTGCATATGACAGAGCCTAGATATATTGATAGAGAGGAACAACAAAATCAACATGCAGGATTTCCAAGTTCAATACCAATCATATCTGAATATCAAGTAATTAACAGAAAATTTGCATTTAATCATAAAATTGGAATCAAAATCGATTGAAGTTACCTCAACTAACTGCCCATTTGAAACTAGTCTTTCACATAAATCATAGTAGAGATATGCAGCTACATAAGCCGACTGACTCGATACAGGAACCTATAAGAGTAGCAAGTATACTGTGGTTATTTTGCGTCATGAAGGCATAAGAATTCATGGTAGAAACTTGAGAGGAACTTACACTTGAAATAAGTTCAAGAGCAGCTTCTTTAACTTCATCAACTGTGATTTCACATCGGAACAAGCCTTCATGATTGCATGGGCCCCAAGGTAAATTTCCAAATAGAAATGAGAAATTATGTTGGAACCCTATTACCAATTGTTGGGATCCTTTAAGACAATCTATCCAAAAATCAATAGACTTTGAAAGTTCACCAAAATGATCCGATAAGCTCATGATGATTGCATCATTAACAGGTGAAGTACAAAGGGCATGACTAACTCTCCTGCACTCCCACAATCTGACCAAGCACTTCTCAAACGGGATATTTTTCCAGTTAAATAATCTAATCAAAATTCTATATATATCATGGTAATAATCCATGTGACCCTGAAAAAATACAAGCAAAGAAAGCGATAAATCAATAGGCAAAACTTGATGGATGACATTGCAAATTATTCTCACATGCTTTCCCAATTATAAAAAAAATAAAAAATAAAAAATAAAAAAAATAAAAACAAAAATATAGTTATCCTTTCATGTGGAACCTAGAGCACCACTAAAGGTACAAAGACGAACCTTGATAGACAACAAATCAATAATATTGTATAGAAGCATCATCGTATTTTCAGACACCATGAAACATTTGTCATCTGGAGAGCATTTTTCATCTGGAGAGCTCATGCCTGTAGTAGAAATGCCCAACCATGCATCAAGGGCAGCACGGATATCTTGAAACATTTTCTATTTGTAACAAAAATCAGTCAGTAAGACAAAAATTGTTAAAACCAGTTGGATGAAAACATTAAGATGAGATAGGATGCAGTTGAGCATTAAGTATTCAATTCTGGAGACTAGTTTATGCAATAACACCTCTGATTGTGGTTCATCCTCCTGGGTACAAAGCGCGCGTAAGCAATATGCCACAGCTAATTCATGGCGAGGAGATGTTTGATGGATACTGGTGTTATCGTACCTCTTACTCTGCTTCAGTAACTAATTCATGTCAGTCAAAAATCCAACTCCAAACATTTAAAAGACTTGCACTCCAATCTAAAGAGAAGGTGCTAAGATATCAAAAAGAAAAAATTATCTGAATTGCTTACAAGTGAAGATATTGCTTCTGATAAACAATGAATACAGTCTTTTAGACCTTTGATTCCATAAAGTTTTAACGCTCTTCCCTTTCTCATTAAAACTCTTGCTTTTTGTAACCAACTGTCTGGTGTCACATACACATCTTGCAGTAGTATGTTTATAATTTGCATTTGCATCTTCTGACAGAACTCAGGGTTCACAGCATACATTTTCTCGTAAGCAAGAAGTCCCTATGAAGTTCAAGATGGAAAAGTAGAAGAAAATGATATTACTCACTGATAGCCTACAGAGTCCATAGATAAGCCTGACCTCAAAGTGAAAAGAAACCCACAGTACATTCTAACCTGCTCCAATATTATCTCAGTTGTCTTCTTTGATATTTTCTTCGAAGATGACAGCAGACTGTATAAGGTTGGACCGCTATCCTCAATATGCATATTGTTACAGCATTTACAGTCCATCTGGATATGACAGAAAAAATTAACTACAATAAACAGCATGGTAAGTAAACACATTATAAAACTTTCAGATGCCATGACTACCTTAACCCACTGCTTCACCACAGACATTGGACCTGGCAGCCTCCCAAACAAATTTGCTGCAATAGACCAAGTTTCAAGGCACTCTACCATAGCTCTTTTCACCTCGTGATTATCAACTTCGTTAAGAATATCCAATAGAAAAGCACTTCCTGTACAAGACTCATTCAAGACATCTAAAATAGTATCTTCAGAAAGATCAGCACTGGCGACCTTTAATTTGCCTGCAAACACTTCACAGAGACGTATAACACGAGTCCAAGATGCCTTGCAGGATAGCTTCAAAGCCTCAGAAGCCTGCAGACATAGATTACAAAGTCATGCAAAAGAATTACTTCTCAAGTACCAAATATGCTTTTTGACAAATTATGTTACAGAAATAGGAAAAGACAACCTTCAAAATCCCCCCCAAAAGTTTACTTCTATCACCGGAAACAACGAATCTGGTTACACTCATTCATATGTGAAACATATCTGAAGAGCCTAAAAGAGAGTAAGAACCAAAATTTTGTTTTCAATGGACCAGGACTAAAACCAAAAGAAAAAAATAATAATAAAGAAACTGGTTCATGAAAAATAAATTAGTTCCTTGCCAAAAACTCTGCCCCAGCCCAAGTGAAAGTACAAGGAGTTCAAAAGTTAGCATAGGGCATTATCTAAACTTTATGCCATGTTAGAAATTGGATTTTGAGACCCATAACGTGTGTAGATGTTTTTCTTTATTCCCTTATAGATTGCTTCTGAATTAAATTAAAGTGCTAATACCTTATATCATCTCCTTCAAGAAACACATTTTCTAGATGGAGAATGAAGGCAAGAGGAGTGTGATACAGAATAATTAGCATAAACAAGCAGATTTTGTTGTAGATATCATAATCCCCGGGGTTGAGTATATTAAAGTCTATACAATTCATCTTCGCAACAAGCGTTACATAACTATGCCATGCTTACAACATCAGTGTTGTGCATTACCATTGTGCAAGTAAAACAACCTCTGCATACTAATGTCCTTTCATTACTTTAGCTAGAAAAATTGTATGTCTATGCCATGCTTACCACATCAATGTAGTGCATCTACTCTACATTGTGCAAGTAAAACGCCCTCTGCATACTAATGTCCATCCATTACTTTAACTAAAAACAATGTAACCAAAGAACAGTAAGGAAATAGAGAGAAATGATATCTATTTCATTCACTTTTTCGGTCTGAGTTGACAAATAGAGATAGACATAAACGATTGAAATTAACAGTCTAAAAACCTTTTTGTCTGCTAGACTCTCTTCTTTCCTCGAGGCAGAGAGAGACGGAGAGAGTGGGGATAAGTATTTTGCTTGGATCGTAAATATTCTAAAATTAATCAAGAGTTTCACAGTTTCTTTTCTATCTATCCAGTCAAAACTAAAGGAAAATAAACATCTCCTCTCTTTTCTCTCCCATCTATCTCTCCCATCTATTAGATTCTAACTAAAATTACCAAACACACTATAACCAGTGATAGACCATATGCATCAAATCTATGGAACCTCAACCCTCTGCCTAGGGAATTACAATTAAGCTTAATCTTCACGAACTGGTAAAGAAAAGTAAACTACTAAAAATAATGTGATAAAAATTGTTCTTAATTGAACGAATTCATTGAAGACAGAAAAGCACTTATATACCAAAGAATATCAAAGAAAACTATCTTAGACCAAACAGAATCCTTGTCACTAAAATATCATTCTGTAAAAAATACCTCATTCAGCTCCTTGTTTTTGTACAAACGTGTACCAGTATTGTAGAGAGAGACATATATATGCTTTAGACCATCAAGTTGAATCCATTCGCTGGTAATGACATGGTTCAGTATTTGTGTACTCTTCTGAAATAGAGACACAGCTAATAATCTAATTTAAGCAGATAATTAGTTATTAAGTAAAATGAATAGACGACTATTGCGAGAAAAAATAATTGGGGCAATTATCCATATCAGTATTACTCCATAAGAATGAGAACCTGCATGTTAAGCTTCGTTCTGGTGGAAAGTATAAAAGCAGCCACAGCAGCACGGAGGATGCTGTTGTGCTTAAATCCATCTATATCTATCTCACAAGTAATTCTGTACCTAGAGACAAGCATATAACAGTGGAACATCATTACAAACTCAAACTGGTAATAAAGCACGTGATACAATCAGATAATAAATCAAAAAATACACAGACAAAATTCACAAATTTAAAAAGTTCAAGCAACTCAGCTTCTTAACAGCTAAGCAGGAAAGAAAATATTTTAAAAATAGCTAACAATATTAAAGCCAACAGACATCTAGCATGCAAATAGCTAATCTCAGTAAAACAATGAAAAATTAATATAAAATTACTAGGCTACAAGTTTTTTGAAAATCACTCCTCTACAGATATGCTCTTATAATTTGATATATTATAGCAAAGAAACAAGAACACTGAACTTTAAAATTCACTCACGTTTGTAAAGAAAGGAACAAATCATATAACTGATGAAATGCACCCTGGATAACACACAGTTCACCAGAAACAGAGGCAGCTCCATTATCAGCAAAAATCTGTTTCTTTCCCGAATATACTAAGTCAGCAAGTGGATGGGATAAGAACTCCAATGCATTAAAATAAGGCAGAAGATAATCCTTTAAATCCTTCTGCACGTGACTCGTGGAAAACCCACTTTTGGAAATATCATTTGAACCAATTTGGAAATAACTTTCTAAAGAATCAAGACAATCTGACAAATCAGTCATTGTATCCCCATCATCAAGCAATATTCTAATTGCACCTCCAGAAGATGTAAGATCCTCATCCTTTGACTTTATACTACAATCAACATAGTGCAAACCAGTAGCATAAAGCCTTAGAATCAAATTTAAAGGTGGAACCTGCAAAGCAAATTAATTTCTGATTACAACACGACGAAGGAAAATAGGGCAACAGAGATGAAATTTGATAAGAGGAAATCACATGAATAACTTACCTGATCAAAGTGAGTTACTAATTTTTTTGAATGAGATCTCATAGTACCAGAAAGATTTGTAATTGCAGTTCGACACTTATTGGCACAATAAGCAATAAGTTCAACAAAATCTTTTCCTGAATATTCAACCTCAGCCTGCCAAATGTAATTTATAGAAGTTAGACCGATTCTGGGATAGACGAATTTTAGTAATGAACCGGTAACTGATTATGTTCACACAATGAACTTGAAAGTAACAAGCATACAACAGCACCATGGAAAGCCAAGAGATTTCGATATGAAGCTCAAACCAAGATTATTATGAGGTATAATCAGATAAATTTTGAAAGGCTCTCCATCAACAGTAACCCAACAAAAGAGATAAGTGGAAGTACTAAAACAGTAAAACCTATGCATCAGTACTGGAGCAAAAAGGAAAAAAAATACAATAAGACCATATAACTATTTTTTGCAATAGTAACTCCAGCCAGAAAAGAAAAGAAAAAATCTCATAATAAAAAAATAAATAAAAAATAAAAAATAGATGAAAAAACAAAAACAAAATAAAAAGGAAATCTAGCTTTAGTTTGTAGACTCTTCAAGACCTTTGGTCTAGATGGAAAGGGTCAAAAGATGGCATACCAAGTTCATAATTTCATTCAATTCTAATGCATTAACACATTATTGCATGTGAACTATAGTATAATATAGAACTACGATATACGATTATGTTAGAACATATATTAATGATGTTAAATATATCTTTAGAGAAACTGGAACTGATATACATGCTGTTAGAAGTTTTTCCAATATTAGGACTGTTTTATGGACAGCAAAATTTACAGAAAGTTTTGATAAAATAATTAGTTTATGATCATGTAAATACATTTTTTCATTAGAAAAAAATTTAGCTTGTCACTGACAAAAGTAAAAAAGAACAGGTAAAGACTTATTAGATTTTGCGATTTAAATAGGGAAATCATTTTGCTATACTGCATCCTAAGAAAAACAATGTGATAAATTGGAGCATCAACAAGAAATCATTTAAAAGCTGGAGATTATATACCTCTTGGGATCCTTGTAAGAATTAAAATAAATTAACTATATATTACAGTTATGTCCAGCTATCTTCTACTAGTTGTACAAGTAACATAGATTAGATCATTAGATACATACTTCATAACATTGTAGAGAAACCCTAACCCTAATTTGATCCCAAAAAAAAAAGTCCTGACACTAATTTATTAATGAGATGGTACTAAAAAGAGACAATTTGCATACTTGATCTTATAATGAGATGGTACGAAAAGAGACTAGATAGAGTTATAAGGTTGAGACCCAATTATATGCATGTATATTTAAAAGAATATAGCAAACAAAAGCAAAAGACACTGAGAAATTTCTTAACAACAAGAAACCTATGGAATCCCAAGGTAACCTAACAGAAAGGGGCATTGCCTGAAGACCCTAGGAGGGGATACAGCAATAAAATCTGCTTGGTTTTGGGATCCAATTCACAAGAGTAATATCACTGAACTTTTTGGACAAAACACAAAACATTTGCTGCTGGGGTTAATTTAGCAAAGACTTTTACATCAGAATAAAATTTTAGTTTCATTTGCAAAAGACTTTGGACCGAGAAAAATATGGCACAAGGGTTTTCAGTTTTCATCCTTGAAAATATATATATCCATAAGTCCGAAAATTGCACAGTTATCATGTTTCTGATAATCTGCCATTTGGTTGAAACAGAAGTCAAATGTGTACTACATAATGGCTCGTCCTTGAAGCCTATATATTGACACTAAACATTGGCATGGGGACTGATAATTGAAGAATATACATATTAGTCAGACCACATTTCTCGGTGGTCAATCTACATAAAGCACAGCTACCATTACCTTGCATTCATCGACAAGGGAGTCAAACAAGCATAACAATGTGTTACTGATCAATGAGGAACTAGTCTCTTGTAATGAAAATACAGCTGAACATATTCGACGGGCGCACTGCATAAAAAAATGCCGATTAGATATGCACATCGAATCTCCCAGTACATAAATAACTAAAAATCAATCTTACATAACCTTGAACATATGATCTTTGATGGATGACTTTGCATACTCGCTCACTGTTATGCGGCAGAACTTGCATACGAGATTTGCTCCCAAGGATGATAGCTCCCGGACTAAAAAAAGAGTACACCTCTCGAGATAAATGGCAAGCTGTCTGTGCACCTTGTCATGTACAGTTTCATCTAACACCCTACAACATTTGATATCAGATGAACGAATGAGAAAATTACTAACATCATCACAGCAAGTATCTATGTTTAATGGTCTGGAACAAGTTCATGGTTCATCATTTCGGCAATGAACTTGCATTTCAAACCTATAACCAAACAAACATTCTAGATAGTTGCGGCAATCCAATACTAGATGAAACGATTGAATAGTTAAGAATTTCTAGTTTCTCAATTTTCCAGCAACCAAACATAGAATACTTTGAAAAAAGAATGTCACCTAAACCAAGGTCCCAACTCCTCAACCATACAAAGCAGCCGCTCATACACCTCGGCTTCCTTGCTTTGAATTAACGAAGCACACTTGGCTAGCATCCACACCACTTCTCCGAGCAAAGCCCCAAACTCCTTATCGCAGCCTCCCTGCTCGACACCTGGCACAAATCTACGGTCCAAATTCACCGGTTTCGTTCCTAATTCAATCGCCTTGAAGCTCTTCAAAACCCTAAGCGCCTCGGACTCGGCGTCCTTGTGGCGGCCCCAGGCCTCGAATGCATAAACCAACCGGATCCTTTGGATGTGAAACTTGTAGGGCTTGCCGGAAAATTGGGAGGAGACGGCGTCCATGGAGTCGAGGCAGAGGCGGTAAATATCGAACAATTCGGGGGCAAATTTGGCATCTAGCTTTGAAGGATCGGCGAGCCGTTTGGGGAGGATGGCTAAGGCGCGGTTGAGGAAGGGGGTGAATTTTTTGGCGAGAGAGCGTTGTAGGGTTTGGTCGTCGGTTGAGGTCTTCTTTTTGTGAAGGTCGGCGAATGGGCTTAGGTAGTCGGAGATGAGGCCATGAATCCCGGCGGAACCGGCGGATTCGAGCTTGGAGAGGAGAGTTTCGGTGGTTTTGGTCGCGGAGGCCATGGCGGTGATGAGAGTGAAAGTGGATGGCCTTTTGGAAATGAAGGGTATTTGGCATCTATGGGTTTTGGTCTTAAAGGCGCGAAGACAGAAGCGCTTATTTCAAAACAACGAAATTGAAAAAATTCGTCAAAAGAAAGTGAGGCCAATATCCTTCTATCCCAATAACGGTAGTGTTCCAAAAAAAACAAATATTCAAATATTCAATTTAAAAAATGGAGAGAGTTCTCACAGCTCACTGGTGACAACCATTGGGCCCTTTGGTCTAAGCCCGCCTAAAGCTCAACCATTTCTCAAATAGTGTAGGGTATGGGCCAGTCCAGTCTGATCCTTTGGCTCGATTCGTTTGAACCCGTTAGGATCAAGCTGGGCTAACCCACCCAATTAAGCCCTAATAATTTCCTTTTTTTTTTATTTTTTAAATATGTTTCTCTTTTTTCTATAATGGTTAGAGCACCCACTACCTAATGAAGAAGTCTTGGGTTCGAGTCATCATGTGGGTAGGAGTGAAATCCTTTGATCCTCTTAAAAAAATATTTTCTTTTTCTTTGTAATTGATTTCCTAAGTTTTATTTTCTTTAATTTTTGTTTCCTTTGTTAAATAACAGTTAATTTTAGGAGATTTAGAGAGATAGTTGAATATAACCACCTTAAATAATATTTATAAATTTTTTTTTTTTAAAGTAATGATTTCATTCATGGCAAACACAGGCTAGAATAGCACAATACATAGTTCCCACCAGGAAGATAGGTGTCATTACACTTAAAGACAATTCCGCTCCTTTTGCAGGAGCCTGGCAGAATAAGAAAATTCTAAACTATAATAATAGCAGACAGATCTCGGTGCCAATGCGCTCAATTGCGGTACACCAAAGAACTTTGCACCTAGATGTATAGAATCAACTATCATCCTGTACGCTAGAAACAAAAAAAAACCTTAAAATTTCTCCTTGCCCTTCGGGATCTTCAGAAAGACAAGGAATTTATGGTAATAGACAAAGCTAAAACTTAAGGATGGGCCAAGGACAAATATCTCAGCCCACCATAGAAGCCCAAAGAAGACAACCCCAAGAAAATAGGCTCAAAACTCAGGCCCAGCAAAAATTGGCTTGGCCCAAGCCCAAAACATCATCTTCCCCACCGACTAGGCGCATGTACAGCTATGATGTAGGTCCAGTGGTCTCCTCCACTGCTCCCCAATGTCGTCCCTACGACCCACGTCACTGCGACCCCCGCTGCCACTCCCTTAGTCGAAAAGCCTCTCGCCGAGCTGCGCCACAATAGAACCCGCTGCACCACATCATGCTCTCTAATCCAGGCTCCTTCATAGCCGCCCAGTCACCACCGACAAGCCTGATCTGGAAGTCGCTATCCATGTACACACAACCACCGCCATAGAAGAGCCATCGTCTGGACTCGGCACCAAAACCATCCAGCCCACCCCAAGCCAAACCCTCTCCGAGAAGCTCCGAGGCTTTTTTCAGATTCCCCGTCCGGCAGCAGCCCCTTACCGGTGAGGTGAACCAACGCCGACCATAAGCATCGTCGGACGAGAAGAGATTTGCAAACCCTAGACATAGAGCAGTCAGAGTTTTCCTTAACCAACCACTCGTGTTGATTATTTAGGTTAAAACAGAAGACTAATATTATAAATGTTATAAGTTAATTCCAATGTGTGTGTATGTATGTATGTATGTATGTATGTATGTATGTATGTATGTATGTATGTATGTATGTATGTATGTATGTATGTATGTATGTATGTATGTATGTATGTATGTATGTATGTATGTATGTATGTATGTATAGACACCTATGTGTGTGTGTCTATAAATATGTATATTAAATATGATCAACAAAAAATAATGAGTCTTGTATTACCTATATAATCATTTAGCCACATTTTGAGAAAAAAAAAATAATGATGTATTTTTTTTGTTAAACAAAATAATGTTCTTTTCGGCCCTATTTGGCCCTATTTGAAAGGCCAACCTGTCCTAGCCTTTTCGGCCTTGTGGCTCAGGCCTTTCGGGCGGGTAAGAGTTAGTATATTTAAGCCCCGGCCCGACTCTACCCGATCCTAAATTTTGTTGACTTTGACTAGGCTTGGCCCGACCCTAAGCACTAAAATTTACGGATAGGGTCGGCCCTAGCCCAGCCTATGATGACCTCTACATCGCCTTATATCATTAAACTTTCACTATGTTAAAGTATTTCCACTACAGTACCTACCAAATTAATTAACCATTCAATGCAACAAAATCAGTAAGCTGTTGCTGGTTTTGTAATTAGAAATAGAGAATTTTTTTTTATAAGAAATTAGTAATTAGAAATAGTGATGGCAACCTTATGTTGATAATGGTTCTGGATACAGCCTAGCACAAAAAAATATGTTATTCCTAAAGAATGTTGGGAACTATGTAAACAGTTTGCCACTAGAGTTGCTTTGGGTGAACATGAGATATCCACGACTACAATGGCTAAGAATGCCAGGGTCTCCATAGGAGGAAGAGACTTCATCATCAGAACAATTTGGTGGTGTGAAAGCCAAGGAGTTGATTTGTTGATAAGAAATGACTTCCTCCTTAACAATCAGCAAATCAAAACAAAAAAAATTATTGGTTTTGAGAGAAAATAAAAATTTATCCGAATCCAAACTTTCTAATGTCGTAAGCATCACTAGTAAGGGGTTTACTCAACAATATCAGAGGTCGCCAGAGAAGAGTGGTGACTATAATCCAATTTTACTAATAGAGCAAGTTCACCCTTGGGTCAATAGGTCAAGGTTACTAGGTCAAGACATTGTTCACTGCCACTAGACATATGTTTCCACCCATTATGTTTCTTGACTGATTAGTTACTATTCATTATTTTTTATTAATTTATTTATAGTAAAATTGAAACATATTTGATGTAAATAGATGGTGATAATGGACATTTATGGATAATTGATGTAGAACGGATGACAACAAGGATCGAAGAGCAGCTTGATTGTGAAAAGGGAAAATCCGGTTTGCTCCAAATCTGGCGTTCAGTGTCAGAATTGTGATTGCTATACCTTTTTGAAAAGGGAACGACGCTAGGAATATAACTCGTTTCTTCACCATCACGTGTGGGCTTTTTCGGGATTTCGGGATCGTTTCGAGCCTCAAAACTGCAATTTACTATTTTCAGATATTTTTGGTGGGTAAATTATGAGACACCTATATTTACCGACGATTTTCCTAGAAATGAGTGAAGTAACCACTGACAATTTTTTTGTAAAGATTGAAACAACCATCGACAACTTTAAACTAACCAAACTATTTGCATACTATTCAATCTAACAGTTAATGTCAATGTACTCTTATCTAAGATTTTGGATAAGATTATGAAGAACTAGGTGGTGATACGTGTCCTTATCAACTGATCGCATTTGATGTGAAAAATGTCAATAAATAGGGAAAGAGACAACACTCCAATCACACACAATCTGAACTTGGCAAATCTTCTCATTTTTCATATCTCTAGAATTACATATTTACTCTCATTCCCTCATTTCAATGAAAAAGTTGTGGGCTAAGATTCGACATTCTCGAGATGAAGATTGTCAAGAGATGTGTGCGACTAATGCCATTGTGATCGCAGCAGTCGCTGAAGCTAAATCTGCTAATCAAACTCGACGATAGGATTCTCGACTGGGTCGTGCACCGAACGAGGAGCGATTTAAGGAAGAAAGAGGCAAAAACATGATGGAAGATTAATTTGTTAAACTTCCAGTTTTCAATGATGAGGAATTCGAACACGTTACAAGATAAGTCACAACGTCTTCAACTGCATCTCTGATGACCTTTGCCGCTATGACCGATACTTTGTTCAGAAATTAAATGCTGCCTAGAAGTCGAACTATTTCCGGAGTAGAAGATGACATGTTCCTTATGAATGCTTGCTTACGGTGCTGGGGCAGATCAATGAGCTAAGTATTGTCGGATGGCGAAATCTACCGCTATCGAGGCTCTTCAACAATTTACAAGAGGAATCGTTAATTTGTACTTGATAGAATACCTCCGAGCTCCTACTCCAGCCGACCTCAAAGACTGCTCGCCAAAGCTGAGAGAAGAGATTTTCCTGGAATGATTAGAAGAATCGACTACATGAACTAGCAATGGAAGAATTACCTGACCGGTTGGGCTGGAGAATACAGTGGTCGAAAACATATCCCCACTATCATCCTCGAAGTAGTCGCATCGTACGACATATAGATAAGGTAGGCCTTCTTTGGAATGCTCGGGGCATGCAACGACCTCAATATCCTGGCAAAATTCCCGTTGTTTGATGAACTTACTGTTAGTTGAGCACCTCAGATCCAATTCTAAGTGAATAACAGAATTCACAATTTAGGCTACTATCTCGCTGAAGATATCTATCCTAGATGGGCGATTTTCGTGAAATCAATTTAAAGGCCTACACGACCCAAGGATCTCAAGTCTTCCCAGGCTTAAGAAGGATACAGGAAAGATGTTTTGGTATTTACAGTCGCGATTTAGTATTGTTAGAGAAGCTGCTCGTGGGTGGGATAAAGAAGACCTTATACATCATGTTGACTTGTATTATATTACACAACATGATAGTCGAGGATGAAAGACCTGAGGACAGCTATGAAGACTTGGAGTCCGAAGAAGAGGATAACAATATAAGGCACAGGTTGGCTACGGTTTAGGAAGCACCAACCCGTGATGACTTTAATCTTGTTGGTAGAAATGGTCATAATTTCAACGGATTCATGGATCGATATGATGCCATTAGATATGAGTACACTCACTCAGACCTTCAAAAAGATGTCATAGAGCATTTATAGAACATTCAATGCAACTTGCAGATCAAGATACGGTAAATGTTTGAATAATTGGCTAATGTCTGACCAAACTTGGTCTCAGTTGCGCTTTTTTTTTTTTTTCTTATTGTTTGTGAGCTTTTGATTTGACTTGTATTATGTTGTTTGTATGCTAAGGTGTGTGCTTTAATAAATGAAATTTTCAAATACAACTTTTATTTCATAACATTTATGCTTACATAATTGAAAAAATAGGAATAAGTACAATACCATTATTTGAAATACATAATCTCCTAATTATTCTCATCCACAGTGAGATTGTGGAAATGCACCACCAAAATGTGGTTGTGGGAATGCACCATCAAAATGTGGTTGCTGATAGTATCCACCCATAGAAGGTGTTTGAAAACTTGACCCACCATTTGTTTCATCATCTTCTCTCTCCGCTATCTTCTTTTTCTTTCTTCACCAATAATGTTTTTTTATTAACGTCATCTGACTTGTATTCATCTCTATAATTCGCTCTTCCCTCTCTCGATATAACAAGAAATTTAGTATTGCTCCTTTACTTTCAAAACTTTCACGAACTCATATATACTAAGACCAAAGTCTTATCCATTAATAGATGGAACTTCAACAACAGCTAGGTCTAGAGGGAAATTATGAGCATTATGTTCATGCATAACTTCCATACCAAGGTTAGCACAGGTTAATAATATCAGCCCAAGTATTAATTACATGACCTTGACTATCAACTACAGATTGATTGAAATTAAATCCATTTAAGTTGAAAGCTACCTAAAGCGGTGAACCATATACCTACTACAGGCCAAGTAGCTAAGAAGAAGTGTAAAGAATGAGAATTGTTGAAACTAACATATTGGAAGATCAATCGGCCAAAATAACCATGAGCGGCTACGATATTATAAGTTTCTTCCTCTTGACCGAATCTGTAACCTTCATTAGCATATTCATTTTATGTGGTTTCCCTGATCAAACTAGAGGTTACCAAAGAATCATGCATAGCACTGAATAGGAAGCCATCGAATACACCAGCCACACCTAACATGTGAAATGGGTGCATAAGGATGTTGTGCTCAGCTTGGAATACAATCATGAACCAAAAGTGACGATACTCGCGACAACCGTTACATGTATGATACTAATTCTAATTATAGTTGGAATAATCACATTACTAGTTGCATTGGCATATCCATTTGTAAGCGTATACACTCTCGTTAATATTCCTCTTGGAGATTTCAAGTAAATTCCTCATCGAGTTTTTTCTTGATAGCGGTTGCCTCTTTTTGGTTACTCTCCATACTCTCAACAGTGGTTGACAAAGGACAGGAATCTTGGCTACTTTCTTTCCTTTCCGAATTGCTTTTTTCGCAGCCTTCCTTCCTTGAGGCCTCACCAAAGGATATGCAGTTTCACCGGCAATTACCTCATGTACATCCATGTCCAAATTGATTGGAGAATTATCGATAAGTGATTGTGTGTACATTTGTTGACTTCCTTCCTTTGATGTTCCTCCAATTGTATGGTTAGAGATGTTCCTAAATTGTGCAAAGCCCTCCACAACCTGGTAACATTCAAAACTCTGAAAATTGTATCTTTTTTTTCCTTCCATTTTCTCTTCATCCCAACATGCCATAATTTATGTGCTTCATCAATCTATATTATTTAAAAAGAATAAAAAATTCAATTAGTACAAATATAAACGTCATTATAATTAACTAACTATTATCAAATAATAGTTTTAATTACAATGCATCCCACTGTTTTACAATAAAAATCAACTAGTACAAATATAAACACCGTTATAAAAACTTCATTATTTATCAAGTAATAATTTTAATTATAATGTATGTCTTATTACAGTGAATATCAATTAGTACAATTATAATGGTATTATAATTACTACATTATTTAACAAGTAATAATTAATGTATCAAGGAATTAAATTATTTATCAACAAATTTATACCTCATCAATTGCATTCGAACCGCTCTTGTACCAATTACGAGCTTGCCTTAATGCATAATGCTACTCATAGAGTTCTATCTTCAAATTTTTCCACCTCTCCTGAAAAGCTGAAGTTGATCGGACTTTTCCACTCCAATTTGCGGCATAGTGTTGCTTCACACCCTTCCATAGATCGGTTTTCTTTCGATCTTTACCCAAAATTGGATTTTGGCAGACATATTTCTAAGATTTGCACAATTGAATGTCTTCTGCATTCGCCCATCTCGCCCTGGATTCAGCATTTTCATCTACGTCTTCTTATCTATGTGCGGTCATATTGGAATAAAAAAAAAATGGAAGATGAAAGCTATAAAAGAGAGGAAGAACAACTTTTTCTAACTATGAAAGATAATTTTTTTGGTGTGAGATGTAAAATAAAAGGTAGGTATTTATAGAGAAACTTTTAGATTTTTTTTGGTCTGTTACCAATACATATACATTCATACATATTAATAAAAAATGTCAAATTTGCAGATTAAATGAAACCAACGGCTAGATTCCACATGGACGTCTCTTGTCCCCTTCATTGTTGCTACGCGACAAATTCCTGCTGGATCACACTCTTTGACTTTTCAGCGCCACACAACAAGGATTTGGCCTCCACGCTCCATCTTCATTGTGTCTCACGTCTCTCTCTCCACCGAGGTAGCTGACATCACCCACAACATGGTGTGGGTTGAGTTGGCAATCGACAAGGCTAGGTCAAGAAATTTGTCACTGTCTTCGTCTTTTTCTTGGCTTGGGTCATGAAAAACCAAACTGAAACTGGTCAAAAACAAGTTTTTGGGAAATCATGGTCACCACCTCCTCAATCCTAGTTGGAAGCCAGTGCAAACCGCTGAACATGCTTTTAGAAGATCACAGTGAAATTAGAATAAATGACTCAATAAGTTTCGATGGTGAATAAAGCTTTATCATGGAGCATAACTTGAAAGTTTATGCAAATAAAATAGAGCATAAGAAAATACTGACTCTTGCGGAAATTGAAAATCTTAGGAAACCTATAATCAGCGAAGATCCTCATGCTGTATTGGGAGAATGACCCAATATATTGCCAGTTAAAAATACATAATGCAAATGTTATTGTTATGTAAAAATCATTCCTCGTTATAGAGAAGAAGATAGAAAAGAAATGGAAAATCAAATCCAAGTGTTAGTGCAATATTTATTTGATTGACATTTCCTAAGCGCAATAACCAAAAGTCATGTTTTCATGTAATAGCTTTCTACTCTTCGATCCTTAGAAGAATAAAATGCTTCAGGCTTCATGCATAACTCTCATCAATTAGGTATGTCTTGCATACATGTGCATGCTAGTCAAGTGTTTATGACTGAACTTGTCTTTAAATCCTATTCTACGATACGAACATTTTTTCAATAATATGCTAATTGTGCCAAATTTCAGAAAGATTTATCCAAAATATTAATTGTTTCTTAAATTGGTTTTTGGGTTTTTCTTTCCACACGTATGGTTTTAGTCCATGAATATAAACATATTTTAAAAAGCCTTTCTGCAACAGAATCCCTAGCATATATACCCTAGTTCATTCATCTCTTACCAGCCTTTTAATTCATATTCACATGTGTGTTGATTGGATTTTTAATTTATTTGTTTATGTTTGCATGCATAAATTAATTTTGTAGCTTGTTAGTATATTTTGTTTAAATACTTTTTGTTTTTTTTTGTTTTTACTATTGCAGTTATGAAATTTGTTACAAATTTGATATCACTCCCCCACCTCCCACGTTAGATGTGTAAGATCTTTATGTATTTTCCTGTTCATATAGTGAATTGTTCATTGGTTTAATGTCCGCAATTGTGTACCTCTTTGGAGGGTTTTACTATATCAACAAATCTTGTGTTATGAGGGATGATTTTACTTTGAATGATTTGGCAAATTAAGTAAATCATAACATAATCAAAGGTATTGAGTTCTGCAGTTTCGATTAGGATTCAAGTTATACTGCAATTCTGTATTATGATGCAAACAAGCCTACACTACCAAGACTGGTTCCTAAAGTTGTTGGCATATTTTTCAGTTCCACTAGTTGGGAAATATATATCAATTCTATAATTTCACCAAGAGGTGCTTGAAAAGAAGCATATTAGGTCTTCTAATAACCCACATCATGCTCCAACCTTCTTAGTAAGAAATCATGTTGAACAAGGGGAAAAGCCAGAATGCACTACTAGAAATATGGCATATGAGCACAGCAGTATTGGGCACGACAATCTTTTTGTTGCCTGTATACGCTCAATAGGGACAAATGGGCTTATTTGTGGCAAATTAAAGCAATGACATAGCATCCATTCCCAACTGAGGCCCAAATCAATATATCATGAGCTATATGCTGATTTAGCCACATATTAAGCTTAATCTGTATCGCAGGAGATGATTTGGAGAAGAAAATTTCATGCACCGGAACGAAATGTGCTGATTTAGCCACATATTAAGTTCAATCTCTGTCACATGAGATGATTTGGCGAAAATAATGTCACGCCCCGAATTTTGAATAAAAAATTCAAATCCGAAACATGAAATAAACAACTTAAATCAAATAAACGTTCTGAATTCTTTCCATAAACAACCACACCTTACCCACTCAATAATACAAAACCAAATCCTCAAGTTACTTATAAAAACACACTCTCACCAATTAAAATAGTAAAGCTCAATGAGCATAACAAACCTCACAAAGACAAATGCGATGAATCAAAACTATCACTCTAAACCACACGATCACCACTCTGATTCTCCTGACCTGAAAGATTATCCGCTACACCGTTTGAATAGTGTACCGGGATTGCAACAACACAAAATCCGATAAGCTTTTGAAAGCCCGTATGAGTAAATTTAGAAATTGCACAATTTAAGTTAAAAATAAAAACACACAAAGTAACTCCAAAATACACTGAAAAGAAAGGAAAGAATATTGTCAAGACTCTCTTTTAAAACTCATACTTATGAGTCTCAAGTAACCTCAACGTTACCCTCATAAGACCACTCAACATTTGGCAGACAGACTAGAGCTCTAACTGATCACAACCAACAACTCGAAGCAAGAGCATGGTTCACGATAATCGGCAACCAACAACTCCGTAGAGCATGGTTCACCGATATCAGCAACCAATAACTCCGAAAAGCATGGTTCACTGATAATATATCATGATCACGCTCGTGACTTATTGATCTCCACTAATCAAAACAATTAAAGAAGTCACGCTTGACTTCACAAATGTTACTAAACTCTCGATACTTTTCAACAATAAAACTCAAGACATTTCTCAATATATTGTTCTCGAAAAGTAAATATCCAAACAATAATAGCAACACAATCATGTATATTGTTTCCTCAACACAATCTATCAATAAATATATACCATCACGCAAATAATATATATACATAGACATTCACGCAGGAATGCCTACTAATACCAACTATAGTTCACATGCATTAAAACAAATTCAATTTATACTTAAATTCATTTTGTTACCTGTGAGCCGCAGCCCTATGAACCGTAGTCGATCAAGTTCATATTATTTCAAACAAATCTTTATTTTCTTAAAACAATTTTCACACATTCACAATTCAATATAAATCACTAAATTTCGGTTCGTAAATGAACCATGTGTGATTTACTCACCTCTAGTCCCGCTGCGTCTTCTTAACAGCCCAAAATATAACAATCCGAATCGTCCACCAACTCGATCCGTCAATCACCTAATCAGATACGATCTTAACTTAGCAAACCATTCATAAACCACACTTATACGAAAATCCAATGGTCGGATTCTAAATTACTGATGATCCAATGGTCAGATCATCCTGAATCGTCCT
This sequence comes from Rosa persica, assembly GCA_025331145.1. Classification (NCBI taxonomy): domain Eukaryota; kingdom Viridiplantae; phylum Streptophyta; class Magnoliopsida; order Rosales; family Rosaceae; genus Rosa; species Rosa persica. The sequence goes on along the minus strand of WFKR01000007.1, from coordinate 32,683,006 downwards.
CACAAACATCTCCATAATTTTATGCGAAAATCCGACGGTCTGATTCTCACGAATCGCTTTCTGAATCACTATTTTACAATTATACGAAGATCCAACGGTAATATCTTCGCCGTGACCCCACAAGGTCATCAGAACAATCATACAATCAACACATCAAAATTTCAAGTAAAACCGATGGTCAGATTCTCAATAATCGCGAATCGAAGGTAAAACGTAAAAACGTTAAATAGTGTCGTCAAAACTTAAATCATCCATTTATTAAATTTTTCTAAAATAACCTTGTAATATATCAAAACGCTCGTAAAGATGCATAGATCATCGTCCAGATAATCTAAACTCAAAATATGGTCCGACGCATCGCCACATGCGGCTGTCAGACGGTGATCAACGCGACGGTCAACAACCTATGATGCAAAAGTTGTGAACTGCAAACTACTTCAAAATAAAAGGGTGATCAACTTTCATGCCTGGAGCTAAGCGAGATTTGGTCTAGATCGTCATAGTTGAAGCTTTGAAGTTGGATTAATCTCGACCCTCGATCACGTTTCCAGATCAAACTAGAGCCATCAATCTTCAATCCTTGATCTTTCGCTCCAAACACAAAATCGTGATGGAAGGCTTATATGGGGATGATTAGGAGGAAGAAGATATCACGAAAATGGGGAGGATCGGCCCGTGCAACGTCTGAAAATTGAAAATTCGGCCGAATCCGTTTAGCATTCGGGTCGGCCTTCAATCTCGGCGTGGAGGCCGCGGCTGGGCGAGGCTGCAGCAGGGGGCGATCGGGCTGGGCGAGGGGAGCCGGTTTGGCGCGGGTCTAGGGGGAGGGGGGGGGTGGCGGCGGCTTGGAAGGCGGCGTTCCAGCCTGGTCGGGTCAGAACGGTTCAGACGGGGGGGGGGGGGGGGAGGGTTCGCGAGAGAAGAGAGAGAGAACGAAGAGGGCTGGGGGACTTATCCGCAAAAAAAAAAAAAAAAATTTCATCCTTAATGAAATAATTCGGATTTTTTTGCCATTTATAGAAAAATCTCAATTTTCAAATATTCATAATAAATTCATACGAACTCCGAATATTGTGTTTCACATATGCACGAGATCGTATCAATGACCTCTACAACTTTCATGAAGGAAATTTTCCCAAATTTTGAATGTATAAAAAGTCAATTTTCACGACCCCCTAAATAACGTTCGTTTTTGAAAATAAAATCGTTCAAACTAATTCCACAACCTCTCCAAGTTTCATATTCACGCCCACGACCACGAAATCATTTCTAAAAATCCATGCAATTTAATTTGGATTTTTCGGGGTATTATAAATAATTTCACGTGCAGGAATGAAGTTCCTACATATATCCATCCCAATCATGATTTTTGATAATAGAAGCAGAGGAATCAACAATAGAAATATAATTGTTGGAGCTTTGCTCTTCTATGGTCATATATGTTTCTCATCTCCTCCTCCCTAGCTCTTCCATTGCAAAAAGAAAAAGAATTCAGAAATCCATTAGAAAGTCTAAATCTCGGACAGTGCACCCACCGCAATTTCTCAATCTGATTGAAAGTTAAGCTCTCTCACAATTAGGTGTCTTATGGTAAAGAGGTTTAGACATTATATGGTTCTTCATATCCCAGTCAATCATTGAGAATATGCAAATTTTAACTTATTTTCAAGTTTGTTTCATGATTTAGAGAATACCTATTAGTTTCCTCTGCGATAGAATAGAAATTTTGTTTTATAGGATGAAACAAGCTTTATCAGAGTGTTGTAAGAGTTGTTCATTTAGTGTTCACGACTCATTGAGGTTGAGAGGGTTTTAGCTCATTAGCTAAGCTAGATTGTCACACCCCGAATTTTAGAATAATAAATTCAAAATCCGAGACAAGAATTACTACAACCCAACAAATAATATCCTGCAAATTTCTTTTTCTTAACAACCACACACACGAATTTAAATTCAAATCCCAAATTTAGTCTCGGTTAATTATTACGGCTCACTCACAAATTAAATTGTAAAGCTCTAAATGAGCATAACAACCTTACAACTTAATGGAAATAAATAAATGTTGCGACTTTTAAACAGTATGGTCGCCTCCCTGATTATCCTGACCTGCAAGAATATCCGCTACACCATTTGTATAGTGTACCGGGATTGCAACAACACAAAATCCGGTAAGCTTTTGAAAGCTAATATGAGTAAAATAGAAAGAACTGTTGTTTAATTAAGTCATATTTATTTTCACCCAAGTCAACACCCAACAATTCCAAACATCCACAAAGAAACCACAATCTCACAAATCAATCACCAATCAACAACTCAATGCGGAATCTAAACTCACATCTTTCTTCTCAAAACCTTGAAATCGTATTTATAAAAATACGGTGTTTGACAGACTAGAGCTCTACTGAATCGTAGCCCGTCACCTGGTCTAGGTTACGACATACGATATATTTATCTTTATCACATATCATCAATATATATACATATATACATATTTAAAACGTTCGATACTCGTACTTATCTAGCCCCATTACCCGACAAGGGTTGCGGCATCCAACTCACTCAACCAATCGTAACATATCATCCACATAGGATTAGAGCGTCTGATTCCCCCATACATGTCACTACGTCGACCCTCAATCCATAAATGAACACAACAATATGTTTTACACAATGAAATCAACCCATCCATGATACACAATATTATTATGAAAATTAAGCATTTCAAATTTAATACAAATCATCATTCCAACTCAATCATGTCATCAATCAACAACATACCACCCAATATATATATTCCACGTAAATATATATATATATATATATATATATATATTTACGTAATCATCCACTTAGGGATGACTACTAATACCATCAATAGTTCACACAAAAAATCATGAAATTCATTTGTATAATTAAAATTCATTTTACTTACCTATGGACCGTAGTTGATTAAGTCCATGTGATTTTAAAAACAAATATTTAATCCATAAATATTTTTCACACAATTACGACAAAATAAATAAATTAAAAGCACTCGGTTCGTAATATGAATCACGTGAGTTTTACTCACCTCGAAACTCTCGCTGCGTCTTCAATTTAAACATAATTCACACCGAACCAGCTCACCCAAGTACAAACCGTCAATCACCTAATCAAATGTGACTTGAATTTAGCTAATAATTCCAAAACATACTTAGCTACCATCCAGCGGTCGGATTCTAAATTATACGAAAATCTGACGGACGGATTCTCGCGAATCGCCTCCCTAATCACTGTTTTATAATTATACGAAGATCCAATGGTCAGATCTTTGCCCATGAACACACAAAGCCACTGGGACAGTCATATGATCATTATATCAAAACTATAAGTCCATCGACGGTCCTAACTTCACATATCACAAATCTAACGATCGAAATCTAAAAATTCATAACTAAATCATACGATATCTGAAAAATGCGTATAATATGCTGAAATGATCGTATTGAAATGTAGAATCTTAAAATATACAAAAACTATTTTTGACCCCAGGAGGTGGTCGGAAATGGCTGCCGGAGTTAATGGCAGAGTCGCCGCCGACCACCACCAATGGTGTCGGGGCTAGGCTGCTCCTCTTCATCTCATCATGCTTATCAAAAAAATCTAAAGACATGATATCAAAAAACAACAGAAAGGGATCGAAATCTACCTTAGAAGCTACGGTGGCCGGAAAAATTATAGAATCCGGCAGGTGCTTCGATCCATGTAAAAACTCCAACAACTCACTTTGATTTCTTCTTTAGATTTATTCAACAACTCAAGGCGAGCTCACCAGTTCAAGAATCACATGAAACGATGGTCTACAGCTCTGATATCGGGATCGATAGCTCAGTTTCGATTTAGATCGGGGTTGGCTTCCATCCGCCACCACGTGCAGCGTCGCCGTGCAAGGATACTTCTGGAAGCTTCAGGAGGTTGAGGTGAGCTTGTCGATGAAGTTTGGTGAGTTTTGGTGGTCGGTAGCTCGAGTTATCTTGATTGGAACTAAATCAGGGTCAAACCGGGGGGAGCTTCCCTCCGTCGCTGCCGGCCATGTAGCGGTGCAAGGCTGCCCCTGGCAGCTGCGCAAGACTGAAAATTAAGGAGGCCATTTGGTGGCCGGTGGAGCGAGAAATCAATCGGAGAAGCCAAGCTCTGTTTTCGGCTGGTTTTCGGACGAGAGAGAGAGAACGAAGGAGGAAGAGGAACAGTCGGCTACTAAAATGGGAAGCCCAATTTCAGAAACTTTCCAAATTTATATAAACAAAATGGAAATACCTTCTAAATGTCATAACTAATTCATAAAAAATCTGATTTCTGTGTTCTGCATATTTACGGACTCATATCGACGAGCTCTAACACTTTCATGAAGGAAGTTTTCCCAAATTTCGCACATAAAAAAAATTGATTTCTTGAATCGGATATTTCGAGCTTTTCATTAAAACAATCGTTTCGGAACTTCCGATGATTCTAAAAATGAAATATGTTGAGCAACATTCGTGAAATTGTACAATATTCGTTCCACACAATTACACGAAATTAAAATGAAAATTACGGTTATTACGTAGATTTTCATAAGAATATCTTCTCTTATACTTGCTTGGAACAATATTCTAGCTCATGAAGATCTTTACTTAGTCTACTTTCCGATCCGTGTTTGCTTTCTGGGTCATGTTTTAAGTTTAGATATGAAATATAATGAAAATCTGCTTCTTGGTTGTGTTCATAAGCTCACTTCCCAGAATACCAAAGCCAACTTCCATATAATTTGCCATCATATCTCTCCAAATCTTTAGTAATTAGATGCATCTTTTGATTGTGCTTTCACTGAGTCATGATTTGTTAAGTTGTGTTGTTGGTTGGAGTACGTGCTATCTACTTTAGTTTTATTGTTGCTTTCCTTCTAAAACAATGTTTGAGGCATACTCTTCTTTAAAAAAAAAAATTTGGAGGCATATCATAGTAAAGATAAGTTCAAGTATGTTAAGTTGTTCTTGCTTCAGTGAAACGTAATAGCAGTGTCTTTTGTAATTCATACCAATGAAATTCAAATTGAAGGCCTATTGCATTTTTAGCTTTTATATCAGATAGTTAGTATTATGTAAGTTTCATTGTTTTGTGATCTATAATTCCAGTGATGTGATTGCATTTGTTATGGTTGTTAATGATTAGTGCTAAGTCATGTGTTTCTGCAGGCCTCTTTTGTTACTATGGATGAAGAATGGGAACTTGATCGTAGAACCGATGAGAGTATATGGTTGGATTGCATGAGTTTATCGACAACTCCTTATTAGTTGCTAGTTTTGAAGATAAAATCAAGTATCCTTGCATTGAATATTATAAATCTAGGTGGAAATCACCAAAAGAGGTTGAAGAGCATCTTACAGTGGATGATTAATTTCAGTCATGCAAGAACTGGCACAGCAAGACTTTGCCAATGGCTAACATGGGGAGCTACCTCCAGGGGCTACAGATATAATTGCTATACTCATGATGCCTTTGGTATACATGGTCTCAGTCCTGATGACAATGTTCAAGAAGAAGATGCACGTCCTCATAACTTGACCCCTGATGCTGAGAAATTCTATCGTTTGATTGAAAAGGTAAAATCGAATTATACTCAGGTTGTGGGAAGACAAAACTTGATTTCATATTGCAGTTATATCAACTCAAGGCTATAAACTGTTGACTGATGTGTCTTTCACAGGTTAGTGTTTCAATTGTTGTTTCATTTAATTTTGAGCATGTTATCCGTATGTTTTATTTGTTTATATCTTCTTCTTTTTTTCATGTCTTCACTATGTAACTTGACTTGCAAATTTGTGTGTTTTGTTATTACTTACTTTCTTGGGTATGGTTGCATGTTCCCCCTATTATGTTCAGCTTATTTAACGATTACGAGTGGTCATATATGTTTGCTGTAGGTAGCTTATATAGTAGTTGGATCAACTTGTTGTTTATTTTACCAATGAACATGCATGAGCAGTTCTCTAAATTCAGTTTAACAAATGAACTTTGATAATGTAGGCTACATCTTTGTACATAAGATCACTACAAAGAGGATCAAAAACTGATCATGACACTTCTGTTTTTTATAAAGAAAAAGAGTCAAGTCTAGAACAAGAAAAGCACTACCATGTAAAGTCAGATCAACAAATAACACCGGGATAGTGCCTTCACTTGTATAGACCAGAAAACCAGATAAATCATCTAGCAATAAAGATTTAGCTAAGGATATGAGTGTTGAACTTGTTTATTGGATTATATAATATGTTGTATACTTATTTGTTTATTAGGGGCTAAGATTATCTATTTTGATGCCATGGTATGATATTGCTAATCTGTTCATTCTTACTATAGACTATTATTACTGCCATTTGAGTTTAATCTTTAATATATTTTTTTTAGGTTTATTGAACATGTGAAACGTATGGTTTCTTGAAGCAAATTTGCCTGCTAGTTTCTACCAAACTAAGAAGCTCATAATAGATTTGGCAGTGCCTTATGAAAAGATAGATGTTTGCCCTAAGGACTGTATATTGTTTTGAAAAGATCATGCTAAGGATGAAACGTGCAAAATGTGTGGCAGCAATCGTTACAATCCAAGACCCGATCTGGATGTACTAGAGTTGCAAATAAGATATTACGGTATTTTTCATTGGGACCTCTACTTCAACGGCTTTACATGTCATGCCACACAACTTAGAATATGGTGTGACATTCAAAAGAGAGACCTGATGATGAAGTGCTTAGACATCCTACTGACCGCCTGCCTGAAAACATATTGGTGTGGAATCATCATCACTCGATAGAAACAAACCTGAATCAATAGCGTGTGGCCGATGCAACAGTACGGTGATGTAGTAATAAATTTGGACAATGATATCAATATATTCTCATTGATGATTTTAGTTTGAGTAAGAAAATTCTTAGTAACCGTGACCAAATGGTGCAAAAGTGAAACATTAAATAAATAATAAATTATTTGGCCATCGCCATATGATACCAACAATAAAAATTGAAAACAGGGATCCAAAACTAAAGCGGCAAAAATTAGTGGGAAGATTTAAAAAATTGCAGCAAAAGGAAAAAAATTAAACACCCTAATTTCTTATATAAAATATAATATGAAAGATATGTGGTCCAAAATGTTTTGGTCTCTCTCTCAGTCTCTAATTTATTGCCCTCACCTAATTCATCTCTAATTCAATCACTCTGTATTCATATTAACACCATAATATCCAGGCTAGAATCATTCCCATTTACCAACATAAATGATACTTTAAGATCATCAACAATTCCAAATGTTGGCAATGAGGTGGCGATTGAACTGGTAATAAATATCAATGAGAGTGGTGCAAACAGTAGACCAAGTAAGAAGCGTAAGCAAAAGATGTGTAAGACTCGAGAAAAGAATAGCCTAGGTTTGCATTAGAAGGACGAGAAAAACTCTAATTTAATTTCACTGGACAACATGTTGGGCCAAGTAAAAGAGTTGTAGAATTTGGTCGGTTCAATGAACAACTTGCAACTGAGTGCTCTAATTTTCCTCTCAATGCTGAAAATTGGGTTGAGATTTGCAAGGCTGGGAAAGTAGATGAGGCATGGCAAACTGTATATTCAAGTATGTATTTACTTTAAAATAGTTTTTGTTTTAGTTAAGTAATCATTCTGATAATAATGAGTATACTTTTTCACAATTTTATGATACATTGGATTGGTTAGATCGTGAAACACTAACATTGGTAGCTGATATCAAAGATGTGGTTGTGGATAAATTACACGAGTGCTGGAGGTCTTTCAAGTACAAGATGAAGAAAAAATGGTACAAACTATTTAAGAGAACGAAAAGGAGATTCATATGTGGCAATAAGTACATTCACACGGGACAATGGTGTGCGTTAGAAGTACGTGGGAAGAAACAACGAATCAGGTGCATTGTTTCTAATGTTTTTTTTTTTTTTTCAGTTTTTTTTGGTACATAACTTTTGTGGCTGCATGTAATAATAGTTTACCTAAATATAGGAGGTTGTACAGACAAATGTAACAAATCGACAACAATTAAAGTTGCATCAGACAATTGTAACAAAAACTTATGCTCAAATGCGATATCAATGGGTAATACTTTTATAAACTATATTTAATTCCAGCAACATTTAATTCTTGATAGAACAGTTATATATTCCTGCTGATGAATTCAAAAATATAGTTATTGATGGTTAATTAAGTAGTGCTAGAAGGTGTGCTTGATGAATGCAAAAGTATAATTATACATGATTAATTAAATACTGCTAGAAGGTGCTGACTTGGTGAATGCAAAAGTATAATTACTGATGGTTAATTAAGTAACGGTAGAAAGTGACGTCTTGTAATTTTTTATGAGATTTTGTACACACTTAATCACTAAATTATTCATAAGGAGAGATCAGAATCATTTGCTTTGTCTTCCTGGATTTTTTTTTTTCATTATCTGATCTATTGAGTTGATTATAATCAATATATATTGATGAATTCATGCTATTAAAACTTAGGAATGTGGCTTTATTGGTAAATTGTGTATCACTATTCTTTGCTTCCATTATTATTATTTCATACTAAGATATTTGTTTCAATTTGCTTTAAAACTTACTTATTTGTCTTGAAGTTTGTAAGTGGATGAATTGACTGGTATCATCTTATCGACAAAAATCATTAAAATATTTTTGATTATAGGAATGTGAGCATCCTGGAGAAGTACTTGATAGGGTGACCTTTTTTTGGCATCGTATATGGTTCAAGCCAAAAAGATCCATCTAACCCTCAGCTCAATAATGAGGAAGCTCAAAAAAAATTTATAAGTACTTTAAGGGGTACAATCTTTCAATTTCCTGTTTTACATTCATTTGTCAATATTTTCATATTACATGCCAATATAAACCTAATTACAATAATTCTTTAGAAAGTATTTTGTTTCAAGAAATTCTAATGATGTATTTGAAGACATATTTTATTCATATGCATTGTATATAAAGTGTATGCTTTTAGCAACTAGCAGTAAGTCATTCCCTGCCATTATGTTTCCAACTGAATAGTTATGTACTTATTATAGGATGAATTTCAAAAGCTTGAGTTAATGTACAAACAGAAGGACGAGAAGTAACTCATGATGTTTGGTTCACAAGGTGATGAGCCCTAAGAAGCATAATCGGGTACATGGATACGAAATTAGAGGTGCAAAATGGGCCAATGTTTTAGGAGTTGTTACCCAAAAAAATGGGATTAAATATCAACTATTAGCATTGAGTGAGGCTTATAAAGCAGCGCGTGAAGCTATTGTAAGCAGAAAGCAAATCTGACCCAACAATCGAAAGAATCAGCTGAGAGGGAAGAGGTACTGCAAGCTTTTTATGTGCAGTTGAACAAGAAGTTAGATTTGTGATACCGGCAGTGTAATCATAGTAGTACGAAGCTTCATCAAGCGTCGAAAGCTTTGTGAGACAGGCTAGAATCTACTAGCAAGCATGGGCTCGGCCATAAGAGAAAGAGTTTCTACTATAATATTTTGGGTTTTCTTATTGATGACTTCTATTAAAATTACAATCTAAGAGGTGTCTTATACAGGCATTGAAATAAACCTATTCATACTGGAACTAGGAACTAATTCTTTATACGCTAAGATAAGGAAACCTTTATTCTAAAGGAAACTTAAATCCTAATGAAAACTAGAAACTAAGACAATCCAAATGCTAAAAAGGAAAACATGTACACACAACTACTTTAACTTTGTTTTCTTCTTGTTCCTAGCAAGCTGCTCTTCAAACTTATCTGCAAGCTGTTCTATATCAATTCGATGTAAGAACAAGTGGGTGCTAATTCATAGACCCAAATCTTTGCTATAAGAGGATAAACTCTATGGAATCGTTAGATATTGGCCAACTCATCAATTTCCTAAAGAAAGTGGAAAATCCTCAAGCAATTTGTACTTCAAATGTTCCAATGGGACATAATATTGGTTGAAGTTGCATGACTTGAGAGGTAATGGATACAACTATTTGCCCCTTATGAAAATGTTATCAAGATGGTGGTTGATTTTGAAAATATGTAATTAAGACAATATTAGATACTCAACTTCTGGATTCCATTAGTTAGGCTAGATCTCTTTTGAGAAAGAAAAAAAAACAAATTCCATTTTATCCAGTTTCAATATGGATTAGAATGAAATTTGCTTTTGATATGTGGAAGTTTGATGGTAGTTTTTTAGGACTTGTGTTTGATATCTGGAACTTGTAAAGTCTGCTAGAACTCCTAGCATGATGTTGACATACATTAGAATGAAAATGGACTCTATTTTAGTTTATGTTGTTACAAATGTATGTGTTGGTTTAATTTTTGTTTGCAGCTGTGTTGGAATAATTTAGTGAGTAGTTGGGTTGAACTTTATACTTGAAGTTTGCTTCTTAATATTATTATATATGATTGAAAATTTTATTTGTATTTAATTTTCATGGCCAATTGTATGTTTGATTTGAAAATTTCAATTGGCTGACATTATAAAATTGGGATGTGGTCAAAAATTACCATGTGACAATTTTGTTACCATTATACATCTCTATGGGCCCATGAGTAAAACCAGAATAGGATTTGATCAAAACCATATTGATTTTTTTATTTTTGTTTTACGATTAATTTTTTTTGTGATAATTTGTAACAAGTTGTCCATGAATGAAAGAAGAAACAATATTTTATTAACACACAATATAGGAAATGATGGAGAGTGGTGGTAAAAGAGACCAGCGCGTGAAATAGAACATGGAAAATTATAATAATAAAAGTAAAATGAAGTCATACTGTTCATTGTCAGATAGACTTTTGTAGAGCGCATGTATACTTTCTGGGCTTTATATCCAAGATGCGATGGACAGCTTTTGTAATGCCCAATTGGGACAAAATCAAAATGGAGTCCGTACAAATAGTGTCGGACATCAAATATATAGCTAATGACCAATAGGCACAATAATCCATCCCTAATAGCATCAATGACCATGAAATAATGGTAATAAATTATAGAGATGTAAACAAAAAGACCGTTGAAGACTGTAATTGGTATGCTAAAAGTAGCACTCAACTTAAACATATCAATTGTCCGTATAGAATAAGAAAAAATCGTTTAAGTCGGGAATTGAGGGTACACATGTAATTGCATGAACAAATAAAGAACTAAAGTATATGTATAAGAATTTCGAAAAATATACAAAAGAACATAAAACCTTAAAAATTAGGGGTCTTGGGATTAAAAATCAAAATTTAGGAGAAACAAAGAATGAAACATAGAATATAATCAATATATACATGAGTGAATGTGAAACGCAAGGAACAAAGATTAAAACCACAATTATCCCATGAATGAAAACTAATTACAATCCCTATAGTTGATTATTTTTGTCGTAAGAAAGAAGTTGATCATGTGAAACGTTAGTAAGCAAAAGTTTTCCCATATTTTACTTTCCTTGAATAGCACCTAAATTAAACTTATTGAATAGTCAATCATAGTCTAGAAAACTAACTAATCAAGAACATATTCAATGCATGAAGAACAAAAAACAGGATGCCAACCAAAGTGCACAACTTAGTATAAGAAAGCTTATCTATTTGCAATCCTCAATTGATTTCGACATTTGTCCAAAACCTTTACTACTTATGAAATATGTTCACAAACTTATTAGATGAATTGTTTACCTAAATCTAGCTCCAATTACATGCATATATCCTAAGTTGGCCACTAAAGAACACATACATACAAAAGTTTTCAGTAAAGCAAAATCAATTAAGCAATCTCACATAAGCAACATAGATATCAAGGAATAGAAATCGTAAATTTATGTAGCAGTCATAGAGACGGGCTTTAAACTTTGCCCTTAACATTATTTGTTAACTATCCATAAGTTACGAATCAAACCAAAGAAAAACTGAAAAAGTTTATAAGGAGTAAGATAAAATTATACCGTGAAGGATGAATGATGCACTCTTGAAACGTTGACACTTCAAGATCTTGGAAGCAAGGCTCTTCGAGGGCTATGACATAAGGTGGAAGGATGGCGGCTAGGGTTGCTTATGACTTCTTCTTCTTCTCCTCCTTGGTTGAGACGCAGAGCTTTTAGAGAATGAAACTAATTTTTGTGTGAAGAAAAAAATGAAAGAACGGATGCTCTAGACGTTGAGAATGGAATGTGTATATAGGGGACATCTAGGCTTGAGTACCAAATCTTCTCTATTCATATAGGTAATTTAGATTTATTTAATTGGTCCACACAACTTAAACCATTCAAATAAATCCACGTCATCTCTTATGCGTCATCCAACCAATGAGAAGCCTCCAAAAGCAAGTACATAATGACCATGAATCTTCAAATGAGATATTCTTGCCGAAATAATAAGTGAATTTTCTGATTTTAATCTCTTAATTTCAGCAAACAAGGAGCTTGTACAATCAGGAATGTATCTGGTTCTTATTTCATCTTTTCAGATTGTAAACTCCTTAAAACTCTTCTCATCCCCTTTATTATCTCTAGGAGTCTCCCTTTGGCCTCAATCATGTCTAGATGTATTTAAGATTTAATTGAGATGTCATTAGTTAGATCAATACTTGAAAATTCGTCCAAAATCAATCTGTCCAATACCGACTCCAATCTTATCTTCATCCATCTTTTCTTGTGAAAAAAGATTCCTAATCCATATAATCACCTTTGTATAGGACGTTTTGGACTTATTCTATATGCTTCTTGAAAGTTCTTGGACTCACCTAGTCCATTTAGGTATCCTAGTGTCATCAAATTTCCTAGTCCAATAAGGACACTTCTGTAGAAATTTTTCCTAGATGTTTCTAGGACCTTCTCAAGCTTTCTTTATTCAATTACGACTCTTTGTCTCATTAGGATTTCTTATCCTGGCAGGAGTAGGCTTCATAGTCCAACTAGGACTCTTCATTTTTCACCATTTCTCCAAGCTTGTTTTCTAGTTGACTCATGATTCCTACTTTGACTAGGATTCATTTTCTTAGTAGGATCGGAAACACTTTATTTCTTCATTTCTACTCATTTATGCGTTTGTTGTGCCTTCTACTTGTCATTTCCAACATCACACATGCTTTTCATGTGGATTTAAGCTCATTTCCTTGTCATGTGCTCTAATGTACTTAGAAAATAGAAACGAAGTTAAAAATGATTAAGTAATGGAAATCACTTAGCAAAATATGAGGAGTTAACTATTAAAACGTCGCATTATTATGCTTATATCAGTTATCAAATAGCTCAGGTGAGAGTCCTCATTAACGAGTTCAAAAGAGCAAATATTTTCTCTAAATTGATGCCAAATCAGGCTTCTGGCAATTAGAATGTATGCTTCCTTATTCCATTACTTTGACAGCTTTTGAAACTCCTCAAGGGCATTATGAATGGCTAGTTATGCCGTTTGGTCTTAAACATGCTTGGAAAATGGATAATATCTTTAAACCTTGTGAAGACTTTTGCATAGTTTATATAGATGATATTCTTGTCTTCTCTAAAAATGTAAATGAACACATGAAGTGCCTAGAACAAGTGTGCAAGCTTATTGTCCATAAATGAATCATCCTTGGACAAAAGAAAATCTATCTCATTAAAGGAGAAATTGATTTTCTAGGCATTCATGTAAAAGAGGGAGAAATCCATCTTCAAGAGCATATTGTCAAGAAAATCAGTCAATTTCCTGACAAGATCCCAGATGAGAAAGTTCTACAGAAATTTTTGGGAGCCGTTAACTTTGCGAGATACTTTATTCCTCAAGTCAGTGGACTCACTGCACTTCTCTCTCTAAAGACAAGTTTAAAGAAGAAATTGTCTTTCACAACAGAAGACAGTAACATTGTTAGAAAGATTAAAGTATTAAAAAAGTATCTCCCTCCTTTACGATTACCTAAAAAATGTGACCTGTTCATTTTGTGGACTGATGAATTAATTACTCTAAGTTGTGAGGTGAGATATAGATAATGTAATGAATGAGTTCTAAAGAAAATAGAAGTTGAACTGAGCTTGGTGGAGTTCTTAATTGATCTGAGCATTACCCTTGCTTTCATGTGAATAGGAACGTCATTGCAGCCTAGCTGAAAAGGTAAGCTGCTCAACTCGATGTTCTCATTTGGACAGTCAGAAGCCAAGGGGAATAGCAATTTTATTGCAAATAAAATTCAAGGAAAAAAAAAACATGAACTCACAGCATCGCGTGGGCGAGCTACCTAGTTTAGACTAAACTATATCAAAAGATTCAAAGGTAATGACTAATAAGTATGGATGAAAAAAGTATATGTTGGTATACATACCTCCTAAGCTCAAGTATCTGAAGCACAAGACTCGTATTGCCAATACACAAGCATCGCAAGCTCCCAGCTGAGGGCCCCAATAACCCTCGGGGCGATATAGGGACCCCGAGGGTCCCACATCGAAAGAAACGGAATCAAGCTCCCACAAATCTCCTACAATAGGATCGTCTCCAGCAACCCAAAAAAGGTAACTGTTTACTATCACTTTCCATTATCATTATCATATAACGTAACTTACTTAGGCATCAGAGCGTCGAAGGCTGGCACACCTGGTCTTCCCTCTGAGCTGTGTCCATTTTGCAGATAATCGGTGCCGATAGCGATAATAGCAAATCAATACTTCCTGTGTTCAGCTGGATCAGACCCCTCTCGATACAACTGAAACATTTGGCCCTAGAACGACTCCCCTCGCTCCTTGCTGACAGAGCAATGCATCGCTAATGGCTACCAGCACTCCCGATACTGGCAACGAAGGACTACCCCCCAAAGCAGCGACACTAGAGGTCCAGCCTACCGTCAAGTTCCAGAGCCCTCCTACCGATACACGCTCTGTCATGACAACCGATCCAACCACGACACTTGAGATTAACATGCCGACTTAATGGAGACGCATGTGCAGGCCAAGGCCGAGAGGGCGATAGCTACAGCAGCTCGTCGAGAGGTCGAGAACATAACTAACCAGAACCGCATCCTACGAGAGGCACTCCAACGACGGGTCACGCACAACGAAGCCCTGGACAGAGCCCATCAGCAAGAGACCCCTATACAGACTATCAGTGGTGTCCCGACACCAGGAGCTGTCCTCACTATGAAAGTAGGCACTGGCCTCGTGGGCACTTTTGTACACACAAGGGTTACATCGGGAAGTCCCACGGGCCACACTTTTGACAACACCAGCACGGGACCCCAGGTGATCTACCTGAACTCCCCCTCTTCCCAGGTCACCTCGGCATGGCACCAACACCCCAACTGGCACACAATATGGTAGGAACGTTGGACACGAGCACCGCTACTGCTACCAATATAGCCCCACCCGACCCCAGCACCGCTACCACTACACAATGTCAGTCCCTTGATCCAACCCTCGCGGTATCAGCATTCAAGCATGCACTTCAACCTGGGTACTTCCTACTGCAAATCAACACCAATCCCCCAACAACGTACGACGACCTTCTCGACGCTACCACTGCCTTTGCACAGGCCGAGTTTGACACCTTTGACCGCAACACCACCGCCAACGCCCATCCAGCAAATGTACCACAAGTAAATAACCCCATCGGGACCTCCGATAGCAGGAGCACAGATAATAGCAAGGACAAGACTACCCAACCTGATAGAGCCCCACGCGAGCGACAATGGTACAATGATAGAAGGGATCGACAAGCAATATGGGAAAAGCCACGAGAAGCCCCAACATAACTCCTCCGGCAGTCGGTATCGTGAGGTACTATATAGCAGCACCTGATATAGAGATAACCAGCTACATGAAGCACCCCGATATGAGATCTACACCACACTTACTTCAACCCTTGAATAGTCACAAGGACATCATCCTGCACCCACCATGAGGAAAACCCGGCCAGGCCAAACCACGCGATAATGGCAAGTACTGCACATACCATGAGGAACTCGACCACCCTACCAAATATCTTCTGGGCACTGAAAAACGCCATGGAGCACCTCATCTAAAATGGCCAACTCTCGCAATATGGCACCCCGGTAACAGGAGCAAATACCATTGAGGTCTACGGACAGATCCTAATGATACATGGAGGTGCACCAAGGGTACGCGAGACTCACCATGCATAGAAGCGCCCATACACTCAGGGCTAGGGCTTAGCCAAGGCTACCACACCCCACAAGTGGAGTGGGATTCGATTACTTTCAATCGCAGTGAGGACGCCATCAAGCAGCACCATAGTGACCCAT
Organism: Rosa persica; assembly: GCA_025331145.1. Classification (NCBI taxonomy): domain Eukaryota; kingdom Viridiplantae; phylum Streptophyta; class Magnoliopsida; order Rosales; family Rosaceae; genus Rosa; species Rosa persica. The sequence continues at coordinate 32,666,727 of WFKR01000007.1, read as the reverse complement.
TCCTAATCAACATGATCATCGATCACTATCGATGCCATAGAGTCTTGGTCGATGGCGGCGCAATGGTTAGCGTCATGTTCGGCAGTTGCTACGAAGCCTTGAAGCGAGATAAGAAGAAACTCACCCTAGACCATGAACCATTGATCAGCTTCACAGGAGAGATCACACAGCCCCTAGGATCCGATAATTTGTGGATCACACTTAGGGGAGGCAACACCATCGCCACACATTTCATCGAGGACGCCATCTAGGGACTCCAATGCTTCGTCAGAGGGCACATGCTTATGATGAAAATACCCTACTCCTGGAGGCATCCTCACCTTCCGAGCCGACCAGGAGCTCGCGAGACAATGTGACCGTCACGAGAGGACTCAGCAAGTGAGAGGTGTTCTTAACTTCGGATTTGCCTTCCCCTTCTGACAAGCCCGATGACCCAAGGGAAGATCCCGAGAATCCTGATGATTGCGATACTCGTAGCAAAAAGAAGGAAGACAAGGGCAAGCTCAAACACTTGAGACCAGACACCCTGGAAGAGCTGCTATGGGTTTCCATTCCTATACCCACCCAGAATGCAAAGTCAAGATCAGCTCCAAGACAGATCCAGCGTTCCAAGCAGAATTAATCGCCTTCCTCAAGACCAGGCAAGAGGTATTCGCTTAGTCATACGTCGATATGTTAGGGATATCGCTAGATCTACTGACTCACAAACTCACAATCTCTCCAGACGTTCTTCTGATTAGAGAAAAATGAAGTGCTTTCACAGAGGAAAAATACAAAGCCATCCAGGCCGAGGTCAAGAAACTCCAGGATATCAGGTTTGTCAGGGAAGTATCCTACCCAACATGGCTCTCCAACGTTGTGATGGTAAAGAAGCCCAACGACAAATGGTGTATGTGTGTCGACTACACCAACCTGAACAAGGCTTGCCCAAATGACAGTTTCCCCCTGCCAAGAATCGATCAACTAGTTGACTCTACTGCCCGCTACAAGCTCTTTAGCTTCATGAACGCCTTCTCAGGTTATAACCAAATCGCCATAGACTATTCGATCAGGAGCACACATTATTCACTATCAACAAGGGCTTGTATTGTTACAAGGTAATGCCATTCGGTCTTAAGAACGCGGGGGCCACATACCAGAGATTAGTCAACTCCATGTTCGCAAGGTCATATCGATAAGATAGGGGAGGTCTATGTGGATGACATGCTCGTCAAGAGCGTCACCATCGAAGACCACATCAAGAACCTGGCAATCGTCTTCGACATCTTGCTCCAATAAGGTATTCGGCTCAACCCAGACAAATGTGTGTTCAGCATACTTGGATGTAAATTCTTGGGCTTTGTAGTCAGCGAAAGAGGCATTGAAGCAACCCCGAAAAGGTACAAGGCCATCCTCGATACGGCACCACCAAAAACAAGGAATGAAGTCCAATCCCTGACTAGGAAGGTTGTCACTCTCGCCTGGTTCATATTGAGCTTAACTGACAAATGCGCCCCCTTCTTTAAACTCCTCAAGACTCAGCACACTGAGAATATCAAATGGGGACCCGAGCACGACAACGCTTTTCAAAGCCTCCACGACTATCTGGCTTCAGTGCCCACTCTTTCCAAGCCCATTCCAGGAGAGGTCCTTTACATCTATCTCGCTTTGTCAGTTACCGCAATCAGCGCTGCCTTGGTAAGGCCCAAGAATAGCGAAGAGTTGCTAGTTTATTACACCGGAAAAAGCTTGAATGATGTCGAGTCAAGGTATTCCGTTATCGAAAAGTTCTCCCTCGCACTCCTCACAGCTGCTTGATGATTGCGGCAGTGCTTCCAAGCGCACGCCATACACGTCCTGACCAACCAACCCTTGAAGTAGGTCCTCTAGAAACCAGAATCCTCGGGCAGGTTAGTCAAATGGTCCATCAAACTTGGCGAGTTTGACATCCATTACACACCGCGTATAGCTATCAAAGGGCAGTCTACCGCAGACTTTATTGCAGAATTCATACCTCGTGAGGACCAGACACCCTCAGATGAGACCATATCGGAACCCAACCCACCCGAAACTGGAGGCTCCACGTTGATGGATCCTCTAACAGCAAGCTTAGTGGGGCCGGGGCAGTCTTGACAGATCCAAAGGGGAATACATATGAGTATGCGCTGCAATTCAAGTTCAAGGCTTCAAACAACACAACCGAGGATGAGGCGCTGATAGCTGGCATCCAGTTGGCCAAGGAATTGAGCGTTAAGTGCCCTGGCAATCTTCAGTGATTCCCAGCTCATAGTAAACCAGGTCGGCGACGATTATTAAGCTAACGAACCACACCTATCCCACTACCAGTCTCTCGCCAAGACTCTACTCCAGGGATGTGTCACTAACTATACAATCACTTTGATCCCTAGGGCACAGAACAACAAAGCAGATGCTGTCGCCTGGTTGGCAACATCGCCCCCAAATACCGATATAGGCAGTCTCAAGCTTGAGATCCTGGATAAGCCAAGTATCGATAGGCCCTTCTCGGAGATATCCCTCAAGGAGAGCAAGCGCCCACCTTCATGGATTGACCCATTCATTGACTACCTCTCCAAAGGCATCGAGCCGACAGACAAAGCTATCGCCACCAGGAAACAATTTACAAGGTCCAAGACGGAAAACTGTACAGGATAGGAAGATCTTTCCCCCTGTTGAAATGCATCTCTTTTGAAGAGGGGCAGCGAGTTCTGCTATCGCTGCATAGCGAAGTGTGTGGCAACCATGCACGTGCAAGAAACCTGGCATTTAAGGCATTACGCACAGGATATTATTGACCCACAATCGAGTAAGATGCGAAACGTATCACTAACACCTGCCTCAAATGCCATTAGTTCGCCAACTCCCCCCTCGCACCTTCGGTACCGCTGTTAATCATCATCGCCCCTTGGGCATACTGCCAATGGGGACGCGATTTCATTGGTAAATTCCCAACTGCACTAGGATAGTTCAAGTTCGCCATCGTCGCCGTGGACTACAAAGCCAAGTGGGTCGAAGTCGAGGCCCTGGCTATGATCATAGTCGCCAAGGTTATCAACATCATATGGAAGAACATATTCTATCGCTTTGGAATCCCCGAGACAATTATCACCGATAATGGTGCCCAGTTTGAGAACGATACACTCAGGGATTTTGTCGAGCAGTATGGCACGTAGATCCGATATGCCTCCCCCATACACCCACAGACCAACAACCAAGTCAAAGCAGTCAACAAGATAATCAAGCAAAACCTGAAGAAGTGACTGGATGATGCCAAGGGCCTATGGGCAGAGAAGTTACCCGAGGTCCTGTGGGTAATCAGGACGACCCCTACAGAGGCCAACGACGAGTTCCCCTTCTGCTTATCCTTTGGTACTGAGGCAGTAATCCCTGTCAAGTTGGAGGTCCATAGCGAGAGGGTAGCATGCTTTGATCCACTCACAAGTTCAGAAAGGTTGAACCTCGACTCTGATCTCCTAGAGAAGCGCCGAGAGCGAGCCCACCTACGTAATATAAACAACAAATAGCGTATCGCTCGCTATACAATGCTAGGGTCATGCCTCGCTTCCTCTCTGTCAGAGATTGGGTAATGAAGGAAAGAATGCCCACCCCAACTGGGTTGAAGGCGACATGGGAAGGACCATACGAAATCTTCGAAGCTGTCGGACCCGCCACTTTCTATCTGTGAGGAGCAGATGAGATCACTCTACATCCATGGAATGCCCAACACCTCTATTATTACCCCAAGTAGAATGCAACACCACTCGTCTTGCTATAGGCCCCCCTACGCGAATGTAAGCACCCCGATTTCATATTTGTATTTTTGCACCTGCCCTCGTGCAGTAACTAATGATATGCCACCGAGCACTAAATGGAATATCTTTTATCATCTTTCTTAATATATGCCAATTATTATTGCAACCCGACCCGGAATGTGGTCAAACGCATTCCATTTTTGCTATTGCCACGGCCCCATTTTGGCCACCAAAATCAAGCAACAGGCACGGGAACGCTGTATAGCGATCCTAACTTATTACCTAAACACGTCTCCTAATGTCAATACGATATCGCTTACGACTGGTTTAGCTGATACAACACGACGCTATCCCTCGCAAACCCTTGCGTTGCCAATTGCGATCAAATAAATGAATGAGTGAATTTTATACGATACTCGCTAGTCATATGACTTTCGCCTATCGCCTACATGTCTCCTAATGTAAATGTGATATCTATTACAGCTGGTTTAGCTGATACAACATAACACTGTTCCTCGCAAACCCTTGTGTTGTCAATTTCGATCAAACGAATGAACGAATCTTACTCGATACTCGCCAATCAATGAATGAATTTCGCTTATTGCCACGTTCCTCACTACCAATGCGATATCGCCTACGGACGGTTTAGCTGATATATCATGATACTGTCCCTCGCAAACCCTTATGCCACCAATTGTGATCAAACGAATGAATGGATTCTACATGATACTCGCCAATGAATAAATAAATTACCTATTGCTTACATATTTCTTAATGTTAAAACGACATCGCTAACGGCCAATGTAGCTGACATAGTACAACGCTGTCCCTCGCAAACCCCTGCGTTGCCAATCGCGATCAAATCAATGAATGAACGAATGAATATTACATGATACATTGCCAATGAATGCGACCGGATCTCACGCGACACCCGCCAACGACTGAATAAATTTTACACCAATAAATGGAATTCACGTGACACTCGCCAATACCCCATCGCCACGAATAGCAACACAACAAATGAACAAAGGCCAAGTACAGAAACAAATGCCAAAAATACAAAACACCGATAAACGTATTATTGAAGAAAGGCAAAGGTAATTTATTACACAAGGCTTTGCGGCCAATAGCGATACATCGAATCTTCGCCTATACAAAAGCGATATACACCATGAAAACGATATCTTCATACAAATGCGACACACGCTACAAGCACACTCGTGTGACACACGAACAACTATCCCTGCTTGCACTCCGAGTCTGGTACAGGTCCGCTCCAATCAAGTTTGATTCTTTGGAATACAAGGAGCTCCGGAACAAGATCACTGAATTGGAGGATTGATAGGCTGGCCGGAGCTCGGTGAATAAGACTGGGACATGGCTCCAGTTCGCCACTCTCAGCCCTATCACCGCCCAATCTCCATCATTGTAGCCCACCGCACTTCCAGCGATCGTAGTCCTTGGGTTTCTTAGTTGAACGGGTTTTCAGTCCCGCAAGGGCACAGATTGCGCAATCCCCAAACGGGTGATGAAGCCGAGTCCTCGTGAGAATAACCTATAAAGCCTATTACCCAAGATGAGATTAAGCTATAAAACCCAGAATTCTGGAAACACAAACCCCCCTGGGAAAGAAAAGCTTTCAGAAGGAGAAGCACAATGAAAAACAAAGAAAGCGCCATGAGGTAAATGTGAGGAACCCATCTCCCTACCTTTGCTTATTTATAGAGAAAACCCACCGCCTAGACGACCAACGGTCTTGTTGCTTTAATGACCTGCAATAATGACAGGGCAACAAATCGACAAAGCAATAAATAATAACCTATCGCTAGCACCAAAAAATAAAACAAAATATAACTAGGTCTCGCCCTCGGAACTCCGTGCTTGATCCCCCACTGGGTGTCGTTCCCCCTCTCCATCTCGCCCCCCAGCATTCTCGCCCTACAGTTTACTCTTGACATCCACACGAGCTTCCTCAGGCTCGTCAACATGGCCAACATGGCCACCATCTGCCTCCCGATCGCCAACCTGGCCCGAGGCAGGCTCTGATGTAGCGGCTGGTTCACGAATCACAATCCCAGGGCCCCGCCCACCACTTGCGGCACTGGCTTGCGATCGCGCCGCCTTCTTCACATGCATATCACATACCATCTTCTCCTGATCAATCCAGCCAGTAGCGATACCATCACGGATAGAGTGCAAAGCACCATCCGAGAAAGCCTTATTCATCTTTTCTTGAAAGTGCGAGATCTGGAGATAGAGGTCCACCGCCTTGTCCATACCATCTCACCTAGCTTTCCGAAGCTTGTCAAAGTGTGTCTCGGCAGTGGCACTCAACCGAAGCACCACTTCAACAAAATTACTCGATCGAGCCTGTTGTTCGCTCAGCTCCCTCTTTAAACGCTCAATCTCAGCATCCCTCTCGCCAACCTGGCTCTCAATAGACCTTAGGTGGCCAACTTCCTCCTGCAACGTACCCACTTGCCCCTTCTGCTCCACCACACGATTAGGATGGGGAAAACATCACAAATGGTGTATGAACTTTATGCCATTCTACACTTTGGTGTATCAACTTTCATAACTATCACAATGGCGTATCAAGTTTCCTCCAATATTTCATTTTGGTGTACGCCGTTAAATTTCCGTTATTTTTATAAAAAAAAAAATGAGAAAGCTAAAGGAAAGATAACAGATTTTTTTTTGGCAAAGATAACGGAAAATTTAACGGCGTACACCAAAATGAAAGATTGGAGCAAACTTGATACGCCATTCTGATAGTTATGAAAGTTGGTACACCAAAGTGTAGAATTGCCTAAAGTTCATATACCATTTGTGAAGATATCCCATTAGGATAAGGCACTAAACTTTCCAAAGTTGCGCCGCGAAGCTCTAAATTGGTATCGTATTCCTGGACTTGCCCCTCCAACTCTCGCAAAGGCTCCTCAGCAGCATTAACCCGGGCCCCAACCTCTGCCAAGGCCTTCAAGCCAGCCTCTGCCTGCTGCAACTTACTAGTCAGGTCCAAATTTGACTCTTCAAGTGAGCAACCGAATTCTCAGCCTCCTGATGCCGCGTCTCCTCGAAGGCAAGTGCCTGCCTCATCTCTTGATACCCTTACCTGGCCGCAGTCCAGCGCGTCCTGAAGCTCACGCGCCCGTTCCCTCTAGGAATCCAGCTCTCCTCGCAGCTGGGATATCTCCCTATCAAAGTGAGCCACCAACTTGGTAGAGGCATGATAGTTTATGTTCACAGCCTGCATCGTACATCATGATCAACATAACATAACTGAACGACAAAAAACAACCGATAACATACAAATACATAGCGATACATACCCTCATTAACCTCTCTTGAGCCTCCCGATACCTCACGCAAGAGTCTTCAGTGTTCATCCGACTGCGATCACGATGGCAATTCCGCAAGTCGGCCACAATATGAAAAATGGCGCTATCCGTCACCCTAATCTCTCCTAGAGCGCGTGCGAGACCCCCGACCACCTCATCACGAGAACCCCATGAGCTCTCACTCGTAGACATCAAGCGCGATGCCCGGTCAACTTGAGACCTCTTGCCCCCACGCCAACATGGGGCTCCCGAGACGAACCTGCGAGGCAGTTCTCTTCCTCGACCCAACTCCATTAGTGCGAGCACATGCCTCTACCACTCAGGTACCATCCACCTCACTAACTGGGGCCAGAGTCTCTGTCTTATTAGCTAGGGCACTCCCAACATCAACCACCTTAAGCTCAGGTTGAGCCTCAGTAACCTCAACCATTGGAACCGCATCGCCAACGGCCTGGCTAGTCACCTCAGCCTCGCCACTGTCAACAGTGATAAAATCCTGAGACACATGAGCCCCAATATCACCACTGAAATAGCATCCAATTGTTCCAACACGGCGTCCTAAAACCAGGCGAGCCCTCGCATTGGTATAGCTTTGACGCCATTCAACCTCCTCAAACAACTCCTTGACAGAGATCTCCACCTCAACCATCGGCTCCACTGGCCGAGCCACGATACCACGATCCACCCCTTCTGCCGAGACACGAGGGGACTATCTCGCTCCTTCCTGAATCACGAGAGAACGGTGCTCCCCATCAAGCTCTTGGGAGCGCTCAACCCCATCACCTACTTACCTTCACGACGTCTGGGGACTCCGAGCCAGTCCTTGAACATCCCGAGCGACATGCTCCTCAACACCAGCCTCCTCCTCGGCTCGCTGATTGAGATACTCCAACACGGTGTCCGGAAACCGAAGATACATTTCATCGAGAAGCACCATACTCACCTGACGGTCAGTCACGCGAACCGTATTGGGAAGATCCACATCAACTCTCCTTGCCGTCTCCGACTCTCATAGTAACCCCTCTATAATGACGTCTGGGTCGATATTGGCATATGAAGCGTCGCTCTTGCTCGAGGCCTCGCTCGACATGTCCACTACAAAAGAGAGTGTTAACAAGAACATAACCAAACAAGTATCGGGACATAAAAAAAAAAAACACTACGACAAATAATGCCTCACCCAGACACCTCGCCAGATCAAACCGCTCATATATCGAAAGCTGGCAAAGGCGATAGAACCCCCTCTACCCCTTGGGGAATGCACCTAGCACCCTTGTGATACGCTTCTGCTTTAGCGTAGTCATATTGGCTTCCGGCCTCACTATGATACAACACTTGCTATTAGCACACCAATGGCAACAATAAAATTCACCAAGCACGCAAGGACGATACTCACAGATAGGCTGGAAATGGGTAGGAGCTCGGTGCACCATGTTTGTGTTCTGCCAGCAGCCCCTAACTAGGCAAGGCCTGCCCCTCCAGCGAGCAGAAGTATTCGACGCCAAATTCTCAATAATCACCTTGCTCCGTGCCCTAAAGTTCACACACCCGCTATCGCGACTCTTTGTCGAGTATTGCATCTTAAATAAGGAATTAAACTCGCCGATACTGGGACAAAGCAATTTGCTCAGCTTCCATAACACCATCACTCCCATTATCTGCCTCAACGCATTCGGCGATAGCTGCCCCACTGATATGTTCAAACATGATAACAGATATTGGAGCTCCTCTGGTATCATAAAAGCACGCCCACCTCACCTCGGGGTGACTAAAGCACTCGCCATCCCTTAAGGGGAGCAGCAACACGTTATCCGGAATGCCCCAAGTCATCCTCATATCGCTAATCTGCTCCTCGGTCATACTCGGACCCAGTTGATCGATAGGAGTCTCATCGAGGAGCAGCCTCCCACCGGGTAAGTGCCGAATCTCCAACACTTCGACATTCCCCGCCTCGATATCATCAGGGTGCTAGATGACCCTTCGCCGCCTCCGCGAGGAGGACCCTCGCCGCCACCGCGAGAACTACCCACATCGACATCTCGGGAAGCACCAACAGTACCTTCGCGAGGAGCAACCTCGCCACTACTGCGAGAACTACCAACATTGACACCTCGGGAAGCACCAACAACACCTCCGTGAGAAGCACCCTCTCCACGACCTCTAGAAGCACCCTCATAACCACCTTGGGGGGCACTCACCGCACCCCCGCGACTATCTAGCCCTAAATAACCACAACCACAGACCAACCTCACCTCCGGTGAATAACCCCCAACACAAACGCACTGCCCCTCGCACTCCCAAAACAAAAACTCAGGAAAGCCAAAGAGACAACGTACCTGTCCACTCTTCTAGCCAACAACGACAACAACGACTAGAAATTCCTACCACCAACCACAAGATTGAACACTTTTGAACAGTAAAGGCCCAAACTTTACTCACTTATCCTCTCAATCCCCAGAGAAAACAAAGAAACAGTAAAACACTTCCAACTCTCTCCTCTATCCATATATAAGGCCATCGAGAAGTACAGGGACCGTTGGACGTGCAAGGATGACGACACCAGATCTCACCACATGTCCAGCATCCCTGAACGCTGCAGAAGTCATGTGCCGTCTCCCCGACTCTTCACCTCTGCACCATTATTACACGTTACGAACTCCAATACATCGTACTTCTCCCCCACAATACCCAGCTGACAGTAACACATGTGTCATCAGGGTACAAGACATGTGCCAAAGGAAGCACGATCCCTTACCACCTATTCGCGATAGCGACACAATGATAATCGCAGCAACGATCTCCTCACCCCAGCCAAGACTCCTGTTATGTAGGGACTTGGGGGACCGGGGGGGGGGGGGGGGGGTACCGGCTGTACGAAAGCCACGTGGCATAAACTCGCCTTGAACTTCCGATACTTTCACCAAAGACAAACTCCCCATCCAAGAAAACTCTTGACCGGGGACTTAGGAGACTTGTTGGTATATATACCTCCTAGGCTCAAGTATCGGAAGCACAAGACTTGTATTGCCAATACACAAGCATGACAAGCTCCCAGCTGAGGGCCCCGATACCCCTCGGGGCGGTATCGGGACCCCGAGTGTCCCACACTGAAAGAAACGGAACCAAGCTCCCAAAAATCTCCTACAATAGGATCATCTTCAACAACCCCAAAAAGGTAACTATTTACTATCGTTTTCCATTATCATTATCATATAACGTAATTGACTTAGACATCGGAGGGCCGAAGGCCGGCACACTCGGTCTTCCCTCTGACCTGTGTCCGTTTTGCAGATAATCGAGACCGATAACGATAATAGCAGACCAATACTTCCCGTGTTCAGCTGGATCAGACCCCTCTTGATACAACTGAAACAGTATCAATGCACTGTAGAAAAAGTAGATGAACCCTTAAATCGGGATGTTCTACAGTAAATCGATAAATTAATACATCAAGTAGTCTTTATTCAATATAGAGGTAGACTAGTTCGATATAAAATATACTAAATTTTGGCAATATAACTTCTCTATGGTGTCCTAAAAGAAGAAAAAAAAAAAACTAACTTACGTAGGGTATGAATTAATTTTGTTTTGACCAAATGTTTTTGAGATGATAGCAACTTGCGAGTCCTGCAATATTACTCGCGACCGCAACCATTTTACTGCAGCTTCCATTTGTTTTGGTACATTTTCACTGCAGCTCTCCAAACAATTCATTTTCTTTTATTTGGAGTAAAAAGGTCCAATCGTATTAATCTCTCTCCCTCTCTCGAGTCTCGCCCTTTATCGTATTACTAGAATCGTATTCCCCAACATCAATAGCCGAAAGGGGCTCTGCCTAAGCTTATCCCTTACTTCACTATCGCCTCTCTCTCTCTCTGTCTCTCACACACACACACAATGTTGGCAGCAGCGCCGCCCAGGACCTACCGCAACCCCACCACTCTCCCTTCCTCCTCCTCCTCCTCCTCCGCTCGCAAATTAGCCTCGCCCTCCTCCGCCGCTACAGCCACCAACAACACCCGGACCCTAATCGTCAAATGCTGCGGCGTCTCTCCCTCCTCCTCCTCATCGCCCCTTTCTCAAAACCCTAAACCCTCTCCGAATCTCCTCCAAAACGTCGCCAAAACCTTAGCCGGCGTCACCACCGTCACCCTCGTCTTGAACTTGAGCAATTTCCCCGCCTTCCTTGGAGGCGGCGGCGGCAATTCGGCCGGCGGAGGCGGAGGGGGAGGAGGAAATGGTTCGAGCGGCGGCGGAGGAGGTTTTTGGAGGAGGCTGTTCGGGCCGCAGCTGGTGGCGAATGCCGATGAGCACAGTCTCAGGAGTGGGACTCTCACGGATTGCCGGCCAACATTGTGGTCCAGCTCAACAAGCTCAGTGGGTTCAAGAAATACAAGGTCTCCGAGATCTTGTTCTTCGATCGGAGGCGGTGGAGCACCGTCGGGACCGAGGACTCCTTCTTTGAAATGGTCTCCCTTAGACCTGGCGGAGTCTACACTAAGGCCCAGCTCCAGAAAGAGCTGGAAACCTTGGCCAATTGCGGAATGTTCGAGAAGGTCGATTTGGAAGGGAAGACCAACCCCGACGGCACCCTCGGCGTCACCATTTCCTTCACTGAGAGCACGTGGCAGTCGGCGGACAAGTTCCGGTGTATTAATGTGGGCCTGATGGCGCAGTCCAAGCCCATCGAAATGGACCCGGACATGACTGATAAGGAGAAGATGGAGTATTTCAGGAACCAGGAGAAGGATTACAAGAGGAGGATTGAGAGGGCCAGGCCGTGTTTGTTGCCGGCTCCGGTGCAGAGGGAGGTGTTGCTTATGTTGAGAGAGCAAGGGAAGGTGAGTGCTAGGCTGTTGCAGAAGATTCGGGACCGGGTTCAGAAATGGTACCAAGATGAGGGGTATGCGTGTGCTCAAGTTGTCAATTTCGGGAATTTGAACACCAAAGAGGTTGTGTGTGAAGTGGTGGAAGGTGATATCACACAGCTGGTTATTCAGTTCCAGGATAAGCTTGGCAATTTTGTGGAAGGGAACACTCAGATTCCTGTGGTGAAGAGAGAATTGCCCAAACAGGTACACATTTTGCATCTTTTAATTGAGTATTTGGCTGTTTTGTTGAATTGCATTGTGACTTACAAGCATTTAATGGAATGTAAAATGTTCAAATTAATGGGTTAAACTCTGGATGGATGATCGGTTTCTTTTCCATTGTGCAATCCTTAGTTTTCAAAATGAAATCGTGTCCATACTTGTATTACTATATGCACTGATTTTGTAGGATACAACAGATCCAATTGATGATACAATGGTGTCAGACACCTGTTGTAAATGATATCAACATTAAACATGGAAGATTATTTTGTGAGGGATTTTGATAGCTCAGAATTTTCTTTCCACAGGGATTTAGCAAAATTTATAGTAGGACATTTAACTCTTACGAATCTCTAGCACATGACATGCAACATGAAAAATATACACGTTTCGTTATAAAATAATTCATGTGTAACCTCCCTTTATTTATATTTTGTCATACTATGTTAGAGGCAGGGAACGTCCAAACCAAAACCAAAATAGTCAGTAACTTCTCTACCTTCTAGCAATGCCAAATCCAATACGTATTGCACCATTCTTTCAACAAAGCCAAAACCATTCATCAGTTCACATTAAAACACAATAACATTGCGAGACCAAAGACCACCCAAAACATGACCTTTGTTTGCTGTACTTTGTTGAGAGTACAGAGAAATATTTGGGTTTTCAAAAATTTAAGGTCCTAAGCCTTGTTTCGTTAAAATTAATATTCATGTTGGCATGGTGCAATGGGTGATTTCTTGACTGGTTTTTTAATGAATGTTCAACATGGTTTTCAGCTCCGACCAGGTTATGTCTTTAATATAGAAGCAGGGAAACAAGCTCTGAGGAACATAAACTCCCTGGCATTGTTTTCAAACATTGAAGTGAATCCACGACCGGATGAGAAGAATGAAGGAGGGATAATTGTTGAAATAAAGCTTAAAGAACTAGAACAAAAGACCGCCGAAGTCAGCACGGAATGGAGCATTGTTCCTGGACGTGGTGGTTATCCCACTTTGGTATGTGTGAAATAATCTCTTTACCCTGTCCATTAAACATAAATTATTTTGGGAGGTTTAGGTGCTGTAATTCTGGCTGTTCTGTATTGCTTCTGTTATGCTGTTGTGTTTAGGCTTCACTGCAGCCTGGTGGGACTGTTACATTTGAACATCGAAATCTCAATGGGTTGAACAGGTCTATTCTCGGTTCAGTAACCACCAGCAACTTCTACAACCCTCAGGTAAACTTATCTTGATCATTAATGTACCTTCCATGGCCATATTTAAGTTTATTGATGATTTAATGCATTTGAATGAATTCTTGTGTCATTCATTGTTGTGGTCATCTTTCCTCAGGATGATCTTGCTTTTAAGCTTGAGTATGTGCATCCATATCTGGATGGTGTGTACAATCCCCGCAATCGCTCTCTCCGCGTAAGCTGCTTCAACAGTCGAAAATTGAGTCCTGTCTTCACTGGTGGGCCAGGGGCTGATGAAGTCCCCCCTATATGGGTTGACCGAGCCGGCATGAAGGCTAATATAACAGAGGTGCGTCTTATGATTCTTTTTGTGTATAGTGTATCTAGGTAATTTTATTTACACATTATATTTACACAAATAGATGTATTCCTCATAGTTATTCTTGATTAATTATTTACTTTTCTGCCTGTTATTTATTAAATTTGTTTGCTGTGCTTGTTTTTAGAGAGAAGGGCAATATTTGGGTTTTTGAAAATTTAACTTTCTTAGCCTCGTTTGTTTGATCAATACTGGTAGTGTGTAGTACATCTAGTTCTCTATGATTACACAACTCAATTGCCTGCTTCTCCCAGAATTTCAACCGTCAGAGCAAATTCACTTATGGACTTGTAATGGAAGAGATAACAACACGTGATGAACGCAGTCATATATGTTCAAATGGCCAAAGAGTGTTGCCCAGTGGTGGAGTCAGTGAAGATGGACCTCCAACAACTCTGAGTGGTACGGGCATTGATCGTGTGGCATTTTTACAGTCAAATATCACACGTGATAACACCAAGTTCGTGAATGGAACTATAGTTGGTGAGAGGAATGTGTTTCAGGTAACCTCATTTTCTTTACTGTATATTTGCTTAATAATGGAGTTGCTTTTTTTACTGAGTGAGGGAAAGAAAGAAAACTGTTTTGAAATGGAAACCATTCTGCACATGCATTTGAAGTCTTTGCGAGTTATTAGGTTCAGTAACTTATGGATTGGTCCTGACCTGAATAGTCAGTATAAATGGTGGTCAATTTGAGACATATGACCTCTCAATCTTTGTACAGTTAAACAAAAGCACACCACATTCTACTGTCTCAGATGACTATAGAAGTTATTATATTTAAACTTTTAGTCATCCTTTTGAATTCTCAACACTAAGAAGGCATTAGGATTTTCTTCAGGTTTGAAATATTAAATGTTACTTTTTGATAGAAGGTTGTTGTTTTGGTCTCCTGTGGAATGTGTTTATTCACTTTGCTTACAATCTTCGACCATATTGCAGGTTGACCAAGGCCTTGGCATTGGCAGCAAGTTTCCATTCTTCAATCGCCACCAGCTAACATTAACAAGATTTTTCCAGCTGAAGGAAGTGGAGGAAGGTGCCGGCAAACCACCACCACCTGTCCTTGTACTTCATGGTCACTATGGTGGCTGTGTCGGAGACCTTCCAAGTTATGATGCATTTACTCTTGGAGGTCCATATTCTGTGAGAGGTTACAACATGGGTGAAATAGGCGCTGCCAGGCAAATCCTTGAGGTAGGAGCTACTTTAGACACATGTCAATATTAATTCCTCCATTTGTTCGTTCGTGCCCTGTTTCATTAGTTAAGTAAATATATGAACCTAGTTGCTCGTAAAGATGAAGGTTAGAGCTATAATTTTAGCATTTGTACTGTAAGAGGGGAAACAGTTGGCTAATTTTCTTCTTCCCATTGTTTATCTACAGCTTGCAGCGGAGCTACGGATACCAGTAAAAGGGACACATGTATATGCATTTGCAGAACATGGCAATGATCTCGGAAGTTCAAAGGATGTCAAGGGTAACCCGACAGAGGTATACAGGCGAGTGGGTCATGGGTCATCATATGGTGTTGGTGTCAAGTTAGGTCTAGTAAGAGCGGAATATGCTGTGGATCACAACTCAGGCTCAGGTTCAGTATTCTTCCGATTTGGTGAGAGATTTTGAGATGGGACTAGTTTTGTCAGTTTTGTTAATTTGTCTTTTAGTTTTTGGAGATAAGTCATTTGAGAACATGATTCAAATTGAGGGAGAATTGTTGTTTTGCATAGATTTTACTCTTTCTGCCTTACCTTTATGCTTGTATCGACTGAGAACTGCAAAGGGATTCAAGATTTTGATGTTTGTTTTTCTGGTTATTTATCCTCGTTTACCTGCAGGATTTGTGATGCGTTGTGAACTATTTGATAAAGTTGATGGTCGAAACTCGAAATAATTACCTCCAGGATTTAAGGGATATTATTACCTTACACTGTTCATTTTCATTGATTCTCTCAATTACCATACATGGGGTGTGGAATTTAGCAAATCAAAGTCTTACCTTACCAGGGGTGTTAATTCGCCAATTAACACAATAGAAAAAATAAAATAGCAAATTACATATACTCTCTTGATAGGATTTCAAAACACCAAAAACCCCACAACATTTGGTTTTGAACATTTAGGGACAAAAATTTACACTTAAGGACAATATGTTTTTTACTTGTCACATGTCATGAGTTGATTTATTTTTTCATCCTTAACTATTAATTTTGACTTGTTATCATTTTATAAGGATTAGATCTTACAAATAAGAACAATCTGCTCTATACTTGTCACATGTCATGAGTTAATTTACTTTTTCACCTGTTAACTATTTATTTTGACTTGTAATCCCTTTATAAGATTAAATCTTACAAATAAGAACAATCTTCTCTCCATTTGTCACACGTCATGAGTTAATTTACTTTTTTTATCCTTAACTACTCATTTTGACTTATAATCCTTTTATATTATTTTTTTTTCTGAGAATAATCCCTTTATGTTATTTTTTTTCCCTGAGAATAATATGTTTATGTTACTTCCACTCTTAACTACTCATTTTGACTTCTAATCCTTTTATATTACTTTTTTTTATGAGAATAATCCTTTTATGTTACATTTTTTTTTTGAGAATAATATGTTTGTTTTAGAGAAACGGAATTGAGAGAGAATTGCTTTGTATTCTCATTGATAATAGGAGCATCTTTATATAGAGGATTACAATGCATAGAATCTGAACATATAAGGAAAGTAATTCTACATTGAATAAGATTCTAAATCCTT
Organism: Rosa persica; assembly: GCA_025331145.1. Taxonomy (NCBI): domain Eukaryota; kingdom Viridiplantae; phylum Streptophyta; class Magnoliopsida; order Rosales; family Rosaceae; genus Rosa; species Rosa persica. The sequence goes on along the minus strand of WFKR01000007.1, from coordinate 32,650,219 downwards.
CTATAACCCTATTACCACTAGGTCAAGTAACCTAGAGTTTGGGCCAGATACATAATCTGGATTTTCTTGAACACTCCCCCTTGTGTCGCCCAAACGTGGTGCTTCTCTCGTTGCCTCATTAAAAACCTTGCCGAGTAACAAAAACCTAGTGGGACAAAAATAACTTCGGTCGAAGGGGAAAAAGAGCACAACACACCCTTCACGTTTCGAGACCATACATGTAGACATCTCCCCCTGATGTCTGCATCTCCCCCTGATGACTACGATCATGGGGATTCGGATAATTTCCGCAAACGATGCTACCAACATGTTTCTCGAAAGTAGAATTTAGGCAATGACTTAGTGAGCAAGCCTGCCGCACTGTCCTCAAATTGAACCTAGTTCACTTTGATCTTGAGGAGAGTTTGTTGTTGCTGATTATGCTTGGTGTTGTCGCTTTTGATGTAGCCTTGCCTCATTTGTTCAAAACAAGCAGCATTATCCTAAACGCTTGTAGGCTCATCGGTAGACTTCAAACCACAATTACTTCGAACACGCGTAACTATGGATTCAATCCATATACATTCACGAACCACTTCGTGAAGAGCAATAATCTCTGCATTGTTCGAAGATATAGCGACTAGGGTATGTTCTGTAGACCTCCAAGATATCACGGTCTTTACCTATGGTGAACACTTAACCAGTTTGGGAATGACCTTTGTGTGGGTCAGAGAGATACCCAATATCAGCAAAACCTTCCAAAACACATGTTGTTTTGGGGTGGGGATAGGAAACGCAGGCCAGTGTTGGAGGCGTTTCTGGTGTGTGATGGGTCATAATCCATCATCTCTCTGTAGGGATAGAACAAGCCGATATCGATCGTATATCTCAAGTATCGAAAGATATCTTTTACACCAATCCAATGGCGTTGCGTTGGCGCAGAGCTATACCTAGCTAACAAGTTCACAACATATGAGATGTCCGGTCTTGTGCATTGAGCTTAGTACAATAATGCCCGTATTGCACTTAAGTGGTGCACTTTTTCCTCTAGCATATCTTAGCCATCATCCTTTGGACGAAGAGGATCCTTTCAGGATCAAGACTACAGACGATTATGGGGGTGCTTGAAGGCTTGACCTTTTCAAAATGCCTAAGCATCCATCGACACGATGCTCAAGTTCCAAACCGATACATAACTGTGTTCTCCCAAAATCTTTCATCTCAAACTGGATTTCAAGCGTTCAGCGGTTTCCCTTAACTCTTTAAGAGCTTCCAATGAAGGTCATGTCCAACATGAACCGCGATAGAATCCGAAACTTGTCATGGAAACACGCGGGCATATCCCTTCCCAATCAAGTAGTCACTTTAATGAGCATTTCAACCTTATTGTAAACGCGCTCCATGGTCTAGAGCCACTTGACTTGGGTAGATTAGTTCACCATGAACCTTCATGTATATTCTGTATCTAGATCCTCGTATAGATACGTAGTGACCACATTTGTAAGCTGCATGATCAGTTATTTGGAAACTACCAAACTGACAGGGTAGTGGAGTGCAATGACATCCATTACGAGAGAATATGTCTCATCGTAGTCTATTTCAGGGCGTTTTTGTGAAAAGCCTTACGCCATAAGACGAGATTACCATATATTTTTCTCAACACGCTTTCTAACGAAGACCCATTAGTCAACAAGTTTTATGATAAGAGGTGTTGGCATCACTGGCTCAAAAACCTTCCTCTTCGTTAGAGAATCCAACTTAACCTGGATCGCATCTTTCCATTAAGGCCAAATCTCTCTACATTGGCATTTATTCATCAACGGAGCGTGGTTCGATATCATCGGACTCAACAAACTCATGCGCAACGAAATGTGCAACTACATCATCAATTATGATGGAGTTTCTATCCCACCTCTCGTGTGCACTAGTGTAATTTTCATAGAGCTCTATATTCTCAGGAATAGGTTTTGACGTTGAGGCGTCCCCCAACAATAACCATAATCCAGAAGATACTCATGAGACGGATTTTGAGTGTCGATGATCCAAGGATTGGGTTGTGCCAAAGTATCCTTCGAACCCACGGGCCTCCCACGCATCCTAGCTGGGGCCATGGCCTGTAATGCCAGAGTGCCACTCTCTTTGGCATTGGCACCATGCCTACCTCCGTGTAGGATGGCGCTACGTCCTCTTGTAGGGACGTACTTCCTTGCAGGCATATTTGCATCAGATGTGTGATCTCGTCACTTTTAGTAGGGATCGAGATGAGACATAGTGGGGACAGACCACGATAATTCTTGTCGTTCCTATTGAACATCCATGTTCTTATCTCCCCCTAACGACGGGAAGACTGCCTCATCAAAGTGACAATCCGCAAATCTAGCGGTAAGGAGATCGCCTAGCAAGGGTATTAAGTGGCGGACGATGGTTGGAGTCTCAAATTCAATTTTCTCATTCGTCTATAAGGACCTATTATAATGCGCTGTGGCGGCGCAATTGGCACATAAATGACTCACTCAAATGTGCGTAAGTACAAAATACTTGTACCCAGTCACTAGCTGTAGCACATAGATTGAGTGGTGGTAGGTTGTAGACGAATTAGCATAGTTGCATGTGATATTGCATCACCCCAAGCGGATATAGGGAGATTGGTGCGCATTACCAATGTCTTAACTACCATCGTAGTCGTTTCCACGAAACCATTTGGGTGTGTTCATGAGAATGTGATGTCCAACATCAATCCCATTGCAATATCCATCGAAAGTCTTCGATGTAAACTCTCTAGCATCGTCAAGTCCTATTGACGGAATAGGATGATCCCGGGAGTGAGCCCGTTGTCATATGGTGTTTGCTAGGAGTGTAGCAGAAGCAGCATTTACAAGTGGACAATGGCACAACACGTGACCAGTGTGTTTGCGTGTCAACCAACATTATGAGATATTTAAACGTCCGCAAGTTGGTTGAATTAGTCCACAGAATCTCCACGGATTCGATGTAAGAACATAATGAGTATTTTCATATCCTTTGCATAGGATGGTCTCAATCCTAATATCCTGAAGGAACAGGCTTTGCAAAATGAGTGAGAGGCCTTGGAAGTAACCAATGAGGATTTTGGTTGGGCCTGAGCGTCTGTAGCGCTATTAGAAGCAAAATGTGTGACTACATCTCCGATCATAGCTTTGGAGCCATGGGAATTAGTATATATGGCGTCATAGCCATTGGGAGGAACAACCATGGCGTCATGCTCATGGTTGGCGCCATTTATGGCCTTATCACAAGGGGTGTTGGCGGCCCTATAGCGGCCCAAGACAGCTGCAGCGCCAGAGGCTGCGGTTGTTGCGGTCTTGCTAAGTCCAAGAATCAACTTTTGATTCATGCTTTGTTTCGCTCGAAAGAAATGATGTCCATGTGAAGTTTTTTGTAGACGGATCATCATATCATGACTAGGATGATCTATCATGTCGTGACAAAGCCAATATGTGTCTAAATCCAAGAGATCTTCTCTCACAACTTTATTGGATTTAATAGCTCGGTATTTTAAAGGAACTCATTTCCGTTCTCTACATGCATTTTCGCATGGTATCAGTTGGCTACTCATAGGTGCGATTTGCCCTAGGAGTGTAGAGAATTTCTGTGACAGTAATCAAGGTGCAATTTGGCAAGGGGAACTTGGGCTATTCCATGTCCTTGAATTAATACTGATGGCCCAGCCATCGTAGTCACAAAGTCATATGCTCTGAATCAAAATAGAGTTATAATGAAAAGAACTCAAAATTGTATTCATAAGCCAACGGAGTTACATCATTGTCTTTTTGACCAAAGAAAATCTAATCCAAAATGCTAGCTAATGCGAAACAATGGTAGCCATCTAACTTCTTTCGGTAATTCCAAAATAAATGTGACCAGGTAAATAGAGAGATGTCGGTGGAGCAAGACTCGCTTAAGTACCACTAATCTCAGAACTTTCCTAGACATCACAGTTACTTTGGGTGAGCCTACTTTGAAGAAAGACGAAACCATAGGCATTTACTACAAAAATAATATTGCGATTGCCTATTACATCTCTTGGAAAAATAAAGACTTAAACAGAATTGGCGATCTATTGATCACAGCCAGATTTGTAGTCTTTAACTCTTCACTCTAGATCATCATCTTGATCTTCTTGTTCCACATTGTGAGCTTCTCTTGCTTCACAATATGCTTTGTAGGCGGTGATAATTTCTTTATGAGCTCTACAAATGTGTGCCCAATGACCGGATACTCCACATCGAGAACATACATTTCTGTGCTCAGACTCCATTGATTGAGGCTTTTTGAAAGTGTCATAAGGATGGCTCTTAGTGTTGGTGGCGCCACCAACATGGCCAGAGTCATTGCCTCTCTCTATCTCTCTTTCCACGTTGACTTTTTCGGTTCCGCGTTCGCCTATTTTGGCGGTTACCTTCCTCATTAGAGCGATAATATAGACCAGAACGTCCAGGATTGTCCCTAAATTTAGGGTTTCGCTCTTGGCGCTCTCCCTTAGGGGTGCCACTATAATTGGACTCCAGAATATGCTTTGTTCCCACGGGTCTTGAATTATAGTTCTTCGCAAGGATGTTGTCATGCTTTTCAGCGACATTCATAGCTCCAATAAGCTTATGAAACCTTGTGATCCGTCTTGCAGTAACATCGATTCGATAGTTCTTTGCAACCATCAAAGCAGAGACGGAGAAGGTAGAGAGAGCCCTCTCAATCAACATCGCATCTGTGATATCTTTTCCACAGAATTCCATTAAGGATTTAATGCGAAGTGCTTCCAAGTTGTAGTCAAGAACTGACTTGAAATCACAGAAGCGTAGGCTATGTCATCTCACTTCTAGGTCAGGAAGCAGGGAGTCATGGACGTTACCAAATCTTTCTTCGAGTGAGACCCACAGCCTTCTGGGGTCTTCTTCATTCATACACTCGTACTGGAGCGAATAATCTATATGACGAGCCATTAGGATGATGGCTTTCGCCTTATTTGCCTCTAAGGCTGCTCTATTTGCTTCCAAAGCTTGAGCTTGCTCAATAGTTAGCACGTCCTCGCTAGGCTCGAGAATCGTATCCAAAATTCCATCAGCCTTGAGATGCTGACGAACATCACGAAACTGTGATATCCAGAGCCAATTGTTCCCAATGGAGTGAAGTCCAGTTTGTTCAGGTTACTCATCCTGAAAAAGAACAAGAAATTAGGGTTAGTTTCAGAGCGTAAAAGGCTACCACGAAAACAACAGAAATTTCTGAGCGTAGTCGCTTCCTAGAAATTTAGGGATTTCTGAGCGTAGTCACTTCAGAAATCCGATTCCAAGAGGAATTGGATTAGATTGAAACAATGATGTGTTTGTGGTCGATTGTTTTCTTCTCAACAAACTCTAAGTTTGGAGGACTCTACAAGCTCCAAGCTTGGAGTGAGCACGAACCCCCACAGTTCGGCTTTTGGTCACCCCTATGAAGAAGAAAGGGGAGGTAGAAGAAGGGAGTTTGCAAGTCCCCGAAAAAGAAGATAAATTGAATTTAAAAACTCTAAAAACGGGAACGTTTAGTAAAAAATACTTCGAAATAGGTCGCCGGAAAAAGTGGTCAGAAAAATTCACCGGAAAAGCTGCCAGAAAGTCGTTGACCGGATAGTTGACCGGCGTTGACTATTGTTGACCGGAGAGTTGATTGATGTTGACCGGTGCTGACGTGCCTAGATGACGTGGCATTGATGCTTACGTGGTAGGATGACGTGTCTCGATGATGTGGCTACTTAGTGGCTTGTTGACGTGTCGGTGGGCTTGTGACGTCAGTGGGCTGAGTGACTGCATCCGTGGTCCAGTGGGCTGCCCTCCTTTTTTTTTTACTTCTGACTTGGACCCGCGTCTCTCCTCTGGGCTGCTTATTTCTTTTCTTCCTTTTCTTTCTTCTTTCTTTTCTTATAGGCCGTTCCCCTTTTCTTCTTCTGACAGTGGGGCCGTTCCTCTCTGTTTTTTTTTTTCATTCTTTTCTTCTTCCTCTGGGCCCACTATCTCTTTCTCCTTCTTTTTCTGGTTTTTTTTTTTCTCGTTTCATTGGCAGAGGCTAACCGGCTAATTGATGGGTGAAGTGGAGGCGCTGGGCAGTCGCTGGGTAGTAAGGCAGTCGCAGGAGGCTGTTGGTGCTCGTGCAACTGTGGTAGCAAGACTAGCACGGGCTATGAGCGTTGGTGGAAAGGTTGGGATTTTTCCGGGTTTTTGGTTTTTAGTTTTGGGATTTCAGGGTTAGGGCTTCGTGCTGATAACGTGTTTTAGGGAAACGGAATTGAGAGAGAATTGCTGTGTATTCTCATTGATAATAGTGGCTTCTTTATATAGAGGATTACAATGCATAGAATCTGAACATATAAGGAAAGTAATTCTATATTGAATAGATTCTAAATACTTCTATAACCCTATTACCACTAGGTCAAGTAACCTAGAGTTTGAGCCAGAGACATAATCTGGATTTCCTTGAACAATGTTTATATTATGATTTTTTCTTATGAGAATAATCTATTTATGTTACTTCTCAAAAGGAAAAAAAAAAATTCTTTCTTTTACACGTTGCTAAGAGAAAGAATCTCAGACCTCACTCTTCTACTATTCTCATCTCATCGCCTAATCCTACTACTGCACTCGTCCAATCCTACTACTGCACTCGCTGCAATCATACTCGTCAAGTTCTGCTACTACACTTGTATTTGTGTCCAGTTCTGGTACTCATATGCTGCTACTGCACTCATCATTGCCTAATCCTGCTACTGCACTCGTCCAATCCTGCTATTGCACTCGCTGCACTCATAATCGTCCAGTTCTGCTACTACACTTGTACTTGTGTCCAGTTCTGCTACTTGTGTTCTGCTATTGCACTCGTCATCGCCTAATGCTGCACTCGTTCAACCCTGCCACTGTACTCGCTGCACTCGTACTCGTCCAGTTCTGTTACTGCAGTCGTACTCGTGTTCTGCTACTGCACTCATCATCGCCTAATCTTGCACTTGCACTCATCCTGACCTGCTACTTCACTTGCTGTACTCATACTACAGGATGTTAGAACTACTACAGGATGTTTGGTACTATATTGACCGGTTGCACATTTGCTACAAATTTGGCAAACTTTGAAGTAAATATATAACTTACAGTGAACAAACATTCCATCTTGCTAAGTACAGACCACACAGAGAGAAGCAAAAAAAGAAGCTCGCAATCTAAACAAATAGTCAACTACAACTAAAGCACAATGAGTTCGGGAATAAAAGCATCCCCAAAGTTGGACCTGCCTAGCGAACAATGCTCTTGAAGGATAATATTACATTATAGCACTAACAAATGGAACAAACGACTCATAATTTCTTGCAATGCAGATTGCATAGTAGCCTAAACAATAGCAGCACTAATAACAAAGCAACCAAAATCAAAAGGCAAAACCATATATGGCGGGACACGAACTGTAAATAACTATGCCAATACCATTCAACCTGCTGGCATACACGCATAATTTACAATGATTGAAGAGTACTTATGAACCCGAAGATTCAACCCAATCCCTCTATCATTGATTTACCATAATTTTCCTAAAGCCCAGCTTAGGCCTCGCTGCTTTTGATAAAACCATCATTTGGCAACACACTGAAACCAAAGTTGGTACCAAAAGACTTCAAACTTGAATTGTTTGTAACTATAGCAGCTTTCATCCCCATGAATCTGAAGCATTAAATAAAGGCAACTCAGTTGTGAGGAAAACAGTTAATAGCATTTTTCAACCATTGCAATTACAACTCATTAAACAAAAACCGAAATTCATTTTACCTTTCGGATATGGTGGATTTCTCCCCTCCTTCTTCTTTGGTGGTACTTCCACTCTGCGAAACCAATTTAGTAAACCTACTTAATATGTACAAACTATAGAGCATAAACTATACCTTGTATCGAGTATAAAGCTAGTTGTTCTCACTGTACTAGTGTAAGCTTCATAGGCATCCAGCAGTACTCCAAACTCTAACTATTCTTTCATCCTTACTTTCTGCAATCTAAACCCAAGTGAATCCCAATGCTGGAAAAGACTAAAAACAACCCAATTCGATCATCAACAAAACAACTACAAAAGTAAATTTAGGAGTCCCAAATATAAAAGAAAACTACTTTTTAACTTGAGCATGATAAAAAAGCAAACTTAATTGAACCCAAAAGCTAGAATTGGCCGACACAATTTTACAGAGAATAGAGAGAGCAAATAACATGAGGGAGGAGCATTGGGGAGGCTCAAGAAGCTACAGGAAGCTAGAGAATGGAGATGGGTGTGTGATGGATTGACGAAACAGCCCAACCCCTCTCCGTACAAAACCAGAGCTCGGCTTGGCTTGTCCACCATTTATGAATCTCTGTTTTGGGGTATTTGTATTGGGTAAGTGGTATACGCGTAAATATCTCATCAAACTAAGCATTTTGGTCTTTTTTCATTAAAATTAGGAGTCAGATTTGCATAATTTGATTTATGGATTTGGGCTCATGTCCTTATTTGTATAAATATTTTTGAAAGTAGGTTTTCTGTGTTTACATATTTAGTCATGTGCTACTATGTAATTTTCTAAAAATAAAAAAAAGATTTCCGTTTTTAGAAATTATTGTCAAAGATTTGAAAAAGTTCACTTTTTTTTAAGTTCGTTTTTAATGGAAAGAAAAAAAATGCCAAATTAAAAGTTTATGTTTTATTTTAATTTTATTGAATTTTATATTACAAAATGATAAATAAAACTCTATCATAGGGTACTAATGTTAAATTAATCACTCAAACTTCTTCATGTTAAAATAGTTGGTAACATTTAAAAATCATGTTAAATAAGGTCATTTTAATATATTTGTCAAAATTTTTGTTCCAATTTCACTATTTTTCATATCAATTCCTCTCTTCTTCTCCATGGCTTCTTCTTCTCCCGCAACCAAAACCACCTCTACTCTCCTTCACCTCCGCCACACCCAACCATGTCCACCGTCATCACTCTCGAATCTATTCCTTACCTCCAATCAAGAAAACGAATCCATGCCCAAGTCCTTCTCTTCGAGTTCGATTATAGAATCCATGCCCAAGCACTTGCCTTGTTTCATTCAAATATAGAATGAAAGCTTTGCTTTCTTTAATGAAGTTGACACCTACGGCCTCAAAAAGTAACATGGTCAGCAATGTACTGTTACATTCCAACTCATTATTCATGTATAAGGATACGAATTGTAAGGTTGAACACCCATATAAGAAAAACATATGTGCGAGAGCCTCATCGTTATAGGGCATTATTACTTCTTCATCGTAGTAGTCCTTATTTCTGCGGTGTTGTCTTCAATGATTTTGTGCAAATCTTCATCTTGATGGTCACCATCTTTGATAAATGTTGCTGATGAACCCAACAATTAAGGAAAGGAAAAGAAAAGGAAATTAAACAGATTTCATTGCATGGATAACTCAAAATGAGCAGTAGTATACATTTGAAGGAGTCTCATCTTGCAAAAGACAAATGGTATGTGGCACAGGACCGCCACTAACCGCAGGGAAACAATTTACTACTACTACCTAAAGAAGACAAAGGACATGGAGCAAGCTGCAGCTGCAAACTGGGAAGCCTGGCGCTGCTGTCCTCTCTATGCAACTGATGGTTATGACCACATTACTTAGTGGGCTTTGGGTATAATTGGGCTAGGTGTGGGCTTGATCCCAACAAGTCCTACCCCCATGAGAACAATCTTGAAAGTGGGGAAACTTGCTGACAATGGATTAGGCTTCTTCCCTAGTAGATCCTCAATAGGGAGGCCAGCCCAAGCAATGAGCCATTTAGTGATGGGCTTGCGGTGTTTGGTGAAGACATCCATATTGAGAACCCGATGATGTATCCATTCGATGACACCATTCTTATCAAACTGAGGGAGAGTTGCAGCCATAGGAGTGTTATCCCCAATTCTGCATTTGAGGAGGCAGACATGGAAGAATGGGTGCAACCTGCAATTGGATGGAAGGCGCAACTTATAGGCAACACTGCCGATCTTGGCTTCAATCTGGAAAGGTCCACTGAAGTGTGGAGCAAGTTTCTGCGATGGTATGCGAATCAGAGATTGTTGCAGGTAGGGATGAATTTTCAAGAAGACCCAATCTCCGATAGTAAACTCGCGTTCTGTGCGATTCTGATTGGTGTTGCTTCATTCTGTTATGGGCCATGACCATGTGATCTTTAAGGATGCATAGACGAGAATCACTGTCTTTGAGAGTAGTGTCCACGGCGTTGTTAGGGGTTGAAATAGGGAGGTACTGAGCAATCGCCTACGGAGGGTAGCCGTGTATAGCTTGGAACGGGGTCATCTTGATGGCGGAGTGAAAGGTAGAGTTATATCACCATTCTGCCTAGTGTAAATGATTGGCCCAATTGTGAGGCTTGTCATTGATGAAACATCAAAGGTAATGCTCCAGAGTTAGATTGAGGACCTCGGATTGCCCATCCGATTATGGGTGGTAAGCTGAGCTCCGACAAAGCTTCGTACCCTGCAGCTTGAAAAAGTGTTCGCAGAAGGTGATAAGAAGATGCAGTCACGATCACTGACTATGGATTTAATCATTCTGTGAAGGCGGAAAATTTCCTTCGTGAAGATTTCAGCTATTTAAGCTGCTGTGTAGGGCTGGGTCACCGGAATGAAATGGCCGTACTTGTTAAATGGTCAACCATTACAAGTATGGACGTTTTACCCTCTGATGGAGGTAAACCATCAATGTAGTCCATGGCGGTATCGACCCAAATGTTGTCCGAAATTGGCAGCAGTTTGAGGAGTCCCGGTGGGTGAATGGCTTCGTAGTTATTGCGCTGACATTGGTCACAAGAGGCAATGTGATAGAAGCACAAAGTGCGATGATTTTAATGAGTATACGCCCCATTTTAGCTTTATTTCTCCCTTAGATTTGTGTCTTGAGTCATTAAAGTTGATTTTAGAGTCTTGTAGAGTGTTTGGCATGAAATAAGTGAAAAACGTAAAATTCATGAACAATCCTAGCTTGGTCAGGATTCCTTACCGTCATGCTAATCCATAGGCCTTAAGAGAGAATTTATGGGAGTATTTTTTCTGAAATTAAATTGTTTTAATTCCATTTATTTTCTCTAAAAGTATTTAATTTTGTGTCCTTTATTAAATCAGGTTGACCAAGCAATGAAGAAGGGAATAAAGGAGAAAGACGTTTCAGTTGGGAAATTAAAGGAATTGCCCCATTATGAGAGGAATTATGGCCATAAGTGTCCCATTATGAGAAATTAAAAGGAGAAGATGAAGAAAGCTATGCAATCCCATATGTCCAAATGATGAAGGGTATGATCGACAAAAGCCAACCAATGCTCCCCTATAAATAGGCAACGTCCAGATCACTTCCTTGCCTATCACTTCCTGGCCAAAAACTCTTCCGAGACTCTGCCCAATTCACTCTTCAATCCTCCATCACCTACAAGACCGTGACCACCATCCATCCAGCAATCTACGAAGCTCTTAGGCGTTGAGTCAAAGACGCACCACCACCATAGCAGAGACGAGTTCACCACCTTGTTGCCAAGCCACTGAGGAAAGCTTCAAAGTGTAACTATGACTCTACTTTCAATTTTTGTTTTGGTTTTGTGTGTTTGGATTTGCGAGTTGTGTAATTGGAGACATGAAATGTTCAGAATATTTTTATTAATATTTTTGAGATTTTTAGTTTATTATTGAGTTAATTTCGAGAATTCTTTGATGATGCATGTTACAATCTTGTGCCCTTTTACGTGTTTAGGTAATTTTCAGAGTTAGGTTAATAAGTTCCCATGCTAGAATCACGCTGAGTGTTCTTGTTTGTGTGCTTAATTTGCCAAGAATAATTGTTATTTGTTAAGACGCTGAGTTAAACAAGTAATAATTAGTTCTAAAGTGGTAAAAACCATGTTTCAATGGTTAAACAATTCTAGAAATTATGTGTTAAATTCTATGTGTAATGGTTAATTTGCATGTGTGAGTCGATTCAGGGGTTAGATAATACTACTGATCAAGAGAATTACTCTGAGTGTTCTAAAAGATTAGTAGTATTGGGCATGGTAAGGACTCTTCCGATCCAAGCCCACATTAGAACGAATTAGATAAATGGATTGATCCGCTGAGGCTTTTTATTTGGGCTCTTATCTAGGCATTTAAGATGGGCACGTTTTTGTAGCATGTTGAAATGGATTTTCTGTTTCTACACTTAGTAATTTCCGAGTGGTATTGGTCTAGGTTAGGGAAGTCGATCATTGTATATAGTTTTATTTATTTTGTTTTTATTTTATTTTAAGTAGATTAGTAACCAAATCCCATACCCCCCATTTTATTCTTTTATTTGTTAATTGACCTTTTTGTGTAGGTGTACCCTACAATCCCCGGACTGAACGATCCCTGCTTATCCTATACTAACAACTACATTTTGCAGGGTTAAATTGTGAGGCTATTTCAGCCTCATCAATTTTTGGCGCCGTTGCTGGGGATTGTTAAAATCCCTAACGCTTAAAGTGTCATTGATTTTGTTGTTTATATAGAATGCATGGTAAATTTTTGTACTACACTTGTGGAATGGTGACAAATTGCGATTTCTGTTCGGCCAAGCTATAATTGTGATTTAGTTTAAGTTTTATGAGTGTTATGAAATTAAGCATGTCTTTTATAATTGTTGTGCAATTTGTAGAAGTTTTTTTTAAGCAAGTTGTAAATTGTAGTTGTTTCACTTAGATTAAGTATGTTGTAAATTGTATGTGTTTCACTTAGATTAAGTATGTTGTAATTGTTGTAAATTGTATGTTGTTATGAATTTAGTCAAATACTTAATTGTTGTAAGTGTGTAAAATCGTATGAGTAGACAAGGGCCCTTTTGTTAATATTGGCCTTAACCCTTCATTAGTACCTTGCTAAGGTCTCTTGAGGTTGAGGGCGGCCTTTATTAGGACTTGGAGAACGGTCTAACACATAAGTTAATTTCCCAGCTGAGTAAGGGGCGCATATAGATGGTGTCTTAGATTGGGACTCTGGGTGATGGGTTCAATTGGATCTCAGAGATACTATAGAATAAGCCTAAACCACTATGTGGGAGTAGCCGATAGGGGCCTAAACCTCAATGAGGGAGTAGCCTCCGTAGTATCACCAAAATGAGTCCTCCCTCTCACTTACCTCTTAATTTGGCCATCCAGCCTTCTGAAACAAAGGAAAGAAACTTATGTCTAGGCGACTATCCCTATATCGTATCTCACCAATAGTAGTGGTTTCTATTGGGCTCGACTTACAACTTGGGATCAATTGAGATATTAACTATGTATATAACAAACTCAAAAAAAAAAATGTAATGTGACATGCTTAAGATATATTGGATTAAACATGACCTTGTGGAGGGTAGCTGTTCTATAGTCCCATTGCACAAACGAGGTCCTCTGTTGCAGTACCTAAGTATGTGAATGTAAATGTAACTTAGAAAGTTAAGGAAAGGCATAATGTTTGTATTCCGAACCTTGTATATGTTACTAACACTTGTGAACAAGGAGAAGAGTCCAGGCTGAAGGACTATAAATATTAAGCGTTGCATGGGAGGCAACCCATTTCAACCGAAGCTGTGGAGGAGCCATCAACGAGAGTTTGACATTTCTATCCCTTCACTTGCTTAGTAGAATTGTACTTGTGACTTTGTTTGTTTGTTTGTTTGTTTTACCCTTCCCTTATTTTCGTAGGCCCTCATATTTAGGGTCTATAAACCATATTTTTGCCTACATTGAGGACAATGTAGATTCTAAGTGTGGGGTGGGTTTACATCTTTATTTCAGAATATTTTCAGTTGAAAAAAAAATTTAAAAATTCAAAAAAAATTTCATTGGTTTTATAGTCTTTTTTTTTGTTTGAGTCTTAGGACGCCCCTAACATCAAGGACGAACATGTCTCTGAATTCATGGCTGAAGGTTTTCACGATCGAAATAGGACTTAATTGAATTATGTGGTTAATCGATATTGTGATACTTGTATGAAGATTTGAGATAGGATTGTAACTTGGTTCATTAAGCATGCTAGGATTAAGTCTGATTCATTTGACCCTAAGTGAGCTGTTGAGCTGAAATACTTTCTTTCCGAGTGCTTAATTGATAAATTCAGAATTTCATGGCCGTATTTGCTATACCTCATTATTCTTTGGAAATCCAATGATCATGTGCCATAGATTTTAATGGACTAGAGAGTACTAGAACTTGACTTTTGTGACTGTCAAAACTTGTATGCCATAATATGCCCTGATCTTGGATAGGATAGAAGGCATTAGGGAAACCACCATAGCCAAACAAGCATGTGTCCCCAATTGTGCCCGTCGTGGGACTCCTTAGAATGAACCCCTTTGAGCCTACGTTGAAAACTTTTTTTTCATCACCCTCACTACCCTACCATGAGCTTAGTACAGGATATCTCTACCCTTGTGCTAGGGACTTAGTAGAGCATGACATAGTGTGTAGGGGTGACGATGAAAGACAAGTGTGGGGTGGGGAAAACCCAAGAGAGAGAAAAAAAACAGAGATTGCCGTGAAAAAAAAAATGATAACGAAAGAAAATGAAAAAGGAGAGAAAGAAAAACGGCGAAAGAGAAGAAAAATTGAAAAAAAAACTCTCTATAAATTGTTAAAGTGTGGTTCTGGACTTTCATATTTGAAGAAGGCTCAAAGTTGAAAATTAGGCCTTTGTCCATTTCCATGTTGGTTAGAGTGAAGGTTGGGCCCAAAACAATGATAATTGGCCTATAAAAATGGTGACATAAGGTGGTCCGTATATGCTCTGCTAGGTCCTTAGGATTTTTGTATCCTTAATCTTCATTTCGAAAAACCCTAGCTTAGCCCCATTACAACCAATTACAAGTCCTTACTTTATCTTTGAGATGGGTAGCCTTTGGTTAGTGGAGTCAGTTACAAAGTCGAGCTTATGGTTTAGGTCCATTTGTGCACTTAGTCATTTCTTGAGGTCTTTACAAATTCTTCACAAAATGCTTTTATTGATGAAATATGTAAGCTGTTTGTTGCCTTACGATTTGTCCTCTTGCGTATACTTGAGCTTGAAGCTTTTAAGCATTGCCATTTCTGAGAGAAAAATCGAGAGTATGCCTTGTGAGTTTGGATTGGACTTGTTCGAAACATGCTATCATTCACTGCATAACCTAAGTTCTCCATATCTTATTTAGTCATATGAGTGCCACATGTTTATTAACCTTGGAATTATCTATGTGATTTTGATTAAGTGTTTAACGTGAAAGCTATGAGTTTCGAGTCTCTGAGACAACAGCTAGGGGCAGTAGAGTCATTTACTTGCTTTTTGTCGAGTATTTGTTTTGTTTTGTACCCTGTTTTGCTAAGGGACTAGCAAAAGCTAAGTGTGGGGTAATTGATAGAAGCACAAAGTGCGATGATTTTAATGAGTATACGCCCCATTTTAGCTTTATTTCTCCCTTAGATTTGTGTCTTGAGTCATTAAAGTTGATTTTAGAGTCTTGTAGAGTGTTTGGCATGAAATAAGTGAAAAACGCAAAATTCATGAACAATCCTAGCTTGGTCAGGATTCCTTACCGTCATGCTAATCCATAGGCCTTAAGAGAGAATTTATTGGAGTATTTTTTCTGAAATTAAATTATTTTAATTCCATTTATTTTCTCTAAAAGTATTTAATTTTGTGCCCTTTATTAAATCAGGTTGACCAAGCAATGAAGAAGGGAATAAAGGAGAAAGACGTTTCAGTTGGGAAATTAAAGGAATTGCCCCATTATGAGAGGAATTATGGCCATAAGTGTCCCATTATGAGAAATTAAAAGGAGAAGATGAAGAAAGCTATGCAATCCCATCCGTCCAAATGATGAAGGGTATGATCGACAAAAGCCAACCAATGCTCCCCTATAAATAGGCAACGTCCAGATCACTTCCTTGCCTATCACTTCCTGGCCAAAAACTCTTCTGAGACTTTGCCCAATTCACTCCTCAATCCTCCATCACCTGCAAGACCGTGACCACCATCCATCCAGCAATCTACGAAGCTCTTAGGCGTTGAGTCAAAGACGCACCACCACCATAGCAGAGACGAGTTCACCACCTTGTTGCCAAGCCGCTGAGGAAAGCTTCAAAGTGTAACTATGACTCTACTTTCAATTTTTGTTTTGGTTTTGTGTGTTTGGATTTGCGAGTTGTGTAATTGGAGACATGAAATGTTCAGAATATTTTTATTAATATTTTGGCGTGCGGGGTCACGTTAATGATATTTATATTTCTTTTCTTGTGAGACATTGGGGAAGCCTTTCTGATTTTTGATTTTCATGACTTTAACCCACCATAACTAGGTCGCATATTTTATTGCTAGCTAGCCTATTAGTACTCCTCCCCGCTTACTCTATGTTTCGGGGTGAGTTGAGCAGAGCATGAGATGCTCAAGAGTGTGGGACACTCCTACCCAAGCCTTATTCGTATGATGATGACTTCTTCCCCATACTCTGTTCTTATTTGACTAGCGGGGCTAGTCTGCTTTCTTTTGGACCAGCGGGGCTGGTATGTTCTCATCTGTTTTCGAGCTTAAAGAAATGTATTTTACAAGTGTTGCATGCATTGGTTTTTATAAAGAAATACAGGTGGGAAAATATAAACTCCCTCTTCTTTACAATTACTTGTTTGTGTCCACTCGCGCTAACGTTATTATTTACTTTCCCCTGGGCCTTTGGGTTTCAAATGCCCAGCCTGCAGAGTAGCTGGTTCGACATAGTAGGATTCGGAGCATAGCATCTGCTGTTGTTGTTTTCATGTAGGTTAACTGTTGAACCTACCTGTATTTTATTTTATTTTTTCCTCTTTTAGATTGCTCTGATAACCTGTGAGTTAAGTATCTTAAAGTTTGGAACTTACATTGGTGTAATTAAGAATATGTTATTTTCGGAGTTCACTTGCTTATTGTGGAGTTGTTGTGTTGTGGGGAGCAGGGTGGCTCTAGAAGAATAAGGAAGGTTTATTAGAAGTATAAATGTATTTCTACAGGTTTTGGGTAGTCCATTTAGGGGTGATTCTGCTGAATTTTCAGTAGAGTTATTCCTAAGGTGGGCCCCACAGGGCCACCTCGGATTTCAGGGTGAAATTCGGGGCGGGTCCTGTCATATAGAGACACCTTCCTGAAATTCGGGGCGGGTCCTGTCATATAGAGACACCTTGGGCAGAGATTATGTGGCCTAAGTATGTGACACTAGATTGGGCCAGAGGGCATTTGGAGAGTTTGACATGTAATTGGTGAGTTTGTAAGATGTACAGAACTGTTTCCAGGTGCACTAGATGAGAGTTCCAATCCTTACTATACACTAAGATATCATCAAAAAACACTAGCACATATTTGCGAAGTAAATCTTGAAAATGTGATTCGTAAGTGCTTGAAAAGTAGAGGGGGCATTAGAGAGGCCGAATGACATTACCACAAACTTGTAGTGGCCTTCATGTTTGCGGAAGGCGGTTTTGTGAATGTCGTCTTCACACATGCTGATTTGATGGTACCTGAAAAGTAGATCTAGCTTGGAGTAGATGGAAGAGCCATGGAGTTCATCAAATAGTTCACTGACTACGGGAATTAGAAAACGGTCTTTTATGGTTGACGAGTTCAATTCCCTATAATCAACACAAAACCTCTAACTTCCTTCTTTCTTGCGGACAAGTAAAACCAAGGATGAGAATGGGCTTGAGTTGGGCCGTATAATCCCTGTTGTAACATATCAGCTACTTGGGCCTCTAGTTCGGTTTTCTGAGAATGAGCATACCTATAGGGCCGAACACCGATTGGGTCGCAAGGGTATCTTGTGGTCTACTGCTCTGGAGGGAGGGAAGCCCAAAGGGAGGGGGGGAGGTCAAAGAGAGGCCCAAAGTGTTGTAGCAGCTTGGTAATAGCAGGGAGATGGTTTGACATAGGGTCTCGGATAAAATGGAGTGTATCAGAGTGCCCAGTTCAAACTGATCTGAAGGAATGAATTCGAGGATATCCGCGTCCTCAATAGCTCGGTTGGGTTTGGAGTTTATGCCCTGTAAGATGTGGTGTTTCCCATTGACATCATGATCTTGTCAAGGAAGTGCCATCCGATGAAGCCAAGGGTGTCAAGACATTGAGCACCGAGCACTAAATCGCAGCCGGCCACTAGGAGAAGCAAGAATGAGTCTGTGAAGCTATAGTCTTGGACATAGATGGTAATGTTATGAGCTATGCCAAAAGGGCTGAGGGTGTAACCCGAAGCGGCTGTGAATTGGAGGGTCGTAGGTGCGGCAATGGGATAACCGAGCTTGGACACTATCGCCGGATTAAGGAAATTCATGGTTGTTATGCAATCAATGAAGATATTGATTGGGATTTCCCCAATTGAGCCTTTCAAGCGCATCATGTCACTGAGCTTAGTGTGGGTCATTGTGTGGAGAGGGTAAATATGGGGTTCTTCTGGTGGTGTCAGAAGGGGGAGGGAAGGCTTCTTCTGGGTTCTTTTCAAGGATTTGTTGAAAGTCAAGAATGGCCAGGAAGGGTCTCTTGCACACATGGGTGTCAGAATACTATTCATCACAGTTGAAATAGAGTCCTTTTGCCCGACGCTCGTGTTGCTCTTGAACAGAGAGGTGTCAGAATGGTGTGTGTCTCTGTGGTGGTGCAGGTAGGGCAGGGAGGGTAGGTGCTTGAAGTTAGAGGTTAGGGGGAAAAGTGGGAGGTCTATTGGTGGTGTTGTGGAAATTGGGTCTAGTGGTGGACTGAAAGTGATGTGGGCGAGGGCGATAAGGGTTAGAGTGGCGTAGCTGGTTGTTTCAAGTCTCGTAACATTGGGCTACCTCTTGAGCTTCGACCAAGGAGGTGGGTTTCATGGCCTTCACATCATGTTTCAATTTCGACCGAAGACCGACAAAGAAAATTGGAATGAGTTCGCTCTCTGGCCAATCCGGGGCCCTGTAAGAAAGTTTAGTGAAGGTTAGGATGAAGTCATCCACTGTGGTGGTTTGTTGGAGGTGTACCAACATGCTTTTGAAGTTGGAGTTGCTGCCGGCGCCAAAACGTGTGAGAAGTGCAGTGACAAACTCATTCCAAGATGTGTTCAGGTGGTGGAATTCATATGCATTCGTCCATACGAATGCGTCGGGTCCAAGATGCATTGCCACTGTTTGGACCCGTTTGTGAAGGGGAACCTCATTTGCCCAGGACGTATCTTTCAGCCATGGCGAGCCACCCAATGATATCCACTCCGTTGAAGAGCGGTTAGTCTAGCTTTAGGGGTCTATAAGGGGTGGGTTTAGTGTGTAATTGATGGTGGAAGCGGTAGTTGTTCGGTGGGTTATGAGGGGGCTGTGACCTGAGTGTTTGTGGAAGTGGTGAAGTGATAATGGTGTATTGTGGAGGAGCAGAGCTCATGTGGGGTGTGTGTGAAGTAGGTGGAGGATGGTGGAGCAGAAGTGGGTTGTGAATGGTGAGGTAGAGGTGGAAATGAGCCAAAAGAAAGATTGGATGCGTGTGGAGTTAGGGGGATTAGAGGCTCGGATGTGTTTGTTGGGGGAGATGAAGACGAGGTCAAGTTGCCAATGATGTGGTGAGGTAGGAGGGACCTGCAAAGCTGGTTGTGGAGGTGGTGGAGGTCGGGTGACCTTGAGCCAATGTAGTGAGCATGGTGTTTTGTAGAGCAGCGAACTGGTGTTGCATCAAGGTTTGGCTATGAGCAATTTGCTCGATTGTTGTATGTAGTTCATCATGCCGGGATTGAAGAGTGTAGTTTTGAGATTTGAGCATGTCCACCGAGGCCTGGAAAGTGACTAAGTGGTATGTGGAAATAGTGGTAGTGTTGGTAGAGGAAGAGGATGATGGCTGGGGTAGTGGTGGGATTGCTCCACTAGTCGTGGCCGGGGAGGGCTACTGATTTTGGGTGCCACACATCGGTGGCTCTGATACCAGATGATGAACCTAACAATTAAGGAAAGGAAAAGCAAAGGAAATTAAACAGATTTCATTTCATGGATAACTCAAAATGAGCAGTAGCATACATTTCAAGGAGTCTCATCTTGCAAAAGACAAATGGTACGTGGCACAGGACCGCCACTAACCACAAAGAAACAATTTACTGCTACTGCCTAAAGAAGATAAAGGACATGAGCAAGCTGCAGCTGCAAACTGGGAAGCCTGGCGCTGCTGTCCTCTTTATGCAGCTGATGGTTAGGACTTTATTACTTAGTGGGCTTTGGGTTATAATTGGGCTAGGTGTGGGCTTGATCCCAACAGTTACCGCCAGTACAAATTTGAAGTAGCAGACTTAATCATGAAGAAATATCACATCGATCCAAAAACAAAACATGTAGTAACAGAATACTTACGTTCACGCCGACCATTCAACATTGCAGTATGGCAACAACAATAGGACTATGCCTGACAATTTGATTCAGAAATGGACTGTGTTGATATATCTTTGTGATACTGTATTTAGGCTACTAGTGTGTATAACAGTCAATTGTATTTGGTCAACATTAGAAATGTGGAGGCTTCCTTGAATTATAGGTCTAGATCAAGCATTTATTGTCTCCCAATAAACATTTATTGTCTCCCAATAAACATTTATTGCCCCTGAATAAAGGGTTTTAAATTGATGTAATCTCCTCATTTTCTTTCTTAATCAAAGTTTTTTTTGTCTTATTTTATGGAGATTAGTTCCCCTTCTCCCGATTAAACATTTATTGCCCTCCAATAAAATTAGGGGGCAATAAAAATTTTCGGCAACCTATGAGATCTCTGATGACCTCTTTGAGGACCTTCAGCGATGTTTCCATCCGACGATCAGATTAGGATTCCGATGACTGAATTCGGGTTCCGACGATCGGTAACTGAATTTCGGAGTCCGGTGAAGTCTCTTATGACATTTCTCTCTTCCATTTTCTCTCTCTATGTGATAAAGGGATGAAGGCAAAATAATCTCAAAAATAAATTGTTTAAGTAGCATCTCAAATATGACATTTCGATATTCTCACATTTTTTCGTGAAGAGAATAAGATTGCAGATACATTGGCTAATTACAGTACGTCGTTAACTCAACTGTTGTGGTGGGATATGCCTCCTTTTATTTTGTCCTATTGTAATAGTGACATTATGGGTCTTCCTCAGTTTCGGTTTTGCTAGTTTTGTTTTATTGTTAGTTTGCTTCGAGAGGTCTCGGTTTGATCTCCCTCTCTTGTTATATTCAATAGTGTTAGGGGGGTTATCCTCTCTTTCACTCATCTTTCAGCTAAAAAAAAGTCTCAAACATAAATTTGAAAAAAAAAAAAACTTAATTGGGTATTAGGGAACAACTTATAAGAGTTAATTATGGGTTAGTAAGAAAAAAATAAGTGAGTGGTGTAAGGGGAAAAAATCTCTGAAATTGGTGTAAAGGGACAAAACCCCTATCTTTAATCCATCAAAGGACATCAAGTGAAATCTAATCGTTCATATATAAAGCTAAAAACATAGACATGTTGCCTGCTGGAATATCATTTCTTGATTGAGCATTGTCTGCTTGAACACCTCCTTGTAATACCCAAAAAGCTGGTCAGAAGTTAAATTATGATTCCTCTTTATGGGGATATATGATAGGGTATAGCTGTTGCATGGAATATGCGCTTCCACTTCTGCAAGTCTGCATGTAATCAAGCACAAGTTTACTGAATAATGCGACAAAGTTCAACCTCACTTCCACAAAAAGGAAAACATGCCACTGTCTACAGAAGTCAGAACTTTGTTTATATTGAATGGCAATATAAAGCACTATTCACTATGTTTCTTCCAAGACTTTCTCAATGGAAATTGTGGAACTTTCAAGGGTATGAGGCCCTAATAACGGAGAATATGAATGTCAGGATTAACTTAAGCTGTTTAGATCAACTGATATACTGTTAACAGGTGGTGTAAGAATAAAGGAACTGAGAGATGGTTTAACTAGCTTAAAGTCAATTCAAAGAACAAAAACCATAGCCCATCGTTCAAGCACATTTTAGAAATATATCAAAGCAACAAAGAAAAATAAATTTCTACATACAGGCGGCCTACAGACATCTCCTAACATAATGCTGCTGAGAAGAGAGAATACACATCTTAGCAGCACTCTCATAACTGGACAAGCTTTAAGATGCAGATACTGAATGGCCAAGGCTGTATTTGATGCAAATGTACAAATTTTATCTGAGCAATCAACTTATATCAATTGTTTTAAAAGGTTCCTATATCTAGCAGAAAAAAAAAATTCCCAGTATTCACAAACCAAATACCCAAACAAAGAACTGAGTATACTGATGAAGAAAAAATATCACCTCCAGAAAAATGTGATCATAAAATCCATACTGGGAACAAAGAAAGCTGAACAGACCCAACAATGAACCCATCAAACACTGAAAAAGGCACATTCAAGCCACTTCATAAATGTTCATTCACAAACCAAATAGAGAAGGAAAAGGGAGAGCAGATAAAGAAAAAAAGCCACTTCCTAATCTCTGTTTTATACTAACCCATCAAAGACACCAGCTCTAATCGCCAAAATGAATCAAAATCCGTACCTGAAATATGATCCATGACTACTCAAAAGTCCATAAAGGATAATCATTCACTCATTCCAGTATTCCACCGCTTGCTTCCGCACCCAAAATAAAGCAAAACAAGAACAACCCAGAAACAATCCCATAAATAAGAAATCACAACAACACAGCAAAAGCATCAAAACCAGCATTTTGGAGGCCATGAAAGAAGAAGAGAAAAAAAAAATAATAAAGATGGAAGCTTTGGATCCAAATGGGCTAAGGGTAGAGAAGACCTGTCATTAATTCACAGATTATAAACCATAGTTATGAAACTCAATGTGTAAGTTTTCAGTTATGACATGGTAAAAGTAACTTACAATTGCAGCCTCCACCAAAATTGCTGCTCGACCCATCTGCATCTCCATCTCTCTCTTTTCCACCCCCACATGCTTCCTTTTTTCCCTTCAAACCTGAAGCAGGAACTTGTCTGGTCAATTTCAAGTAACACACGTTGTAGAGCATTCAAGTAAAATTTCAACACAAAGATGTATCTCATAGTTATAACTCAACATCCATAAAAGGTAAAATATGGAAATACATCAAGTTCAACATTAGCAACCATCATATTGTAATTTGTTTTTCCTACATGGGAAGGCGAAATTTAGAACTCTGTTAAAGCTTTTCATTGACTTTCCCAGATGAACGAAGAGGCTTTATCACAATAGCACCTCCTAGTTCAAAGATTCCTCGACTAAGTATGCATCTCCAGAGCATTTACATATTGATTTAATTTTTGTCAGAAACATTACTCTCATTAGTAAGAAGAAAGGGTAGAAAATAGTGAATAAGTCCATAACAAAACAGAACTGTACGAAACACCCATAAATGCACCTGTACATCAGATAACTAGAGCAGAAGTATCATAAATAAAGTATGGAGAAGGAAATAATATCTGAACTTTGAAGATGCAGATGCCCATAGTGAATCCCAAAAGAATTATCTGCTTCCTCACCCTTCAGATTATCAAATACCCTTTGTATGTGGGTGCATTGGAAGGTAAGGTTGAGGATTATAACCCTCTTTTCTCAGCTCTAGAAGAAGAATGTTGAGCAGTGAATGTAATTTAGCAGATTGCGGGTGACTTCTGTCTGCTGCAACAAATACATGAGTCTTGTTGTTGACCTCTATCCAACTGTAACCAGGAATTTTCTGAACTCCTCTTTCGTTCATCAAATTTCGAACCTTACGCACGTTCTCCCATTGTCCAGCATCAGCATATATATTTGCGAGTAACATATAATAGCCAGAATTTTGTGGTTCCAAGTCAAAAAGATGTCTTGATGCTTCTTCAGCAAGCTCAATATTGCCATGTACCCGACAGGCTCCAAGCAATGTTCCCCAGACACCAGAGCCTGGGGAGAATGGCATGCTCTTTATTGTTTCAAATGCTTCGTGTAACCGTCCAGCACGCCCAAGTAGATCTACCATGAGGGCATAATGCTCTGACCAAGCTGGGATCCGATATTCCTTGGTCATGCAACGGAAGTAGAGAATTCCATCATCAACTTGGCCTGCATGGACACAAGCAGATAACACACCAAGAAAGGTGACATGATCAGGTAGGATTCCATTAGCTAACATATCACGGAACAGAACAAGAGAGTCCTTAATGCGACCGTGATAACCATAAGCAGAAATAATGCTGTTCCACGAAACTTCATTTTTCTCTTCCATTAAGTCAAACACACGGCGAGCAAGAACTAAGTTTCCACATTTGGCATACATGTCTATGAGTGCACTCTCGGCAAAAATATCAGAGCTGAATTCACTTTTAGTAATGAAACCATGAATCTCTTTCCCATAATGAAGTGCTGGTAAGTTTGCACAAGCAGAAAGTACAGCTGAAATGCTTACACGGTCATACTTTACACCTCCCATCCCCATTTGACGAAATAGATCAATGGCCTCTTCTGGTTTACCATTTTGAGAATAGCTTGTTAACATCGAGTTCCAACAGATCGCATCTCTTTCCGACAGTCTTTGGAAAACTTGATGAGCAAGATCCAGCCTTCCAGATTTTGCATACATGCCAGTAAGGGCACTACCCACATGAAAGCTTTTATCAAGCCCGTGCTTGAGGATATTGCCATGCAATTCCTTTCCCAATTTCAAAGCAGCTAGATCAGCACAAGCTGGCAGAACACTTGCCAGGGTGAGAGTATTCGGCCTCAATTTCTCTCTAAGCATCCATCTAAAAATTTCCAATGCATCAGTGTTCATCCCACTAAGGACAAGCCCTGAAACCATAGCAGTGCACATCACGACATCAGTTCTGGTACTTTGGTTGAAAATATTGTGTGCCATCTCCACACTTCTGCACTTGGAGTATACATCAATAAGTGCACTTTTCAAATACACATCAAAAGGTACAAAATGTCTAATAATGTAACCGTGGATTTCTTTAGCTTGCTTGAGGTTAGCCGGTTGAGCGACCGACGGAAGAAAACTTGCCAATGTGATAGAGTCAGGTTTGACACCAGCAGATATCATCTCTTTAAACAAATGTGAAGCCTCACTCATAAACCCATTTTGTATATAACCAGATATCATCCCATTCCATCTCACTAAATCAGTTCGTGGCATCATATCAAACAACGTACGAGCGTCAGACAAGCAATGACATTTAGAGTAGACCGCTATCAAAGTATTAGCCACTGAAAAATGCGACTCCAGACCATAAGCAACAACTAACCCATGAAGTTGAGTACCAAAACTAATCATTGCTTCTGAGGCACAAACAGACAAAATGCAAGAAAATGTCACTGCATTGGTCTTAATTTCACTACTTCTCATTTCCATGAATATGCCAACAGCATTACTTAATTCCCCCTTTTTAACATATCCATGAAGCAGGACATTCCATGAAACACAATCTTTGTGGGACATTTTATCAAACAAGCAGCGTGCATCATGGATACAGCCATTGTTGACATACAATTGAAGTAAAGAACTACCGGCGTATATATCCACCTCAAAACCCATGAACTGCATTGAATCATGCACTGCTTTACCCAATCTCACATTATTCAAACCACCACAAGCCTTGATTACACTGGGAAAAGTGTACTTGTCAGGTGAAACTCCAGCAGCCAACATCTTAAAGTAAAATAGCAAGGCAAAATCGAAGCGGCCCATTATACTAAACCCTCTAATCATACAGTTCCAGGGAAAACTATACTTTAAATCAAGCTGATAAAACACGTTCTTGGCATCCACAATACTAGCACAATGGAAATACATGCCAAGCAGCTTTGCGGCAACAAGACTATTTTCAATAAGCCCAGTGCAAATAGCATGTGAATGAACTTGTCTACCTTGTTGAATAAGAGAATGGTCACTGCATGCTTGCAACATAGTATCAAACTGGGTTGCCAAAGCTGCTTCCAAGTTGAGGAAGTAGTTGGCGTTTGTATGTATGGACCTGGAGTTTTGTGGTGTAAAGGGTCTATAAAATGAACATAACATCCTCCTGTACATCTCTTTTTACAGTAAATGAATTGTGTATCAAATGCTTAATCCAAAATCTGCGAATAAAATGAGACAAACTGTTTGAAAAAGAACAACAGTTTAGAATCGAAGTATTCACCCTAACGAGCTAGTTATGTCTCATCTGATTGAGAAAGAATAAGATGCAACCCAGAAAGCCAGAATTGAAACGAAGACCTTTTGTGCTTGAAGCTACTCAAGGCAATATGGGCATGACTAGAAACGCAGTAAACAAGGCAACAATGGAGCACCCACTACGCAGAAAAAGCAATTGAGAAGACAAAACTGACAAAGCAATGTTCTTTTTACCTGAGGAAAGAAGCAGAGAGAGCCAAAGGAAAGAGCTTGGGACTTGTGTGAGTGTGGTGGAGGAGGAGGAAGAAGAAGAAGAAGAAGAAGAGGTTGCAGAGGAAAGCTGTTAAAGAGTCCTGAAAATAAGATTGGGACCCATTTGGGTAATGGACTGGAGGAGGAGGAGGATGAAGAAGAGGTTGCGGAGGAAAGCTGTTAAAGGGTTCTGGAAATAAGATTGGGACCCATTTGCGTAACGGGTGAAGCCCGCACCCGACCCCGCCGGAAAACTTGGAATTTAATTAGCCCCACCGCCACAGCCAGAGTCACGCCGGTACGACCAACGACAGTGCTACAAACTACAAGGAGGCTTTTTTTTTAATTTTTTTTAAGTAAAGAAGGCCGATCCGGCTTTATAATCAACAAGTAGTATAAAAACGACACACTCCTTAGGATCATTAGAAATAGTTTTTTTTTTAAGTGAGTACCAAAACTTATACTATCAAACAGAATAAGCCACAACACCCCCACTACACCTACCTTAGTTAAAATGTTAGAGTATTTTTAACAATGCTAGCTATTTTTGAGTCAAATTTTAGCCAAAATAGCTAAAAATTTATTTTAGCTAGCTACTTTAGACATATGTTTGCATCAGTGCTCTATATTTTAACAAGTTTTGAATTTATATTGTTTTTTTAATGTGTTACACTATAGTTTACATATATATGCATTCCCCTAAATATTGAATTTAACTTGTTTTTGAGTCTATTTTAACTTTCTCCAAGTCATTTTCTTACTTATCTAAGAATATTGCAAGAGTGAAGGAAACATCTATTTTGAGTTTTGAAGTGGAGAATTGGAGTTAGGAAAAATGATAGTCAAATGTGGAGCAAAAAGTAAAATTCCGAGTTCCGGTGAACCACCACAAATGGTGGCACAAATGGTGGCACAAGTGGCGGTCAATCACCACTCATAATGGTGCAATGTATTTTCCAGTCATATTCATGGAGGAGTAAGGAGAAGGAGTAACATTACACTCATTTCATTACATTCATTCACCATCATCTCCGATAACCAAATTCCAACTTTTTGGTTACAAATCAACCACCACATTTTCCTTTTTCCCACACCATCTTTATTCCCCATGTTACACCAAAAGTCCACTCTATCACACACAAAAATCTTCCATGTTTTTGTGGGGTCAATCACCATGTTTCTTCATTATTTCCCTACTCCAATCACACACCTTACTCCATTCACACATCTTATCTTCCATGCTTTTCCCCTTGACTTTAGTAACTAAACCCATTTTAGGCCATTTCCAATAAGAGGGAGCTATATTGGGGTCAGAGCTATAATTTAGCCCCTAAAAATATTATTTTTTATTCATGAACAAGTGAACCATCTCCAGTAAGGCAGAGCTAAATTTTAGCCCTTTCAAGTATTTTGTGATTTTACATTATGTTTTTCAATTTCTACGGTTTTATTTTATTTTAAAAATATTTTAATTTATTTTAAAATAAACTGTAGGGGAAAAAATTAATTTTTAAGTCGTATATTTGGATGAGGTATTTATGTGGTATTGTTGATAACATTTTCGGATAGGTTTCTAAGTGCCATATGTCACTTCGGAAGCAAATATGTAGATTCCCGATTAGATATAGTGTCGACGTGGCAAGACTAATTATTACAGTCTTATCTAATTTACCGATATGATTATTGAATGCCACGTGTCGTGTTGTGATCAACTCTCTAAATTTCCGATTAGATTTTATACTGTAATACCCGCAATTATCATTTTAAATTCGAGTAATTGTGTTGAACGATTATTATACGATTTCACGATTATTGTTCGATAATAATTCACTTTTACAATTATTGAAGTTTCGAAACGATTATTTTTAACGAAAAGCTCGAAATGCTCGGTTTGAGAAATTGACTTTTTCTACGTACAAAATTTGGAGAAACTTCCTTCATGAAAGATGTAGAGCTCATCGATACGAGTTCGTACACGTGCGGAACACAAAGATCGGATTTTTTTTGAATTAGTTATCGAATTTAGAAGTTTTTCCGAAACTTGTATAAATAGGAAAAAACCCTAGCTAATTTTTCAGAAGCCTTCTATTTTGGTCTGGCCTCCTTCCATTTT
Source organism: Rosa persica (assembly GCA_025331145.1). Classification (NCBI taxonomy): domain Eukaryota; kingdom Viridiplantae; phylum Streptophyta; class Magnoliopsida; order Rosales; family Rosaceae; genus Rosa; species Rosa persica. The sequence goes on along the minus strand of WFKR01000007.1, from coordinate 32,621,693 downwards.
CGGAAGGTACTGTTCATCGTTCCCTACCTCAGTTCCTCGACCAAAAACGACCGAAAAAGAGAGCAAAGTTCACCATAATCATTCTCCCTCCACAGGCCACCTCTCGACCTCAAACCAAGTCCCAGGCGTTCGTCTCGAGCTACTCTACCTCGTGGACGGCGTCGCTTCCACCGGCAAGGCCTCCAGTGCCGGCGAAACAGCCCGAAACAACCGGACCCGAAAACAAACCAAAACTAGCTTCTTGCGTTTTCGACCACCAAACCAAGTGAAACTCGTTCCTCTACATCGACTCAACCTTCTGAAGCTTCCAGAAGTAGTTTTACAAGGCGGCGCGGCCTGTAGCGTCTACGGCACGGCCCGAACCGAAAAGGGTTGTTTTCAGTTAGATCTTGATATCTCGAGCTACACACCACCATTTCACTTGATTCTTAGCTCATTGAGCTCGCCTCAACTTCCTCTACAAGCACCAAGAAGAACCGAAATTAGGTCGAACGTTTTCACGTTCGTCGGAGCTCGACCCGTACGGATCGAAACAACCAAACTTTCGATCAAGATATCTCAAGCTATACACGATCGTTTCTTGTGATTCTTGGCTTGTTGAGTTTGCAAGGAAGTTCTGAACAAGTTTCCAGAAGGGATCGAGGCTTGAGGTTGCAGTTTTCACGTCGGTTTTCAAGCTCGCCGGTTTCTGAAATTTTTCCAGCCGCCGACTGTAATTGGTACTTTTCGATCCATTCCCGTCATTTTTTGGTTTTGTGCTAGTTATGAAAGTTTCTCAGAATGATGAAACGAAGGGGACCAGCTCGGCCCCGACACCATTGGCGGTGGTCGGTGGCGGCTCTGTCCCTAACTCCGGCGGCCCTTTCCGGCCACCTCCGGAGGTCTAAAATTTGATTTCTGTCTATTTTATGATTCTATGTTTCAATACGATCATTGCGGCGTATTATACGCATTTTTCGGATATCGTATGAATTAGTTATGAATTTTGTGATTTCGATCGATTTCGATCATTAGATTTTTGATCTGTGAAATTAGGACCGTCGGATGAACTTGTAAATTTTTTTTGATGATCATATGACTGTCCCAGAGGCTTTGTGTGGTCATGGGCGAAGATCCGACCGTTGGATCTTCGTATATGTGCAAAACGGTAATTAGGGGAGCGATTTGTGAGAAACCGCTCGTCAGATTTTAATGTAAATTAGAATCGGGCCGTTAAATGGTAGTTAAATTATGTGTTGAAATTGTTGGCTAAAATTCGAATCACATTTGATTAGGTGATTGACGGATTTTATTTGAGTGGACTATTTCGGCGTTAATTATAATTATATTGAAGACGCAGCGGGAATTTCGAGGTGAGTAAAACTCACATGGTTCATAATACGAACCGAGCCTTTTAAATTTATTTATTTTTGGTAATTGTGTGAAAAATATTTGCGGATTAAATATTTGTTTTAAAATTTCATGGACTTGAATCACCACGGTCCATAGGTAAGTAAAATGAATTTTAATTATACAAATGAATTTCATGATTTTCTTCTGTGAACTATAGATGGTATTAGTGGTCATTCCTGAGTGAATGATTACGTATATATATATTTACGTAGAAAATATATATTGATGAGTGGATTGTTGAGTGATGATATGATTGAGTAGAATTGATGAATTGATTATATTTCAATTGTGTAATTCCATAATAATATGGTGTATCTTGGTTGGGTTGATTTCAGTATGTGATATTATATGTTGTGCTCATTTATGGGTTTAGGGTCGACGTGGTGATCGGTGTGGGGTAATCGGACGCTCTAATCCTGAGTGGATGATGGGATACGATTGGTTGAGTATGTGAAATTATCGGACGTTCTAAATATGTATATAGGTATACATATTGATGAAATACGATAATGATAAATATGTCGGATGCCATAACCTAGGCCAGGTGACGGGCTACGATTCAGTTAGAGCTCTAGTCTGTCAAGTACCGTATTTTTATAAATACGATGTTGAGGGTTGTGAAGAAATATGTGAGTTGGGGTTGTCTTGATATCTTGAATTGTTGATTGAGATTGTTAGTACTTGTGTTTGTGAAAATTGTTGAGTGTTGTTGTGTGCGGGGATAATTATGAATTGAATTAAGCAATAGTTCTTTCCTTTTACTCATACGAGCTTTCATAAGCTTACCGGGTTTTGTGTTGTTGCAATCCCGGTACACTATTCAAATGGTGTAGCGGATATTCCTGCAGATCAGGATAACCAGAGAGGTGACCGAGCTGCTTAGGTGTTACAGTAGTTTGTTATTTCATTTAGTTGTGACATATATATACGTAGCAGTTCTATCTTCAGCTTCAAACCTCAATAAAAATGTCGTTTCAGATGCATATCTCACTATCTCATCTATCTTCTCTCTATTATTCATTCAGTTTATAAATTTTCATTACATTTTGCAATGAATTCGGACTGATTTTCTCAGTGGAATGAGAGGCAACGTGAAAATGAGGAAGATGACAAAGAAGATGAAGAATATGATGCGCATAGGCGAAGAGTAATTTACATTGTCATTCTAATAATAATTGACAATTCATTGTCATGTCATAGTACACAGGTCTTAGGATTTTTTTTAATTAATGTGTGACTTGTATTTATTTGTTTTGACTTTTATTGTTTGGCTTGTTTGGTTTCAATTGTAATGAATATAAGTTTACTTTAATTCTACTTTAATTTCACCATTTATTTCATAAATAAAATATTACATAAACTTCAGTAACATGATACAAAATAAATAAAATAAAAAATACATGCACTTAAAAAAAACTAATTTATATTAACTGAAATTCCTCTTCATTGAATGACATTTGTGAATGATAATCATTCAATGTTGAGCCGATATTTGGAAACAACTCTTGTGTGCTTAGCTTTTCAAGTGCTTCTCTCTTTTCCCATCAAAATAAGTCTTGCTCTTAAGAGTAAAATTAACGGTTTGCATCATTAAAATAGCTTATTCTCTATCTCTCTCTCTCTCGTCAATCCTACATCTTCTCCCTTATTGCTTTTGCCTCTTTTGCCAATCGATCCATATGAGCTAATCACTTATCTTTAAAGGCTTTCTTCTCCTTTTCTTGGTCCTTGATTTGCTTTCTTTTTGCGGCATTTCTTCCCATCGGCGTAGGAATCAGATCCCTAGATGAGGTTGGTGTCACTATATCAATAAACTCATCAGACGACAGAGCTCAGACGATAAATGGTTGTTTTCTGTTATCTGAATAATTTTAACAACAGAATGAAAATATTTTGTTGTCTGAATATAGTGTATACCATGGTAAATCAATTTTCTGAAAAAAATTATGTTTCAGACAACAGATTTCTGTTGTGCACTAAACTAAGACTGTTTTAGTTTTAGTTGTTTGGTTTTTTTTTTTTTGAAATGAACTGTTTAGAAAAGGTTCTGTTTCAGACAACAGATTTATGTTGTGCATTTAATTGAGATTGATTTAATTTTGGCTCTTCACTCATTTGAGTTTTTTTTTTCTGTCCCTTCCTTTTAGTTTGGTTTTTTGGCACAAAGTAAAGACAAACTTGTCTAACAGATAGTGATATTTTGGCCCGACGCCCGACAAATTATAGATCGAAACCTAGAAACAGTCTCTCAGCTCGCTTTCGCTCTCAAACCAATTTTTCCCTCGCTCACACACAACAAAAATGTTTGAACTGAAAACCCAATCAGAGGATGTTATCTCTTGAACCCAAAAGGTGAAGAGGAAAGCCCATCAGTCACAACCACTTCTCCACTCACTAAGAGATGGGTATTCAATCTCTCTCTCATTCTTTCACTTTTTCCTCTATTTCTATATATTCTCAAGGTCTCAGCTCCTTGGTGTTTTCTAGATCGTGTTTGTGATAAGGAGGAAGTAGATCGCTCTATTTGAGTAGTGAGGAGAGGAGGACAGATCGAAGATTTCATCGACTTTGGGAGGGAGCTTTTAGGAATAGAGGAAGAGATTGGGCGGGAGCTTTCAGGAAGATTTTGATCAGCTGTGGCAGCTAGGTTTGGGTTTGTTTCGGAAGAAGTGTATGCCAATATTTTGATTGAGTTTAGGATAGATTTTAGGAACAAAAGAAGTATGTGCTTGATTGGTTTTTTCAGTTCTGTTAAGTCAAGATTCGGTTTTATTCTTTGGTATGATTTGGGCTTCTATTAGCTTTGTCAATTTGTGGTTTTGATTGGGTCTTTTGTTTCTGAATATGTATTTTTATATGAAGATTTGAATAAAAAACACTTTGGATTTAAGTTTGGGTATAAATGGATATGGCAATACATGATCATGGTTCTATGTATGACATTGTTTGAACAAAAAGCATGAGTTATCAATAGCAGAAATTATTCCTGTTTTTTGAGCTTAACTACGTTATTAACATTAGTTAATTCATTGGTGCTGAAATCAGTTGCAATTTTTTCTCATGTAGAGAAAGTGAGATGTACTGTGAGAATTGTTAATTTGGATGATTTTAATTGTTCTCCGAATTAAAATGCTAGGATCTTTTGTATTGGGAATTGACTTTTTGATTTTGAGAAAAAATTTATAATGACGTTTGTTGTTTAAAATAGATTTGTGAATACTGAAAAGAAGTGTTAGGCTTTTGGTTAATCAAATTTTAGTTGAAATAGAAGAACTTGGTCAGTCTTTTATCATTGCTTTGAAATTGTTATTTGGAATTGAATTACTTAGTTATGTAATCTAAGTTTAGAGGGAAGAAACAAAATGCTGGGGAATTGCCAGACATTTGGTTGAGAATTCCATCAGTAAAGATGATTGTGTAAGAGCCAAACTAATTTAGTTGTAGAGGTTTTGATCTTTGATATCATTGATAATATGTTGGAATTAAGTGAGCAAAGGAAACAATTTATGAACAAAAGTGAGTGAGTTCTTGAGATCTTGATTGTTAAATCCGAATCGAAAAACTTTGCCACATGTCTAATAAAAAAAGCCACATATAATGTGCTAGCTTGCCTTATATTAAAATAATTAAGTTCCTACAAGTTCTTTCTGACTTCTCATTTTTTTTTTAGTTCCATGACTATGCGTAATGTGCAATGATCATCCAATGAAATTATTAATAGATTAGCAATTTATCATGCAAATATTTAGACTTTTCAGCTGAAGTTATTGGTCATCCAATATATCTTAACATATTCTTGTATGCAGGTCTATTTGATACTTGACGAATTCAGTCTTGCTGAAGAGCTCCAACAAACAAACAAGAAGGTGAGATGATTTAATCTACCCTACAATCTTTCCACATTTATCTTTTTCTGAAGTTAAAGATATAAGTGACTTAAATCATAGATTTACTTTATCTAAAATGAATACAGGAATTGTGAAAGCATGTAGTGTTTTTAATTTGCTTTGTGTCAAATGGTCTCCTTGCTAACAAAAAAATATTAATAATCTTCATAGATTAGCGAATGTATAATTCCGGAAAAATACTAATAATCTATATATGGTCGATTCTTTTCCTCTTAGTTTAGGTATATATCATGATCTTAACAAGTTTGATTAATAGCTGGAACCAATTGGCCACAAATAATTGTCATGACTCTATTAACAAGTACACATGAAGTTCAATGATTGAGTTTTTAAAAAACAGATTTGAGAGCTCTAAATAATGATTGAGTGGTTCAAGTTGATTGCACATGACTCGAAAGAGTATAAATAATGATTTGTTATAAAGAGTATAGTTCATACTAAATTACGTAGCTTGTACATGTTTGTGTGAACTAGTTTAAGCTATGTCACGATCCTAGCTAGGTAAAATGTTAGAATTCTAATTGTTCTGTGTGTTTATATATATGTGATGGATAAGGATGACAGTTAAGGATGCCATTGGGACTTGTGTTGTTTGGCCTCAGAATCTAGTCATTGTCCATGTGATGCCAAGGTAACTCAAATTTGTTTTTACTTCAATATGGATGTCAGTTGGACAACTAAATTGATAATGTGATATGGCAGTTTATACTAACTTATTTTTGGAAACAATAGAAAAAACCAAAGCGTAAAAATAAAAAAGGACAACAATGGATATGTTTAAAGATAATGAAGATTTACAAAACCTGCCACTGAATCTCCCAGCAGCTATAACTACCTTGTGCATTTGGGCCAGGGGGCGGAACTATGTAGGAGGTTGTCTAGGCTATAGGCCAATGGAGATTTGTGCTGAAAAACCTTCAAGTATGGGTATATTTTACCCTTAAGCCCAGAGTAGCCCAAAAAAATAATATTATATACCTTATTTGTGCGGCTATGCAGCTATGCGACTTAGTTCTTCACTCCTCAGCCAAGACCAAGAGCTGCCTTCATCTCACAACTCTCAATCTCCCATTCTCCCTCATCTGAAATTTCATGAACCCAGTAAGTCAAGTAACCAATTATTTCAATTTTCAACCCAATCTCAGTAACTAACTCTCTGTTTTTGATTAAATAGTCTTAAATCTTACTCTTAGAGTCTTGGGGAGAGCGGAGGCCAGAACTCAGGAAGACGAGCAGTCAGAGAAGGAGGTGAGAACATGTGGACTGTGAATTTGTCAGTCTTCATTTGAAAATTGAAATTGCTTTGTGGGTTGTGGCTTCTTTGATTAATTGATTATATATTTATATGCTTGATTGGCTGCTTCGTTGAAAGACAGAGAGGGATGAAAATTGCTTTGTGGCCTTGTGGCTTGTTTGATTAATGAATAATGATTATATGAGTATGTGTCTCTGTGTATGAAAGACAGAAATGGTCAAATGGAATCGGTCAATTAGATTGGATAATTATGTTTGGTCATGGAAATGTTTGGTCAATTAGATTGGATAAATATATATATATATATATATATATATTTCTGTTTGTAGTGAAATGTGCATATTATTCTAATATCGACACATATATAATATTATAGGTATTGAATAAAATGACGGATCACCAAAAACCTAAGCAATACAAAAATATTTTGTCATGGTTTACAAGTGATGGTAAGAATGAGATTGGGAGTGGGAGTAGAAATGTAACGTCGGATTTTGTGAATGATGTACCTCTAAACTCTTCTCTATCTATTTTAGAAAATTTTGATGTTACTTCTCTTGAACGTGATCCAGCAATACGACGTCCAATATGCAAGTATCCTTTGAATGATCGTGATAGTATTCGAAGATCTTATATGGTCTTAGGGTCATATCAATCTCACTTAAGTAGTTATCCATCTTCTTTTGATGTAGGTCAAGTTGAAAATTTAATTACAAATGGTTCAAAGAGTGGCCTTGGCTTGAGTATTCCATAGAGTTGGACAAAGCATATTGCTTCCTTTGTTATATGTTTGATAGTTATCCATCCAACCACCCGACATTCACTGAGTGTGGGTTTCAAGGTTAGAGGAATGTTATGTCAAAACAATCTGGTATTGTTATGCACATGAGAGGCATAAATTCTCCACATAATATTGCCATACACAAGTGGGAATCACTAAGAATTCCATCCAAGGATATTGAAAGAGTGATTACCACACAATCAACACAAGAATTAGCAGATAACCGGTTCAGGCTTATTACTTTTATAGAGAGTGTGAGGTTGTTGGCACACCAAGGATGTGCTTTTAGAGGTCATGATAAATCAGACATATCATCCAATGCTGCCAATTTCAATGCAGTTGTGAATTCCTTTGGAAGAATGAATATAGAGGTTCCCAGAGTTTCACAAAATGCTCCTGGAAATGCCAAGTATACTTCTCCACTTATTCAAAAGCAAATTGCAAATATTCTTGGTAACAAAGTTAGAACTAAGATTTGGGAGGAAGTAAGAGATGCCAAATTTTGCATTCTTGTTGATGAAACGGTTGATATATCTAATAGGGAACAAATGGCTATCATTCTTCGATTTGTTGAGGTGATGGGTTTATTAGAGAACAGTTTTTCAAAGTAATTAGTGTTGCAGACACTTGTTCTCAAACCCTAAAAGATGAGATTTCCAAAGTTCTTGCTCAGTTTGATCTTTAAGTAGAAAATATGCATGGCCAAGGAAATGATGGTGCTAGCAACATGGGAGAATTTAATGGTTTACAAGCTTTGTTTCGTCAAGAGTGTCCATATGCATATTATGTAGATTGCTTTGCTCATCGCTTACAATTGAATTTAAATACTGCAGTTAAAGAGGTGCATGATATTTGGGAGTTCTTTTCAACTCTAAATTTGATTATGAATTTTGTTGATTCTTCTGCAAAACAGCATTCAGCATTAAGAGCTATTAGAGAAGAAGAAATTGCAGATTTGGTAGCTGCTGCTGCACTTTCAGACAGGTAGAGGAGCTAAACAAACTTGCATTTTACAACGGGCAGGAGCTACTCGTTGGGGTTTACATCTTCGCTCTATTTCAAGTTTGATTAAATTATTTGGAGCTACCAAAATAACTTTTGCAGATTTGACTGGTAATGGACCAAATAAAGTACAAGGAGAAGCAAAGAGTATAGGTAAGCTTTTTGATTTTGTGTTTTGCTTGCTTTTTATACATGATGTCATGAGGATTACTGACTTTCTTTGTCAGGCATTGCAAAAAAAAGCCATAAACATCTTGAACGCTCTAAATTTTCTTTCAATAACAAAATCAAAACTTCAAGATATGAGAGAAGATGGTTGGGATGATTTGATTATGAGAGTTGAATTATTTTGTTGTGAGTATGATATTATTATACCAGATATATCTGCTTCTTACAAAAAATGTACAAGGGCTTGTGAACAAAATATTACAAATGAGCATTATTATCGGGTCAATATACAAAATGTTGTGATAGACATTCAGTTGGCAGAACTGGATAGTAGATTTATAGAAAATTCGTTGGAGCTTCTTGTTCTTAGTGCTACATTTGATCCACGTGATAATTTTCGATCATTCAATTCTGAAGATATTTGCAATCTTGCTTTGAAATTTTATCCTCAAGATTTTACATCATATGATATGCTTGCTCTAAACATGAAGTGTGAGTATTTTGTAACAGATATTCAGAGGGATCCAAGATTTGCCAAGACAACTACTGTGTCTGATTTGTGTAGGCGGTTAGTTGAATATAGAAAGTCATCATTCTTTCCAATGACTTATAAGTTGATTTGTCTTGTGTTGACTCTGCAAGTTTCCACAGCAACAACAGAGAGGGCATTTTCATCTATGAACATCATAAAAAACAAACTTCGAAATAAGATTGAAGATGATTTTCTTGATGACTTGATGATTCTCTTCATTGAAAATGAGTTCGCCGATCATGTTGATAATGATTATGTGATTGCTGAGTTTGAAGTGAGTGGGCCTCGGAGGGTACGATTTAGTTAGTTTTAGATTTATGCTTGTAATTTTTAATTTACAGGTTTTTGGTTTTATATCCCCCCTGTTGTATGTTTTGATTGATTTTTTTTTTTTATAAAAAAAAGTGAGGATGAGCCTTCTACTAGGTTCCAAACCTCAAAAAGTTAGAAGTTCGCAAAATTTTTAAGTACTTAAAATTAGCCTAACTCATTTTGCCATCCTGGTTCCGCCATTGATTTGGGCTAACACTGAATTGTGGGATGAGACCACCATTCACACCACTTTTGATGCTGAAATTTTTGGTCATCCAAGGAAAGCTGTTATCTTTCGAAGTGATATCTATGCCATGGAACACATGTTGGGACTTGCAGGCGGCTACATTTTTTTTTACATGAGGTAAATACATTAAAGCTAGGTAGCAATTGTTTATCATTCGATTGGAACAATCATGATGTTTATGTGTATATGAGGTAATCAATATATTACAGGTGGCTATATTATTTTTTATGTATTTATGATTTTTCTTATGTGAATCAGTGGTAATATTGTGAATTTGAATTATCTATGCAGCTACCTGCATGATGCTTTGAAGATGTCCAAGATGACTGACATGGTAGCCTTTGTCGACCCTGGTCACACGGGTGCACTTGGCTGTGGAAATCCAATTGAAAGAACTCGGTCTTTGTCTAATCAGTTCAAGAATGAGATGCCTGACAAGATTTATTTGGTGTCATATAACTCTGGGTATGTAAATTGGATTTCAAACAGTGGGGTTGTTATGTTATATTGCTTGTAAGTAGCTGCTTTATATAAACGAGTTTAAACTGAAAATGAGTTTTGTTTATGTTATATTTCTCATTGGATGTTGTTTGTCCCGATGAAGAGATCATTTACTTTATGGATCTGTTAAAGAGGCGCCTCATAATTGGTTAATGGAAAACAATTTTGGATAAGTACGTCTTCTTTCCAATATATAAGTCGATCATAACTTGGTGTTATCAGCACATTATATAAATGCTTTACTTATTTTGGTGTTTTGCGATTCATTTTGAAGATCCACTAAAATCTACAATGCCAACAAGAGTAGTAAAGGGAGAAGATTAATCTAATGGAAAAATCCTGTTGTACGTTGATGGAGGGATTTAAAGTATCCTAACCTCTTACGGTTTTACATAGTAAGTAGTGCTTCTGATATGGTGCCTTGTATTATTTTCAGGTATTCATGAGCAAAATGGTGAGAAGAGTTGTGGTTATTGGATAATGCGTTACATAAAGGAGATAGTTGAAACAAGAATTTGGAGTTTGCTACTAAGGTATTCGAGCAGCTTCTAATACCATAATACACTTTATTTCATGGTTTCAATGTAATCTTCATTAGTGGGATATATTATATTATGATTTTTTTGTAGTGGGACAGAAGAACAAATCTTGTTTACACAGAAAACGATATTGATGAAGTTCGAGCTGAATAGGCGAAGCATGTTATAAAGTTTCCACAAATGTAGCGTGCACAAAGAGGGTCTGTGGTATATGCATAGTTAGGATCGACTACCTGATTTTGTGCATGTTGACATTGCATGCAGGGCTAGATTATGAAGGGTTTTTTTGCCTAACTAATATGATCGACTTTTTCCTTCATCGATCATTATTTTGACCTCTTAATAGCTTACTCAACTTGAGGATGGATTGACGATAATTGAATATTGATGTAGTTACTAGTTGATTGAAATGAAAGGAGTTTTGACTTGTTATAGTTAGATGTTGTTATTGTGCTTAATTACCAGTCAACACAGGTTTTCCAATATATACTGTGGTTATAAGACAACTCAGACAACATAAGTATTAGAAGAAGCGATGTTGCACTAAACATCAGACAACAGAAAGGTATGGTTTTAAGACAACTCAGGCAACATAAATACCTAAACAAACTGATGTTGCACGAAACATAAGACAACAGAAAGATATGGTTGTAAGACAACTTAGGCAACATAAATACTTGAACAAACTAATGTTACACAAAATATAAAACAACAAAAATATGTGGATATATGAAAGGACTGTACAATCGAAAAAATCGGCGAAATTTTACCGAAAATTTCATTTTTTTAAGGCCCGATATATCCAAACCATTCTATGACAATTCGGCCGATATTTTCGATATTTCCCAATATTTCGGGATAGATTTGAAATATCCCCAAGAGTTGAGAAAATTCCGGAACATTCGGTCCCCACCATCAATTCTCGCATGCAAAGTCAACATCTGTGGGCCCAGCACGTTGTGGATGAGTGGTTAGCTTGAAATTCGATCTAAAAAACCAACAACAACAGCAAGGATCGAACCTTGGTCATCCCATTACCCTTTTGAGAGAGTTTGCCAACTCAGCTGGTGTGTTAATCACAATATTCTGATATATATTTATTTGCCAACGAATCTGAAAGCTTAGGTACATGTCCAGTCAATAACTAACTTCAAACACTCAATTACTATCTTGAATTATTTTTACCAAATGTTAAAAATTTTACAACAACATTTCAAATTATAACTTCTATAAATAGTTGAAAATAATCTTCATACCTTGCACCAAAGAAAACTATTAGTTTATTTCTTCACTTCTCATGGATACTACTTCTTCACACTAAAATCTTAGTAACTTAATTTTATTACCATTTAGTTCTTCTTATTTATTTTATAGTTCTAATTAATGACATTTAGTCATTTACTGCTTTTACTTTTTGGTGTCTTAAATTAATACATTCTTACATTATCTCAATATACTCTTACATTATATAGGAGATTAGTAAAGTATTGGGATATTAACAAAAATAAGTTAATCCAAGTCCCTGCGGATTTTTTATTTCCAGACGCAAACTTAAGGTCGACTTATGAATTAATGTAGGATATTTTTATATTTATAATAATATAGTTTTTAGCATTTTGGGTTTAAGGTTTAACTTTACTTAATTTACATGCAGGAATTTTGATAAGAAAATACAATGGCTAGTGGCGGAAGTAGACGTGATCCTGCATGGGAGCACAGAGAACAAATCCCTGATAATAAGAATGGTAGCATATGCAAATATTGTAGTGTTACGATGAAAAGTGGTGAAGTGACATGTCTTAAATATCATCTCAGCGGACTTGATCCGGGAAACAATGTGCAACTGTGTAATGCCGTCACAACAAAAGTGAAGAAATTCAACAAAACATTATAGGTGAATAAACAAAAAAATAAAGTACAAAAAACACATAATATATAGGATATTCAAGCAGAGCTTCATGGAGACCTAATTAGCTCAGAAGATAATAGCCACAATGAGGTGTATGACGATGACGACATTGGTCCTGAGGAACGAGCAGCATTCTGACATGCAATTCGTGATTCCAAACAAACATAATAGGAAATGGAACATCTCCACAAAATTCCTAATAGAGGACAATCTTCTGTGTCTAGTAGAGGCACACACATACAACGAGCATCAAGTTCTAGAGAATCACTAGCAGTACAACCGTTGACACCAAATCTTAGCAAGTCATTCCAAGCCTGCCAAAAGAGTATTAAAAATCTCTTTTCAAAAGGTTCAATAAAGGAGGAAATGGGTCGTTTTATCAGCAAGTTTTTCATCTATGCTAATGTTCCTGCTGAGAAAGCAGCATCTCCTCATTATCAAAATATGGTGATCAGAATCTAAAGAGCAGGACAAGGAGTACAACCACCCACACCTTATGAGATAAAAAATAAGTATTTAGATATGGAGTTCAAATACATTTATGAATATGTCGACACATTGAGAGCAACATGGGAGACTTATGGATGCACGATCATGTGCGATGGATGGTCAGGGCCAACTAGATTGTCCATCATAAATTTCATGGTCTACTCCAGAGATATCACCATTTTCCTCAAGTCGGTTGATTCTTCTGGTGAAAAAAAAAGATCATCACTATATATACAAACTCTTAAAGGAAGTTGTCAGAGAGATTGGAGAGCACAATGTGGTTCAAGTGGTGACTGATAGTGCTGCTAATTATGTTAAAGCTGGTAAGAAGTTGATGAAACACCATAATATTTAATGGACTTCTTGTGGATCTCACTGCATTGATCTCATGTTCGAAGAAATGAGGAAGAAAGAACAAATTGCAAAGGTGATTGACAAAGGTAAAATTATTTCAAAATACATTTACAATCATAATTTGTTGTTGACCAAGATGTGAGATTTTTGTAAAGGATAATTATTCGTGCCGCACCAACTCGATTCGCAAGCAACTCCATTTCATTGGAAAGCTTGATCAAGAAGAAGTCAGGATTGAAACAATTATTTTCAAGTGACTGGTGGACCAACGATAATTTTAGTCGCACTGATCATGGTCGCATTGTTGAAGATTTTGTATTTGATCAAGCGTTTTGCAATCAAGCAGAAAATGTGTGTCAAATATCTGAGCCCCTTTATAAAGTGTTACGCGTTGTTGACACAGAAGTCTATCAAACTATGGGTGCCGTTTATGAGTTGGTGCGTGTGATGAAACAATAGTTAGATAGAAAGCATGGAGCAAAAAGGGTTGTAAAAATTATCGATGATCGGTGGTTCAAAATATTACGGCACGATTTGCATTCAACAGGTAGATACTACATCTATTATTTAGCAAACTTGTTTTATACTTTTATTAAAAGGGAAATATCACCAATGGTCACTGAGTTAGGACTTATTCGACAATTAACTCACTGTATTTTCAACAACATCACTTAACTCACTCAGTTTTATATCCCTCTTTCACTTAACTCACTGCCGTTAATTCTACCGTTAGAAGCCGTTAAAATTGAGGGTATATTTGTCAAAACACTTAAAAAAATCATTTTTAACTTTTAAAACTACATTTATTAGACTTTTTTTCAATTTTTTTAAATTTCTGAAATTTATAATAAAAAATGATTTTAATTAACATAAATATAATTTGAAAAAAAATTGTCTTTTTTTAAAAAAAGAAGAAGTTAGAAATGCATTTTTTTAGTGTTTAGACAAATATACCCTCAATTTACATTTATTAGACTTTTTTCAATTTTTTAAATTTATGAAATTTCTAATAAAAATGATTTTTTTTAACTTAAATATAATTTGAATTTTTTTAAAAAAGAAGAAGTTAGAAATGCATTTTTTTAGTGTTTGGACAAATATACCCTCGATTTTAATAACTTTTAACGGCATAATTAATGACAGTGAGTTAAGTGATATTGTTGAAAATACAGTGAGTTAAGTGTCGAATAAGTCATAGCTCAGTGACCATTGATGATGTTTTCCCTTTATTAAATATAGATGTAGTTTACTAACCGTTATATATATTTCTCTAATATAGGTTATTATTTGAATCCTTGATACAATTATAGACCAGGCGTCGAAGATGATTGTATGCTTATTGAAGCTGTGCATAACATACTTTCTAGATTGGACCCTAACTCTCCAACAATAGGTCAATTCGGACAAGAGGTTTGATTGCTACCGCCTAAAAAGATCTACAACTTTGTTATTATTTAAGTTGTTAGTTTGTGTTAAGAGTCAAAATTGTTTTTGGTGAAAACTTATCTCTTACTAGGCTCATCTTAGTATGATACGATGTCTATGATAGATTTGGATACGAGAAGTGTCTTCAAGTGAGTGTAGCTCCACCAAAATCGCTCATCTCCTAACCTGGTTGTATCCGAAAGGAGTTACCTAAAGAAGATGAGAATAACCTAAGTCCAAAAAAATATTGCACCTACACTTCATATTTTCTGCCTTTATTGCTCTATTGAAGGTCGTTTGATTATGATAAATTTTAATTTTTTTTTCTATGATATTCAGCTTACATATTTTAAAGATGCAAAACTAAATTTTAGCACACCAACCGCAATTGCAGCCAGAACAGAGATGTCTTCTAGTAAGTATATAGTAAAATATTTAATATGAGTCCACATAATTACTATATTGAGATGTCTAACTTTTGCAAATTAATATTTATAATAGCCGATTGGTGAGTTATGTATGGAAGTAGTGCACCTACTGTGAGAGCGTTAGCTATTAAAGTGTTATTACAAACAACATCAGCATCTACCTGTGAAAGGAATTGAAGCACATTTGCACTAATTCATACTAAGCAAAGAAACAAGTTGGGATATAGTAGGCTAGAGAAATTGGTATTCTGCTATTACAACATGAGGCTTAAAATTTGAGATAGAGAAGCTGCGGATTCTCAGGTGGAACAACAAGATCCATTGGATGTCTTTGATATTAGTACTGAGTTTGATGATGAAGAGAGAGATCAACTTTATCAATGGATCAGACTACTTCATTTGGGTGACGATGAATGCAATCCATCTCCCACAGTTGTTGAACAATCGCGAGCAAAAGAAATATATGTAGAGCAAGTAATTCAAGAAGAGGTTATCGGACATGATAGAGAATCTATTGAAGCCTTAGTGGAGCGATCTAATCTTTTAATTCTTTCCTTTCGCAGATAGTCTCATGGCTCACATATTCCTTCCAAGACAAATGATAACTCTAGCACAAAATCAGGAGGCTCATCAAGCACCAAAAGTGCAAATAGTGGAAATTACAGCGGAGGTGGAGGTGATGATATAGTTGGAGGTTATAGTGGAAGTTAAACTAGTCACATGAGGCCCATTTACTAGTGGGCAAAACTTCACACATGCAACACAAGATGAAGATCATGGGAGTAGGGGAGCAGGATCAGGTATTGGTGTTATAGGAAAACACTATACACCAAGGGAAAGAGGTCAAGGAAGCATGTCAAGGCATGAAGATGATTCATTATCTCCCACTTTTGACTCATTTGGTGTGGGAGGAAGCAATTATGGACTTTACTTTTATGGACAAAACTTGGCAATGCCTTGCCCAACATATAACATGCCTTATGGAATGCAATTAAGTGGAAACTCACTGACACAATCAGAAGGACAATCTTCAAATAATTATGGTTATGGCCAAAGTCGAGCAATGCATGATCCCTACTATAACTACCAGCACCAAAACCCACAACCAATCCCCCCAGACCCATATGGTTGGCATGTAAGTTAGTACATGCAAAAGTGCAAAGGGGAGGTATCATTTGATGACTATTCTTCACAATACACTCAAGACACTACAAATAGAGATGATGAAGATAGTGAAGATTTTGTACCTCATAGGTCTTCTACATGGTTCTAAGTTACTCATGTAATTCAAGGTGTAATGTATGATATATACAAAGAATGTATATAAGGCGTGATGGCCTAGCCTCCCATTGGGTTTCCAGCCATAAAAAAAAATATTAGATGTTTATTTCAAAAATTTTCAAAGTTATCGGCGATTCAGCATTTATTGTTTCATCTTAAATTATTATAAATTACTATATAACAACGTTTATTCAAGGTTTTCTTTTTATATATAATAGAAAATTGATAAAATAAACATATCTAAACGTTTCACTTAAAATTTCCATGTTTTTCTTCAAATTTCCATCATTTTTCTTGATTATTTACCGAAATCAATATATTCTCGATATTTCCGTCGAAATTTCCGTTTTCGGGACCATCGAAATTTTCTCGAAACTCGATATTTTAGTCCTTAGATATATGACAACTAGGACAACATAAATAACAAAGAAGCTGTGGTTGCACCAAATATCAAGTAATAGAAATCTGTAGTTATAACAGAACCGAAACAACATAAATATCAAAGATACTGATGTTGCATCTAACATAAAACAACAGAATTTTATCAAATATCTGTTGTCTGAAACAATTGATGACCACATAAGAAACATACCACCTATATTCCTTATAAAAATTAGACAACAAAAAACTTTAAAATCCATTGCTCAAAGTTAATTACCACAACAAAACCTACAAACTAATGTTGTTGAAGCAAACTCAGAACCACAGTAAATTTTTTCAAACTATTGTTTGTTAGTATTGTACATCGACATATTTTTGTGGTCTAAAATGTAGTCAGACAACAGCACCACTAAGAAAAGTTTATGTAGACAACTTATTTATGTCATTTTAAATAAAAAGAAACAATAGAACATAATAAACATATGTCGTCCAGAATAGAGTCAGAAAACAGAAAATGGCGAAGATAGTTCAAATCTCCATGTATTCACACCATAGATTTCTGTCATCTCAATCATTACGTACGAGACAATTTTATGAAAGGGAAAATCTCACAAACAATACATGAACTTTAGATCACTAATAACTTTCGTACCTCAAGTTTAAAAAATATCATATTGGTACTTGGACTTTTAACCCCGACCCAATATTGGTACCTGAGAACAGTAAAATCGTTAACGAGGTTAATTTTTCAAGGGTAGCATCATCATTTTACTGTTTATCTTCTCCAAAAAATCTCACAAACAGTACCTGAACTTTTGGCCACTAATAACTTTCGTACCTCAAGTTCAAAAAATATCAGATTGGTACATGGACTTTTAATCCCGACCCAATATTGGTACCTGATAACAGTAAAATCATTCACAGGGTTAACTTTTCAAGGGTAGCTTCGTTATTTTACTGTTCATCTTCTCAAAACAAAACGAACAAGTCTCTCTCCAATCCCAGAATTTTCATTATCTTCTTCTTTAGTAACACCACTCCTATCTTCTTCATCAGCTCAACACAATACTCCTCATTCCACCATTCCCTGGCATGCCTCCTCTTTTGTGTACTCAAAACTTTCCCACTCTTTTCCATTCACATCCACCAATCCAATCTCTTCCTGCTCCTTCTTCCTTCTTCTTCTTCCTCTTCTTCTTTCTTCTCCTTCTTCTTCTTCTTCCTCCTTCCTTCTTCTTCCTCCTTCTTCCTTATTCTTCTTCTTCCTTCTTCTCACTCCTTCTTCTTCCTTCTTCCTGTTCCTCAATAATGTTATTATTACCAAGTCAATTTTGAAAAAGTTTGCTGGGCAAGTCAAAAGTTAAACCCATTAATGATTTTACTATTCTCAGGTACCAATATTGAGTCGGGGTTAAAAGTCTAGGTACCAATCTGATATTTTTTGAACTTGAGGTACGAAAGTTATTAGTGGCTGAAAGTTCAGGTATTGTTTGTGAGATTTCTGGAGAAGATGAACAGTAAAATGGTGATGCTACCTGTTGATGTTTAATATTTAGCGGTAGCTAAACTATGATCAACGCAGGTTCGGTGAGCGGACCGTTACTTGATATTGTCAGTATTCCCGCTACCTGTCAAGTGAAATACAAAGTGGGCATCAGAGGGAGACTGCGTCGGGTGGTCTTCTCTTCTCCAATGCCTAAGTTAGTTAATGTATTTGTGTTGACAGGATGACAGTAGGCAAGTAGTAGATGCGTAATTAATGAGGAGAGAGGAGAGAATCTATTATAGGTGGGGAGGGAGCTGATCTTCTCCATGTTTTCGATGTGGGACTAACATGCTTCAGTTCCCAGTTTCTGGAGCTTTTGATATTGTGTTGGCGCGGCGCGTGGTGGCGCGTCAATGGTGATCTGGGAGTAAGTCGGGGCCTAGGCAGTAGTCTATTTGGCTGTGTTCCCATAGGTGACTCCTATGGTGGGAGCTGGTATTTCTGGCGATGGTATGAGCGTGGCTCATTATAGCTAATTATGCTAGGCAAATGCTCATGTAAGTACAAGTCCCCCAAATCCCCAGTCAAGGAGGGCCACCTTAGTTGGGGAGTTTCCTAGCGGTTTGAAGCGTTACTCTCGCTAGACTTGCAAAACATAATTAGTGTCAGTGCGTTATCAACCATGGACTGATTGAGCAAACGCTTTATACCCTTTCGGGTGGGCCCCTGCTAAGCCCTCCAGGGAGTCCCCCACTCCCCGGCTAAGATAGACCTCTGTTTGGTCTGTGTATTGTTGGTTGAGGGGATTTACATTGAACAGAGGGTGTTGGGTAGCGAGCCCAAGCTTTGATACCCAAGTGGTGTGGGTCAACGTGACGTGCACCCGTATTTGTCCCGGAGGATCATGGTTTTGCTGCAACGCCGCGTGGCGGTCATTGTAAGTGAGGCGTAGCCTGAAGAGTTGGATGAGGCAGGAATACCTCCGTCGAGGATAAGGGGGCGGTAGAGCTGTGGGGACTAGTGTTTGCGAGACATTTGCTAGCGGTATTGTGTTAGTGGAGTCTCGCTTGTAGGCTAAGTGGGAGAAGTTCCGCTAGTTTCTCGTAGCGGAGTCTCGCTTGCAAGATAAGGAGCGAGAAGTTCCGCTAGCAGTGTTGCACGTAGGCGGAGACCCACTTGCAAGATAAGAAGCGAGAAGTTCCGCTAGCGGTATTGCACGTAGGCGGAGAAAGTTCCGCTAGCGGTATTGCACGTAGGCGGAGACCCAATTGCAAGATAAGAAGCGAGAAGTTCCGCTAGCGGTGTTGCGCGTGGCGGAGACTCGCTTGCAAGATAAGAAGCGAGAAGTTCCGCTAGCGGTGTTGCGCGTGGCGGAGACTCGCTTGCAAGATAAGAAGCGAGAAGTTCCGCTAGCGGTATTGGGTATAACGGAGACTCACTTGCAAGATAAGAAGCGAGAAGTTCCGCTAGCGGTGTTGCGCGTAGCGGAGACTCGCTTGCAAGATAAAGAAGGGAGGGGTTCCCTCTGGCGTAGGGGCACTGAACCTGGACGATTCGTATATCGCCCCCTTTGATGGCTTCTGCCATGTGGCCGTCATGTGTCGGTCTAACGTTTGGGATTGTGAGTTCTGAGCACGGCCGCCTCTTCATCATTAATGCGAGTAATTATCGACTCAATCTCTGAGGCGATGCCACGATTATTTCGGAAACTGAATGCTATCGTGGGACACGTGTGCGGCTAGAGAGTGAAATCACTTTTTGGTGGACAGCCTGGATTTAACTGATGTTGACATTAAAAGGGGGGAAAACTAGAGGTTGTCTCCATTATCTCTTCTTCAAACTTTCTCGTCGTCCTCAAGCTCTGTTCTCTGGCATTCGAGAAGTGACTTTTGCCACTCGAGCGAGAGATCGGTGTTTTGATGCGCAACAGATCCCTGGAAGTGAAGGCGTAGAGTTCGAACGTTCCTGATTTCCCACACCAGTAGGTTAGTGATTATGTGCCTTTTCAGTTTTTTTTTTTGTTTCTGTTTTGCTCTGCTACTTTCTGGATTTTAGATTTGAGGGGTTTTTGTGTCTCGCTGGTGTGTTCTGAGGGTGCATCATGTACTTTGGGGGTCTCTTCTGGTGTTTTTGACAGAGATGAGGTTTAGGGATTTTTGCTAGATGGTCGAATCTGGGTTAGTGTGGGTGGTGTTCGTGTTTTGGTCAAATCTGTGTAACTGTTCTTGACATTCTTGGATGAAACTTACCGTAGGGGTAGCTTAGATCTTGTGTGGACTAACTGGTTTGGGTTTTAGGGTTTGTGATGGCTAGCGTTATAGAGATTTCGAGCAGTGAGGATTCAGGGTCTGACGTGTCGTTCAGCGAGGCGGATTAGATATTTATTGATTCGTTGCGTCCGTCTGCCCCTGCAGGAACCTCACTGTCGGAACTACTAGACATCGAACCCTTACAAACCATGCCTGGGGACGTGGCCATGGCTCGAGGTGGGCGACCAGAGAGTTCTAGGACCATAAAGGATGATGGCGGACTCTCGCGGTGTGAGGAAAGGCTAGCGAGCAATAGCACAGCTAGTGGTTCCGCTGATGGGGAGGACGTCGGCGGAGAGGAAGTGGAATCCGCCTGGTTCCTATTTGACGGAACCACGGTTGATGAGGCTGGAGGAGGTATGACCGAGGCCGCCATCAGCCGCCTGAAGCGGGCGTATCGCCTACCTGGAGTGGTGAAGTTGCGTCCGCCAGCTGCTAATGAGAGAGCCTCAATCTTGCTGGCGGGGCACGCTGCTGTTTATGAGGCCATCTTCCACCAAGGTGTGACTCTTCCATTGCTCCCCAATCTCCAGATTTTGGTTTGCGAGTTTGGCCTCGCCTTTGGGCAGATTTGTCCCAATATGTGCCGGTTGCTAATGGCACTGAACTCGTTATGGCGCATGTCCGGTTGTGAGGGTTCAACCGTGGCGGAGGTACTGCATTTCTTTGAGTTGGTGTATGTGAGCCGTCGAGGTTGTAGCGGTCAAGTGAATTTGAGTCGGCGGCAAAGGTTGCCCAAGTTAATCGAGAACATAAAGGATTCCATGTCACACTGGCAGGGGACCTTCTGCATTGCCACCGAAGAGTGGGAATACCAGGCAGGGCCGAATAAGGGGCCGCCGACCTTTCGGATTAAGTCGGAGTTTCAACCCATCAAAGGTTGTCGTCGACCTCTGTCACTCCAGATTTTGGCTTTGCTTGTTTAGCAGAGGGTGGAGTCATCAAATCCCTTGTTGTCAGTGACCTTTTTGAAGGTGTCCATGTGGATGAATGGGTCAGACGTGCCGCTGTAATGTGACATCTTTGGTGTCTTTGCGTGTGCTGGTCTAACGACCTGCTGGATTCTGGCAGTAAAAGAGTGGCCTTGGTCTGGATGTGAAAGGTGAATTTGGTGTTGGTGCTGGGATACCTGCCTCCGCCAAGGCTAGCCTCTGCTCCAATTGCTACATCCTTTCCAATATTAGGGCGGTGTCATTGCCAGCTAGCCCCTCTTGGAGGTTCTACCAGATTGACCCATGTCTGGCGGCAGGTGGGTTACCTTCCGTCCTAGCTCTGACTGTCGAGCAGTTGGTATTTGGTTGTGATTCCGCTTCTTGCTTCATAATTAGGCGAGGCGGATGAGGTGGGACCCTTAATTCTGGTGGGTTCAGCGGCACTTGCATCTGTATGATTGGTACAGGTATAAGTTCGCCGGTGTTAGGTCGACTGCGTCTAGTGCTCCGTGACTGTTCGCTTTGTGCTGTATTAGCGTTTGCCTCTAGCGCCTTTTTCAATTCGTCGAACCTCGACATTAGCGTGGCCACTTGATTTTGGGCTTCCGCCTTCTCCCGGCGCTCTTGTTCGCGCTCCCTGTTTGCTTTGTGGAAATCCGTCAGTGCCAGTTCTTACATAGCGGCAAGGTCCTGGACCGTTGGGCGACTGCTGCCTGGCTGGGCCTCCGCCGCAGTTTGGGTCTGCTGGACCTGGGATGAGCCCTGGGGACCCATACTAGGGTTGGTTCGCGTGTTAAATAGTGCTCGGTTAACGTTGACTACTAGGTCAATGCTAGTCGTGGGATTGGCTGGGTTGGGGTTGGCAGACTGGTCCGCTTGCTCCTTGACGTTTTCCCCGCTACCGTTAGCCATGGTAGTGGTGGGGTGACTTTTTTGTTCAAAAGATTTCCCACAGACGGCGCCAATGTTGATGTTTAATATTTAGCGGTAGCTAAACTATGATCAATGTAGGTCCGGTGAGCGGACCGTTACTTGATATTATTAGTATTCCCGCTACCTGTCAAGTGAAATAGAAAGAGGGTGTCAGAGGGAGACCGCGTCGGGCGGTCTTCTCTTCTCCGATGCCTGAGTTAGTTAATGTATTTGTTTTGACAGGATAACAGTAGGCAAGTAGTAGATGCGTAATTAATGAGGAGAGAGGAGAGAACCTTTTATAGGTGGGGAGGGAGCTGATCTTCTCCATGCTTTCGATGTGGGGACTAACATGCTTCAGTTCCCAGTTTCTGGAGCTTCTGATGCCGTGTTGGTGCGGCGCGGCGCGTGACGGCGCGTCAGTGGTGATCTGAGAGTAAGTCGGGGCCTAGGCAGTAGCCTACTTGGTTGTGTTCCCATAGGTGACTCCTATGGCGGGAGCTGGTATTTCTGGCGATGGTATGAGCGTGGCTCATTATAGCTAATTATGCTAGGCAAATGCTCATGTAAATACACTACCCTTGAAAAGTTAACCCCGTTAACGATTTTACTGTTCTCAGGTACTAATATGATATTTTTTGAACTTGAGGTACGAAAGTTATTAGTGGCCTAAAGTTTAGGTACTGTTTGTGAGATTTTCCCTTTATGAAAAGTTGTTGTGTGGGGTTCTGTATAACAACATATAACTGTCGTTTCTTTACTACTTCAACCACATAAAGTCATAATTCGTCATATCTCGACATAGACCAGGTATTGTTTGAGTGAAATATAGATCACAGGTGATATTTGTCGTCTGAAGGCCTAAGAGACATCACGCCAGGAGACAACATAAATTTTCTGATTCAGACGATAGATGTAAACGGTCATCTGATGGCTTTGGTGACATCATGTGTTGAATGACTATCTGTCACGCCCCGAATTTCGAATAATAAATTCAAATCCGAAACATGAATACAACTAAACAAATCACGTCCTAAATTTTTTTCTCAAAACCAATATCTCATAAACTATAACACAAACCTCGTAGCAAACTATCTCTCGAGTCAATTATTACAATACTAACATAAATAAAATGTTCTGCTCACAAGAGTCTACAAAAACACACCAAAATAGACCAAGTGCTGGTCTCAACCCTGCTGTCCTACGCAGCTCGCTCACCACCCTGATTATCCTGACCTGCAGGATTATCCGCTACACCATTTGAATAGTGTACCGGGATTGCAACAACACAAAACCCGGTAAGCTTTCTGAAAGCTCGTGTGAGTAAATAAGAATGAACGGTTGATTTATTAGACCACAACTCATTTATCTCAAGTAAACATCCAACAATCTCAACAACCACAAGCAACATCAATCCAACACACATGAAACAACATGGAACACATTTCCACAATCACCAAATCACAACTCTCGCCACTTTGGCACCTAATCACAACTATCGCCACTTTGGCACCCACGTTAGAGCTCTAACTGCCTCGTTACCTCTGACACCTTGGCCCAGGGTCAAGTAACGGCACCTCCAGGTTACTCAGTAACCCGCGAACTTTGGACCATTTCATGTCCTCAGAACAATATATCCCCGTTATTATTTAACGGTCGAACTTTGGACCTCCCTGTCCTCAGAACACATACACTCCGGTTATCATTAACCAAAGATCCTTGGACCATTCGATCCTCGGAATCCTACGTTTCTCTACCTTCTATTCAACTCACAAAATCAACATGCTTATCACCAACATTTATCAAATATTAACAACATAATTAAAATCATATTATCAACATTATCAACACATATTATCACAATTCCACACCTCAATGTCACACCATTCAATATATAATCACGTAAATATATATATACGTAACCATCCACACAGGAATGATCACTAATACCAACTATAGTTCACATGATACAAAATCAAGAAATTCATTTTTAATATACTTTAAAACACATTTCTTAAAAACCATTTTCTCACACATAACAATAAATTGAGCAATTAAGGAAATTCGGTTCGTAAATGAACCAAGTGAGATTTACTCACCTCTAAACTCCCGCTGCGTCTTCTTACAGCCCAAAATACGATTCACAATCGTCCGCTAACAAATCCGTCAAATACCTAATCAAAACGATAATTAACTTAGCGTATAATTTCCAAAAACACACTTATATGAAGATCCCACGGTCGGATCTTCACCCGTGACCACACAAGGTCACCGGGACAGTCCTACGATCATTATATCAAAACTAGAATTCTATCGGACGGTCCAAACTTCATAAATCACAAATTGAGCGATCGAAATCAATCGAAATCGTAAAATTCATAACTAATTCATACGATATCCAAAATTCGCATGCTATATATCAAAATGATCGTATCGACATGTAGAATCTAAAAATGAGCAGAAACTACTCATGACACCCCCGGAGGTGACCGGAAAGGGCCGCCGGAGTTTAGGGCAGAGCCACCACCGACCACCACCAATTGTGTCGGGGCCAAGCTCATCCCCTTCGTTTCATCATTTTGAGCAACTTTCATAACTAACACGAAGTGAGAAAATGAGTGGAAGTGGCCGAAACTTACCAAAAACAGTCCGGTTTGGCCGGAAAAACTGCAGAAACCGATATGCTCTCCGACGAGCGTGAAAACCTCCACTTCTGGTGCTGTCCTTTTTACTGCATGTTCTACTCCTCCATACGAGTTCAACGAGATAAAGAACTCGTAATTTGGTGGTCTAGAACTCGAGATATTCGCTTCGCACTCAAAACTGCCGAAAATGGAAAACCAGCTTTCCGCCGCTGCTACAAGCCGTGCCACGACGCAAGCTGCCTCTGGCAGCTGCACAAGGTCAAGGCGAAGCCGTGGGAGGTGGTTTGGCGTCAAACGGTGGCCGGAGGAGCAAGAACTCAACCGGAGAAGTTTGGCTCTGTTTTTTTTGCCTTCGGTTCGGTGCCGCGCGAGAGAGAGAGAGAAAAAAAATCTAGGTTTCTGATTTTTCTGATTTTTCCAAAAAAGTTAACCTATATATATACAAAATCGAAAACTTCTAAATGTCATAACTTCTTCCTACAAACTCCGATTCTTGTGTTCCGCATATGCACGAACTCGTATCGACGAACTCTACGACTTTCATGAAAGAAGTTTCCTCAAATTCCTTACGTAAAAATATGTCAATTTTAATAACCCTAAATAACGTTAAATTTCGATACTAAAATCATTCGAAACCAAATTTCTCAAATAACGACATTCGAATCACACTCACAACTCATAATTCATATAATTTGAGAAGTATTGAATTACGAAATATTTAACTGAAATTTCGGGTCTTTACACTATCGATAGGATGATCATTATCTTCCAAGGACACCGGGGGTGGACCAAAATGTTCTTGTAAGGGTTTGTTAAATGTCAACCTTTGCACAAATCGTAGCAACTATGAAAATTGAACATGTTGGGTATCCAAAAACATTTGGATATTAGTGGACATGTTGGGTATCCAAAAACATTGATATCATAAACGATTAAAGAAAAGACATAAAAAAATTTAAAAAAAAACAAGAAGAGATGATGGAAGATCAACCTCTTCCCCCACAAAAAGAAAGTCTATCATAGACTTTTCCAAATCTTTGGTTTGGTGACTGGAAAATTATTGGAATTTGATGTGTATAATTAACACTACAAACTCCATAATTATCCATGAGTTTCTAAGTCCTTAAGTATGCATGATATTTTGAATACCTTTGTACTTTTATTCATTTTTAAAAGTCCTAATTGAATACACCTAGATTTTGGTTGAATTCATAAAGTCTTTTAAAATCATGATTGAATACCCCAAGACTTTCATGGACTGTTAAAAGTTTATATTGAATACACTTGGATTTTTAAATTCCATAGATTTATTAAAAAGTTTCAGTAATTCCATATACAATACACCTCCTAATTGAGGTTGGCTCGTCGTGGATCCCATAAGAGATAAATGGCTACTGATAGGGCTATTTTCAGCCATCTCCACCCCTTCTTCACTTATAACACTTTGGAGCATTTCTTGTTGGAGCCTATATTTAAGCAAAAAGGGCTAGTGGTCTCCATTTAGCTCTCTTATTAGAGATGCCAACTCCATCTCCTTGCCTCTTTCATTTCCTCCAAGAGATATAGCTGCTCCATTTTCCTTTCTTCATCATTTTAGATATCTCTCTCTTCCCTATATAATCATCTATTCATTACACTCTTGAACCACCACTCATACCAGACCATTACATCTTCTTTCTCTCTCCATCTCCTCCACAAAATCTCCATATCCACCTCCAAAAATCTAAACCCATATGCCCATAGGACCCATACTCCTTTTACTACTCCATCTCCTCCATCACCACTACCACCACAATTACCATCTTCAACCACCATAAACTCCATCGGCACCACACTACTCCATCACTACCACTCTATGTTAGCCAAAGAAGCATCATATATTTATGACTATTCCATTCATCCACCATCATCAAGAAGTTCATAATCCATTTATTCCACCATCAAGGAGGATCCGAGGAGCAATTAAGGAGGACAAGGATGAGCTAGCATCAATTTGTCAAGCTTCAACTAGTTCATTCTTTCTTTAACTCTTTGGTTTACCTTGATGTACTTTATAGAGTTGATACTAATTTGTATGATTATGAGTGAGTAGTTACTTTGTTAGGGCTAGGGTTGAAATCTCAATCCAAACTTGTATGAATTGATTTTTAATTTACATTTGATATTATTTGTGATTTTCATCTTCATATGCTAATTTAAGAAGTGAATGCATTCATTCAAACTTCTACTTTGAATCTGTTGTGTATATCATCTCATGAAAAAATGTTTAAGGAGTAGTTAACCTTAAGAATTGATAGCATGATAGCATTCTTTATATGCATCTAAAGGTTATGAGTTAAAATCACCTACATCCAGGAGCGGTTTGCTTGCATGATTATCTAAACTCAAAACTTTATGCATCTAGAAACAATGAATTGAGACTTAACCGGTAAGAGAATTTGTTCTTAGGTAGTTCATTGTAGACTTATCCGGTTGGAATTGATAATATTAAGGGACTTTAAGCCTTTGTAGTCTTATCCGGATGCAAAGAGGGTAATTGTGAAATTAGAATAGCACCATTTGTATTTGAACTTCAAGACTTGCAAGGCAGGTTAGTGGTAGACAATCCAACGCCCAACTTCATCAACTATATTACTAGTTTAGTTTAGAGTAGTTCTATTTACATTTGAGCCTCTAGTTGTTTTAAATTCAAAACTATTCAAAAACCAAAATTAAATCACTACTCCATCTTGCACATACTCACTATGAGCTTAGATTTTCTTGTGCTTCTAGGTTCGTGATTGTACATTTGCATATTCTAGCTCTCTTTAGGTTCACACCCTAGCTAGTGAAAGGAATCCAATCCTTGTGGGTTCGACAACCTTTCTTAAATCCCTATACTATTACTTATACTCCTTATACTTGAGGGTGGCTATTTGGCTAACAAAATGAATAATTGAATAGTTTACATATATTTATAAATTACATAAAATAACTCAAAATGAATGTTTTAAATTATAGAAAACCTCATCTCTCTCTCTCTATTTAAGAGCGAGATAGCTAAAAGTTATAATAGAGAGCCACTTAGGCATCTGGTGCAACTGCTAAAATAGATAACAAACTAAACATGCTCTCTAAAATAGCTAAGGAATCAAAATAAAGATTCTGCTAAAGATGCTATAAGCACTTTTATTAAAATGAAAAATCTAGTTTTCTTAAGTAGAGTAAAAGAGTTAACAGAGAAACTAGATATATTTACATGAGCATTTGTCTAGCATAATTAGCTATAATGAGCCACGCTCATACAACCACCAGCAATACTAGCTCCCGCCATAAGAGTCACCTATGGGAACACAGCCAAGCAAGCTACTGCCTAGGCCCTAGCTTACCCTCAGATCACCACTGACGCGCCGCCACGCGCCGCGCCTACACAGCATCAGAAGCTCCAGAAACTGAAAACTGAAGCATATCAGTCCCACATCGAAAACATGGAGAAGATCAGCTTTCTCCCCACCTATACAAGGTTCTCTCCTCTCTCCTCATTAATTACGCATCTACTACTTGTCTACTGTTACCATGTCAACACAAATACATTGACTAACTTAGGCATCGGAGAAGAGAAGACCGCCCGACACGGTCTCCCTCTAACACCCTCTTTGTATTTCACTTGACAGGTAGCAAGAATACTGATAATATCAAGTAACGGTCCGCCCACCAGACCTGCGTTGATCATAGTTTAGCTATCGCTGAATATTAAACATCAACACTAGATTTCTTGGACCTGAAAGGAAAATTAACCAATAATAGGAGAAGATGAAGCCATCTCCTCCTCATCACTCTCCAAAGTAGCAAAAGCCTCCTCCATTGTTGTTCCATCTTCTGTTGCGGCATTGATCTTATCAATAGTGGTCATAGCCTTGGCTCCACCATCCTCAACGACAGCTAAATAGTGACTCTTCCATTTCTTGCTCCTTTTGCTACGTACTTTACATCACCTTGTCCAAGTCGCAAGCTAGCTTAGGTTTGTTCTTACTCTCCTTAGATCGCCCTAGCTTCTTCTTTTTCTGAGGCGAAACACAACCAGCTTTCCTGGCTTATGTTTCAGAGCCAGTACCACCTTCTCATCCAATTATAGCGTTTGTGCTAGCAACGCAAGGAAATGTTTACCAGTCTGGCCTAGTTCTTCCTCAGTATGACAGTTGTTACCCGATAACCTAGCAGCCTTCACTACAACTTTCAACACCAGAGAACTCTTCTCCACCACAACCAATGGCAGAGGAATAAACAGGCATTGCAGCAAAGAAATTTAAAGAGGAGATAGGAAACATTAACCTCTTTAGAAACCTTTAGCAGCTTGAACTGAGAAACTAGCTCTTCCTAAATTTCAGTAGTCCAGTGATGTATGGGCTCCCTTTGGCCCTTGGCCTCCCTAGTCAAAGTAGAATCTACTGATATGCAGGTAGTGTAACACTCCACCCTACTCTTCCTGGAATTCTGATCTCCATCGATCCCAATGAAACATAATCAAAGACAACATCAACAAATTAGCCAAGGTAGCCGGCAGTGGTTATGCATTCACATTCTTGTGCTCCTTTAATAAAAACTTGTCACAACCCACCAGATCGTGTTAAAACAAACCACAATCTCGGCATAAACCCTTGATCTTCTCAAAGACAAATGTCAAATCTGATCAATAGAAGGGGAGAAAAAAAAATCCACCCTAATTCTCCTCATAGTATCGATCTCAAGCCTGATTCGTTGTTTAGTCTCCTTACGCCTCAGAGCAGTTAATCAAATCTAATAAAATGTCCCGTAGACAATCCTACCATCGATAGCGCCAGAGGATTGCGCATAGAAAAAGCCAGGCCCTTCACTAAGATGCAGGTTTCTAGCATGCACAACAGCATTACTGTAACGTCCCGAACTTAAATTTACCCGTTTACTAGTCATTTGGACGGTAGATGATAACTAATTTCATTTTTACTTTGTTTCGATACTTTTAGTGGCCCTAAAAATTGACTTTTTGTTCGGGTCAAAATTTGAGAAAATGTTCTTCATGAAAGTTGTAGAGGACGTTAAACCGAGCGCGTGCATATGTGGTTCGTAAAAATCGGAGTTCGTATGCGAAAGTTATAAGCGAAATATTAAAGTTACTGTTCATAGTAAAAAGTATAAATTTGAATTTTTACTGTTGAGGCCGGTAACTTTTCTTTTCTCTCTCTCTCCTCTTCCCCCCGCGTTTTTTCTTCTCTCTTCGGCCTTCTCTGCAACTCCAGCCTTCTTCCTTCTCCGGCCACCTGACGACGTAAAGCCAGCATCTTTGGACTCGCCTCCTCTCCCTCTAGGCGCCTGTGGTGGTATTTTGCGGTGGCTCGACCCGTGGAGCTCGGATTTGAGCTATGAAGTTTACTGTAGCAATCCGGAAATTTCGTTAATTTTCGGCGATTCCGGCCATCTCCGGCCACCAAACCAGCGTCGAAGGTCGGGTTTTTGCCAAGGATCGTTTCCCCCCTAGCCTTGAGCCACGATTTGCAGTGTAGAGGAGGAATTGAAGATTTTGAAATTTCGGGTTACTATTCACAATTCGGGTACAAACTTCTCCTTAATTGTTGAGGTATTTCTACTCATTTTCTGACTTGGTCATAGTTGAGAGAATTAATGGGTGTGTTGAGAAGGTGCTGCTGCCAAAATTTGGTGGCCATTGGAGCTGGTGACTTTGGTGGCGGCGCCGCCACTGTGGGCGGCCGTAGCGGTGGCTAGGGTAACTTTTTAATTCCAATTTCTGGCTAGTTAAATCCTATAATTATCATAGAACTTGTATATGAAGTTTGGTGAGGATTGGTGGAGTTTTGAATCGGTTATAAATTTCTAAAGATTTGGATTTCGATTAATGTTAATCGTGAATCCGATTGTCGGATTTTCTCCATAATTGTTGTAAAGTCTGAATTTGACGATCGGGCAGTGTTGGTGAAGTTTGGTTGGTTGTAGAAGAGAATTGGAGGGATTGAGGTTATGGGTTTAGGATTTAATTATTGTTTATCGTAACATTATTTTCTTCCGTCCGGTAATTGTTAGTTACGAATAATTATGTACAGGACGAGGTACCGACTCATCACTCGACGAGGATCCTTACGCTTGGATACCACGTTAGCCGTATACTGTGAGTGGACTTTTGGTTTTCTAAATATTGATGCATGCAATTGATTTTCCGAAATAAGTATTTACTTAATTAATGAACATATTATTATATTTTACTTTCGGGAAATTGATATTGATTATTGATTTTGTTTTGGGAAATGGATTAGTAATTTAAATTATTGTTTTAATTTATCGAGCATATTATCCGATTTTTAATTGTGGAATTATTTATCGTTCGAATTTCGGATTGGAATTTGTTATGCTCCATTTTAAATTTGTTATCTGAAATAATTTTAGACGAGTTGTTTTCCGAGATTATTTCCGGAAATGAAAGTATTATTTATTAGTGGATTTGCTTTTTCCGAGGAATCCTCGGAAATTGGATTTTTCATCGGAACTTAGGAACTTATTTGATTTTCGTTTATTGGTTTATGATTCCGAATTTATATTAGCGTGCGGGGTCACGTCGCTGGATTAAATTTCTTTTCTTGTGAGACATTGGGGATGTCTTACTGATTTTCGATTTTCGTATGGTTTTTACCCACCATACCTGGGTCGATATATTTTATTGCTAGCTAGCCTATTAGTACTCCTCCCTACTTACTATGTGTTCGTGGGTGAGTAGAGCAGAGCATGAGATGCTCCAGAGTGTGGGACACTCCGACCCGAGCCGAGAGGCTCCCTTCTATCGTATGGTGATACTTCTTCCCTATATATTATTTTATTATTTTGACTAGCGGGGCTAGTTCGATTTCCCTAACCAGAGGGGCTGGTCTTATTTTTTTGAGTATCAGAATTCTTTCCTTTTTGCTCGGTTGTGACTGGCGGGGCTAGTCGGTTTTCTTGAGCTGAACTAAAGTTACTGTGTTTCTTTAAATTGCTGCATGCATCGGGTTTTTTTAAGAAGATATGTGCGGGAAAGTATAAATTTATTTTCTCCTTACAATTACTTATTTTTGTCCACTCACGCTAACGTTTTTATATACTTTTCCCCTGGGCCCTTCGTTTTCAAATGCCCAGTCTGCAGAGTAGCTGGTTCGACATAGTAGGATTCGAGGCATAGCATCTGCTGCTGTTGTCTTCATTGTAGGTTAACTGTGGAACCTACCTGTATTTTATTTTCTCTTTCTCTTTTAGATTGCTCTGATAACCTGTGGGATAAATGTTGTATGATTCGTATTTTAGTTGTAAATTGTGGAGTTGTTGTGATTTGGGGAGCAGGGTGGCTCCAGAAGAATAAGGATGGTTTATTAGAAGTGTGAATGTGTTATTTATAAGTTTTTGGGTAGTCCATTTTAGGGGTGACTCTGCTGAATTTTTGGTAGAGTTATTCCTAAGGTGGGCCCCACAGGGCCACCTCGGATTTCAGGGTGAAATTCGGGGCGGGTCCTGTCAATTACCCTCGCATCACCCACGCCGTCATACTCTCCCAAAACAACCATAGTATTCCTAAGTACCAAGGACCTTCATGCAAGATACGATTCTTTTTGTTTTCGTGATTAAATTGGAATATAAATCTTTCTCCAATATCACTCACCGATAAACTATATTTGACTCTCCAAATTGATGGAATCGATCCCTTGAAACAAGGAAATTTGGATTTAGGGCTAAGCAGACGACCCACCAAATAGGAATGTCATCTTGAATAGCAGTCGGCCCCGCCGTCCTAGATCTACATGAGCAGAATCTGAGAGTTGGTAGGCTACAGCAAGACTTGGGATATCATCAATCATAAGGTTTGAAAAATTTTGTGGAAGAAAGCTTTACGAGAAACCCTAGCAAAGAGAACGGCTAGGTCAAAAAGTAGCTTTTTTCTACTTTGTCCATTCGTTTACAAAAAGACACCTCTAAAACAACCTAAATTCAAATTATATCAATAGAGAGCTTAGGCAGCCTGAAAAGGCAAGGCATGAGACTAACTAGAAATCTCCAAAATGTCCAAGATTGGCAATAGCATCAATAACAAAATTGGCTTCCTTCCAAACGTATTTGAACCATATTGAGTTAAAGGATAGTGAGATGATTTTGATGTATCAAACTAACATTTTGATCGTCTAGTCTGACAGGACATGCTAAACACTTCTAAACAAACCACCCTTATTCTTCTGGAGTCACACTACTCCCCAAATCAAAACAACTCCACATCCAAGTAAAAAAAAAACCCAACACTTACACAATAGTCAACTAAAATATGAAATTAAAATTAATCCCAAATACATAAATCTAAATCCTAAACTTTAAAACATTTGTCTCACAGATTATCAGAGCAACTTAAAAGAGGAAAGTGAAATCAAGGTACATGTAGGTTAAATAAATATGTTGAGGAAAACTCAAATTATTTAAATCCGTAAAACAATTTCAATTCCAAACTTCATAATAGAAGTCAAGTCAAGTAAGCCATTCTAAGTTCATTTATGAAAATAATGACCAAAAACCAAATCAATAAACCAAACTCAATTGTATTAAATAAATAATATGATAATTAATAAAAATTAAGACCACAAGTTAATTAAAATGAAAGTGTCTACTCACAGTATAAAGCTAATGTGGCCAAGTGTGAGGATCTTTGTCAAGCGATGGGTCGGTATGTTGTCATGTATACAATTATAATTCGTAAACGATAGTTTGAAAGTTTATTATGATTCTAAAGCAAAACCCGAAAGCCCTTGCACAACTAATTCGTCGAACATCCAACATCACATCGGATTTGGTTCAAACTTCAAGGGTTTCGCCAACTTAATTATATTAAAATTCTAATGAAAAATGAAGACGATCCAATGGTCGGATTTCCTTGAACCATAACCTGAAAATCTGTATTTTTAGAAATTTTAATCAATCCCAAAAGTTCACCAATCACCACAAAAATCATATAAGCTTTATCAAATGAGCCAAGATAGAAGGTAGGACCCACGCACCACTAGAAGAGGCAGCGCGTGAACCCCACACGCGACCAAGTCAACCACCGATTCAAGTATCAACACCAATGCCAAAAATCTTCTTTACAACATCCCCAACAACTTTTACAACTACCACAAAGTCCAATTTCAATCGAGGAAGTCGGAAATTACCTTGAAAGCCGTGTAAATCCCTAAACTTCAAGCTTTCGATTCTTCCTCCACAATTCGATTCGATGCAAGAGACTTATGGTTGGAAAGAGGATGATGGCAGCTTCAAAACCCAATTGGTGGCACGGCCTAAGGTGGTCAGAAAACCGAGACCTGATTGGAAGAGTAAAACGGGTCGGCTGACAACTTCCATGCTTCGACTCGTCTTTCTGGGCACGAATTGATGTAAGATAAGGCCAGAATCCAATAGGACAGAATGAGGCGTGCCGGATGGCGCCGGTGCTGCGGCTTGCGGTGGCCCTACGGTGGAGAACCTGTCCGGTTAAGCTCTCGGGTTGGGCTGGATAGCCAGGTCGCCGAGAGAGAAAACCGAGTTAGGATTTGGGGTAACTTTCCGAAAATGGAAACTTACCAAAGTGAAATTGCCTTTTATAGATAGTTTCAAGAAATAGTAATTTTTACATTTAGACTATAACTTCGTCATACAAAGTCTGATTCGAGTGTGCCACATGTTGACGAACTCAATTTAATGTTCTCTACAGGTTTTGTGAAGAAAATTTTCTCAAATGACTAACGAAATGAAAAGTCAACTTTTGGAGCCCCCTAAAAATACTGTAACGAAGTTAAAAGTGAAACTAATTATCATTTACCGTCCGATTGACCAGTAAACCGGGAAATTAAGGTACGGGACGTAACACAGTCTTACTTTGGAAAGTATATTAACAACTATATTAATTTCTGAAAATACAGTAATGAAGTTAAAAGTGAAACTAATTATCATTTACCGTCCGATTGATCAGTAAACCGGAAAATTAAGATACGGGACGTAACACAGTCTTACTTTGGAAAGTATATTAACAACCATATTAATTTCTCTGTAGACATGCCAGACTTCACTTTGGAGTTACAGTCCGGGACAAACATGGAGAATGCATGGCTGCTTTGGCTGGACCTCTCCCTTTCATAGAGTCTGCTTTACACACTGCGGCGGAATCACTTCACACTGGCTTACTGTTAGCTATACACCAAGGGTGGGGTGAGATTAATGTTGAGTCAGATTGTGCAATGCTTGTAAATGCCCTTGATGGGGATGTGGAGGAGTAATCAAAGGTAGGCTGTAGAGGATTGTAAGAGTTACGCTAACTCTTTTCTTTCCTTTCAATTTTGGCATTTTTTTTTGTAGAATAACAATTTCGGCATATTTTTTTGTTTTTATTTCACCATATGCATTTTATGGTGAAACAAAATAATAACATTACACTGGTACGGGACGAATTCCTTTTTTTTTTTTTTGGTTGAAGTATTTTTATATGTGAGAGAGAAATTCGAGCATTTGTTTGTGGGGGCTAGCAACACCAAAAGTCGCGAGTCCTAACCCATAGGCCATAACCCCTTTGGTAGCAAAAAAAAAAAAAAAACCATAAACCCTGAGCATCAGAGCATCTGCTCACATTTTGGTACCAGTCCATAGAAACAGAGCTTCTAGACGACTGAGAGTGCGATTGAAGGTACTGTCGAACTGTTCCTTCTCTCTGTTTCCACTTGAATACTACAGTTTGTTTTCTCTGATTCTTTTTTGGTTCCATTTTCCAAGTTTTCTTGAGGTCGTGAACTGATTTTTGTTTCTTTGGAATTTGAAAGTGCTCCGATCCACCCATCTGGGCTTGTTGGATCCCATTTAAATATCTAAAGCTCTACTGTTGCATACCTTTGTGTTCATAGTCTCCAATGTCTAACTTACGCTTTGCTGATTGTTGGGTTTTGGCTGAAATCGATTTCAATCGTTTTGATATGAAAAATGAGCATGCCTGCCATTCCTTTTGGTCGTAAAGCAGTTTCTTTATTCATATGAATGTATTGATTTTCCTTTTCGCAGCAGAAAAAATATAGTTATTATTATTTTTTTTTCCATTACCAGTTCTCTGATTGAAACTCACATACTGGATTGTAGAGAGAGAGTTTAGGGGTGTATTGGGATGGCTTTTCGTGGAGGTGCAAAGCGTTCCCTTGGTTCTATACTGTGTAGTTATAGATCCTCAACTACAGCTACTGTTGCTAATGGCCGAGGTTTTTCTACCTGTGTCTCAAACAAAAGAGCTGTACTTGCTCAAGTCACAGAGACCCAAACCTCGATTCCTTTGAGACTTGCCAATGCCCAATGTGGGTCTGCTCTCTTTCTTAGGAGGTTGAGCGTGGGAGCATCCTCGTCTTCTGACCAAATGAGTCTTATAAAGCAACTGAGGCAGAGAACCAGTGCTCCTATCAAAGATGTCAAGGCTGCTCTCATTGATTGCAATTGGGAAATCGGTATCTCGTGTCCTTTTTTAATGATGCTAACGTAAATTACCTATTTGCGTTTTTGGATGGTAAAAAAGCTGGGTTTCTCTTTCATGAAATGTAGAGGCTGCACTGAAGGAATTGAGGAGAAGAGGGAAGGTTTTGGCATCAAAAAAGTCATCAAGAATGGCTTCTGAGGGTTTGCTAGCACTGGCTCAGAACGAGAGCAGGGCTGCCATTATTGAACTCAACTGTGAGACTGACTTTGTTGCTAGAAATGAAATCTTTCAATACTTGGTTAGTCTTGGTTTGATTCTATATGGGTGTGTATGTTTATGTAGAACCAAATATAGTTTGTTATTACAGTTTTTATCTTATTTATTCTGAGGTTATTATCATATGTTGTTTTTTTTACCCCTTAAAAGTCTTTTGTTGCCTTATTTTTCTTAACTATGATTACATGTATTCTTTTCTGGAGCTCACACTTCATTTATCTTATTTCTTCTTCTAGGCATCAGCTTTGGCAAAGCAAGCTTTGCTGGTTGAAGGCTCTTTTCAACAGGTTCCTGGGGTCATTCCCTTTGCCTCGGAACATTTAGAGGTGAGGATTATACATTGTTTTTTTTTTTTGTCTTTTAATTTAAATCATGTTTTCAGATGTTGTACTCTACTTATGATTGCATTGTGCATCAGCATGAGAATGTGTTGAAGAACTTTACCATCTACTGAATCTTTGAATTAGTTATAAGGATGTAATGAGTGTCACCTTGAACTAAGAGCATGTTATCTGCCTTAATATCTGCGAATGGACTAGGTATGCAATCTTTTGTTTAGTGAAGTTACAAGAATAGTATAGTTGTCTATAGAATTGAAGAGTGTTTGCCACTAGATTATGTTAGACGTTGAGAACAATATGCTAGTTTGACTCCCAAGTCGTGATAAATCTGGATCTGTAGCAATTTTACTCTATGATGAAAGTTAAATGTGATAAGTGAAATCAGAGATCTTTTTTATTCTGCCATAGTAAACTATATTGGTGAACTGTGTAGTAAGCCTGTTTATTGAATTGGCTAAATTCCAAGCATGTTTAAAACCTTAATTAAAATTGGGTTTCCTGCAAAGTTAATCTTAAATTATTACATCATTATCAGGACTTGAAGTTAAATCTTGAACATCCAAAAATTAGTGGAGAAACAACTGTTCAGAATGCCATTACGGAAGTGGCTGCAGTAATGGGGGAAAATATTAAACTTAGAAGGGGATTTGTGATGCCTACAGCTTCACATGGTGTTGTTTCCACGTATCTCCATGCAAGTCCCCTACCAGGTACACAACTTAAACCACTCTTCCTTTCGCGTCCTTGAATTCAAAATTGGTGCACGGGTGCAGTAAGTTCTGATATTTTAGATCCTATCTTGATCTTATGTTGCAAAGTCACAAACACTGGATGAAAATATCTGAAAAAGCATTTAAAATTGGTCTCCATCATTATTCTATGTTTTATCTAAATTACAGGTTTGGGTCGCATTGCTGGAATTTTATCTCTCGAAGTAGAGGACAAGAGTGCTTCGTTGGATGCCATCCAGCGCGTTGGGTCAGAATTGGCAATGCATGTGGTGGCTGCAAAGCCTATATTTTTAACAAAGGAACATGTTTCTTCTGATGCATTAGAGAGTGAACGGGAAATTCTCAAGTCTCAGGTACTTGGTAAATCATGTTTTCCATAGCAGTTGGCTCTTTAATAATTTAAGTATGAAACAGATTATAAATTTATAATAAAACAAGTCTAAATGCACCTAATTACATGTTTGATATAGTTAACTTGTCGGAGCCTCTTTGCAGTGGATCTGCTGATTCTTTTATAGGAGTCGGTAGGAGGCCATGCTATCTTTTGTTTTGTTTTTGTTTGTTGTCTTTCTTTTCAGTTTTATTTTTATTTTTTTAACTTTTTTCGATCTCTACTTTTCATCCCAAGTATAACGGTTGATCATGCAACAGTAGGTAGCCCTGTAGGCACTTTGCTGATCACTAAATCTGGAATTTATAGTGAAGCTTCATACTTGGCCAATTATCAGAAAGAAAACAAGGAAACTGAAAAGGCTTCCCCATACCCTGTTATACTCAATTGTATAATCATTCCGAAACATTAATAAATAAATAGAATACTTGCTTTTGAGAACAGCTTGAATTAAGTATGTCAGCCTCCTCAAAACTAGATATCCTTCCATCCTGTTAGCCTCTTTCAACCGTTCCTAGCACCAGATTCTAGGAACTTGTGGCCTTGGATTTCCTCCCAATGGTAACCCCCGATACTTTTCATAACTGCACCTTTCATCCAATTGAGTTTGCTAGACTCAAGTGTACTCTTGACTGCACCAAATGTCTCCACCAGTCCAAAGAGCTAATAGCTTGTCCTATTTTTCGTTACACGGGATACAAAAAAGACGCTGTTGTCTGCAAACTGAAGATGTGATACTTTCACCCCCTCACTCCCAATTTCATCCCTTTGATTAGCTGTCTTTCTTACTCAATAGACCAACGTGCTCAGCATACCCACCGGTACTGAACAAAAAAAGGTGACGAGGATCACCTTGACACAATCCTCGTCCAAACTTTCATCTAGGCCACCACTGATCATGATTGAGAAATTAGCAGACCGTAGGCAACCCTCGACCCATCTTCCCAGTTTGCCCCAAAGCCCTCCTTTTCCATTGGAAAATGGAGGTGATTTCACTCACATGGTCATATGCCTTTTCAAAACCGATCTTAAATACCATACCTGCCACCTTATTCTAGCTGTGAATAATTTGCATTTACTTCATAAAGGCTGGCGCCAAGCTTATGGGCATGTAATCTCCAACTTCCAAAGACTCCATCTTC
Source organism: Rosa persica (assembly GCA_025331145.1). NCBI lineage: Eukaryota > Viridiplantae > Streptophyta > Magnoliopsida > Rosales > Rosaceae > Rosa > Rosa persica. The sequence goes on along the minus strand of WFKR01000007.1, from coordinate 32,582,166 downwards.
CTTGGAATGAGATAAGATGCAAGTCTCATTTGCTATAGCATACGCGATCTGATTTCCACAGTAATTTCTAAAGACCTGCAACAATGCTATCAAAGCCATCTGGCCATGATCAGAAACTTCCTTTGTAACTCGCATGTCTCAATTCTCCTGCTATCTACTCCACATCTGTTGATAGCAGCATTTAAATTTTTTTCTTCTCTGATTTGATGAATACTTGGTGATACTTACCAACTTGAGCACCCTTGAGACAAAACACTAGACTAAGAGGCTACAGATCGTTACGTGATGGCTAAAAACTATGGTTGACTATAAAGGGGCTACATCCACTAAAGAAAAATGGAAAGCAACTTGACAAAGTTATTAAATGACAAAAATGATTCGAGCACTACGTGTTCCTTTTCTGTACTTCACTCTGAGCTTAATCATCATTCTCTGTCAATGATGAGGTCATGATCAAGCTGATGTCTTTTATTTGTTTACATAGAGAAATAAATATACTAGCTTCTTGGCAGTATTTTGTATCAGTTAGTCTTACCTACATGCCTGTGGTAACACTTTCTTTTTGTTTCCTGTTGATGTCAGGCTGAAAGTACGGGCAAGTCTCAGATGGCCATAGACAAAATAGTAGAAGGTCGTTTGCGTAAATACTACGAGGAAGTTGTTCTTATGGAGCAGAAGTTTATTGTGGATGATTCTGTAACTGTAAAGGTAAAAATCTATATATCATCTCAAAAAATAACTGAAGATTAGAAATGAAGTAAACATGTTTCAACAACAACAAAAAAGGAGACTTTGCATTGCTTTTAAGTCAGTTTTCTTGTTTTTAGTTTGGCCCTCCAACTATCCCACCAAACAAAAAAAATGGAGGAAAAAAGAGTATTCCACTAACTGCACCAATGTAAAAGTTTTAGTTGCAAACCTAACAAGAATAAATTTCACTCACTAGGTGTTTGTTTTGAGGTTAGATAATGATAACTTTCTGTTAAGTATGTGGGTTTCATATTAACACCATATATTTTCCAACCCTTATAATTTATAAAATTAGATACATAAATTTATGTTTCATCTAGTATGGAGTACTTACTTGTACTACAAGTACTGCAATTAGTGTAATGAACTTGTAGTATCTAAATTGGCTTCCTCTTGGTAAAATGTTACCGCGTAAGCAAGCTATATGGGGCATTTGCTGACTGTTGTGTGACAAATGTATCTTACAGACACTATTAGATAAGCTATCTAAGGAAGTGGGATCACCTGTGAAGATTGAGAGCTTTTTCAGGATGGAAGTTGGAGAAGGAATTCAAAGGTAGAAACTCATAATTTATTGTTTATGCTTTCCTGTCCTAGTGAGATTTCACAATGCTGTACTACTAATTAAACTCTCTCATGCACACGCGCACAGACAACATCTGGATGGTGGTGATGGTCAAGAACATTTGGGTTTTTGTTATCAATACTATTGTTTTTGTTGTTTAGCTTCTATCTTGTGGATATTTTTTTATGTTATTTGGCTCATATCCCTCACATCTGCATCAGTACGATGTGGTTAAGAGCATACTTTACCCACGATCTATGCTGCAAATACAATATCTACAACTTCTAGATTGCCTTTATTGCACCAGTACAGAGATTCCTTGATGGAAAAATATTCTTCTAGTTCTACAGGATTCAAAAGTTAAGAGAGAAGTAACCAAATCCACATAAGCAATAGGGAGGTATCCAGTCCATCTGAAAATTTGGTTGAGAGCCTGTTCCCCATTTCGTAAACCTCCTAAGCTGGGTAAAGTAGTGAATTGGTTCCTTATCCCTTGGAAACAGAATTACAAATTTCCACTTGTTCATACGTCTTACTACTAAAGCAGGAGGTTGTAGGGCTAATATTTCTTTCAAAGGTTCTTATTTCTGATGGTATGTCCATGTGAAAATTTGGCAGGCTTGAAGCATCCAATACATCTGAAAATTTTGCTGAGGCCGCTTGAGGAAATGCTGCCCCTTAATCCACAGAATGTAGAATTCTGGAACATCTGTAGAAGTAGGGATTCGGCCTGGGTCTGTCGATGCTCGGCATGAGTTCTTTCTTTATGCTTGCTCGCTGATGGTAGTGAGCATTTCTGTTGCTGGTGTTTGCAGGCCGTGATATTTTGAGATTATGAAATGTCTTGTTATAATTTTGTGACAGATTTAAGTTTCGTTTCATTTCTGTCAACAAACACAATGTAATAATGTGCATCTTCTCTTCAGGCCTCAGTGTTACCTGTTTCCCATGTCAAGCTAGGGCCATTTCTTAGGTATAGCACTGGCTTCGAAGATAAAGGAGCGAGTAGATGCTTGATATATGGGTAACAATTTTTTACCGTTAACACGGTGAATTTTGGTAAAATTAATTATAGGGAAATGATAAAAACACTCCAACTTCAATATTTCCACTTTTGCCCTTCTTACTTGTATTTACTTTTTCAACTTTACCGTTCCTCTTTTATTTTTACAGTGAACAGTACACACAAAAACGGAAAAAAAGAAAAACATATATATTTTTTTGGGATCTTGACCAAATGCCCCATTTAAGATAATTACGAATCCAATTACTCTAAATCAAATTACTCTAATAAGAGATTAATGTACCCACTTACTCAATTTAAAGAGAAAATGTCACTTTTAACCTTCAAGAATTATGAAATTACAAATCACTCACAATGACACGTTCTCTCCCCCCTCTCTCTCTGCCCCCCGCCCTCCTCTCTCCGATCTCTTTCCGGTGAGGAAAGAGATCTTACTCGGACCCGTAAGCAGCAGCAGTCTTGGCGGTGATGACGATGACGACGACGTGAGAAGTGAGGACTCGTCTTGGTGTACTCGAGCTAGAGAACTGAGTCGGTGTGTTCCAAAGCGATCCGGATCTTGGCTGGGCCCTGCTTGGGGAACCCGACGGCGACAAAGACGTTGTTAAGGTGGTTGAGGTTGAGGTCGGCGGTGGTGTGGTGGAGGAAGAAGCCACGGGAGACGAGGCTGGTCGGAGATCGAGTACTTGTTGGTTGGGGAATGCCACAGACGGCGACGTTTTGAGCGGCGGCGGATGTGGTGGTTCGGAGGGAGAGATTGTGCCAGGAAGTTGCTGAGTCCCAACTCCCAAGAGCCTAAAGAGTAAAAAGAAGATGCTAATGCAGCTGCTGGGCTTCTCAAGAATGTGAAATTGTGAAGGTTGAGGAGAAAAAGACCATAACTGAAAAGAAAGATGAGGAAGCGGCACCTGCTACAGTCAATGAGGAGGAGAAGGACACTAAGAGTGATGAATGAGGCTGGACAATCTTCTTAGTCAACTTGAATATTGGTGTTTTGTGAATTTGTGATATCCATATCTGGTGAGGTTAGTTTAACGGCGGTGGTGAATTTGGTGGGTCATTGTTTATCGGTTCAATGCTGTGTCTTTTTAGAGTTTGGTTCTCTTTTTCTTTTTCTTTTTCTTTTTTCCATTGAATGAGAAAATTCATAAAGCCCAAAAGCAAGCAAAGTACAACGGGAGCAACTAAGATACAAATCAGAGAAGGTAAGAATTGTTGTCGAGAGTCTCTCCCTAGAGTTTTTTCATATTAGGAGTAGGTTGCAGACTTGCAGGTCAGCGAAGATTACTTGCTATTTAACAATATTTTTATTATGGGGGTAATAATGTTTCTATTGTGGGGTAATAATAATATTATTGGGGGCAGTAATGTTTTTATTAGGAAGCAATAATGTTTCTATTAATTGGGGGGCAACAATAATATTATTAGGGGGGAATAATTAGGGAGCAACAATATTCTTCGGTGACCTATGAGATCTCTGACAAGCTCTTTGAGGACCTCCAACAGCCGCCATCGGTGACCGAAATCCGGCGAGCAGTGACCGGACTTTGGTCAAGTCTCTGTTGACTTATCTCTAAGTGACAATGGGAGGGAGGGCAAAATTGTCTCAAAATAAATAAAAAACAATAATAAAAAAGAAAGTTAGTTGGGTGTTAAGACAAAAAATATGTTATGTGTTGGGTAAATTGGCAACTTATAAGATGTTTGGGCAACTGAGGTTAGTGTAGCTTAAATTTTGGTAAATGCACATCCCCTCATCTTGAATTTATGTTTTTAAGTTTTTATTGCTGTTAGAATTCATCCTCTACTTTTAAAGGTAAACAATTAATTTTCATTATTCATAATTTTAATCCTTGTTAAATTAGAACTACTTACTATTTGCAAAGAGATAAGTAAAGAATTGCAAGAAGAATGAGAAAAGTTAAAGAAACTAAAAGATTTTAGATCAAAGCTTAGTAGAAATACTCCTAATTATTAGGATTTTTATATTTTTTTTTATTTTTTTGAAATACGATGTCAAGCCTTTCATATATTCGAATAAAAGTGATTACACAATATGGCCTACCCCCGAGAAGGCCACACAATTATTAGGATATTCTGTTTCGAATTCAGAAAAGAATTTGCAAAGTTGAGGAAAATATTAAAACTATCAAAGAAACTCTTGATGAAGAACAAAAATTTCTTGATTATTTGAGCATCCACTCTAGCTGGTGTCAGAGCAGTAACTCAAACGGCAGTCAGTTCAGCACTCATTAGAAAGGAAACTAGCGATGAGCTACTAGTATACTATACCGGTAAAGGATTCACGGCTGTCGGGACACGATTTTCAAAGATAGAAAAACTAGCACTGGCTCTTGTAACCTCGGCAAGACATTTGAGACAGTATTTCCAGGCATACAAAATATATGTCCTCATTGATCAACCCCCTAAGCAGATACACTAAAAGCCTGAAATCTCTGGTAGGTTAGTCATGTGGGCCGTATAGTATGGAGAATTTTACATACAATTCAACACAAGAATAGCCATATGAGGGCAAGCCCCTGCAGACTTCATCCCTAAGTTTATCCCACTTGATGGTGACAAACCCTAAGTACAGGAGGCATCAACGACCCTACTAATAGCTGTGTGGGAACTCTATTTCGATGGCCCATCTAACAACAAGCACAGTGGCGCTGGTATAATCATCACTAACCCGGATAGGTTCACGTACGAGTGCGCATTGAAATTTAACTTCAAAGCGTCAAACAATATCGCCAAGAATGAAGCATTAATTACATGAGTACAGCTGGCCTGCGAGACGGAGGCCACACACTTGAACATCTTCTGCGACTCCCAATTGGTTGTCAATCAGGTTAGCGGTGACCAAACTAAGGAGTCACACTTGCCGTCTTACCAAATCCTGGTGGGATCGCTTTTGCAACACTTCACCACATACAAGATTACCCAGATACCTCGGTCAAAGATTGCAAGGGCAGACGCCTTGGCAAGACTAGCCATCACACCTACTGATACCGGTAACAAGGATTTGAAGGTCGAAATTCTTGAAAAACCAAGCATTTCCAAGTAGTTCTCTGAAATATTAGCTATCGAGGTATCGCAAGCACCTTCATGGATGGACTCTTTTGTGGCATATCTCGCTAACGACACATTACTAGAAGATAAGGTTGTTGCCAAATGTCTAAAAAGTAAAGCATCGTTATATACGCTCCGAGTCTTCATCTTGATCCTCCACTTTTGTTCGTCACCGTACAGACCCATCGATTCTCAAGAGGTCTTCCAAAATTCTGGTGGGCCTAGGAGTTGCATCTGGCTCATCTGTCTCCCTTCGATCTTCCAAACATATGCATTCTTGGAGTTCTACCGTTAGTGCTTTCACGTTGTCGGATAGGGCTCGCATGTCTCCCACAGTCCTGCCATCACTACTCCTTGCAAGGCGGTCTGCTCTTGAAGTCACTAGTATGGCACCATCCAATCACTACCAGATGGGTTGCTTCCTCCAACTCTATTCGTCGACAGAGATGCGTCAAAGTCTGGCATCAGGTTTCGAAAGAGAAGGTGTCCGTTAGAGTTTTTTTTTGGGTTGCGATCCCTCTGTCACACCACTGGTGGGTAGAGATCCGCTTTGGATCTCGGTGATTCGAACTCCGTCGTATTGTTGGCCAGTCATCGATGTTCGGCTTCAAGACTGAACCTTCCATCGAAATCGATGCGAATCTGCTTATGTAGATTTGAGAGAAACCTTCTAGTAACCGAGTCTTTAGATTCCCCTTTCAACAAGAGCACCAATTATTCTAGCACAATTTCTTCAGGGTTGTTGACTCGATTACCTACATATAAGAGAAAAGAGAATCGAAACCTTTGGGTGAGTCAGGACTTGTGTGGTACAGGCCAAGAGACTTTGACTGTCAAGTCAGTCTGAGAATAGAAGTGTTTAGTGTTGTGTATTTTCTTGGAAAAACTTACTTCATATGGTGAGAATAGGGGTGTATTTATACTAACTGAGCTAAGAGAAATCCCTATAAGGCACATAATCCTAATGGGCCTGACGTGTAGTCCAAGATAGGATTATCCTAAATGAGATCAGATCGATGCCTTTGGAAGTTTAGCCTCAGTAGAGATTTTGGCGAGATTGCCTTCCTTACTTGGCTGAGCCCACTTAGCGTTTAAGTCACCACATGCTCAGACTCATTATGAAGTATTCCAGTTTGGATCGGACGGACTTGAACGAGATTGGCTTATTCCGCATTGAGTTCCAGGCCTTAACGCTAGGCTTAGGTTATTTAGAATATGACGAGGCAGTCGTCTGTAGGACTTGGTCCATAGTCATTCTAGTAAGTCATGGGCTTGAGGCCGTGTCTCGTGGAGACATTCTGAATGGTTTTTCAGATTAGCTGGACCTTGCTTGGTTTCATATTCGGTGTGAGCTTGGCCGTTCCCTTTTAGGGCAGTTTGGTCCTTTCGGAGCCTAGAGACGTTCGTCCTATAGCTGTGTTACTTTTGGGCTCCACACTAACCACTCCAACTCATATGTTGATAGTTAAGATTTTATCTTAGTTTTGAAAGAGCAAAGATGATCGAGGAATCGATAGGTACAAAGGTAAGCTAGCTAGTGCTGGTCGGGATTTTTTATTTCCAGAGTTTTTTCCTTCGTTCTTATCCAAACAATTATATATATATATATATTTTTTTTTTCTAATTAATGGTGGTGTCATAGATAATTAAAGAATAGAGAAGAGACAACAATCAAAAAGCATATCAAGAGAGCATTGAATTTTCAAAGCATAAAAGGGTTGGATTTTCTTATAACTGATTTTTTCTTAAAGATGGAAACAACAACTAGGGCTATACAAACTCAGACCCAACTTGTTTATTAAATGAATGATCCGTGATGACCCACCTAACATGTTTATGAACAAGTTGTGTCATGTTTGAGTTCGTTGGCCCATTTAAACCATATAAATAGGTCACCACTTGACCCATTTAAGACATTTAACTAAAAAATATGCATGAAGTCTTGAAACAATAGTTCAGATCTTCACCACTTAACTCATTTAAGATGTTAAACCAGTAAATATTTAAAATATTACTTACTTTTAATGGGTCTTGTATATGAATTACATATAACTGGACTTGATCTTTTTAATAGATAGGTTACACGAGTTCATATCGTGTTAGGGAGTTGACATGCAAATCGCTCACTTTTTAATGGTGCAGGTTCAACTAGCTTTATTTCGTGCGGATTTCGAGTAGTGTTATTGGGTTGTCTGAATTGATGGCCCTGATAACAACCGAGTTTGAAATGAAAAACGCAATATATAAAAACTATGCTTTTTTGTACATATGAACTTAAAAGGTAACAAGATTTAGCATAAAACCAAAGGTGGACCAAAATTAAAAACAAACAATTTAATTTTTTAATAGAATGCATATAGACAACTCGTCAAACATATCTGTTGCAAAGTATCTATGACCCAGATATTGTAATAACTCACTTTAATTACCATTTATATAAAATCTCGGCCCTAATCTCCAATACTTGGACAAGACATCCTAAGGCTTTTAAAACTCAATCAATAATGGCCAATTCTCAAGTAAAGGTAATTTCGGATTTAATTCATAAAAGTTATACCAACCTAGCAATGATTTGCTCCCATTAATGCATGCATAAGCTCATAAAATTTCACATCCCAGGCATACCAACAGAATATATCTAACCCAAATGAGGGACTTCCTGCACCCACTACCATCACTTCCGCCAGAAGGGTTCGGCGGCTACAGCAGTGACAATGCTACATAACCAAACAATTCTTCATTCTATTTCCCTTGAACAACCTATGGTTTGAGTTTCTTTTGGTGTATTTTTTTTGTTTTAATTCAGGATAATTTTCTTTTGGTTTGTTCTTCCATGGAATTTGGGCTGTTTAATTAAGTTTTCCAATCAGAAAAATAATTAAACAGTCCAAATTCCATGCAAGAAAACCAAATTGCGGACGACAGTTGGTTTGGGTTTATTTTCTGGTTTTTTTTTTTTTGGATTACTTATTTTTGTGAACTGGAACTGGTTTGCTTAATTATTATTGGTTTTTTTTTTTGGGCAATAATTGGTTTTGGTAATGTATTTCATAATTTTCGGTGTTTATTTTGTGATGTGGTGTGATATTGGTTGCTTATGTATTTCATATATTGTTGGTGTTTTTGTCCAAGTATTGCTCAAACACGAGTCATTCTAGTGAAGTCATCCAGAATATATAGAACAAAAACCTAAACTTGATTGCACTTATAAAGATTACAAATGCAGTCTTGAGAAATCTGATAGCTTACATTAAATGTAAGCTGAAAGGACTAATTCGTTTTCAAGTTTTCAAGGACTAAAAGCTTCTCAAATATGTCCTTCGCCCACCATGAAATCAAATTAGATGACCCATAAGATTCAAAATTATTTTACTTCGTCAAATTGCTAAACCATTAATAGAGAAAAGTGATTCTTAAGACCAGATAAAGGAGATGTAGAAGAGCATATGACGTTCTTGTTCATGATCCTATCTTTGAGTAGAGCTTTCAAAGCTGGTTCCAGATCCAACCTCAATCTCTATTGCTTGCAAAACTGAGTACAAACAAGAATTTAGTTCAAATTTATCAATAAAGAAGAAACTTGGAGTTTGGAGTCTTCTCAATAGCAAGTAGCAACTGTCTTTACTAAATCAACAACTGATGTGTACATAGACAAGTATCATAAGTTCAAAAAGATTAGTTCGATTGTTAAATTCAGGCACGTGATAAAATTCAGAAGTATACTATCTCCCACAATATAAACTGCCCTACTCTATGACCTTGTTAAAGAAGTTTACTAGCATTATTGTAAGAGTGTACAATAAGACAGGAAAGATAAGTGTTGGTTGCATCACGAGTATGAAAATATGTGCAAATTTGTGTGATGTTACTAGGAGGTCAAGTTTTAGTAAAGGGGAAAAGTAAGAGTATCGTACCCAAGGGATTGAGTAACTCTACCCTAAGCTAGATTACCGTGAAAATAAAACTTAGAAAACACATGCGAGTCTATCTTTTTACAAATTAATAGTTTCGGCCCTTTGGAAGCCAAAACTATCAATAATGATATTTACAATGGTAAAGTGGTGAATCGGCTTTGTTGATTTTAATTTCTATAAAGTAAAATAAGTTACACACAAATAAACTAAGCTAATAAAAAATAAAATAAAATAAAATAGAGATTTTGATCAATGAGATAAATAGGAGCATAGGTTTTTGCACCTAGTCTCCCTCATGCATATCATGTAATCCATTTTCTAATAACAACATGCTTTGATAAATTTCCCCTCGGTTTTCACTAGAGAAACCGATATACCAACTAATCATGCAACCTAACTATGTTGCTAGAGCAAAACTAGATTACACAACCTTAGTCTCATTTACATTCGCTAAAACATAAAAGGGCTTTGATGTCGTAAAGCTTAAGGCCTCTTAACTCTTAAACTCATGACACCAAGCATTAATTTTAAGGTTAGGAACCAAGCAATCTAGTTCTCCCCGTAAGAATAAGCTAGACCACCACCCTATTAGCTACACATGCGTCTTGGTTACAAAAGATTGTCAAGCTTAAGTTTCTGATTTTATTAATTCCTACAACATGCTTCTAGGTGAAAAATCCAAAAACACATGTAAGAAAGCATTAAAGTAAAGTAGCTAAAGGATCCAAAACATGCATAATCATCAAAAAACATGGCATCACATTGTTTTATACATGAGGCCCCAAATTTATTCTACTCACAACCCATAGTTACATACATCAAACCCATAAATATAATAACATCAAGCAAAAGAGAGGAAGAGTGGAGAAAGTGGTTGATTATCAAACTAGCTCTCCTTGATGCAAAACTAGTGAGAGATGTTTCACAAAGTATGGAAATTTGGTTTTCTCAAACCCAAATTGCCATGCAAATCCACAAAGCTCTTAGATACTTGAAGAACAAAGGCTTGAAATGATGAAACTAAGATGTGATTGATCAAAGATGTAAAGGATCTTCGGTTTTTGGTAAAAACCCAAGATACTTTACACTTTTCTCTACATAAAAGCTAAACTAAACTACCTAAAAGATGAAGAACTAAGGAAAATGGAGAGGAAATTGAGAGAGAAAGGAGATGAAATGGATGAAGGAATACATGAAAAACGTCCAAAGTGAGGGGAGGGTGTTTTTATAGGCCAAAAGTGATGAATGGAGGGTAGAGATCAAAGGAAATGAAGGGCTAGATGTAATTGACAAATATGTAAGCACAAAATGTGGATCTAGTATTTAACTCCACATAGAAATGACCTAGAAAATCCATAGATATTTTGGTGGAGGAGAAAAAGTAAGGATAGAAATGTCATTGTATAAGGGAATAAGGTAATAAATGGGAGATAAAGATGTAAGGTGTAAGATGGGACCACTTGTCATCTTTCAAATTTTGAATTTCAAAATAACATAGACCTAAAGTCTTCCCACCTAAAGTCTCTAACCCTAGTCTGGTCTTCCTTGTCCTCTACACATGTTCTTGGCCGGCCAACTTGGCCAAAAATGTCCGGAATCTGGCGTTGAACTCCGTTGACCCATTTTTCGTCCATAAGCGCACTTTCTTCTCCTTTATTCCTTCAATTGAATCTCCACAAGAGTTCGGAATTGGCCTTTGACTTCTTCATACCAAATGTTCCTCTATGAGTGTAGATCATCATGGTAAAATTTCAGAGCCTAGTTCACCTTGGTTTGGCCTGAACTGTAGTAAGAATCCGTACAGGTTTGGTTTTACAGTTTTCGTCTTTTTGTCAGAAAATTGGACCGATCTTTTGATGGCCTTCCACTCTGAACTAACTCTTGCACTCTTCATACAAAATGAACCTTAGGATGTCTATAAGACCATCTCCGACGGTCGTGTCAAAATCCACCGTGGAGCTCCAACAGCTATAAAAGACAGTCAAATATCTCTCCAACCCATCCTTCAATTCCATGGTGGAAGACATATCTCTTTTCTTCTGTCAAAAATGACAGCCTCTACTTATCTGTCATTTTCATTTTTTTATTGTTTCTCTCATTCTCCCTCTTCCTCTTCTCACTTTCGTCCTACCCTGACCGGAGCCACCCATAGCAGACCTTCAATCATTCTTGCAAGTTGCATAGAAAATCAATGATTAGATCAGACCAGGTGCTTCTTGATGAAGCAATTGCTGAGTTTTGATGGGTAATTTAATCTTCTAGTTTTTTATGGATCCGTAGTTTTACTTGCCTGTCTGCATATGCCTCTCACAGTACTTACAATATGGGTATGTGTACTTTGAACACCTCCGTTTTTTACCATCTAGTCTTCTACACCTTCATGGCTCTCTGGGTCTATCTTTTTGCCGAAGCCCGTATCATAGCAACCCACCCAACTGTTTCAATTCAATTAATTGAACCACCCCCAGCAGGTATTTCATTACCATTGTAGGTTGGATTGCATTAAGTTTTCTACCATTGTAGAATTTTCTGGCGAGCTACTCATTCTTCATCAAGTTCTCTCTCTTAATAATAATAAATTAATATACATATTTGACCCATTTGTTGGAGTGCAACTTTGTAAAATGTCATTTGCCACATAATCTGTCAAATTCAAATTTGACAAAAAAAATTTGACATCCTTGTTGGAGTAGCTCTAATAGATCTAGAAAGTTTCAACTCATTTGGAGTTCGTTTGTTCAGTCTTCCGCTCCTCTTTCATCGCTTAGCTCGAATTCTCCTAGATGGAGTAGAAAAATGTAGTTTTTAGGGCATTTCCAAGCTTTTTCATTGTTTCCTAGCATGATAAGGAAAACATAATAAATATATATATATATATAAATAAACACAAAGGTTAAGCAAAAATGCAAGATTAGGGGAATAATTACTAAGTAATTATGTTTCAACAATAAGCAAGCAAATTTTCCTCTGGAACATAGGTGAAAACCAGCCCTTCTTTTTGTATCAGACTTCCTAACTTTCTCTTCCTCTTCAGTTCATTTTACTACTAAAATCCTCCTTGTTCATCATAGTTTCACCATGATCTACTGCCACAACTGTGATAGTGTTATCTCCATTCTCATCCACAGGGCCTTTAAAATCTAATTTTGACTGATGAGGTGAATCATCCAAACTCTACATTTCTTGGTTATCATGTTCTTTGGCTCAGCCTCGGAGCCCTCAAGGATAACTGTTATTCTATTACTACCCCACCTTAGAAATAGGGTCTCGTTTGGTTCGCCGAAAGGAAATAATTCTTTTGTCTTCTCATGGGAAGGGAAATGAAATTTCTGAACATTTCATTATGATGTTCGGTAACAAAAGGGAAGTTATCCGGAAAGTTGTTAAAAAGTTTATAATTAAGGCAATAAAATAATATGTTGTGAGTAATAAATGCAATGAAAGAATGGGGGAAAGTGATATCTTTGGAGTATGGAATGAACCATTCCCCCCCCCCCCCACCCCATTTTTCCTCGCTACGGAAAAGTATTTCATTTTCTTTTGCATCCCAAACGCAAGAAAGGAAGGAACAACTTTCCTTTCCCGATGCTTACTTTCCGTGAACCAAAGGGAGCCTAGAACCTTATTTACATCAAAAGCCTGACAGTGGGACTAGTGGCATCTTTTTTAGTTAGTAGTACCAAGTACATTACATTCTTTGATAACAACATGATTACCATTCTCTAATTTACAATTAATTATTGAAGAGGGATCTGATTTTAATTTTTGAAATTTATTGGATAACTTTTTTTTTGGGATAGTAAAATGGTGGCCGAGTGAGCAACCACTCCGGAGCCGAGAGCAACTTGGGTATGACCCCTCCCCAATGGATCTAATTTACTAGCTAACAACTTTTTTAAAGAAGGCATTTTGATCAGAGGTCCCAAACTAGGTGTTTTGGGGCATGCAAACAGACATCAATGTCTAGGAACGGGAGGAAGTGTGAGAAGAGAAGGGTGAGTGACAGCCTTTGGCTTGATAGTCCCTTTTGAAAACATAAGTTTTCTTTTGATAAAAAGGTAGTAGATGAAACCGGTTTGCATTCCCACGTGATCGTCAGCACGTAAATATAAATCCATGGCAATTGATCTCCTTCCACAACTTCCATCATAACCGTCAATTTAGCCAATCACTTTATGGAATTCAAGCATTATCACAATGCTAGAGACAAAGGAGAAAATCAATTACGAGGATGGCATAGACGCATGACTCACTGTAGGTGCCCATCATACATGTGCATCGGTGCCCTACACAACATATGTCAGCCGCAGGCTGTGCACACTACCCACCACCGGTGGTTTGGGATATCCAATCCCCAAGGAGGATCAACCCCATCAATTTCCAACACAACGTTCCAACCACGCAAACCATTTCAAGTGTAGAAACAAATTATTTTCAAAACATGCAAGATGCCTCAAATAAAATGTAGTATATGGAAGAAAAGCATAGATAGATTTAAAGGCATCCCCTACCTAGAATCCGAGCTTCTCTTGCAGTACTTGGCCTCAATGCAACCTTGTAGCAGCCACCAACCTCACAAGATCCGACCAAGATGCCGAGCTTAGATCAAATAAGCGACATAAACAACGATAAACAAGGCTAGCAATTCAATCTCAATACTCACCGAAGAATCCCCTAATCTAATTTACTGGCTAATAACTAGACCATTTGGGTTCCAAGAAGGAGTTTGTTTTTAGGAAAAAGTGGTAAGAATGCATTAAAAAGACAAGTTGTTAAAGCTGAAAACAGAGCTTAAAAAGGAACAGTCAAAGGTCAAGGAAAATTGTTCAAAATACTAGAGATAAAATTTTTGAGAAAGATTTTAAAGAAGGATGGTAACAAGCAACTCAGTGAGATTGAAATGGTTACTTAATTTCAAGGTAAGCCATTCAAAGAGCAAAAGACTTAAAGGCTAAAGTAAAATAATGTGCAGATCTTTTCCAGAAATATAAGTTTCTGTATACATATTTCAAAATTGCATAACTAATCTTAGGAAAATTCTTTTGGAGTGATTCAAATTCTGAAACGTTCATTTTTTTTGTCCACTATCGTTCTCTAGAAGAAATTGATCCCAAATTCCTAGTGGTTTAGCACCAGTTTTGAAATAAACGCAGCTGGGTCAGAATGTACTGAAAACTGAAAAACTGCAGAAAGTTGTTCTTTTGTTCAAAGTTCTTTTGTTACCCAATATGGCCAGTCAAAGAGAACCCAGGACACTTAAGGGATATGTCTAATGCTTCTAAAGACCAAAAACTTGAGTCACTTTCTGATACTAAATGGGCAGGTGTTGTAGCTCAATGATATGATATATTGAGACATGATATTTGGACAACTGTGAATAACAAATAAACCTTTGAACCAAATACGATTTTAATACTCATGGCATAGACATGACCTAGCAAAATTTCCTAGACATTGGAATGAACGAGAAATCAAAGTTAAAGCAACAAGATACCAACAGCATTAGTGACAAGTTTGTAATCTGCCAGGATTCGTAACAACAACCAAATCAAAAAGGGTTAAGGAAAGCATGATACTCACCAAGTTGGTGAGTTTCCTGAGGGTTTCAACTGGAAAGAGAGCTGAGGGAGTTAAAATTCACCAAACCCAATTGCATGCCAAAAAGTTTACTTGATCTCGGACATGCAAAGTGAAACAAAAATTTCTCAATAGGTAGGAAAATTGTTTGAACGCATTGAGCCTAAAAATTTAGGAAAGAGATAGGAACTTGATGGTGCAGTGATCTTACCAATTATTGGAATCAATCTCAAACAAGATTTGGGGAATTGGGGTAGAGCAAGAGGAGGAATACAACCAGAAATTCGGAGCAGGTTCACTTCTGAACAGCTCCCACTTCAATTGGTGTACAGGTCTCAAAACGACTCCAATAGGGCTGAAATTTTGAGGTCAGATAGACGAGATAGAAGCGAACAGCTTTGTTGAAGAAGCCATTTTGATCAGAGATCCCAAACTAGGCGTTTTGGGGCATGCAAACAGACTGATGTGTCCAGGAACGGGAGGAAGTGTGAGAAGAGAAGGGTGAGTGACAACATTTGGCTTGATAGTCCCTTTTGAAGGTCTGGAGTGATGTTCTTAGAGATGTTGCCATATGCATGGTGGCAACGTGGAACAAAGTAGCTGATCGAGGTTTCTTTTCCCTCTGTTCAATTTGACGAGAACAAGAAAGTGAAAGACTTGGGCTTTTCATAGGTAGAAGCAGGTTCAACGTGTGGGGAGAAAAAGGGTTTGAATCAGCCAAGTCATGTGATAGGAAAACTAGGTTTTAAATTTAAAATAATAGGGAGATAAAAATATGGTAGGCAAATTCAAGAGAAACTTAGAGTTAAAATGTTGACAATATTAAATAAGAATTTAGTTTTACCAAACTTGTATTTAAAGAAAAAAAAAAGGGCGAGGCAAGCTTAATCGAAAATTACTTGGGTTAGAAAAATATAGAGTGAATAAATAGTAATTTTGAAAGACGGAGGGATGATTGATGAGTAAGCGTCGGGTAAGACGAATAGAAATTCCACCAAGAAAAATGCTTGAGGCACCAAATATTTATACTGAAATTGACTACCAAATGGTGTGGCATACACCATCTAATCAATATCATTCCAGAATTTCAATGACATGGATTTATTTATTTTCAATTTAAAGTTATTTATTTTTATTTTTTGATCAAATAAACAACTCAAATACTACAATTAGTCTTTCGTGAATCGAACTCACAACCTCCTACTTATGAAGAGGAGACTATGCCGCTACACCAAATGATACTGGGCAAATATTTTGTATATATAAAAACCCTTAATGTTGTGCACTACTGTTATTGAATTTAACTCCAATAGTGGAGGATAATGAGCATTCTGAGTGCCTGATTATTTTCTACTCTGGAATCTAATTCCAACTACAGTTCAACGCGACTAAATACGGAATTAACTAACCATCTGAACAGGACTATATTTGAGTCTACGGCAGTGTGTCCAATACACTGCATCATGGAGAGAGATTTGGTCTTCCACTTGGGACTACGACGTTGGTGAATACAATACGGAAAAACCTTCTACCAAGCAACAAAGTACGACAAATACTACGATTTGTCACTACTAGATTTCTCATAGGGATCTAATCCAACAGTGAAAGACAGTAGAATTTCCGAACACAAAAAGCATGGCCAAACATCTTACGGAGTTCTTTGCTTTTTTGGTCACAAGTCTTGCCAGATCTTTTACTACAATGATTAAAAGACACCAAGAGCTCATGAAAAGATCATCAAAATTCAAAAGATTTTTATGACACCTAATTAGCCTATCATTCATGGTGCCTGAATACAAATCCTGACCATAAGTGAATGCCAGAAAAAGACGATCAGAGCATCATAATTTGTAAAATACAACAGAAACTGAATAGCTAAACATGTGTATCATATACCTAACAAACCAATTTTCTCTACTTGCCGCCACCATTTGACGCAAGTCTGTCCACATAAGGATGATGATATGATCACTTCTATCTCATTGTTTTGTATCTTATCTTTGTTTTAATAGTTAATCAATGAATGATACATGAGCTACTTTAAAGCCACAAACCAACACTAAAGATTGAAACAAAATTAGGAAGTGGCTAGTAAACCCTGTCTATACAACATATAGATGAGATAAAGAGATAAATTAAGTCTTTTGCCTTTTTTGCTTATGGTTCTCATTGCCATCTTTTCTTTCCCTTCTTCCTTTCTTGGGTCCCTGACATTAGATTATAACAAATCAATTAGCAACTTCTGGTCTCTGCCTACTGACACGAAGTATAATCATGAAGAAATAAGTAAAAAAAGGAAGCTAAAGTATACCTGAGCACTGAGAGACTTAAGGGGGTCCTTATCTTTCTTGAATTTTTTCTTGAATCCACGGCGACCAGGGTTGTTGTTACCCATTGCAGCTCTCGCAAGCTTAACTCTCTTGCTGGCTTCTTTAGTTGTTGCATCCAACAGATAATCAGGCACAACTCGCAGGTGAGGAGCAGGGGGCTTCTTGCTCAAAACCTTGTCATGTTTCAATAGATCTGCGCCAAAAAAAAAAATTAATAATGCGCATGTCTTGCAACTTGAAATGATACAGCAAGTATAATGTATGACTCAAACATCCAACCACCCAAGTTTGGTACCTAGATCCTTTTGGTTGGCTTCAAAATGGGCCTTCAACCTGAACAGATAGAAGCAGATCATTAGAAAACTAAAACTACAAATACTGTGGTATAGAGGTAATGCAGAGAAACCAAAGATTGAAACCTGAAATTGAAAGCACTGAATGAGATGATATTGGTTAATTTAACATGCCTCAAGTTGAATTTTGCAAAAAATATGGCGGAAAAGAATTCATATTGATAAAGAAAAGCAATGATTGTCGATACTCACTTTTCAGAATTGAGAATTTCATTCCTCAAATCCTGAGCTCGGGATTCTCTCACAGCAAGTTTTGTCACACTCTTTGAGACATCCTGCATAATTCAAATTTTAGCATTAATGACCGTCCACCTATCTTTCTATCTTTCAATGCAATGTCAGAATTAGGAATCACACGAATGCAACTTAAACAAGGTGATTAAGAAAATTAAAAATAGCCACAGAATCAGAACAATCACCTCGGCTCTATATCTTAAAGACTCCACTGCATTCTTGGTCAGTAAAGTAAATGGAACAAGTTTATTCGAATCATTTTCTTTTTCATCACCCAAAAAGGACTTTATCTCTTCAAAAACTTTCATCTCATCTGGAGAAACCTGTAACCAAAAGCTAAAATTATCAAAATCTTATGCAAGATAAGAACATGATCATTCCTGTCATTATTTAAACCTCCTGGGGTAACAGTTAATTTGTTAAGGCATCAAGTAACTTGAATAGTTCACAAAGGATGCATGGGGTTATACAGAGTAGATGTGAAATTCAGACTAATGATTCCAATTATGTAACTATTATGTAGAAAGATCAACCACCGTTCTACTAGGTGCTATTCCCTACAAAACAACAAAAGGTCCTTAAATTGTCTAACAAACTCACAAGAGACACAGAAGCACCAGTACTATATGCTCTTCCAGTACGACCAATACGATGAACATATCCTTCAACACTTAGAGGCATATCAAAATTCAGGACCTGCAAAAAAGAAAAGAGCAGATATTGTTAATGGCATATCAGATAGTACCTTACTAAGTTTTCTTTTTTAGAAAACAAGAAACAGATGAATAAATCTACAATAGGAAATACTCAATCTACATCCAAAGTGAGCAAGCAGTCCAGCAAAAACAAAAACAACCCAAAACAAAGTCAAGTGGCTACTCAAGAAACAACCATCAGCTCATGAAACAGCAGCAGCCCCAATCAATTGAATAAAAGGTATAATTTCATCTGGGGGGAGGTATGATATATTTGTGGTTTCCCAGTAGAACCCCATTCCAACCATTGTTGCCAAACCGGCAAAAAGAAGCAGTTTCTCTTGTAGCAGTTAAATTAGGTTCACATATCGGTAGCTAACATGATTGGGAAAACAAACTCAAGCCTTTGCAATTAAAAAAAAAAAAAAACAAATAAGACTGAAATCTGCAACTCGTGGCTCTGAAATAGTGAATGATAAAAAGAACACAGAAAACCTCAAATTTTAAACAAGTAAAATGCAATGGGTACTTGGGCCATTGTAATTTACCAGGACCTATGGTTAGGAGATATACTTGCATTGTTACAGAAATTCAGCAATTTTATACATGGTAACGAATACACTAAACAGTAAAACCCATAAATTACTAATAAGTGAATCAAATTATAGCAACAGCAAAGCAAACTCTAAATAGCAGTTTGACAAGTCGTAAATAAATCATCTAGGATGCATATATCATACATCAGAAACTGCCGTAGTCGCTGAAGGTAAAGTTTAATCACCATCCCCATAGCAACACAGATAGTAATGACATACCGTGTGTACATTTTTGAAGTCAATTCCTCGCACCACTCCAAATTCAGAGTCAGCTTTGGGTTTGGGTTTAGCATGTCGTCTAGAACTTTTTGAATCGATCTTTTTCTGATCATTTTCTTTTTTCTCCTTTGTTTCGCTGTCATCGGTTGCAATCAAGTAATCAAAAAGTCCAGCATTGAATTCCTGTTGACAAATGAAGGTGGTGATGATTTTGCGAAATGTCATTCCCACTGAAAATTTAGCCAATGACATAAGTCACTTTATCCGTTATCCAATTACAATATCAATTGTTTTGTGCTTACAAACCTCAAGAATGTGGATACGAGAATTTTGTGGCAACTCAGAATTCAAAACAGCAGATCTTATGCCAAACTGCACAAACAAGAAGAAATCAATTTCTACAATAGTAACTTAGCCTCTATCGATCCATGTAAAAGAAATCCATTTACCTTTTCCAAAAATAGCTTTATTCTGAAGGATGTGTCTATTGTATTAGTAAATATCAGAACCTTTTTCTGAACCAACTCCAACTTTAAGAGGGAAAGGATGTATAGTAACTTGTCACGAGAAGTGCATGATATCTATGAAACAATAAAAAGAAAAATATAAGTTGTTAACCCAAAATTTATAGAATTTATAAAATTTAAACATGGAAAAATTCATAAAGATCACTGGTATATGTTTAAGAGCATTAATATTCTTACCCAGGACTGCTCAACATTTTTTGGGATGACCTCATCCTTGATATCTCCAACTTCGGGCAAAGTCAAAATATAGGAATTATGTAGAATAAGCTTCTTTAGTTTCTCGACATCATCACTGCCAAGTATATAGGTATCAGATAAGTGGTGTAAAAAATATGGAAAAAAAAAAAAAAGAATGCAACCTTTGAGCCTTCAAGAGATATATAGTATCACAAACCACACTGTGCTTAACATCCTAGCTCCTTAAAACTTGCAGAAATAAGAACTTGTAGACATATTCAGAGAACAACAAACCTTGCTGTGGCAGACATAAGAAGAGATTGACAACGTTTAGGAATGTGAGGTGTCAAAGCTTTTATGTCTTCCTCATATCCATATGACAAGAGAAGATCTGCCTGAAACAAAATATAGGTCAATACTCTCTCGACAGAAATTGCAAAATAATCATTCTTTACAACTTATGGGAAAATGTGAATATCATGTAACAGATTAAAGACCATATTTTTGCAGTAAAATTTTGATATCGAAAGATCCTAGGTTGTCCCACAACAATTTAATGGACTTTACATTAACAATCAACTTCTCAGCAAACAGAATGGTCGCTCACCTCATCAAGCACAAGCATTTCTAGTGAATCACCGATGGATGTTGCTTGAAGAACACCATCCGACAAGCACTTATTTATGCAAGCTGGAGTCGAAACCAGAATCTCAGGCGGGCCCGCCAAAGCTGTGCGCTGCATTTATCGATAAGATAAAAAGAGTTAACAAAATGAATTTGGACAAATTGCATAGAAAAATCTCCATAGCTTGGGAAAAGAAACTGAACCAACCAAATCAGAAGTAGGCATGTTGCTTGTCAACTGTACGACTTTCAACGGAACTCTACACAGTTCAATCAACGACCTGACCTCCTTATAAACCTGCAAATACACCATAAACTCAATTTAATCGAGCAATATATAAGGGCATCACACAATTCGAAGCCGAAAATGTTTTGTAAGTTATAAACCTGCTGAGAGAGTTCCCTAGTTGGGACCAGAACAATGGCAGTAGGAGCGAGTTTCTTGGTTAATTCTTGTGAAGCAGTAAACAGCTTCTGAAGCAAAGGCAGTAGGTAAGCAAAGGTCTTTCCAGAACCAGTCTTTGCTCTGGCCACCACATCCTTCCCTTCCTGAAACCCCCAATTTGCAGAGATACAGTAAAACATTCAATCCACACAATCTTTCAACAGTAAATTGCATTCGTCGGAAGAGAGAGAGAATTTTACAAGGATGAGAGGAATAGCGACTCGCTGAATTGGGGTGGGCTTGAGAATCTTCTTCTTGTTTAGAGCACGAATAAGGCGGCCGTCCAATCCGAGATTTTCGAAGGTCTGGTCCTCCTCTTCGTCTTCGCTTTCGATCTCCTTGGGCAGCTTTTCCAGTGTTTCAGCCATTGAAGTCTGTAGCTTTCAAGATTTGTTTGGACAGCTTCTGGGGGTTTAGGGTTTTACGAGCTTCCTGTAAAAGGTGCGGCCCATTCAGGACTCCGAATGTACTATTTTACCCTCTATGGCCGCGGTTTTGTCTGTTTTTTTTGGTCTGCTGGAAGAGTGGAGTTTTTTTTATATTTCGATCTCTCCGTCTGTTTTCCCAGTTTAAATGTGATATCTCCGTTTACTCCAATTAATGGTGGAAGTTCAGTTTGAAGGTCATGGCAAACAAAGCAAGAGACAATCTCGACCACTTGCAGAGCCATCCAGCAGTCCAGCACCACCAATAACAACAGCAAAGCCAACCCAAGAAGAGAGTCGCCCCTATTCCTCCCGTAGTTGATCAATCCCTTACCAAGCCCAACTTCACACCTCAAAAGTTTCGAACTTTTTCAATAAAAAAATTAATCTTTCGAGTTTCATTTTTGCAGGACTATGGGACCGGTTTCCAACTACAACGACAATTCAGCAGATGATGGAGACCATGGAGAGGATGATGGACGTCCCGTTTGTCTATTTGGGTCAATCGGTCGGGCAGGCTCCGTCGTTGCCAACCAAGACTAGCGGGTATGGCAGGGGAACAACACGTGCGAGATCAAAGAAGCTGAAACATGGTACAAGATGAGGTTCGACATGCCCAGAATGACCAAAGAGGATGTCAAGGTTTGGGTGGAGGAGAAAATGTTAGTCGCGAAGGTGAGAAGGTCGCTAGCTAAGAAGAAAGATGGCACATGAATTGAGGAAGAAGAAGTTGAAGAGTGGTCGGCTAAGGCTTAATTTGGGATTGCTGTGCTGTGAAAGGAAGTACTTCCGAACTTACTATGAGAGAAAGTAGCTGAGGTGTTGGGTAAACTGTTTTTAAAAATACTGTGAGAACGAAAAGTAATTTTTAGGTGTTTGATAAGTTGCAAGATAGAAATGCTTTAATCGGGTATAATTACCAAAATGATTAAGAAAACCCTCCTAAGTGATTGAAAAATCTCAAAAATTAATTTTAATAACTAAGCCAATAATATATTTGGTTTTCCTTTACGATTACTGATCATTAGATCATCCACTTTCTTTCCGCTTCTTCCCTCACCATTTTCACACCAACAATCATCCACCTACTCTCATATCCATTTCTTCTCTTCCTCTCTCTCTTTCTCTCATATCCGTCTTTTCCTTTAAATCATTCAATCATCCATCCAGCTTCCATTCATTCTTTTTCCCATCCAGGATTCTTTCCCATTTTTTATGAAAATTGATTCTCCACCGAATTAACCCGTTCTTCACATTCTTGATTTCACCCTCAAATTTTTGTTCTTTGGGCTCCACTGATTAGTGGGTATCTTTCAGATGTTGCAATCTTGTATCTTTAAGGGCATTCGTTTGAGCATTGTTCTAGACTTATACGATTTCAATTAGGATTTTGGGATTTTTTTTATACCCATTCTGGGATTTGGTGGTTCTAAAGATTGCATGCAAAAGTGGAGTCATCAATGGAATAGGAAGCTTGGGTCGGATTAGCGATGAGATATTTGAGTTGCCCAGAAGAGGTTTGGATCATATTGTTGGGAGGATTGGTTAGTATTTTCAAGGAGATATTTGAGTTGCCCAGAAGATGCACTGTTGCTGACAGTGAGGGAGAGTAGCAGTGCGAAGGGGCCGCTCATGCAACGGTGGTCGAAGAAGGTTGAGGAAGAGGAAGATGAAGATGAGAGATGATCGAGACATGGAGATGAGAGATGATTATGCTGGTTTATTTTAGCACCTCCGTGTTTTTTCAGCTTTCCGCAGAAGCCATTTTCAAAAGCTATGATTTGTAGCTTTTGATAAACTCGGTTGGGAGAGGCTAAAATGGATCAAAAGCAGCTTTTTAGGATTTTGCCAAACACCCTAGATTAAACTCAAAAGCGCTTTTGGTGTTAAAAGCAGCCCAGGAAGCATTCCCAAACTAAGCATAACAGTTATGGAAGGTATAGTAGTAGAATTGCTTTGCTGGAGAAGGTTTAGTTTGAGAAAATTAAGGCTGAGGTTAAGGATGGGATTTTGTACATCACAATTCCTAAAGCTATGAGCAGCTCCAAGATTTTGGATATTAATGTGCAATGATAGAATCCCATGTAGCAGAGGATTAGGAATATGTTTCTCTTCTATTTGATTCAAGTTTTGAAAGTGTTTCCACAATGAAACTGATCTTGTGCAAAACAGAGTTTATATTGATTGTTTTCACCAAAAAAAAAACGAAAAGAAAAAAAGAGTTTGTATTGAAATCTAATATAGAGAGCTCTTGAACACCCAACTCTGTTTAAACTGAATTGACGAATATATCCCTGCTTGTTAGGCACGTGTGAGGTTCAATTGCCACATTTAAACGAAATAAAACAAACGGAAAGACCAAAGTGATATACGAAGATATAGTTAAGTGACCAAAGTGAAGTTTTAAAAGTTAAGTAACCAAAGTGTCGAACGTAATATAGTTCGATGTCCAAAATGATATTTCTGCATTTCTTTTTCTTTATTATATATTTTTTTTCTAGCATGATTTTGTTTTTTTATTTAAGGGAGTAAATGGAACATATGTGAATAGTTGTGCTATTGGGTTGTGAATTAGATGTTGTTAACCTCCCTTAAACAAAATAAGCTGGTTAGTAAGGTTGTTTTAGATTGCATATACATTGAATCTAAAATTATTTTATATATTAGAGAGTTTCTATTCTTACTACAAAAATTGGCATTTGGAATAACCAATATAGTATCTACAACTTTCTATTTTCTTAAACTGTCCCTCATCCAATAAAATCAATAAGTATATGTGTGTGTATATATATATACACACATATATATATATATATATATATATCTGTTCTAATAAATCCAGAATATGTGTCTGACCTAAACTCTAGGTTACTTGACCTAGTGAGGGTTTTAATTACATATAATCTCGGAGAATCTTAGAGATATCAATTCAATGTATGATTACACTTCCTTATATAATTCAGATTCTATGCATTGTAATCCTCTATATAAAGAGGCCCCTATTATTAATGAAAGTACACACAGCAATTCTCTCCCAATTTCTGTTTTCCTTAAACACGTTATCAGCACGAAGCCCTAACCCTAAAACCCTAAATTCGTAGCCTTCAAACCCTAGCCACCACCGCTGCATATATTGAAGCCCTCAATCCCAGGATTCCAGAAACGACAGTGCAATCACCGAAACCAACCTGAAAACTACTGAACCGACCACCGGAAATATCGAACCAGCCCTCTAAGAAGAAAAAAAGCATCCCTGCACCAATTCACCACCTTCCGGACCTCTGATTACTACCACATTTTGCCATAAGTAGCGTCTCAATCGCAAGATTTAGGAACCCAAAGAAGAACTCCAAAAACCTGTCTATACATTGGTGAACTGGCCTGCTGAAAATTGGTAGAAAAGAAAAAGGAAAAAAAAAAAAGGGGAATGGAAAAGAAGGCAGCCCAGAAGCCCAAGACCAAGCCCAGAAGCCTACTGACCCAGGCCCACAGACTCAGCCACTACCACGTCAGCACGAGGCTACGTCAGCAACCACGTCAGCAGTCCTGTGCCACGTCAGTAGTCCGGTGACACGTCATCACCGACAACAGGTCACCGCCGACGACATTCCGGCCGGATTTCCCACCACTTTTTAGGCGACCTTATGGCTAATTTTCCTGCGACTTTTCCGGCCAAATTTTCCGACAACCTATTCCGAGGTAATTTTTACTAAAAGTTCCCGTTTTTGAAGTTTTTATTTCTTTTCTCTTCTTTTTCTTGGGGACTTGCAACCTCCCTTCTTCTATCCCCCTTTCTTTATCGTAGGGGAGACCTAATTAAGCCGAACTGTAGGGGTTCGTGCTCACTCTAAGCTTGGATCTTGTTGAGATCTCTAAACTTAGAGTTTGTAGAGAATTTATGATCGACTACTTACATGGTAATCTCTCCTTATGGCGCAAGGCTTCTCACAAAACAATTTGGAATGGACTACTATGAGACATATTCTCTCGAATGGATGTTATTGCACTCCATTACCTTGTCAGTTTGATAGTTTCCAAATAACTGAACATGCAGCTTACAAATGTGATCACTATATATCTCCATGGGGATCTAGGTACGAAATATACATGAAGGTTCATGGTGGACTTCATTTACCCAAGTCAAGTGACTCTAGACCACGGAGAGCGTTTACAATAAGGTTGAAATGCTCACTAAAGTGACTACTTGATTGGGAAGGGATATGGCCACGCATTTTCATAACAAGTTTCGAGTTATATCGCGATTCATATTGGACATGATCTTCGTTGGAAGCCCTTAAAGAGTTAAGGGAAACCGCTGAACACTTGAAATCTGAGTTTGA
Source organism: Rosa persica (assembly GCA_025331145.1). NCBI lineage: Eukaryota > Viridiplantae > Streptophyta > Magnoliopsida > Rosales > Rosaceae > Rosa > Rosa persica. The sequence goes on along the minus strand of WFKR01000007.1, from coordinate 32,556,299 downwards.
GATTAAGGATTTTGGGAGAACACGATTATGTCTCTGTTTGGAACTTAAGCATCGTGTTGATAGATGCTTAGGCATTTTGACAAGGTCAAACCTTCAAGCACCCCCATGATCATCCGTAGTCTTGATCCTAAGAAGGATATTCTTCGTCTAAAGGATGATGATGAAGATGTGCTAGAGGCAGAAGTGCCTTACATGAGTACAATAGGGGCATTATTGTACTTAGCTCAATGCACAAGACTGGACATCTCATATGTTATGAACTTGTTAGCTAAGGTATAGCTTTACGCCAATGTGACACCATTGGATTGGTGTAAAAGATATCTTTCGGTACTTGAGATGTATGATTGATATGGGCTTGTTCTATCCCTACAGAGAGACGATGGATTCAGATCCATCACACACCAGGAAAGCCGACAACACTGTCCTGCGTCCACTATCCCCATCCCAAAACGACATGTGTTTTGGAAGGTTTTGCTGATATCAGGTATCTCTCTGACCCACACAAAGGTCATTCACAAACTGGTTAAGTGTTCACCATGGATAAAGACCGTGATATCTTGGAGGTCTACAAAATAAACTCTAGTCACTATATCTTTGAACAATGCCGAAATTATTGCTCTTCATGAAGTGGTTTATGAATGTATATGGATTGGATCCCTAATTACGCATGTTTGAACAATCGTGATTTGAAGTATACCACAGATGAACCTATGAGCATTTAGGATAATGCTGCTTATTTTGAATAAGTGAAGCAACGCTTATTTTGAATTAGTGAAGCAAGGCTACATCAAAGCGATAACACCAAGGATAATCAGCAACATACTCTCCTCAAGATCAAAGTGAACTAGGTTCAATCTGAGGACAGTGTGGCAAACTTACTCACTAAGTCATTGCCTAAATTCCACTTTCGAGAAACATGTCGGTAGCATCATTTACAGAAGTTATCTGAACTCCCATGACCATTGTCATCAGGGGGAGATGCAGATATTAGAGGGGAGATGTCTACATGTATGGTCTCAAAACGTGAATGGTGTGTTGTGCTCTTTTTCCCCTTCGACCGAGGTTATTTTTATCCCACATAGTTTTTGTTACTCAGTGAGGTTTTTAATGAGGCAACAAGAAAAACACCACATTTTGGTGACACAAGGGGGAGTGTTCAAGTAAATCCAGAATATGTGTCTAGCCCAAACTCTAGGTTACTTGACCTAGTGGTAATATGGTTTTAATTAGAGATATCTCAGAGAATCTTAGAGATATCTATTCAATGTATGATTACATTTCCTTGTACATTTCAGATTCCATGCATTGTAATCCTCTATATAAATAGACCCCTACTATCAATGAAAGTACACAAAGCAATTCTCTCCCAATTTCGGTTTTCCTTAAACAATATCAATGTTTTAGACTTTAGAATCAGAAAGTTGACATCACAAAAATATAGCTTACAGGAACCAAATGTGATGCTATATTTAGAATACACACACACACAATACATACATACATACATACATACATACATACATACATACATACATACATACAATCCTTCTCTACTAAGGAGGTCCTTAGATATTAATATTTAATAATCTATAGATTTCTTTAATAGACTCACTTTTCGATCGCATATCCACATCTCGATCGTTCACTTTTTAGGTATATATGAGTAGATCATCTTAGCAAATTTTTAGTCAAACTGATGATTGTTAATGTATCGAACTAGATAAAATCAATGAACGAACCGAATCTATCAAACCTGAACTGTTCATGTTCATAATTGTAAATCGCAGTTTTGAATGCCTTAGTAATTATCAATTTAGATAAAAATTTGCAGAGATTGTTTACTTATATATACCTAAAAACTGAACGTTAAGATGTAGATGTGGTTTAAGATGTGGGTCTATCAAGGAAATCCTTAGATATTAATATCTAAGAACCTCCTTACCAGAAAAGGACTCTGTGTGTGTGTACCTATTCTAAAGAATACCTCCTTACTTTTAGAATTTGAGGATTATCACTATTTTATACTAGTACATGACTTAATTCAATGGTATCAACTGTTGATCTTTTAGATTCCTATGCAAGAATTGTGTCTACAAAAAACCAACCAAATCCATAATTATTTGGTCATCAAAATTGTGCAAATAAATATAGTTCATTAGATAAAATTAAAACGAACATTGTGCTAATAAAATGATTAAATATTTTCCGATTTAGCTAATTTTTTGTAGGATTTCTATGTGTATGTAGCTAGAGAATGAATGATATAGATTATTAAACTACATACTAAAAATAATATCTTCACATTTCAAGTTTAAGGAGGTCCTCTCTAAATCCTCCCTCAAGGGTGTAGCTATAGGTGGTCGAGAACGGTCAATTAACCCCTATGACTTTAGCTTTTGTGTTCCAATTATGTGATGTTTCTAGTTTCACATAGCTTGTAAAGCCTTCGTTAACCTTTCTACATCTTTCTAGATACTGTGACTTTTCATCATATTTTTGTTTACATAGTAAACCATCAGAGTTTCAATAGAATTAAGCCACAGACATATGAAAAGGCCATAAAACTATCATTTATTATTTTATATCAAAAGTTTAGTTCTTTTGAATACAAAGATATTAAACTTTTTTGGTCATATTCTTGACCCTGCTTGATAGGAATTCTGGCTATGCCATTGACAAGAAGGTCATATGCACTTTTATGTCTCCTTTATTCGGTCTTAAGAATCACTTTTTTCTATTAATGGTTCAGTAATTTTCAGAAGTAAAATAATTTTGAATCTTATGAGCCATCTAATTTGATTTTGTGATGTTGCATAATTAGGTTGAGTACGTAGCTGAGAAGCTTTTAGTCCTTGAAAACTTGAAAGTGAATCAATCATTTTAACTTTAAAGTAAGTTATCAAATTTCTAGGACTGCATTCATAATCTATCTTGACAAGTGTAATCAAGTTTAGGTTTGTGTTCTATATACTCTTGATGACTTCATTAAGATGACTCTCGTGTTCGAGCAATACTCAGGACAAAAAAAAAACAATATATGAAATACATAACCAACCAATATTAAACCACGAATTCAACAATTATGAAATACATTAACAAAACCAATAATTATCCAAAAAGACCAATAATAATCAAGCAAACCAATTCCGGTTCACAAAAATAAGCAATCTAAAAAAAAAAAAAACCCAAACAAATTGTGGTCCACAATGGTTAAACATCCCAAATTCCATGAAGAAAAGCAAACCAAAAGAAAATTCTCCTGAACTAAAAAAAAAAAAAAAAATACACCAAAAGAAACTCAAACCATAAATTGTTCAAAGGAAACAGAATGAAGAATTGTTTGGCCATGTAGCATTGTCACTGCTGTAGCCTCCGAACCCTTTTGGCGGAGACGGTGGTAGTGGGTGCAAGAAGTCCATCGTTTGGGGCGATGGTGGGTTCATGATGTCCACAAACCAAGGTTGATGTTGGAACAACTGCTACTGCTGCTGCCTTTGAGTTGTAACCCACATTATCTGGTACTGCATCCGCTCCATGGTTTGCGCCTTCATCGCGGATTGGTGGTGTTGTTGCTACTTCACACTTGTGTTGGTTCCCTCTCCAAATGCAGTCCTCGACGTCAGGCCGAGCTCTACAGCAGTTGCTTTATCTTGCACCTGGTTGAGCTGGTTCTCCTAGTTTTCTGCCTGCAGCTGCTCATCGGTAGCCCGCTGCTTAATTTCAACCTTCTTGAGGTTACGTTCGATGATAAAATTGAGGACATGCATATCCTTTATTTCCAGGTTAGAGAGAGTTCTCCCCTTCAAATAGCCGAACATGACTTGAGTGATCTCCTTTTCTCAGTTGTCTCTTTTCTGTTTTCTGATTTGGTCCCAAACTTTGTCGATTTGCTATCGTAAGAACTTCTCCTGCTCGACTATCTTTCTTGTTTTGTCCATCTGCGGCATATCTCGGAACTTCGTCAGCAGTTCGTGGACTTCCAGATGACTTAGGAACACCTCCAGCATAGCGTCAAAGGGATGATCACCATGGCCTTGATGTCACAGAGAGTGGTTATCTCTCCTACCTTCTTCAGAAGAGCCTTCTTTCTTTTTCCAAATGTCGTTTGTTGGGAACTCTTATTGGCAATGTAGTGCAGTCTCACCTTCCTTCTAGCCATGGCTAGCTAGTTAGCAAAGGAAAAGGTCAGCAGCTAGGGATCGAACAAGGGTATAAAAAAGAGATTTGCAATCTGGGAGTGGAGAGGAATGGACTATTAGGTTTGCTTTATATAGTGTTTGTTGAACTGGTTCTCCCAGTTTTCCTCTTACTTTTGCTCATCGATAGCTCATTGCTTAATTTCAACTCCCTGAGGATGCGTTCGATGCTAAAATTGAGGTCATGCAGATCCTTCATTTCCAGGTCAGAGAAAGTTCCCCCCTTCAAACAGTCGAAGATGACTTGAGTGATCTCCTTTTCTCGGTTGCCTCTTGTCTGCTTTCTGATTTGCTCTCGGACTTTGTCGATTTGTTGTCGTAAGAATGTATCCTGGTTGACCATCTTTCTTGTCTCGTCCATCTGCGACATATCTTGGAACTTCGTCAGCAGTTCGTGGACTTCCAGATGACTTGGGAACACCTCCGGCTCAGTATCAAAGGGGCTGTAGATGATCACTATGGCCTTGATGTCACATAGAGTGGTTATCTCTCCCACCTTCTTCAAAAGAGCCTTCTTTCTTTTTCTAAATGTCGTTCGTTGGGAACTCTCATTAGCAATGTAGTGCAGTCTCACCTCCCTTCTAGCCATGGCCAGGTAGTAAAGGAAAAGCCTAGCAGTTAGGGATCAAACAAGGGTATAAAGAAAGAGATTTTCTTTTTGGGAGTGGAGAGGAATCGATAACTAGGTTTGCTTTTTATAGTGCTGGCAGAGGGGTACCTAAATCAAATTTTCCAAGAAGTCGTGTCCTAATTTGAAAAGTTTATCTAATCTTTCATGAGGGCTTATGCATGCATTGATGGGAGCAAATCATCGTTAGCTTGGTATATTTTTTATGAATTGAAACCGAAATTATCTTTACCTGAGAATTGGCCATTATTCATTAAAGTTTAAAAGACTCAGGATATTTTGTCCAAGTATTGGAGAAAATGGCCTGTATTTGATATAAATGGTAATTAAAGTGAGTTATTACAATATCTGAGTCACAGATACCCTGAATCTGACGAGTTGTCTACATGCATTTTATTAAAAAATTTAATTTATTTGTTTTAAATTTTGGTTCGCTTTTGGTTTTTATGCTAAATTCTGTTACCTTTTAAATTCATACGTACAAAAAAGCCTAGTTATTATGTATTGCATTTTTCATTTCAAACTCAATTTTTATTAGGACTGTCAATTCAAACACATCCCAATAACACAACTTGAAATCCGCACGAAATAAAATGGGTTGAACGTACTCGATTAAAAAGTGGGCCATTCACATGTCAACCCGCTGACACAATATGAACCCGTGTAACCCGTTTATTAAAGAAAACGAGTCCAGTTGTATGTACGTAATTCATATATAAGACCCATTAAAAATAAGTAAAATTTTAAATATTTATGGGTTTAATGTCTTAAACGAGTTAAGTGGTGAAGATAAGTACTATTATTTCAACCTTCATGCATATTTTTCAATTAAATGTCTTAAATGGGTCAAGTGGTGACTTGTTTATACCTTTTTATGCTAAATACTCACCCGTCGCCTAACAATGGACAGAACAAGGCTTCGTGGTAAAAACCATAGTGACACATAGAATAAACCAACTATATTCGGAAGTTATCACTCACTTATTTAAAGCGAACCTATAACTATGACAAAAATACATAGCTTATAGGCATATAAAAACATAAAAGAAAACTATATCTTCCTTGCCCTTTAGACTATGGGTAGGAGGCTTACCTGAAAACAGCACACTCAAGATTTCTTCAGTAGTGACTTTCTTTGCTTTAGAGGGGTTTTTGTTTTTTAGAACTTAGTGGTCGACCTCTTTTCTTTCTTGTGTATGTTTGATTAGTTTGCTTAGCGACAATTGCATGCTTTCATCAGATACCAACAATCCAATTGGTGATTTCTTTAGACCCAGAGATAGGGTGTGAATTTGGAGGTGAATTCTGGCACTTTCACTCTGTTTGTTGGAGCAATAGTACTGGTTTTTCCTTCCAGCAAGTCAGACATAAGAAATTGAAGATTCTTTTTGGAGATGAGAAATGATGTTCCCTATTTGATTGTAGTTCAGCCCCAATGGCAACTAGGGCTAGCATATCATCAGAGACAATAAGACCTGTGCTTTTGATGATGACCGGTTTACGTACTTTGATACCTTGAAAATGAAAAGTACCATCTTTGAACTAATTACCTTGCAACCCTATGTGAGGGTCCAGTAGCTCAAGCCTTCGTACTGCAGGCGTTTGAGCATTGTCTCAGGGTGCAGTCAGTGTCGCAGGGTAGGCTGTGTGAGGATGAAAAACCAAATGACAATTCTTGCATTTGCCAATTAGCTTTTCAAAAAGAAGTGAACCTCTTGTTCCACACCCGGAGCAAATTTTAAGAGTCTTCTTCAAAAAGAAGGGTTTCGATAGATCATGCGAAACCCTAACCCTAATTTCACGAGTAGCATCAAAAAGCTTTTTATCAATATCTAGGTACTTATCAGCGACTGAGGCAACGTTCACTATGACACTTTTTTGTTCAAATGGACCTTGTTACTGTCCTTTCGCAGGTCAAAAGAGAAAAGAAAACTATCCGGTGCCTTCTGTTGAATGTTGAAACTCTTATTCAATACCCAGATACGATGAGAGTGATGCTTCAAATCTGGTACTCTCACTTTCTTGGTTGTCAGAGGTCTAGCAAGGAGATAGGATTGAGAGTTTTTCTGAGCACCACCACCAAGCATGGGTGAGATGTTAATTACCTCACTGCGGGCAATGGCAAAGGATGTTGCAAAGATTCCTGTTATGGAGTCAATATTTGACATGGTGAAGAGGAGGAGGTAGTGATAGCGGTGGCTAAGAGGGAGAGCAGATGCATAATGCAAGGAGGCTAGTCTCGTGGCTAGGAGGGGAAGCAGAAGCGGGATGCAAAGGCCGTTCTGGACACTAGATTTCTAGGGTTTTGGTGCAGCACAAGGACACCTAGGATTTTTTTATTTATTTAAAACTCTTCATTCCTTGTATGCTCTTGATTGTTGTCTCTTCTCTGTTCTTTAATTATCTGTTGCACCACCATTAATTAAAAAAAAGTTGTTTGGATAAGAACAAAGGAAAAAACTCTGAAAAGGAAAAAAAAAAAAATCTCGACAAGCACTAATTAGCTCGCCTTCGTACTCATTGATTCCTCAATCATTTTTGCTCACTCAAAACTAAGACAAAATCTTAATTTTCAGCATATGAGTTTGAGTGGTTAGTGTGGGCCCAAAAATAACACGGCTCTGGGATGAACGTCTCTAGGCTTCAAAAGGACCAAACTACCTTCAAAGGAATCGAGCCAAGCTCACACTGCATCTCAAACCAAGTTAGGTCCGGATAATCTGAAAAGTCATTCAAGTGTGAGTCTTAACTATAAATTTAGACTTGTGGAGGTCAATGTGGTGCTTGAGTTAACTATAGCTCTATAGAAGTCTTAAATACGTTCTACGAATTATTATGTGAAAGAGGCATTGCATTTTCCTCTTTCTAACCTTAATGCTAGCTATTTTAATTGAAAATAATTGATAAAGTGCTAATTTTATTGATATCTCAGAGTTTGAATGTCATTGTGATAATTTGTATATATTGGTTATGCAATAAGGTTTGATGTTTGACCTTGGACTTTGGAGTAGAAAGGATAAAATCTCTAAGTTTTCCATTCTGCACAAAATTCCACCAACAAAGTCATTGCACATTCTCATATTCATGGTTAATAGTTTAGATGCATTCAATACCTCCAAGCTTGGTTCATTGAACGCACAATTACAATGACACACTTGGTGCATTTTACAGTTAAAGTTATCCTTGCATCTCAACTAGAATTTCTGGAAAGCCTATTTCATCTACAACCCCAGATCTAAGTGAGTTTGGTGCGATCATTGATGGAGCACGTTCATTGATGCATAATATTAAATTATTAAGCAAACCTATAAACAAAGACTAACTCACAAGATAAATTTCTAGAGAAAAATCATTAACTAGCCCTCTATACACCAGCATGCAATTGTGGTACGAAACAGAAGATTACTTCTCAGCAAACAAATAAGAGCCCAATCCTCATCCATAAACTGCTTTCTCCAGTCCAACTCGAGATAATTATCAATTTCATAGAATCATAATTTGAATTATGACTGACACTTTGGAGACCGTAAAAGACTTTGGAGACCGTAAAAGGCCCAACATCGCCCAAAGAGGTCAAATTCTCAGGCCAGGCCAGCCCAAAGCACTAAGTAATAAATGATGGTGTCAAGGCACCCTCTAGCCTAGCCCAATTCTGAATAGAATAAGAGCCATTCAATTGGCCCAGAAGAGGCTAAATCTACATGGTGTTATCAGGACCTTTGGTGGTTGTCTCATCCGTCTGTCCATGGTGCACCACTAAGACTCCGGCGAACCAGAAACTAAAAGCAAGCTTTGGCAAACCTTGAAAGTTGATTTGCCCTATACTTCAACCTCGACTTGTCTCCTCGAACACTGAGCGTCATTGTGTCGATCACCACAGAGCCACTTAGACGTCACTGCCCCCAACACCCCTCACTCCCCCATGTAATAGAGAACCAGATCTGATGAATTCCTGTACCCAAATGCCGAACAACACCTGGTCCCGATTTTACAACACTACCAAAATGCTCTACACTGTCCTCAAGTCTCTAACAAAGACCTCCCGATGGCTGGCGTTGCTAGACACAACGGGTTTACCCCTTATTTTGTACTTGTTATTAAGTTTATTGAAATTCATTTGAATAAAAAAAAAATACTAAAACAAAACTTCAAGTAATGGGTTTGTTTGGGACCTGCTATTAATGGTAAATTCCCCATTAAATCTACAACTTGGCTCTAATGTTATGACATTAGTTCTCACGTCAATGCCAAAACTCAATTATGTTTGGCACTTTAATATTCCTTTTAAAATTAAACTACTTCGCGATAGAGTTTTCTTTCCGGGAGTAGCTATTCATACACTCTTTGTTAATTGATGCTTGTTAGAGTACATAGATTTTGTGAAAATTCCTAGTATTATATTAGGATGTTCTTTTTATGCTTATTGTAATATGGAGTTCAAGCTCTACGTCAACCCAGTATTATGTAGTTTCATTTTTGATAGAAAGAGGTAGACTATTCATTAGATTCAGCAAGCAGTACAAAACGAAACACTCATATAAGATTGACAGAAAGAATCGTTTTTTAAAGCATCCTAACCTCCTATTCTCTGCTTCGAGGTTTCTTGATTTTTTTCTAAAAGATACAGTTTCATTAATCAAGGCTTGAGGGCAGCCGCACCAGTTATTTTAAAAAAATAAAAATAAAAATAAAAATAAATAAATACAAAAGGATTCCACAAGGTAACCACTCGGCCCTTCCACAATCCCTCATTCTTTCAACCAAAAATGATAAACCCGTGACAAACGCCACATGAAACTTATAATTTTAGCACGTGACAATTGTAAGTTTCTGTACAGCGTTTCATTCCGAGTGTCTATGGGAAGTTCTACAATTGCACTACTGTACTGAAATGCAGTTTTTCCGTTTTCTTTTCTTCCACATATGAGAAGAAACCTTTCATCGTCCAGGGTTCACGGTGATAAAGCACATCTGTCAAGTTTAGCAACAAGGACTACGGTGGTTACTTTTGGCAACATGTGAAATCAACCAGCTTTAGATGAATCAGTTTGGTAGCTTAAGTTGCAGGCTCTTTCTGAGAGAAGCAGACATGGCAGCAGTGGCAGCGAGCCCCCTTTTTAAACAGTTTAGATAATCGTCCACTGATACAACATAGACAAGATCCCAATTAGATGAAGTCTAGCAAATGATATGAACCTGTCCAATAGAGAGAAGAGGTTCCTGGCTCTCGAGGCCCATGTGGTGCACCTTCCCTTTGCCTTTGGGAGGATTCAACCAGTAGGAAAGAGAGATTTTGAAGGGAAGGTTACCCAACATTGTGTATATATAGTATCCCTAATGTGCCGCAAACTAGACCAAAAGCATGGAAAATTAACTAAGAAATTCAATATTAACATATAGAAAAGGACAGATGAATATATAAATGGGAAATACCAGACATTGCGCCCTTGGTAACTGAGGTGATGATCCCATATTCTATAGTTTTTATCTCTGCAAAATGAATAATCTTAAACGATACAGCACCATCATCATTGACAACCTGCAGCAGACAAATATCGTTTTAAGGTAAACATGGTTACTTAACCATGGGTATAAAACAGATAGGAGGATAAAAACTAAACGAAACTGAAGAAAGTATTCAGCAATTGCAGAAAAGTCAATACACATACATTAAGATATATGAATATACAGATGGGCAGGACTTTGCAAAGTCAGCATTGAAAGAGGGACTCAACACCAATTATAGTGATCATATATAGCTACCAGTTAAAATGGATTCAATTACCTCATTTCCTATTACCATTTCCAGTTCCAAAGTGTATAATATTCATCATTTCAAAAAATTTATTGCAGAATTAATAATCTTAAGGGTTGGAGAAACTACAGAATCTTGCCTAGTTGTCTATAATCTACAGTCCAAGTTGGCAGAGGCATTTACAGGAAGAGGCTTCAAAAATAAAAAGTAAATTCCATTCCTTGGAACTTCTAGTTTTCTATGTAACAACAGCCAATGTCCAGATTCACAATATACTACCACCAGTAGTAGCCCTCTCATTTAGTAACAAACTCAAAAAGAATAAACACATCCTCAGTGTCACCCTCTACACGATTGTACAAAGTTATCATTTGCATATCAAGAAACGTATCAATGCCTGTACTGATGCAAGTTTAATTTAAATGAACCGAGCATGTTTTATGAAAAATGACTTCTCAACTGAGGTAAATCTCAAGCAGAGTACACAGTATTGTTCAAGATTCAGACAGATGATACCCTTTGTATAAATAACACCAGCGCACCTGAATAATAACAGAAGTTGTAGTGTTCGGATTAAGAGTCAGAATACAAATGATCTGCAAGGTCCTCTTCAATATCATCTCATATTCCCTATCAGTTTTTCCTATATCATGCAGAAATCACCATGTATTCCCAGCCATACAAAATTCCGAGCCACATGGATTCTTAGAGTCGGCTTAGCTTTTGTACTAGAATTGACACAAGTGAAAAAACATAGTTGCAAAAACTCACCACTTTGGCTTGTTTTAGGCTTCAAAATAACCTCAATGCAAGCAAGCCTTTTCAGGGTTTTCGTTCTTCTTTGTTCTTGCTTTGGGTCCATAAACTGCAGCAAGAACTTTGGTATCCCCTAAAAAAGAGCAAGACAAACATCCACCAACCCATATTAGAAAAGTGTGCAACTTGAACAATTACAGAAACATATTGGCATGATAATCCGAAACCAGACCAAACCCATCGAAGAAAATAAACACAAAATACAGAAGACAATGCCAACCCAGAAAATAATAGACCTTGAAACCAACTGGCAGAGCCATGAGCTCGGTTGAGGACGTTGCGAGAACAACCCAATCGTCTCCACTTCCATTCTTCAAAATCGCAAAATCGATTCAAAGGGAACAAGTATTGCATTGACGTCTCTGTTAACTTGGGGGGTTTTAGGGGTGGTTTAAGGTCTACTTTTACGGTGAGGGTAAAATAGTAAAACAGACAAAGTGACGATACAAAATGAAAAAGAGAGCGCTTCAGTTGGTTAATAGAAGAACCCACCATACTCTTTCTGCTACAAATTAAGGAAAAAAGGAAAAGCTTGAAGAAAAAGTTGAGAAATTTATTTGCTACCGGTGGTGGTGGAAAAACAAGGGTAGTTTATCCAAGCTGTTTCATCCATAGATTCATAGAAACTGTGTTCTATCTGTGATAATTGAGATTTAGACTGATTTTATCTTTGTTCATTCACTTATTGGGTCCTCAAGTGATACGAAGAAGAAGAACAAGTGTGAAATTCTGCTGGGAAATGGGCTGTTTGCTTGGTTGACAACTTGGGAAGAAAGGTAAGGCAGATAAAATTTTGGGAATTAGTGTTATTTTCATTCCCTATTTACTGTCAATCTCAATTTTCAGTTGATGCCCAAACTTTCGTTTTTGGGATTTTGGTTTGATCACTGTCTCCTGCTTCTGCTGAACTGAATTACAAACAAAGGGTAATGATTTGAGTAATTATCTGTAAACCCACGATTCCAGTGTGTCAGACTTTGCTGAAGACCATAATAAATTGCACTGTTTGATTTCTTAAATTGTGGTTGTAATTTACAATTATCAATATCTTCTCAGCTAGGACAAATCTAGGCTTATCCTGCTATATCTGTATCACCCTCACCAACCGAAATGGAGGTGTCGGCACTCGGCGTTGGTGTCCAACATGTCCTCTGCTGCAACTCTGTTCCATTGATTCCCTCACTGACACCTTGGAGCACAGGACTGAATACTTCTCATGTCTGTTGTGCCTCAACTCTTGACAAGGAGCCCCTCCGCCGGCAGCCTGCCAACTCTGACACTAGGAGGGTCACAAGGCCTCACTCCAAGCAATATTTAGCTAGACAATCTGTAATTCTTCAAGTTCAACAGTCCTCTGACTTGGAATCTGCTCTTACGAGGTAGTTTCATTTTTTTTTTTTTCACTTTCTTCTATCTAATATTTCTTCTTTTTATGTAATGAAATTTGTATTGAACATGAACATTATGCGTTTAGTTGACATTTGAGTTTTGTAATTGGTAGCAACATCTGCTTGGTGGCTGCTTCTGTTTGAATTGCAAGTAATGCCGTGACTCTATTGTTTTGTTATTCTTTTTCTTCGTGGACATATGTACACAGTCTGTTCCATTAGCTAATTTCCTCGGTTTAATTATCAGGGTCCTGGATGGATATTTTTTTTAAATTTTTTTTTAATAAGAAATAGGTTTTTAGTTGATTAAAAGAAAAAAAAAATGCAAAGAATTTGACAAGATATGTTTTTATTTTATTATTTGATTATATATATATAATTTTTAAAATTTTCTATTTATGTTTTTATTAGTTTTTTACTTGGTTGCATGTCTGAAATATATGAATATGACCAACTCAAATTGACTTTACGGTTTCAGATTAGGTGGAAGTTTGAAGGTTCAAGACTTGAATGCCATAATACGCCATTTTGGGATGCTGAAAAGATGGCATGATCTTTCCCAGGTCTATGACTTGAAAAACTCTTTTGTTGTTATTTTTGAATATTGGATTTATTATGTTCTTCCAGTTGTTAATATGTTGATATGTTTCAATTGTTGCAGCTCTTTGAATGGATGCAACAGAATGGAAAAATTAGTGCATCGTCATATAGCAGCTATATAAAATTCATGGGAAAGAGCCTCAATCCCGTAAAAGCAATAGAAATTTACAATCGCATTCAAGATGAATCAACCAGAAAGAACGTTCACATATGCAATTCGGTTCTTGGTAGTCTGGTCAGAAGTGGCAAGTTTGATGGCAGTATTAAGTTATTTCACCAGATGAAGCAGGATGGCTTAACACCAGATGCTGTTACCTATAGTACGGTACGCATTTTAGTATTCATGTCACATTGGTTTAGACAAAAAAATTTCAATAGTAATGCAGAGCGGCACTCTGATAAAAACAAACAAATATAAACTACTATTTCACAGTGAAAAAGGTGTCAATTGACAAAATGATTGTGAACTTTTTTTAACTATTGAAAGTAAGGAGTTAACAGTTTACATAATTGAAGGAAATAAAAACAATCTAACACTCACCGACATGATAGATGGTTAATCTAAGAAGAGCTCCTTAGTTCTTCACGAAAGCTGTTATATATTAATTCATATATGAATGTTATCACTTTTATTCATCGACTTATCTCCACTTCTGAACTTCCCATTTTTCATCTGAGAAGTAAAAACTGTTTGAGACCTAAGTTTCTTATTTGTATATTCAACCTTTGTTATTTTTTTGCACTGCTATCCTTAGCTGCTTGCAGGTTGCATCAAATTCAAACACGGTTATTTGAAGGCATTAGAGCTAGTTCAAGAATTACAGAATAATGAGCTGCAGATGGACAGTGTAATTTATGGTACACTTTTGGCTATATGTGCTTCCAATAATAAATGGGAGGAAGCAGAAAGTTATTTTAAGCAGATGAAAGATGAAGGTCATATGCCAAATGAATTCCATTACAGCTCTTTGCTCAATGCTTACTCTATAAGTGGGAACTACAAAAAGGCTGATGATTTGGTGCAAGATATGAAATCTGCAGGGTTAGTACCTAATAAGGTTTGTTCATGTTCAACTACCACAATTGTTTCCTCTATGGGAGACTTGCCTGTTACTAATTGTTTCCATTTCTTATTTGTCAAATTGAAAGAGTTGCACTGAGGGACATATAAACAGTAATTCATATAGGTCGTCACAAGAGCATGGCTAAGATTTGGCAGCATAATATATATAAAATCAGTAAATATTTAGTCATTCACTCAGAGTCTGATCGTCTAAACTCCAAGAAAATTCTCATATTATATATGTAGGAGGGTGTAGAATCACACATTGGGAATGTAAACCTTGTATAGTAATATATAAATCTTGGGAAGACTTTTCTCAGATACGTAATATATACTCTAACGAGAGCCCTTTCTCTCACACTTGGAAAATAGGGTCAGAGTGAGGTTCTGGGAGGGTAGTTGGTTGGAGGAAGTTTCATTGCAACTATTGTTTCCCAGATTCTATAGGTTGCCTAAAACATCAGGAAAGTATTTCAAGATTTTTTGATACTTCTCAGTAACCTTTTCAGCAAAAAGTTTAGTGATATGGAGGTGGATGACCTCATTGTAATGTTAGGAAATTTGGAAGAGCATCGTTTGTGTCCTCCAAGAGCGGATTGAAGGAGCTGGGAGTTTAATAGGCTGAGGGATGTTTTCTTGCAAATCTTGCAACAATGTTTTGTGTAAAAAAGAGTCTTTCTTATCTCTCACCTTCTTCTGAGATCTGAAACTCAAGGCCCCTCCAGCAGTAATTATTTTGGCCTGATTGGTGGCTATTGGTCAGATCGTCACATGTGATCTTGTCCAAAGGATGAGGCCTTTTCTTTGCTTTTTGCGCTGATGCATATTATGTAAAGCTCCGGAGGAGAGTATGGATCATGCTTTCCTCCACTGCCCTTTTTGTTAAAAATTACGGAGGCTATTCTGTCTAGGGAAGTTAGAATCTGTTGACTCGTTTCAAAGGGGTTCTCTGATTTGCTGAGTGTTAGTTTTCCAGGCTTTGAGAAAATGAAAGAGAGCTAAACTCCTATGTGGCTGCTAATCAATGGCATTTTTGGGGCTTCTATCATGCAGCATAACAGATGGACTTTTCGAGGATTATAGGCCAGGGTGGGAGTGGAAGAGCTTTGGGATTGGGTGTGGTTCTGTGGGCATCCATTACTACTGACTGTAGCAACTATATCCTTTTGTATTATTATGCTTTTGTTAGCTGTAGTAGCGAGGATGTTCTTTGGGGTGTTTTCTTTTTGTCTCTGAGATCTTGTAGGTTCTTTCTGTTAGTCTTTAAATTCCTTGTTAGTTGTAGTGTCGAGGATGTCTGTCGGTTGTTTTGTTTTAGTAAAATGTCTTAGTTCTTGTTAACAAAAAAAATAATAATAAAAAACAATGAAAGCTTACAGAACAAATCATCACTTAGCACAGTTCATTGTGTCAATATCTGTCTATTCTGAAGGACATGATCTACTGGTTCAAATGGTTCTTCTATTTGGCAGTTGGGCACTATGTTGACATGAGGCACGTAGACATATGTAAATGTATCCATCTGTATTGGCTGTAAAGGTTGACAAACACTGAGCACAAGTTATACACTTGGTAGGGTGGCCTTTGTTGTGTTTTTTGGCTCATTGATACAATCTGGAAAAGTTAGGATGCAGAATTCAAATCCAAGTCTAAAAAGGAAAGAGGTTTGCGCGCAGTTTTTCTAAAAGTTCTAGGAAAGTTAGTCTTTCAAGTTCTATTAGGATTTGTATTATAGGCTTAGAAAGACTTAGTCTATTAGGATTAGGAATCCTAATCCCATGTTGTATCAGCAGCTTTTATGTCCTATAAATAGGAGCTGCAGTGGGTTTTCTAGGATTAAGACAGAGAGTGCAGAAAACTGAGTCAAGGTGATAGAGAGATAAGAACTAGTCTGAGGAGTTTGAGGGATCTGCAATAAGTACTTGTAAACACCTAAATTCTTCATAGTGCTAGTGAATCTCTCAAGAGAGATCACGCAGTGGACGTAGGCTAAAGTTTTGGCTGAACCACTATAAAACTGCTGTGTTTTGTTTCTGTTTTTTCAGTTAATCTATTTTCTGATTTTGCTTCAGTAAAACACAAAGATCCTAAAGGGGGCTTACACAATAGCCTTCATTTTAAGATATTAAATAATTAAGAATTCAGTCCACAGCACTGTAAATTATGATCTAAGATCAAAATGATCCTTGAGGTAAGAAATGCTTCGATAACAATCTACAAAACTATACCTTCAATATAGTTTTGTCATTAAGACATACGGGAGTAGTTCCCATGTGCACTTTTGTATTCGTGTTTTTTAAGTCTGCAGACATGAAATACTAGAGCATATGTCGTCTAAGTAGGTCAGGGTTCTTGGGAAATTTGGTAGCTAAATCTCCCCTCTGAATGAGATGATTTGCATCAAATCTTTTCCACCTTAAATGTCGTGAGTTTTGACTCTTTAACAAGACTTCCGAGATAGGTTTTGCAAATAACAAATCCCCTGTACTATTGTGTAGTAGGTCTCTTAAGTATCATATCGAGATAATACTAATGATAAAGTTTGTTGCATCACCAATATTTCTGAAAGTGTAAGCTACAAGGGCGAACACTAATTTATATCTAAATAGTTC
This sequence comes from Rosa persica, assembly GCA_025331145.1. Taxonomy (NCBI): domain Eukaryota; kingdom Viridiplantae; phylum Streptophyta; class Magnoliopsida; order Rosales; family Rosaceae; genus Rosa; species Rosa persica. The sequence goes on along the minus strand of WFKR01000007.1, from coordinate 32,539,241 downwards.
TCTCCATATGAGAGCCCACCATGTGGAATGCAACTTAAATGATTTGAACTCAATTATTGCTGTGACATGACACTTTGTTGGCTTACCAATATTCCCAATAGATTAAACATGTTAAGACGTGCAAGCGAAAAATAATTTTGTATGCTAAGTTTCCAACAGTGTGGATTACTAAAATCTGACAGCATCATTTACCTGTTCATTTGTTGATTGATAAAATCTTGGTTGTGTTTTAGGTGCAAAGGTAAATGTAGAGGAATTAGCCTGTGTGATCGATATTTTATTTAGATGTTTTTTCGGATCTGGTGTACAAGTGGTTAAGTAAAGCTTACGTTAGAAATAATACAATGGGCCACGATATTGGTGTTTCAGTTTTTAACTACTAATATCCTGGTATCCTGATCTAGTCACAATGTTCACCTATTCTTGCTAAATTGTTTTAGTTGATTTCATCAATTTGGTAATATGTTTCCTGTTCATACTGCAAATCCTTGCAGGTTGTTTTGACGACTTTATTGAAGGCTTATGTCAGAGGTGGGTTGTTTGAAAAATCAAGAGAATTATTAGCTGAACTGGAAGCTTTGGGATATGCTGAAGATGAGGTATAGTAAAACCTTTGCCTCATTTTTATTAGCCTGAAATCCAGGACATTTCTACTTTGCCATGATTCTATGGTTCTGTGCTATTTTGGTAATAATTTCTCATTGGAAGGAGTGATTCAGAGACAAATAGGATTTGCTTTTTTTTTTTTTTTTCCATTTTCTTTTCCTTTGGTTAGTAACCAAAATTATGAATTATTCAATCTCTTCTAGATAACATCTGCAAGGGTTCGGTACAGATCCTTGTGAAACCATTTTTGTTTGCTTTCACAGATGTATTAATTTTTGTCTCATTTCCTTGAGTTATCTACCAAATAATTGGTAAAGTTGCATTGGATAAATTCTTCTGGCATTCTCTTTAAATATTTCCTTACCTTAAATCCCAATGATCCGTTGTTTTCTAAATTATGTGACACTAGCTTGTAATCTTTTTCTTGTTGAAGTTTTAGCTAGTGTAATGTTTGCTTGTGAAATATTGGACCACCATGCTGCTATCATATGTTTAGGAACTTCATTTGTTTATATATTTCCTCTGTAACATTTGCACCTGTGATTTATCATGAGCTGATCCCATTAACTTGACCCAAAGATCGGTGGAAAACTTTTAAAATTGATCACCATGATTATTGAGGCTTTTGTAAGGTTGTTGTTCTTTTTTGATAAGAATACTTTTGTTTTTCTTGGAAAATTTTCTATGCATCAATTATTAGGTGCATTGATTTAGTTCGCTATTGAAAATTCTTTTTTTATTTTCTTCTTTAGCTCATCCAATTACATTTATTTGTAGATGCCATATTGTCTATTGATGGATGCCCTTGCTAAGGCTGGGCGTTTACAAGATGCTAAATTGGTTTTTGATGAAATGAAGGAAAAATCCATACGATCAGGTATCTTTCAACTTTTAACAGAGACGAACCCTCAGAGCAAGCTATCTGTTATTTTGATATGCATATTATTATTACTTTTAACACACAGGACACTGAAAGCCATAAAAATACTAATGGAATTGTTGTCTTCAAAACTATGTATGGTTATGAACCATGTGAAAGGTGCTGTGTATTTTTGTCTTCTTCTATTCCTGGTGTTAATTCATACTCTGAAGAAGAAATCCTTCATTATTTGTATTGTCTCTACAGATGCTCTGCACAAATTACTTGCTCTTACATAGCCTTGTTAACAGATAGTTACTTGCTCTTACCTAGCCTCGTTAACAGATAACTTGCTTATGAATCCCTATTCTGTAACAATAAGTGGCATCCACAAGTAGCATAAATATATATGGAGCTTTAAGAAATAAAGTTGATTTTTCCTGCAGAACCTTCCTTCCTATGCAGAAGTTTAATTTTGCACATAGTGCTGCAACTTTATTATTTTTCCCCACTTGCAGATGGATATTCCTACAGTATCATGATTTCTGCTTTCTGCCGAGGTGGGCTTGTTGATGATGCAAAGCAGTTGGCTAAGGATTTTGAAAGAATTTATGACAAATATGATTTGGTTATGTTGAATACAATGATCTGTGCCTATTGCAGAGCAGGTGAAATGGATAGTGTAATGGAAATGCTGAGAAAAATGGATGAGTTAAAAATCATACCTGATAATAATACCTTCCATATTCTAATAAAGTACTTTTGTAAGGAGAAGTTATACATGCTTGCTTATAAGACCATGGAGGACATGCACAACAAAGGCTACCCACCAGATGAGGTATTATATTCTTTTGAGATGCATCTTGTTGATAATACCTCTTGAACAGTGCCTTTTTGCTTTTGTTTTTTTTTAATAATTGAGAGAAAAACAAAGGAATGGCCTTCAGAAAAAATAGGGATGATGAAACCATTGATAGAATGTTACAAAGCCATTTGTTTATATAAAAATGAAATATCAGAATCCGTTGTGGTGTAAAGATTATGTAAGAACTTCTATTTTTCAAGTATATGATTTGGTCCGAAAACACCAGACTAAATACTATGTTGTACTGCAGGAACTTTGTTCCTCCTTAATGTTTCATCTTGGTCAGATAAGAGCATATTCAGAAGCATACTCTATTTACAATATGCTAAGGTATAGTAAGCGAACCATGTGCAAGGCCCTTCATGAGAAGATTCTACACATTCTAGTAGCAGGAAGGCTTCTCAAAGATGCCTATGTAGTAGTCAAGGTTAGCTAGTGTCTTAAATCAAGTTTCTTCTTGTCTAACCTATAATTGTTTGTCTCAACCTTTTTAACTTTTTATTTTTAAAATTTTAGTTTAATTTTTTTTTTTTCTTTTGGTCAGGATAATCCGGGGTTGATTTCTAAGCCTGCTACAATGAAATTTGCAACTGCATTTATGAAATTGGGAAATATCAACTTGATAAATGATGTTTTGAAGGCAATTGATGGTTCTGGTTGCAAGATTGATCAGGTAAACTATTACGGGTGTTAATAAATTGGAGCATTATTTTTCTCTTGAACAAACTTGCATGCATATTTAGAACAACTATTAGGGATGGACACATTTGTGGTAGTTTGAGCGACAAACCTCAAGCCTGCCTTGCTGCCTTGTTGACAGTTTTGGTGGAACCATGGAATGTATTGCTAATCCAAATTAACAGATACATTGAGAGAGTAGGGTCAAAATAGCCTCACTTTTCAGAAAAAAAGGAAGTCTTTTCCTCGCTCAACTAAGGAGCAAATAGCTAAAATTGGCAAGAGAGAACTGTTGGATTTTGGTAAATCGTCTTCCAAGAAATGAGACGAGCAAAATACTAAAGAAAATTCCCTTCTTGAGTATAGTCTTTGTGCGGGTGCAATTCTAGAAATGATTTCAGGATTACAGGTTACTTTGTAATTAATTAACTCAAATATGAGGTTTGGGCATATACCTCAGGCTCACACTGTTACTTGCATGTGCCCTAGGGTTCTGTTAGAGTACGGCGAGGATTACGGATAATAAAAATAATGTGACAACTGATGTCACCCTCCATATAGTAGGATCCCTGGAGGGAAGGAAAATGAGCCTTTCCTCATTTCCACTTGTTTGAATTAACAGGCTAGCTGGTGAGGGTTTGTCTTGGACTTATTTATTCATGTACTCTCTCGATTTTCTGGGCTACAAGTGTTGCTGCTTGCACATGCCTTTGTGGGCGTGTGACTATCTTTGCACTCATCTGGAATCTTATTCAATGGAAGATTTCTCTTACTACCTCTCTTTTGTTTTTGTTTTGGTTTTTTTGTTTGTTTGTTTGTTTTTTTTTTTTTAATAAATGTTTTTGTACTTTTGATGAGAAAGGAAAATATTTCTTGAAGAGAAATAGTTGAGCCTGACCGCTGAGAATAAGGGCTGTAGAAAAGTAGACCTTGTAGAAACTCTATGTTTCATCCTCTATGGAAGCTTTTCATCTACCTCTTTTGTTTCTGCATCCCACAGGGAATATTTCAGATGGCCATATCACGTTATATTTCGGACCCTGACAAGAAGGACCTGCTTCTTCAGTTACTACAGTGGATGCCGGGACAAAGTTATACTGTGGATTCATCTACAAGAAACCTAATACTGAAAAACTCTCACTTATTTGGTCGCCAGCACATTGCCGAGATGCTATCAAAGCAGCATATGATATCAAAAGCTTCAAAATCTACTAAAGATAAGTGAGTTGGAAACTGTGCAATTCCAGGTACCTTCCACCATGGTTGGTTCAGCACTCGGTGAAATTTCTTTTTTTTGTTGGATGCTTGTAGAGCTTCACACTAGGTCACTAACAGTATAATCAGTCTGCTGCTTGGCTTATTGAAATCTAAGCTTCCTAAACTGGTTTAGGGCATATTAACCCCATGTATAGTGCTAGATTGTATTATTTTAGATTATATAGCCTTGCATGCATGTAATCAGAGACTGGAACTAATTGCTAGTCTTTTGCTATAGAAACTGGCTCATCTTTATCTTCTTTTGTTAAGACAATTTCGCACATTTGACTTTAAGCAGGTTTTCACATTTGAAGAATTGAAAGTGTTGTTGATTACCATACCTGATGGAAGGGTTTGCTCAAGTATAAGTTGTAATGGCATTTTGGTTCACAACAATTGTCCTCTGAATGGTATTTGGTACTGGAAATGTGAAAGATTACTCGCTGATAAAATCTAATATCATTTTGCGTCAAATCACCTCAGTATACTGACATGGTTTGATGAAAGAATAATAAGTGTTATGAGAAGCTTATATTAATTGTCGAACGAAGAGAAAATTAAAGAACATCCTTATTGGTACATTGTATATATTGAGTTACCTTGCTAAATCTCAGTGGACTGGTGCTATTAGTTTGGGATCTCATCTTCAGTAATAGGATACAAATTGATGCTCTCTGACCATGCGTTTCTTTTTGTTGGATCAACATCTGAAATGCATTTCCAAATTGCACTGTTACACTTGAAGCCACTTCCAAATGCAATTTGCCAAACTTTGTTTCCTCTCTTCACCCTTCCTTTTGTTTCCAAATAGCAAAGCTCATACCAGATTGAAGAAGATGATGTGTTTCCAAATCTATGTAATGTCATTCTTGAAGCTTCTCCATCTTCCTTGTGCAGTTTCAGACTATGCTCTATGCCATCGATCACTGCTCTTCCACCAGCATGTATACAGAAATGTTGGATCGCCTTCTTGAAATTTGGCACATAAACTCCCTTTCTTGGCAAAAACAAGAGTTTCTTACGGATCATGGACCATGCGAACCGAAGCTGCTCGGAGTATGGTAGCACAAGTGGCCCCAGAGATGATATGTTTGTTTTTAGAGCTTTTGCTGCCACACTTAGTAGGGCTCTTGATAGTGAGACCCCTTCAACTCCATCTTCATCTGATTTCTGGAAAACAGATTGGTATGCTTCGTCATCCGAACCAATGTGGGTTCGAACAAGATGCTCAAGCTCGTACTTTGCCATTCCCTTGTCCTGCTTCCTATTCGATAGTAGAATAGCAGCTCCTCCCATCCGAAACAAGATGTTTGGAAGAAGCATTGATTTTTTCTTACCCGCATAGCCATTGGGGGTTACAGCTTCCATGCTGAGGACTAATGCCAATGAGTTTTTGTAAACTTTGAGAAGATCATTGGCCAAACAAATTGACAAGATTCCAGCACTGCAGCCCATTCCACTGAGGTCGACGCTCTTTATGTTGCTTCGAAATCCAAACTTGTTTATGATCATAGAACTAATGGATGGTGTTGAGCAGAAAATGCTGCAGTTTGACACAAGAATATCAATGCTTTTAGGATCTACTTTGTGCTTAGAAAGAAGGTCTTCAACAACAGTGAAGAGAACCATTTCAACTTCTTTTCGAGTATCATCCAAAGACCCACGAGGCGGGATCTCATGCAGTGAAGTAGGCATGCAAGTCTCTGAACCAATGCCTGATCTTTCCAATACCTTGACTTGGAAGTCGATACCCTCTCTGCCATTGACGTTAGACAGCTCCGCATGTTCGATGAAGTGCGACTTTGGAACCCGCAATCTACCAGGAGGCAGATAGCAATCGAAATCAATTAGATATATCCTCTTGGATCTGAATTTTAAAAGGAGAACTGCAATGATCAAAGTGGTTCCAGCTAACAAATGAGTAAAGGAAATCGGAAATGATTCTGTAGTGACAGATGAGAATGGTCGAAGCAGCCAAGTCTCCATGTCAAATTTGGAATGCTTTTGTTTTCATATTTTTGTTCATGTATCCATAGACGGTTGCATTCCAATTCCACAGGTATAGGCAATCTTTAGTTTGTTAGTCTGTTTGAACACATAATATTCATGCGCAGATCAACCTGATAACATCCAGTTTGTGTGATATACTGCGATTTCGTCTTCTTTTTAGCTAGCTATATATAAATGTTGATCTATTGCTTTAGCATATATAGATACATTTGTATAATAAACTACTAACCAAAAGAAAAAAAAAGTAATTTCCTGGAGTTATTCAAAAATCTTCAGGGCTTGAACGGATACTACAAGTTCATCACCTCGAACAATGGCCAAGGCCTGTAAAACATAACACCATCCATTAGTTCTAGTACTATAGAAACATATAGAAGCAATTTACTGGCTCAACGTTCCATTCGTACTGTTGATTTTCTTTTCTTTTGTGTTATAAAGAATCTAAAGTAATTTCAGTTAAATTAAATACGGTAGAAAAGTGTATGTGTTGTAGTATAAATGTATTATAGTATAAATGTCTATATCATGTAATAGGTACTTGAGTGTATAGATATAGTACTTGAGTGTATAAATGTAGGTATGAAGACTTGTGTGGCATAAAGCTTGTAAAGAGGCAACAAGCATGACAATTATCATCATTGAAACAACCATGTGGAGTTGCAGCCATAATGATCATGGTTAGCAAATTGGTTTTCTCTTAGAGCATTCACACTATAATGTATTCCTATAAATACCCTCTTTTGTGAGAAGAATAAACACACATTACTCTCTATTCTTTGCATCTAAATTCTCTCCCTCTCTCTGTTAATTTACGTTTATACTTAAACACGTTATCAACACGATATTGCTCTAGGATTTGAATTGCAAATTGACAAGAGAAGAGGAAGTTCATCATTCAAAGCTGTTCAGCACGCTCGTTCCTGTGCAGATCAGCCTGCTTGCAGACCCCAAAGCGTCTTGTTTGGGACCTCTAATCAAAATACTTTCTTCATCAACGTTGTTCATCTCTGTCTCTTCTATTTGACCTCCAAATTTCAGCCCTGTTGGAGTCGTTTTGAGACCTGTACACCATTCGAAGTGGGAGTTGTTCAGCATGCTCGTTCTTGTACAGATGAGCCTGCTTGCACGTCTAGAAACGTCTTTTTTGGGACCTCTAATCAAAATCCTTTCTTCATCAACGTTGTTCATCTCTGTATCTTCTATTTGATCTCCAAATTTCAGCCTTGTTGGAGCCGTTTTGAGACCTGTACACCATTTGAAGTCGGATCTGTTCAGAAGCGAATTTGCTCCTAATTTCAACAAGATGTCGAATGAACCTAGACTCGACTTTCAAATGTTTGACTCAACATGCTCAGAAAACCATAACTGGATAATCGATGTTGAGAACCATCTCACTTCAAGAGGGATATTGCCTATAATCCAGGCACCTAACGCTGGTCTTGTGTTCCAATGAACACCCACAAAGCATGCACAAGTAATTATCTTGATGCAATGCCATATGGACAAAGCACTCAGATTAGAGTACATGTCAATCAAATATGTAAGAGACCTATGGGGAGCTCTAGAAGATTCAGTGGAACAATATCCAAGATTCCCTCCTTCTTGACTTGAAGATTCAGTGGAACAATACGCTTCTCCGACTTCAAGTATGTTGTTGAATACAATTCAGAACCTCTTCGCCTCAAAGCCATGTTGAGGTTCTATGAAAAGCCTCTCACAGAAGAAGAACTAATTGAGAAGACTCTCTCCACCTTCCCCGACACAGCACTTTTGCTATCAAAGCAATATCGCACTGAAGTCAATGCAGGACGAATTACGAGGTTTAATGAGCTCATCAATGTTATGTCGGTAGCTGAAAAACAAGACAACATGCTCGTAAATAATTATAATTCAAGGCCCATTGGAACCAAGAGCGTTCGAGAGACGAATTATAATGCACCCAAAAGAGGGCGCAAGGAGTGGTACCTTAATAACAGGGGACATGAAGGACAAATTGGTCCATATAACCGCCCCAATAAGGAAGGAAACCGCAACTTTAGAGTAGACATACGTGATGACAACTCCACATGTGGGAGAGGTGGATATGGCAACACTGGCCGTGGAGGTAGTGCTATGGGCCATGGAGGTCGCACCATGAGCCGTGGTAGTAGCAGCAACCCTCCTAGGGATATCTACAACGTGCACCACCTTCACCTCAAATGAAGGGAGGTAACCACAATGACATGTGTCATCGACGTGGATCAATTGAGCATTGGTTCAAGCAATGCTATGCAAGTATCCAACTAGTTGCAAGCTACAAGGAGTATAGACAATTGAGGGACCAAGAGATCTGCCTTGCCGAAGATGAAGATGGTGAAGATGTCAATCTCACCATTGAGGATTTCAAAGCCGGAAATGAAGTGCACGAGGATGCCGCAGACTTTAATTAGAATAGTCCTTTCTATTTTCCAAGAATAACAAATGTACCTTAGTCCATAAATAAGAATTGTATTAACTCTTTCTCATGTGACGCATCAAATGAAGTATGATGTCTAGTAAAGTAATTGAGATAGTGGTACTTAAGCGAGCCTCGCTCCACCAACATCTCTCTCTACTTTCCTGGTCATATTCATTGGAGTTACCAAACGGATTGAGTAACTACAATTTGTCTAAGTTTGATTTTATTTTAGAATAGACTTTGGAAACTTTGATGTAATCATTGACTATTTTCCTTATTAATAAACTGTCGCATTATTATTCAATGTCATGGTCATGTGTTAAATTCCGAACTTTATTATCTTTCAGTATGTTTTCCAGAGAGTTGAAATGCCTTCTTGATAATGGCACCAAACTCTATATGCTCCAAGGGCTGGAAAAACCCTATTGAGTTTTAAAGATATAAGAGCCAATGGTTTTCATGTGGAAACACATTGTGAGAATGGACAAGAGTTCCTTTGCATCACCTCTAATGACTATGGAAATAAACGAGTATTAGAGAAACTTATGTGTCACTCTAGTGGATTGTATGCAACCACTATTAGAGTCATTGAATCCAACCATGTTATGAAAGATAATTTATGGGATTCGACACATATAGGCTTTGGAATGACTGTTTGGGACATTCAGGTCGTGATATGATGATCCTTATATTAAAGACTTCACATGGACATCCATTCTTCAAAACAAAAAGAAGTACGAACCAAAGATTGGTCCAAGGAGTTACTTCTAAAGCCTATCATTCGTTTTGCAAAGCTTGCTCTTTAGCAAAGGTAGGATCGAGACCATCCTATGCAAAAGACACTAAAGAAAATATATCATTCTTGCAAAGAATCCAAGGTGATATTTGTGGACCTATTCAACCAACTTGCGGACGTTTGAATATCTCATTATGTTGGTTGACACGCAAACACGTTGATTACGTGTTGTGCCATTGTCCATCTGTAAATGCTGCTTATGATATACTCCTAGCAGATATCATATGACAACAGGCTAACTCCCCGGATCATCCTATTCAGTCAATTGGGTTTGACTATGCTAGAGAGTTTACATCGAAGACTTTCGATGATAATTGCAATGGGACTGATGTTGGACATCACATTCTCATATACACACCCAAATGATCTCGCAGAAATAACTACGATGGTAGCTCGGACATTGGTAATGCACACCAATCTCCTTATATCCGCTTGGGTTATACAATATTGCATGCAACTATGCTAATTAGTATATGACCTACCGCCACTCAATGTATCTCTGCGTTACAGCTAGTAACTGGGTACAAGTATTTTGTACTTACGCACATTCGAGTGAGCCATTTACGTGCCAATTGTGCTGCCACAGTGCACTATGATAGGTCTTTACAAACGAATGAGTAACTCAGTTGGATTTGAGACTCCAACAATCATCCGCCACTTAATGCCCTTGCAAGGCGATCTCCTTGCCTTTAGATTTATAGATGCCACTTTGATGAGACAGTCTTCTCGTCGTTAGGGGGAGAAGAACACAAATGTTCAGCAGGAAAGACAAGAATTGTCATGGTCTGTCCCCATTATGTCTTATCTCGATCCCTATTAAAGTGATGATATCACACACATTTGCTGTAAATATGTTTGTAAGGAAAGACATCCCTATAAGAGGACGTAGCGCCACCCTACATGGAGGTACGCAGGGCGCCAACGCCATAGAGAGTGGTACTCTGGGGTTACAGGCCATGACCCCAGCTAGGATGCGTAGGAAGCCCGTGGATTCGAAGGATACTTTGACACAAACCAATCCTTGGATCATCAACACTCAAAATCCATCTCATGAGTATCTTTCGGATCATGGTTATCGTTGGGGGACGCCTCAACGTCAGAACCTATTCATGAGAATATAGAGCTCTATGAAAATTACACTAGCGTACATGAGACGTGGGATAGAAACTCCATCATAATTGATGATGTAGTTGCGTATTTTGTTGCGCATGAGTTTGTTAAGTCCAATGATATCGAACCATACTCCGTTGAGCATGAATACCAATGTAGATAAACTTGGCCTAAATGGAAAGATGCGATCCAAATTAAGTTGGATTCTCTAACGAAGAGGAATGTTTTTGAGCCAGTGATGCAAACACCTCCTTACATAAAACCTATTGACTAAAGGGACTTTGTTAGAAAGCGTGTTGAGAAAAAGAGATGCAATCTCGCCTTATGGCGCAAGGCTTCTCACAAAACTCCCTGGAATTGACTACGAAGAGACATATTCTCTCGTAATGGATGTCATTGCATTCCACTACTCTGTCAGTTTGGTAGTTTCCGAATAACTGAACATACAGATTATAAATGTGGTCACTACGTATCTCTATGGGGATCTAGATACGGAATATACATGAAAGTTTATGGTGAAATTTATTTACCCAAGTCAAGTGGCTCTAGACCACGGAGCGCGTTTGCAAGAAGTTGAAAAGCTCACTAAAGTGACTACTTGATTGGGAAGGGATATGCCCGCGCGTTTCCATGCCAAGTTTTGGATTCTATCGCGGTTCATATTGGATATGATCTTCATTAGAAGCCCTTCAAGAGTTAAGGGAAACCGCTGAACACTTGAAATCTGAGTTTGAGATGAATGATTTTGGGAGAACACGATTATGCCTCAGTTTGGAACTTGAGCACCGTGTTGATAGATGCTTAGGCATTTTGACAAGGTCAAGCCTTCAAGCACCTCATGATCGTTCGTAGTCTTGACCTTGAAAATGATCCTCTTCGTTTGAAGGATGATGACGAAGATGTGCTAGAGGCAGAAGTGCTTTACTCAAGTACAATATGTGCATTATTGTACTTGGCTCAATGCACAAGACTGAACATCTCATTTTGCCATGATCTTGTTAGCTAAGGTATAGCTCTGCGCCAACGCAACGCCATTGGATTGGTGAAAAAAAATATCCAACGCTATTGAGATGTACGATCGATATGGGCTTGTTCTATCCCTACATAGAGATGATGAATTAGGACTCATCACACACCAGAAAAGCTGCCAACGCTGGCCTGCGTTTTCTATCCCCACCCCAAAACGACATAAGTGATTTGGAAAGGTTTTTGCTGATGTTGCGTATCTCCTTGACCCATACAAAGGTCTTCCCAGACCTGGTAAGTGTTCACCATGGGTAAGACCGCGATATCTTAGAGGTCTACAGACTAGACCTTAGTCGCTATATCTTCGAACAAATGCAGAGATTATTGCTCTTCACGAAGTGGTTCATGAATGTATAAGGATTGGATCCATAGTTGTGCATGTTCGAAAAGTTATGGTTTAAAGTCTACCACAGATGAGCCTACAAGCATTTAAGATAATGCTGCTTGTTTTGAACAAATGAAGCAAGACTACATCAAAAGCGACAAACACCAAGCATAATCAGCAATAACAAGACTCTCCTCAAAGATCAATCGGGGGGGGGGGGGGGGTCGACATATATGGTCTCGAAACGTGAATGGTGTGTTGTGCTATTTTTCCCTTTCGACCGAGGTTATTTTTGTCCTACTGGGTTTTTGTTACTCGACAAGGTTTTTAATGAGGCAACGAGAGAAGCACCACGTTTGGGCGACACAAGGGGGAGTATCGAGAAACATACTCCACACTCAATGCGCGTTGTGCTCTTTTTCTCTTTCGACAAGATTGTTTTTTCCCACAGGGTTTTTATTACTTGGGAAAGTTTTTAACGAGGCAACTTAGAAGCGCACGGCCTAGACAATACTATTGACATGAAATATCTAAGATGGAGTTTTGTAGTATATATGTATTATAGTATAAATGTCTATATCATGTAATATGTACTTGAGTGTATAGATGTAAGTATGAAGATTTGTGTGGCATAAGGCTTGTAAAGAGGCAACAAACATGGCAATTATCATCATTGAAACAATCATGTGGAGTTGCAGCCATGATGATCATGGTTACCAAATTGGTTTTCTCTTAAAGCATTCACACTACAATGTATTCCTATAAATACCCTCTTTTGTGAGAAGAATAAACACATATTACTCTCCATTCTTTGCATCTAAATTCTCTCGCTCTCTCTGTTAATTTACGTTTATACTTAAATAGTATGCAAATTAAAAATCATATGAATAAATGAAAAAGTCTAAACTAGCAAAAGGAAATTGCTCCTCACAGAGGCTTAGAGTCCAATTATAGTTGTGTTCTCGAGAGTGACTTGAGCTTGTAAACACTTTTAACAAATTCATTAATTTCCCTTGTTTATGTGGCTCACTTTGAGATCATGAATTCATGATCAGTTCATTATGGTAATTTGTCTGAATACATTTGTTTTCACATTTTACTCTTGGGAAGAAGAAAAAAAACAGCCATTTGAATATCAATTGGGATTGGAAAATGTTTAAATAAAGGGGTATGATGAATATGAGATGTAAAAGCTAGATAACAACTGTGTTTTATTTGCATTACCTCGCTTATTGAAAGTTTGTGATCTGAATCAACATTTAGGCAGCGCAATGCAGCATGGGCCATCTGACGTACCAATCTACCGTCACCAGCACTTTCTGTCGCTCGGCAGTCCATTACGTTCCCAAGCGCACCATTTTCTAGAAGTGGCAATGCCTGTTATGGAAAAGACCAAATACTTGCTCTTCTAAGCAAATTTGTACTTTAAGTTGCTCCAGGACAAATGAGAGGAACCACTAGCTTTACATTGTCCCAGAGATCTTACCCAGTCAATCATGGACTGATCCTTCCCTTGGTTTGGAAAGCTACATGCACTTTTTCCTGTAATAAGCTCCAGGAGGAATTTCCCATATCCTCGCACATCTACAAAAAGGCGCTCGTCTTCTTCGAAATTTGAGCATCTTTTAAACATCACACAGCAGATAAAATGATAAGCCATCATACCAGCATGATCAAGTGTTTTGTTTTGTTTTGTTATTTAGTTTTGGCAGAAAGAAAAAAGGATTACACTTATATTTCAATCATATAAGTTCTCTTACCTGGAAATCAAATCTTCATCACGGGGAACACCTTCAGCAAGCCATTCAGCAGTTGTGAAACTGGAAAGCTTCAGTAACAGACAAAGCCAATTATTCAGTGACAGGAGAGACAACAAATATAAATAAATTATGGAGAATCCCAGATAGATTTTTCAATTGGCTTCAATAAGCATCAGATCAATCTGGTGCAACGTCTTCTCTTAAAGCAGTGCAAGTCTTTCCATAAGCATAATTCCAAATAGCAACAAATTGATGGTGGATGGTGAGTAGTAAGAAATTGAATTGTTCGTGATGCTATCACGAAATTTTTAGTTGCTGTGATTCTTTGAACTGTTATTTAAGAAAGAAAAAAGAGTGCGGTGCACAATTTGTTTTAAACAAAAAAGAAAAAGGGAAGTATGAAGTCCTTGAAGTTCAATCTGACTGCAATTTATATAAGTTCATAATTTACCCATATTGTTGTTCCCATATAGGTATGTGGAGCATCAGAACTCACCATTGCAGAGTAATCATGAGAAAGTGCAACACTACATGAACAAACAGATTTGTGAACAATAGAACCATCAGCACATTCCTCATGAAGATAGCGCAAGCTTCCGCCTATCTCTAGAGCAATATACCACCTTGCTTTCCACCCCAGCTTCTGAGCCAATTCCTCGACTACAAATGATAGACCTCAGTTAGATACTAACAAAACTGAATTTTTAGTCCAGAGACTCCCGACTGAAAAACCTTAGGATGAAGCCTTTAAATATTTTATGTTCTAGTAATAATTATAGCAGTAAGAAAGCAAGGCCTATATAGCTTCACTTTGCTCTCACCAAAAAAACAAAAAAAAAAACTATCGAGATATGGTTTCATGCTGAAGACAACACTCATTGATTATGTGAGAGTAGTCGATGGGGCATGGACATTATGTGAAGACTTCAGACAAATAGGACGCACAAGGAATATGAGATGAGGTAATTTCATGACTCAGGTTCATCAGAATGAAGCTGTATGACACGGATGCCTTGCCTGCAAGATCAAGCTACCAGTACCACTAGTCGTCTCTTAGGTTTTCACTTTCCACAGGGGTCCATAAATTTCTTATACAGAAGCATTATTGCCTCGTGAATGCAATGTATTCGTTAACCAACATGGGTATGTGTAAGTTCATCTTTGCAAAATACTAATATACTGTCGTAATTAAACTAAACCTTTTAAAAGCAGTATGCATTAGAAAGTATCTTTTGCAGATAGTGGTAACTCAATTAGAAAAGTCGTCGTTCTTACTTCGCAAGTTGTATTCCATGTTACCCAAACATGGAAAGTCAAAGATCAAGTATGTAGCAGCACCAGTGTAGCAGTACCCTACAAGGTTCATGATATTGCGGTGACATACCCGAGAAAGGATCACTAGCATTGACCAGAAGCATTTATTTACTTCTTCATAAGACTTGACTAAAACAGTTGTGTCTTGCAATATTCCTTGGTAAACTTGCAAGCCCTCCATTTCTTTTGATATATAGTCATCGGCAAAGCCATTTGTTATCACTTCAATTTCATTAAGCGAAAATACTCGAGGGAAGCCAGTTCTCCAAGACATTGGGTAGCAACAAGGATTTTGACGATGAGGTGCGGGTGCATGTGACTTTCTTAATTGATCAGGACTTAAACTTTTAGTAGGCACTTCCATAGGATTGTCTGTAGGAGCTGAATTGTAACTTTCTTCAGAATTTCCAGGAAAGATGTCAGGTGGGGTAGCTTCTGACAGCATCAAGGTAGCGAAATCTTTACCCTTCATTACCGCAATGTTGCAGCTTACATGTCCCCGTAGAAAAAGTTGGGATTTCCTGAAGTGACTGGCAAGCCAAACTACAATAGTCAGAAAAATGAGCACAATGTGAAGAAGGAAAACTGAGAATACATGAAGTTTCAAACTCACTGCAAACCTTCTATGTAGAGCACAAAATGTAAGTATGTAACCCGGTTTATTACATGAGAGACAGAAAACATGAACTCAATTAAAATCCTAAGCGATTTTTGAAGACTGCAAGTAATAAGATTTGACCCAAATTATGGGGGACTTGCAAAAACATCATAACTCTGTTCCATACCTCTCCCTTATCATGCTCTATATTGAATGCTATAATCTCTCTCTGATTCTTCATTTGCCATTTTAAACTATGATAGCATGGCAGTTCATTGGTTCCAAATTTACTGATTCCACTTAGTAGTGAAGAGTAGAAGCATATGAAGTAACTGATTAGTAGTGAAGAGTAGAAGCATATGAAGTAACTGATTTTCATTGGCTCTGTGAAATGCTTGCCCAACTTTGTTATATAGCATGGAGTGCCGTGAGATTATACCTGTCCAATACGATCCACCGGGTATTAAGGTTTTGTGCTTCCTTAATTGCCAATCTCGCAGGACAATACCCCGCCGCAAATTTAAGTTGAAACTTCACCTGCACACCACAACAGGTACTTAAAAAGTATGCATTACATTGCCAAAACTTATACTGGCATGTAGTAGTTACAATCACCAACATCATTGCTTTGGCATTGGCGCCTTATAGTTTGGAGGCTAATCTGGTACTCTCCTCTCCTTTTCTCGTATGTCTCTTTAAGCTCGATAGAATCCAGTTCCTCGTGGTCAACCATTCCTGATCTCTCGCCTGCAAAACAGACGCTCTATTAGGAATTACATCAAACACATTGGGGTGTCACATTAGGTAACAAAAATGCTTTTGGAACTCGTGAAAGGAAATTACAATGGCTGGTGGCTAAGAGAAAATTGAAGGAGGGAAAGCAGGAGTGCTTCTTGGGTTGTTCGAGTTGGTCATCGTGCAAAACTCCCAAGACAAGGAGGATGTCTCCTGGACGAACCAAGTATCTGAAGGCCCATTCCACTGTTTCCAAGTTTTCCTTGCTCCTTTTTGCGTCCACAGCCACAATCACGGCCTCTCTCGACTCAGTTCTCATATCTGTGGTACTCTGGTACTTGAAGTCTTGTTGTAATGAAGATGATGATGATTCTGGGTGGAGCCAAAATGTGATAACGACGAGGGTTTTGGCTGGGTTTGTGAATGGTGTAGAGTTTCTTGGGGTTGTTTCATAGCCGATACCGCCATGAACAGCTTAGCTTCCAAGGTGGTTGAACAAGGGGGAGTGTAGTTATTATCGTTACGCTGATGTGAGCTTTTTGTTTGTCTGCGATGATGATTCATTGAAGAAAACAAAGTATACCTTTTACTCTGTTGCACGACTCTCTTGGGTGACCAATTACAACCGCCTATGTTTGTTTTTTGACTCATCAATCTCAAGGAAAAACAGAAGTTGCTCATCAAATGTGGGTGCTAGCGTCACCACAAGAGGCCGCGGGGGGTGCGTCCCTGTCTTTGATGAGATCAAAGTGCCAGTTGATTTTATACTAGAAAATGTGCATGCGTTTTGCTGCGGGACTTATTATTATTACAATTACATTATTATGCATCATTCGAATAATCAAATTTTATTCAACTAATGTTAGTGGTGGAAATTATTTGGCAGAGTAATTGCTTGTGTAGACAATAATATTGTTGATCTCATAACATCACTTAGTAGAATCTTTATGCAAACTGATTTGAATTTATTAATTATGGTGGAGAAATCGGAGTAGCTGTACTTGACCTTACCAACCACCTTTTGAGGCCAAGTACACATTACCTAAATTTCTTTACCACAATCAATAAGTTCAAATGAAACTTGGTGTGTGAGAACTCTCTGATGGAAGTTGGCCTGAACATATTGAGCCAATCAAAAAGCACATTGAGACTTGTTTTGTGTAAGACTTTAGTGGCTTCGTGTTGCACATCTTTTTGCTGGATATAAGTTGGCTTATGATCAAAGATGTTTTCTCCAAAGTGGTTGTTTTGGCTGCGATGATATGGAAGTATTATCAAAGATGTTATACAGTATGAAATGTTATAAGCAGGAAAAATGATGGTGAGGTCTCAAGTATTTTTCCAAAATCACAATATCAGTGAATAAAAACAAATGAGCAAAACCCAGAAAGAAAGGCACACTGAATCGGACAAAGAAATATAAGTTATTGAAATTGTTTAGTTACTAATCGATCAGATTCAAAATTGCAAAGCATAACAGATCCAGAGAAATTACCAGCTAAGAAATGCTTTTGGTACAGCTGAAATAGCCTCATAATTTAACCCTGCAAAAAGTAATTGTTAGCATAGGATAAGCAGGGATCGTTCAGTCCGGGGATTGTAGGGTACACCTACACAAAAATGTCAATTAACAAATAAAAGAATAAAATGAGGGGGTTTGAGATTTGGTTACTAATCGACTTAAAATAAAAAACAAAACAAATAAAACTATCTATAATGATCGACTTCCCTAACCTAGACCGATACCACTCGAAAATTACTAAGTGCAAAGACAGAAAATCCATTTCAACATGCTACAAAAACGTGCCCATCTTAAATACCTAGATAAGAGCCCAAATGAAAAGCCTCAGCGGATCAATCCATTTATCTAATTCGTTCTAATGAAGGCTTCGATCGGAAATGTCCTTACTAAGCCCAATACTACTAATTTTCGAAAACACTCAGCGTAGTTTTCTTAACTAGTAGTTTTATCTAACCCTCGAATCAACTCACACGTGCAAATTAACCATTACACATAGAATTTAACACGTAATTTCCAGAATCGTTTAACTACTGAAACATTGTTTTTACCACTTTAGAACTAATTATTACTTGTTTAACTCAGTGTCTTAACAAATAACAATTATTCTTGGAAAATTAAGCAAGCAAACAAGAACACTCAGCCTGATTCTAGCATGGGAACTTATTAACCTAACTCTGAAAATTACCTAAACACCTAAAAGGGCACAAGATTGTAACATGCATCATCAAAGAATTCTCGAAATTAACTTAATAATAAACTGAAAATCTCAAAAATATTAATAAAAATATTATGAAAATTTCATTTCTCCAATTACACAACTCGGAAATCCAAACACACAAAACCGAAACAAAAATTGAAAGTAGAGTCATAGTTACACTTTGAAGCTTTTCTCAGCGGCTTGGCAACAGGGTGGTGAACTCGTCTCTGCTATGGTGGTGGAGCATCCTCGACTTAGCTCCTAAGAACTTCGTAGAGTGATGGAAGGATGGTGGTCACAGTTTTGTAGGTGATGGAAGTTTGAGGAGTGAATTGGGCAGAGTTATGGAATAGTTTTCAGCCAGGAAGTGCTAGGCAAGGAAGTGATGCCAATTCTGTTCTGGACGTTGCCTATTTATAAGGGAGCATTGGTTGGCTTTTGTCTATCATACCCTTCATCATTTGGACGGATGAGATTGCATAGCTTTCTTCATCTTCTCCTTTATTTCCTGTTTCTTATTTCTTCTCCTCTTAATTTCTCATAATGGGACACTTATGGCCATAATTCCTCTCATAATGGGACAATTCCTTTAATTTCCCAACTGAAACGTCTTTCTCCTTTATTCGCTTCTTCATTGCTTGGTCAACCTGATTTAATAAAGGGCACAAAATTAAATTCTTTTCGAGAAAATAAATGGAATTAAAACAATTTAATTTCAGAAAAAATACTCCTATAAATTCTCTTTTAAGGCCTACGGATTAACATGACAGTAAGGAATCCTAACCAAGTTAGGATTATTCATGAATTTTGCGTTTTTCGCTTATTTCATGCCAAACACTTTACAAGACTCTGAAAACGACTTAATGACTCAAAACATGAAATTAAGGGAGAAAACAAGACTAAAGTGGGGCATATACTTAATAATATTGTCCCACTTTGTGCTCCTATCAACTACCCCACACTTAACTTTTGCTAGTCACTTAGCAAAACAAAAATACAAAACACAACAAAGACTCGACAAAAAGCAAGTAAATGACTCTATTACCCCTAACTGTTGTCTCAGAGACTCCAAACTCATGACTTTCACGTTAAACACTTAATCAAAATCACATAGATAATTCCAAGTTTAATAAACATGTGACACCCATATGACGAAGCAAGATATGAAGAACTTAGGTTATAGTGAATGATAGCATGTTTCGAACAAGTCCAATCCAAACTCATAAGGCATACTCTCGATTTTTCTCTCAGAAATGGCTATGCTTAAAAGCTTCACAATCAAGTATATGTAAGAGGACAAATTGTAAAGCAACAAACAGCTTGCATATTTCACCAATAAAAGCATTTTGTGAAGAATTTGTTTAAAGACCTCAAGAAATGACTAAGTGCATAAATGGACCTAAACCATAAGCTCAACTTTGTACCTGACTCCACTAACCAAAGGCTGCCCATCTCAAGGAACAAGTAAGGACATAAAACGGGTTGTAATGGGGATAAGCTACGGTTTTCGAAATGAAGATTAAGGATACAAAAATTCTAAGGACCTAGCAGAGCATATATGGACCACCTTATGTCACCATTTTTATAGGCCAATTATCATTGTTTTGGGCCCAACCTTCACTTTAACCATGGAAATGGACAAAGGCCTAATTTTTAACTTTGAGCCTTCTTCAAATATGAAAGTCCATAATCACACTTTAACAATTTTCCAAGAGTTTTCTTTTCAATTTTTCTTCTCTTTTGCCATTTTTTCCTTTCCTTTTCATTTTCTTTCATTTTCATTTTTTTTCCACGGCAATCTCTTTTTTTTTTTTTTTTTTCTCTCTTGGGTTTTCCCCACCCCACACTTGTCTTTCATTGTCACCTCAACACACTATGTCATGCTCTACTAAGTCCCTAGCACAAGGGTAGAGATTTCCTGTACTAAGCTCATGGTAGGGTAGTGAGGGTGATGAAACAAAGGTTTTCAACGTAGGCTCAAAGGGGTTCATTCTAAGGAGTCCCACGACGGACACAATTGGGGACACATGCTTGTTTGGCTATGGTGGTTACCTTAATGCCTTCTATCCTATCCAAGATCAGGGCATATTATGGCACACAAGTTTTGACAGTCACAAAAGTCGAGTTCTAGTACTCTCTAGTCCATTAAACTTTATGGCACATGATCATTGGATTTTCAAAGAATAATGAGGTCTAGCAAATACAGCCATGAAATTCTGAATTTATCAATTAAGCCCTCGAAAAGAAAGTATTTTAGCTCAACAGCTCACTTAAGGTCAAATGAATCAGACTTGATCCTAGCATGCTTAATGAACCAAGTTACAATCCTATCTCAAATCTTCATACAAGTATCACAATATCGATTAACCATAGAATTCAATTAAGTCCTATTTCGATTGTGAAAACCTGCAGCCATGAATTCAGAGACATGTTCATCCTAGACATTAGGAGCATCCTAAGACTCAAACAAACAAAAAGACTCTATAAAACCAACGCAATTAAAATTTTTTTTTTTTTGTTTTTAAAATCTGAAAATTGAAAATATTCTAAAATAAAAGTGTAACCCACCCCACACTTTGAATCTACATTGTCCTCAATGTAGGAAAAAAATGGTATATAGACCCTAAATATGGGGGGCTACGAAAATAAGGAAAGGGTAAAACAAACAAACAAACAAACAAAGACACAAGTACAATTCAATCCAAGTAAGTGAAGGGATAAAAATGTCAAACTCTCGTTGATGGCTCCTCCACAGCTTCTGTTGAACCGTTGCCTCCCACACAGCACTTAATATTTATAGTCCTTCAGCCTAGACTCTCCTCCTTCTTCACATGTCATGGGGTGCCTCATGGAGGGGTATCTCTTCCAATGTGTGCTCCACAAAAGACTCATAGTAGGGCTTGAGACGATGCCCATTAACCTTGAACTCCTTCCCTGTCTTCTCACTCTTGATCTCTACAGCACCATGAGTAAACACATTAGTCACCATAAATGGCCCAACCCAACGAGAACGAAGTTTACCTGGGAATAGCTTGAATTTGGAATGGAATAATAGAACTTTCTGGCCCACTTGGAAGCTTTTTCCGCGGATCGTATTGTCATGGTAGGCCTTTGTCTTCTCCTTGTAGATCCATGTAGGGAGACATCACAATAGGCGTCTTGTAGGCTGTTATGTAAGCCCACAATGCATCATCCAATCTCTGGCTCCAATCCTTCCTTGTTGGGCCCATTGTCTTCTCGAGTATCCTCTTGATCTCCCTGTTGGACACCTCTGCTTGGCCACTGGTCTGAGGGTGGTAGGGCGTTGACACCTTATGGGTTACCCCATACTTCTTCAACAAAGCCTCGATTGTACGATTGTAAAAGTGAGAACCATTAGACGAAGGAAATTGGCCCATAAAGTCAATGCCCCAAACATCAAAAATTTCTACATTTATTATTGGGTTCATGGGCATTTGATCTTTTGGGACAAGATTACCAGTCCGTTGGCACCTATCATAAGAAATACAGAACAAGTTTGCATCCTTGAAGATAGTAGGCTAATAAAATCCACAGTCTAAGACCTTCAAGGCCGTTCTACGAGGCCCAAAGTGGCCTCCACACGCTTCACTATGGCAAAATGATAGAATTGACCTATGCTCAGACTCTGGGACACATCTCCTAATGACTTGGTCACTACAATGTTTCCAAAAATACGGCTCATCCCAAATAAAGTGCCTAGCCATTTTCTTCAATTTATCCTTACTAGCTTTGGAAAGTGTGTCAGGAAATGTCCTAGTGACTAAATAGTTAACTATATCAGCATACCAGGGCATACTAACCTCTATCCCAAAGAGCTGCTCATCTGGGAAAGTTTCCTGTAGGGGCTGGGCGTCCTCTTCATGTACTATCCTGCTCAAATGGTCCGCCACCACATTCTCACTGCCCTTCTTGTCCTTGATCTCTAGGTCAAACTCCTGAAGCAACAAGATCCATCTAATTAATCTGGGCTTGGCCTCCTTCTTGGTCATCAGATATCTCAAGGCTGCATGGTCAAAGTAAACAATTACTTTAGAGTGCAATAAATAAGAACAAAACTTATCTAAAGCAAAGACTACAGCCAAGAGTTCTTTTTCAGTGGTTGAGTAGTTGAGCTGGGCATTGTTGAGGGTCTGAGAAGCATAGTAAATAGCATAGGGCTTCTTATCCTTCCTCTGGCCCAACACAGCTCCAACAACATAGTCCGATGCATCACACATAAGCTCGAAGGGTAGACTCTAATCCGGAGGGCAAATGATGGGGACCGTGGTCAACAGCTCCTTGAGCTTCTCAAATGCCTTCTTGTAATCCTCATTGAACACAAAGGGCACATCCTTCTACAATAGGGCACATATAGGTCTCGCCACCTTGGAGAAGTCTTTGATGAACCGCCTGTAAAATCCTACATGGCCAAGAAAAGAGCGTACCTCCCTCACAGTTGGAGGGTGAGTGATGTACAAGATGAACCTTAGCCTTATCTAACTCAATGCCCCTAGCAGATATTATGTGTCCTAACACTATTCCTTGTGTTACCATGAAGTGACACTTGTCCCAATTCAGCACAAGGTTAGTTTCTGCACACCTCTCAAGTATCAATCCTAGAATCTTTAAACAAGTATCAAAATCTTTACCAAAGACACTAAAGTCGTCTATAAAGACTTCAATAATATTTTCAATGTATTCTGAGAAAATGGAAAGCATACATCTTTGAAAAATTACCTGGTGCATTGCACAAGCCAAATGGCATGCGCCTATAAGCGAAGGTCCCAAAAGGGGCGCGTGAAGGTCGTCTTCTCCTGATCCTCGTGGGCTATGCAGATTTGGTTGTACCCTCTATATCCATCCAAGATGCAATAGTAGGAATGGTCCGCTAAGTGCTCCAACATCTGGTCAATAAAAGGCAAGGACATATGATCCTTCCGCGTTGTGGCATTCAGCTTCCGGTAGTCGATACATACCCTAGGACCTGCCACTAATCTCTGGGGCACTAGCTCATTGTCCTCATTCTTCACCACAATCACCTTAGACTTCTTGGGCACCACTTGCACTGGAGAGACCCACTTACTTTCAGAAATGGGGTAGATTACCCCATAATCGAGCAACTTGATCACCTCATCTTGGACCACATTCATCATGGGCGGATGTAGACGTCTTTGGGCTTCTCTTGTGGGCTTGGCTCCATCTTCTAATAGGATCCGGTGGACACACGTGGTTGGGTTGATTCCCTTGATATCTGCTAGAGTCCAACCAATGGCAGTCTTATGCTTCTTCAACACGTCCACCAACTTCCTTTCTTACTCTACATCCAGCATTGATGATATGATCACTGGGAGGGTCTCATTTTCTCTTAGGTATGCATACTTCAAATGCTCAGGGAGTACCTTCAATTCTAACTCTGGTGCCTGAACCATAGAGGGTAGCATTTTATTAGTAGAAACCGGAATTGACAAATAGGAAATTGACCTCTTTATAGGCTGAGCCTCGAGTGAGGCCACAGTCTTGATCACTTTGGGCTCCTCAACGTCCCACTTAACCTTAGGGATAGGTTCCCCATTTGCATCATATCTGACCCCCTCCTCTAGGGTCAAAGCCAATTCATCCTCAACCATTTTTTCAGAGAAAACCTGCGCGAGTGAATCAACTACATCAATAGCAAAGCAAGGTTTCAAATCAGAAACAGGGGTACCTCATGGCTTTAAGAATGTTGAAGCGTATAACATCACCATCAAACTCCATGGTGAGAGTCCCTCTGTACACGTCGATCTTCGTTCTTGCAGTCCTCATAAAGGGACGCCCTAAAAGTAATGGAGTGGTATTTATGGGCGATTCCTCTATGTCCAATACATAGAAATCCGCAGGGAATATCAGATGGTTTACCTGCATAAGAACATCCTCAACATACCCTTGAGGGTATTTGTTAGACCTATCAGCAAGTTGAATGACAACATTGTCCCTTTTAAGAGGGCCTAGATCTAGGGACACATACAAATTATAAGGCATAACATTTATGGACGCCCCTAACTCCAACATCACATTTTCAAACCTGGTGTCACCAATGATACAGGGAACAGAAAAACTCCCTGGGTCCTTCAACTTTGGGGGTAGTTTTCTCTGGATAACGGCTGATATCGTCTCGCTCATTTTCACCACCTCCTTCTTTCTTGTCTGCCTCCTTGTAGTGTATAGCTCCTTCAAGAACTTAGCGTACTTAGGCACTTGTCTGATGCACTCGATTAGGGGCATGTTCACTTGAACCTTCTTGAAGATTTCCAAGATCTCTTTATTAGATTTATCTTTCTTTGTCTTGGCAAACCTGCTTAGGAAAGGTATAGAAACAACTGGGTTAGTCTTAACTAAACTAGTAGAGTTTGGAATTGTACCTTTGGGTAGTTTGGGGCACGTTAACTTCCACCCTTGATGTAGCTGGGTCTTTCTCAACATCCTTCTTGGACACTTCCACAACATCTTCTTCTTCATTATGGGCCACTTGGGCCTTCTTGTGGGATCTGGGAGGGTCTACTAGCATGCGCCCACTCCTAGTAATGATGTCTTGGGCATGCTCATTCCTTGGGTTAGGCATCGTGTTGCTTGGTAGCTTCCCTGTTTCGGCAATTCCGCCCATGAAATCCACTACTTGGCCCATTTGATTCTTGAGCTCTGCAATATCCTTTGAATGGGTCGCTTGTCCTATAACCAAAGCTTGAGTAGTGATGTTAAGTTGTTGTTGTCCCGCAGCAAGGGACTTAAGCAATTAATCATAATTAGGGGCACTCAAAGTATTGGAAACAGGAGGTGGAGGGACAGAATTAGGAATGCCAAAAGTTTGAGGTACCTGAGGCCTAAAAAACAAACCTGGTGGGCGGCGAGAATTCTAACCTAGACCTTGAGGTGATCTCAAGGTGTTATCATTGTTGGCCCAATGAAAGTTAGGGTAGTCTCTGAGCCCAGGATTGTACATATTGGAGTAAGGGTTATACATTGGGCCTCCTTGATACCCTAGGGCATTAACAGATTCCCATCCTTCTGGAGAGCCAAGCTGGGGAAATTTATCAGTGGGGTGCCCTTGAGTTGAGCATATCCCACACACTTCAACCATTGCTCCTCCTCCATTAACGTTTGAGACTTGAGACAACAGAGTAGACATCTTGTTGACTTGGTCTTCAAGGGCACAGTTAGTGGACACCTCATGTACCCTCCTTTGAGAGAAAAGCACCCGCTCATATTGTGGATAGTTTAGTGCATGATTAGTAAGTAGCTCCTTGGCCTTAGCAGGTGTCTTATCCATAAAGGACCCTCCAGCAGCAGCATCTAACAAACCAAGCTCATTAGCAGTGAGTCCTTCATAAAAATAGGTAAGGAGGGACCCTTCACTCATCCCATGGTTAAGGCATGATGCTACAAGGCTCTTAAACCTATCCCAATAATTGCAGAAATTTTCCTCATGTCCTTGCGTGATTTCACTAATCTGCTTCCTCAAAACAGTGACCTTTGAGGCAGGAAAGTACTTCGTAAGGAACTCGCCCTTCATCCTATCCCAAGTGTTGATACTCCCAGCAGGAAGCTCAAATAGCCAAGTCTTTGCCTTGTCTTTCAAAGTAAAGGGGCATGCCTTCATCTTCAAGATATTGATATCAACTCCTTTAGGGCACATACTCCTACAGACAAACTCGAACACCTTGAGATGCTTGCTGGTGTCTTCACTATTCATCCCATGAAACTTGGGTAGGTGATGTAAAAACCCACTTCTACTGGTTCTGAATAGGCAATGCATAAGGGCGCAGCACCCCCACCTGTAGGACTAGATAGTTGCCTAATAGTCTCGGTCATTGGTGCTTGTACTTGCTCAACAGGGGAGTGCTCTTCCTCTTCTGTGTCCGCAACGTCCTCTTCAGTGACCTCCTCTTCTTCCTTTTCAAAGACTTGTTCTTCTCCTTCTTCAGAATGGTCAGGTTTGTTGACCCCCTCAGTTGATCTAATTGAGGAGTTATAACTTGAGTAGCTAGAGTGCTCAGAGTCCCTCCTTTCTAGAGGAGGGCGGTCTAAAAAAGTGAGGTTTGCCCTTTTCTTAACACGTTCCAGTTTTTCAGAGAGCTCCTTAGTCTTATTAGAGACAGTGGACATTCATGGACCTTTAAGACCAAATCAAGTGTTAGTAACATATACAAGGCTCGAAATACAAATATTATGCATTTCCTTAACTTTCTAAGTTACTTTTACATTTACATACTTAGGTACTGGAACAGAGGGCCTCGTTTGTGCAATGGGACTATAGAACAGCTACTCTTGACAAGGTCATGTTTAATCCAATATACCTTAAGCATGTCACACTATAGATTTTTTTTTTTTTTTTGAGTTTGTTATATACATAGTTAATATCTCAATTGATCTCAAGTTGTAAGTCGAGCCCAATAGAAACCACTACTATTGGTGAGATATGATATAGAGATAGTTGCCTAGACATAAGTCTCTTTCCTTTGTTTCAGAAGGCTGGATGGCCAGATTAAGAGATAAGTGAGAGGGAGGACTCATTTTGGTGATACTACTGAGGCTACTCCCTCATTGAGATTTAGGCCCCTATCGGCTACTCCCACATAGTAGTTTAGGTTCATTCTATAGTATCTCTGAGATCCAATTGAACCCATCACCCAGAGTCCCAATCTAAGACACCATCCTTATGCACCTTACTCAACTGGGAAATTAACTTATGTGTTAGACCGTTCTCCAAGTGCTAATAAAGGCCGCCCTCAACCTCAAGAGACCTTAGCAAGGTACTAATGAAGGGTTAAGGGCAATATTAATAAAAGGGCCCTTGTCTACCTATACGATTTTACACACTTACAACAATAAAGTATATCAATCTAAGTGAAACAAATACAATTTACAACATGCTTAATCTAAGTGAAACATATACAATTTACAAAATGCTTAAGAAAACATCTACAATTGTACAACAATTATAAAAGACATGCTTAATTTTGTAACACTTACAAAACTTAAACTAAATCACAATTATAGCATGGCCTAACAAAAATTGCAATTTGTCACCTTTCTACAAGTGTAGTACAAAAATTTAGCATGCATTCGATATATAAACAACAATATGGATGACACTTTAAGCGCTAGGGATTTTAACAATCCCCGATAACGGCGCCAAAAATTGATATGGCTGAAATAGCCTCACAATTTAACCCAGTAAAATGTAGTTGTCAGTATAGGATAAGCAGGGATTGTTCAGTCCGGGGATTGTATGGCACACCTACACAAAAAATTCAATTAACAAATGAAAGAATAAAATGGGGGGGGGGGGGGGGGGGGTTTTGAGATTTGGTTACTAATCTACTTAAAATAAAAAACAAAACAAATAAAACTATCTACAATGATCTACTTCCCTAACCTAGACCAATAGCACTCGAAAATTACTACGTCTAAAGACAGAAAATCCATTTCAACATGCTACAAAAACGTGCCCATCTTAAATGCCTAGATAAGAGCCCAAATGAAAAGTCTTAGCGGATCAATCCATTTATCTAATTCGGTGTAATGTAGGCTTGGATCGGAAAAGTCCTTACTAAGCCTAATACTACTAATTTTCGAAAATACTCAGCATAGTTCTCTTAACTAATAGTATTATCTAACCCTTGAATCAACTCACACGTGCAAATTAACCATTACACATAGAATTTAACACGTAATTTTCAGAATCGTTCATTGAAACATGGTTTTTACCACGTAATTAACAAATAACAATTATTCTTGCAAATTAAGCAAACAAACAAGAACACTTAGCGTGATTCTAGTATGGGAACTTATTAACCTAACTCTGAAAATTACCTAAACACTTAAAAGGGCACAAGATTGTAACATGCATCATCAAAGAATTCTCGAAATTAACTTAATAATAAACTGAAAATCTCAAAAATATTAATAAAAATATTCTAGAAATTTCATGTCTCCAATTACACAACTCGGAAATCCAAACACACAAAACCGAAACAAAAATTGAAAGTAGAGTCATAGTTACACTTTGAAGCTTTTCTCAGCGGTTTGGCAACAAGGTGGTGAACTCGTCTCTGCTATGGTGGTGGAGCGTCCTTGACTCAGCACCTAAGAACTTCATAGATTGATGGAAGGATGGTGGTCACGGTCTTGTAGGTGATGGAAGTTTGAGGAGTGAATTGGGCAGAGTTATGGAATAGTTTTCAGCCAGGAAGTGCTAGGCAAGGAAGTGATGCCAATTGTGTTCTAGACGTTGCCTATTTATAGGGGAGCATTTGTTGGCTTGTCACGCCCCGAATTTCGAATAATAAATTCAAATCCGAAACATGAATACAACTAAACAAATCATGTCCTAAATTTTTTTTCTCAAAACCAATATCTCATAAACTATAACACAAATCTCGTAGCAAACTATCTCTCGAGTCAATTATTACAATACTAACATAAATAAAATGTTCTGCTCACAAGAGTCTACAAAAACACACCAAAATAGACCAAGTGCTGGTCTCAACCCTGCTGTCCTACGTAGCTCGCTCACCACCTTGATTATCCTGACCTGCAGGATTATCCGCTACACCATTTGAATAGTGTACCGGGATTGCAACAACACAAAACCCGGTAAGCTTTCTGAAAGCTCGTGTGAGTAAATAAGAATGAACGGTTGATTTATTAGACCACAACTCATTTATCTCAAGTAAACATCCAACAATCTCAACAACCACAAGCAACATCAATCCAACACATATGAAACAACATGGAACACATTTCCACAATCACCAAATCACAACTCTCGCCACTTTGGCACCTAATCACAACTATTGCCACTTTGGCATCCACGTTAGAGCTCTAACTGCCTCGTTACCTCTGACACCTTGGCCCAGGGTCAAGTAACGGCACCTCCAGGTTACTCAGTAACCCGCGAACTTTGGACCATTTCATGTCCTCAGAACAATATATCCCCGTTATTATTTAACGGTCGAACTTTGGACCTCCCTGTCCTCAGAACACATACACTCCGGTTATCATTAACCAAAGATCCTTGGACCATTCGATCCTCGGAATCCTACTTTTCTCTACCTTCTATTCAACTCACAAAATCAACATGCTTATCACCAACATTTATCAAATATTAACAACATAATTAAAATCATATTATCAACATTATCAACAACAACATATTATCACAATTCCACACCTCAATGTCACACTATTCAATATATAATCACGTAAATATATATATACGTAACCATCCACACAGGAATGATCACTAATACCAACTATAGTTCACATGATACAAAATCAAGAAATTCATTTTTTTAATATACTTTAAAACACATTTCTTAAAAACAATTTTCTCACACATAACAATAAATTGAGCAATTAAGGAAATTCGGTTCGTAAATGAACCAAGTGAGATTTACTCACCTCTAAACTCCCGCTGCATCTTCTTACAGCCCAAAATACGATTCACAATCGTCCGCTAACAAATCCGTCAAACACCTAATCAAAACGATAATTAACTTAGCGTATAATTTCAAAAACACACTTATATGAAGATCCAACGGTCGGATCTTCACCCGTGACCACACAAGGTCACCGGGACAGTCCTACGATCATTATATCAAAACTAGAATTCTATCGGACGGTCCAAACTTCATAAATCACAAATTGAGCGATCGAAATCAATCGAAATCGTAAAATTCATAACTAATTCATACGATATCCAAAATTCGCATGCTATATATCAAAATGATCGTATCGACATGTAGAATCTAAAATTGAGCAGAAACTGCTCATGATACTCCCGCAGGTGGCCGGAAAGGGCCGCCGGAGTTTAGGGTAGAGCCGCCGCCGACCACCACCAATGGTGTCAGGACCGAGCTTATCCCCTTCGTTTCATCATTTTGAGCAACTTTCATAACTAACACGAAGTGAGAAAATGAGTGGAAGTGGCCGAAACTTACCAAAAACAGTCCGGTTTGGCCGGAAAAACTGCAGAAACCGATATGTGCTCCGACGATAATCCATACATAACCGGAGTGAATTATCGTTCTTTTTCACGAATAATACTGGTGCGCCCCAAGGAGATACACTAGCTTGTATGAACCCTTGTGCAAGTAATCCTTCAATTTGAACCTTCAACTCCTGAAGTTCAGCTGGAGCCATCTGATAAGGTGCTCTCGACACCGGTGCAGTACCTGGTATCACATTAATGGAGAAATCCATTACCCTTTTCGGAGGAAATCCTGGTATCTCCTGGAACACATCAGCATACTCTGCCACTATCGGAATCCCTGCAATTTCTGAAGTGCTATTCACTGATTCTATGTGTGCCAAGATCCCTGCCCTCATGGCAACGTCAGATCTCAGGCATCGATAATGAAACACTGATTGCCCAGGGGCATGAAAAGACACAATCATTCTAAAACAATCAATCACTGCATAGTTCGGACTCAACCAATCCAAACCTAAAATCACATCATACGTGTGATCCGGAATCACAATCAAAGATGCAGTGAACTTTCTACCACTAATTGCAATAGGGCAATCATCACAAAACATGCTAAGCTCAAGAGATACGCAAAGAGGCGATGTAACACATAAAGGTCTAGTAAGCGGTATAGCAGTCAAACCCAAAACATCTACCACAGAACTAGATATGAACGAGTGGGAAGCACCCGTATCAAACAGTACTCTAGCAAGATAGTTATAAACGGATAAGGTACCTTCCACCCCGGTGCCTCTCTGGCCGATGGCAAATACTCTGGCTGGTGCTGGAGGTAAGGTTCTCTGCTGGTTACCCTGTCCTACAATCTGAGGTTGAGTACAGTCCCTGGCAATATGTCCAGTCTGTCCGCATCGAAAACATGCTCTAGGCCTGAGTTTAGGGCAAGTCCTAGCAAGATGACCCAACTCATTACAGCTATAACACCTCATAGGGGCTGCTGGTGCTGCTTGCCTGATAGGTGGTGCTTGAATAGGGACAGGTGCTGCCGCTATCCTGGCTGGAGCCTGATGATGAAAATAAGGTCGCTGTCTCTTCCAGAGCCCACCTCTATAATCTCTGGACCCACTACTCCTTGCAACCGCCTTCCCTTTTCCCTGAGAATCTCTCTCAACAGTCTGCTTCTCCTTGTGGATCAGATTCTGCTGCTCAATGATCAGGGCTTTAGCTAAAATCTGCTCCTTTGTCTTCAGCTCCATAATAGCCACATCGCGCTCAATAGAGCCATTCAACCCCCTCTGAAACTTCTTAGCCAAGTCTTCAGCATCTAATGGTTTCACAAACCGATATAGCCTGGAGAACTCTGCCTCATATTCTCTTACATTCATCTTCCTTGAGTAAGAGAGAAATTGCCTCTCCAGCTGTTCCTTCACCGATGCTGGGAAGTATTTCTCTCTAAAGATCCTCATAAATCCATCCCAAGTCATGGTAGAAACATCAATAGTCCTCTGAGTGCAATTCCACCACACCCTAGCCTCATCTTTGAGCATGAAAGTGGCTAGCTTCCTCTTCTCGATCTCATCACAGACAATCAACTCAAAATAGGTCTGTAAATCCTCGATCCATTGATCAGCCACCATATAGTCTGTGCCTCCCGCAAATTTAGTTGCTCCTAACCGATTAATGTCCCTCGCCAACACTAACAGACGAGCGGGATCATTAACCACAACCTCAGGTGGAATAGGTTGCTCCACAAACGGTGCCTCCACCTCTTCCTCATGTACTCCCACATGTGGAATCTCACCCCTACCTCGGCCTCTACCTCTACCTCTGGGTCTACCTCGACCCCTACCTCTGCCTCCCACAATATCCATTACCTAAGGAGCATAGCATACCTGGTTAATACATGTATACACTTAAAATCAAATCATAAGTAAATACAAGTCCATATTAACCAAGCTACTAACACAAAGAGGTTAATTCAACTCCTATTACGTCCTAACGTTCTAGACAACTCCCAACACTCCCACATACCCAATGACATTGTTAATACCGAAGAGCATCCGATGGGGATCCGCTGCAGACGGGCCATCACTCGGAAGGTATTAACTTATCACTAAATATGTACCTTACGCTTTGATACCAAACTGTCACGCCCCGAATTTCGAATAATAAATTCAAATCCAAAACATGAATACAACTAAACAAATCACGTCCTAAATTTTTTTTCTCAAAACCAATATCTCATAAACTATAACACAAACCTCGTAGCAAACTATCTCTCGAGTCAATTATTACAATACTAACATAAATCAAATGTTCTGCTCACAAGAGTCTACAAAAACACACCAAAATAGACCAAGTGCTGGTCTCAACCCTGCTGTCCTACGCAGCTCGCTCACCACCCTGATTATCCTGACCTGCAGGATTATCCGCTACACCATTTGAATAGTGTACCGGGATTGCAACAACACAAAACCCGGTAAGCTTTCATGTCCTCAGAACAATATATCCCCGTTATTATTTAACGGTCGAACTTTGGACCTCCCTGTCCTCAGAACACATACACTCCGGTTATCATTAACCAAAGATCCTTGGACCATTCGATCCTCGGAATCCTACTTTTCTCTACCTTCTATTCAACTCACAAAATCAACATGCTTATCACCAACATTTATCAAATATTAACAACATAATTAAAATCATATTATCAACATTATCAACAACAACATATTATCACAATTCCACACCTCAATGTCACACTATTCAATATATAATCACGTAAATATATATATACGTAACCATCCACACAGGAATGATCACTAATACCAACTATAGTTCACATGATACAAAATCAAGAAATTCATTTTTTTAATATACTTTAAAACACATTTCTTAAAAACAATTTTCTCACACATAACAATAAATTGAGCAATTAAGGAAATTCGGTTCGTAAATGAACCAAGTGAGATTTACTCACCTCTAAACTCCCGCTGCATCTTCTTACAGCCCAAAATACGATTCACAATCGTCCGCTAACAAATCCGTCAAACACCTAATCAAAACGATAATTAACTTAGCGTATAATTTCAAAAACACACTTATATGAAGATCCAACGGTCGGATCTTCACCCGTGACCACACAAGGTCACCGGGACAGTCCTACGATCATTATATCAAAACTAGAATTCTATCGGACGGTCCAAACTTCATAAATCACAAATTGAGCGATCGAAATCAATCGAAATCGTAAAATTCATAACTAATTCATACGATATCCAAAATTCGCATGCTATATATCAAAATGATCGTATCGACATGTAGAATCTAAAATTGAGCAGAAACTGCTCATGATACTCCCGGAGGTGGCCGGAAAGGGCCGCCGGAGTTTAGGGCAGAGCCGCCGCCGACCACCACCAATGGTGTCAGGGCCGAGCTTATCCCCTTCGTTTCATCATTTTGAGCAACTTTCATAACTAACACGAAGTGAGAAAATGAGTGGAAGTGGCCGAAACTTACCAAAAACAGTCCGGTTTGGCCGGAAAAACTGCAGAAACCGATATGTGCTCCGACGAGCGTGAAAACCTCCACTTCCGGTGCTGTCCTTTTTACTGCGTGTTCTACTCCTCAATACGAGTTCAACGAGATAAAGAACTCGTAATTTGGTGGTCTAGAACTCGAGATATTCGCTCCGCACTCAATACAGCCGAAAATGGAAAACCAGCTTCCCGCCGCCGCTACAAGTCGTGCCACGGCGCAAGGCTGCCTCTGGCAGCTGCGCAAGGTCAAGGCGAAGCCGTGGGAGGTGGTTTGGCGTCAAACGGTGGCCGGAGGAGCAAGAACTCAGCTGGAGAAGTTTGGCTCTTTTTTTGCTTACGGTTCGGTGCCGCGAGAGAGAGAGAGAGAGAGAGAAAAATCTAGGTTTTTCAGATTTTTGTCCAAAAATGTAAACCTATATATATACAAAATCGAAAACTTCTAAATGTCATAACTTCTTCCTACAAACTCCGATTCTTGTGTTCCGCATATGCACGAACTCGTATCGACGAGCTCTACGACTTTCATTAAGGAAGTTTCCTCAAATTCCTTACGTGAAAATAAGTCAATTTTAATAACCCTAAATAACGTTAAATTTCGATACTAAAATCATTCGAAACCAAATTTCTCAAATAACGACATTCGAATCACACTCACAACTCATAATTCATATAATTTGAGAAATATTGAATTACGAAATATTTAACTGAAATTTCGGGTCTTTACATGGCTTTTGTCGATCATACCCTTCATCATTTGGACGGATGGGATTGCATAGCTTTCTTCATCTTCTCCTTTATTTGCTGTTTCTTATTTCTTCTCTTCTTAATTTCTCATAATGGGACACTTATGACCATAATTTCTCTCATAATGAGGCAATTTCTTTAATTTCCCAACTGAAACGTCTTTCTCCTTTATTCCCTTCTTCATTGCTTGGTCAACCTGATTTAATAAAGGGCACAAAATTAAATTCTTTTAGAGAAAATAAATGGAATTAAAACAATTTAATTTCAGAAAAAAAAAACTCCCATAAATTCTCTCTTAAGGCCTACGGATTAGCATGACAGTAAGGAATCCTGACCAAGCTAGGATTGTTCATGAAATTTGCGTTTTCCGCTTATTTCATGCCAAACACTCTACAAGACTCTGAAAATAACTCAATGACTCAAAACATGAAATTAAGGGAGAAACAAGACTAAAATGGGGCATATACTTAATAATATTGTCGCACTTTGTGCTCCTATCAGGTTTCCGTGTTTATCGAACCACAATTGATTTCCTTCTCACCAGCTCCAAGCTCTCAGCTAGTTGAAAAAGGAAGAGCATGATTAATGCATAGCACCAAGCATGATCAAGTTATCAGATAGTCCTCCTTAAAAAAAGACAGTAGTAAATATATAGTAATTAAATCATATATATTAGCTTGTTGTTTAAGAATCAAAACCAGCTTAGAATAAGCAAAGAAGAACATCATCTATGCCCACACTTGAAAGAAGAAAAAATACAACTTTAATCAACTTACCATTGATTCCAACTTTGGTCTTCTCACTATTCCATGATCCTAACTGGCCAAAACAATCAAGACTAAGCTCCAGAGCAGTACAAATCAATGCCACCTTTTTTTTTTAAAAAAAAAAAACTTTATTTGTTCGCTGCCATAGGCAAAGAAGAAAAAGCATCTCAAAATTTAAAATTTTCCAAATTTAAGACACTAGGAAGCTAATTAACCCAATTTTAAAGTGAGCCAAGTATAGGGAAGGGGATTAGTGTATACTAAAACCATACGGCAATGACGTGTATTTGGATCATACCCAAGAGATTCTTTGAAGACAAATGTATGACATAACCTTCTGCTCCCTTTCACCTGGAACATTTGCATCGGAAAGAATCACCTGTAAAAAGTAAACATTTGGTAACAATACATAGAATTTTGAATTCCATAAGCAAATTCAGACCAATATATTAGTGAAGGTTGAGCTACCTCTAGTCTAAGGGAATCAATTATCTCATCACTTTTAAACACCTTACTGAATTTGAGCTTTTATAAGTAGCTATTAACTTACTTATCTTGATGCTTCTAATATCACTACCTCCTTTGGTTTTGCAGGACCCAAATCCACCATTTCTAAATTCAAACCAAAACAAAGCACTAAAAGCTGGAAAGTTAATTATAAAATTTCCTCTTTCCTTCTTCCATTTACTATAGCTTTCTTTCTTAGAAGATTGAAGCATGCACCCAACAGCAAAGAAGTTTTGGACTTTATAAATGCAGAAGAAAGTTCATCTTTTTTTATCACATATCAGAACTTATCCATGATGGAAAAAAGAAAACTGAGTTCATGAATAACCTTCAAAGAATATTGTTAAGGACTGTCAACATTTATTGAAATAATGCTGACCTTCAATTCCACATTTTGCTTTAATCCTCGGCTAGTAGCTGCAGTGCCTCAGACCATATTGAATCATCGGTTGCGATTAAGCCAAACTATGCCTATCAACAACTCATTCAAATAAGTTCAACCGAGATTTGGAAAAAAGAAAAACAAAAAAAAAAAACCGCACAAAAACTTATACATGCACAGAGTTTGAAACCTGGGAAATCAATTAGAGCACTATTCTAGGATATCTATAGATGTGAAAAAGCAATGCAAAATTACACCACGATACCACAAAAACCAACCATCTGATTCAATCGATTAGACGTAACTTAAAATAGAAAAAATAAAAAATAAAAAACAAATTGAAAACCGATTACCTAAATTCATCTTTTTCTTTCTCAGATTAAACCCAATTACCCAGATACATCTTCTTCCTTCTCTTCTCGATTAAGTGTACAACTTTGCATCAATTGAAATCTAATCGCTGAATTGCAAACCTATGTTCTTTATTTGGTGCCTTCAAGTTGTAGCTTGTAGCTTCTGAGCTTTATTCAAAAATTGATTGAAATTGGAAAGCTCCATACAGTTCAGAGCAAGGACCGTAAGGAGAGCAACCGAGTCAGAGAAAGGAAAAGAAAAAAATTTGGGCGCAAACCGCAGAAGGATTTTATATCTAGGGCAAGATTGTAAATTATTGCAAAAGATGGACAAAATTGTAATTTTACTCATCGGCTCGACTCGAGCCGTAACTGTTACTAAGCCGAAGTATGGACAGTGAATCACACACCCTCCTTTAATATATAGTATAATATACATTTTTAATTTTGTTTTAAAACGTGATTCAACACTTTGTTTTTATAAGAAAAATGACTATTTAACTTCAACTCTTTTTTTATCTCCAGTAAAAAAAGTCGAAAACTTATGGTTTCTCTTGCAAACCCTAGGAGTTTGTGGCTGAGCGGCATTGACAACGAGTTTTAGTGCTAGCCCATTGGGTAGGACGGGTCGACTACCTTGCTGCACGGGTCGCAATCTTGTTCGTGCATGTTGGTTTCCCAATCGTGAAGGCCATGGCCGTGGTTGAGAGTATTGACGGCTGAGGAATCATGCTTGAGTTCTATGTAGATGGTGGTAATGGGCGCATAAAATGCGACATTTATATTGTTTATTTTTGACATGGCCCGTCCCAGATTTCACTCTGAAATCCGAAGTCGACTAGCACACATTAGAAGAAGTTCTACCTCAAATTTGGCAAAATTTCCCTTAAAAGTGGTCTACCCAGACCTATAAAACAAACTCAACACTCTTATTACACAATTCTGACCTCCAAGAGTCTTGGAGCCTACCTGCTCCCATAATATCAACCATCTCCAAACAAAATACATATGGGTCAGTGCTGTTAAATCTTGACCATTAAATTTTTGATACAAAAAATAATAATATTAATTAAAGTAATCTATTTTAAACCAAAAATCGATAGTACGAAATAATATCAAGCACTTCACACATAACTCTCACCAAGTGGTCACTAGCTGAGTTACCTCACTTACGACACTCACCAGACGATCACTAGGATTATGTCACTAGTAGTACTCATCATACGGTCACTACGATCATATCACCAGAACACTCATCAGACGGTCGCTAGGATCATGTGACTAGTAGAAATCATCAAACTGCTACTAAAATCAGTTCCCACTAAACGGAAGATGCCGGAAGGACGGATTACACTGTACACTACTCACTTTAGTTGGAATATCTATATTTTACTGTTGACTGACATCTCATGCCATTTGGAGATACTACCAACCAAATGATGCATCGAAGGGTACTATCGACCGGAATACTCTACTCATTATATCTAAAGCATCTGAATAACACATACAATCTGCGCGATGGCTAGAGGGTATTTGCTACTAGTCATTTATATCATCTAAAGGGTATTGTCGACCAAATGACACATCGGAGAGTACTACGGACCAGATTCATAGGAAGTCAAGGTTAGAAAGTACTGCTGACTAACCGTTTCCTACTATCTGGAGAGCACTACTGACCAGATAAAGCATTAGAGGCTACCGCCAATTGGATATATATTCTGTAGGATACTATTGACCAGAATATTACCTTAAGCCTGGAGGGCACTACTGACCATGTAAGGCATGCATGCACTTAATAATATAATTAACCTCCTTAAATAACCCCCTTAATAACATTCAACTATAAGCCTGAATTATCGACTTCTGTCACGCCCCGAATTTTAGAATAAAATTCAAAATCCGAAACATGAAAATTACCACCACTCAAAATAATCATCTTGAAAATTTTTTTTCTTAACAACTTCACTACACGAAATAAAATCAAAACTGAATTTGTCTCGGTTAATTATTACAACACAAGAACACAATAATTTGTAAAGCTTTAAATGAGCATACACACCTCACAACTCAATGAAATAAAAATAACTGTTGTAACACCTAAGCAGCTCGGTCAATTCCTTGGTTATCCTGACCTGCAGGAATATCCGCTACACCATTGAATAGTGCACCGGGATTGCAACAATACAAAACCCGATAAGCTTATGAAAGCTTGTATGAGTAAAAGAAAGAACGTTTGTTTAATTTAATCATATTTAATTGTACCTAAGTCAACATGCAACAATTCTACAACCACAAAAACCAACAATCACAATAAATCAACAACTCAATACCAAACCCTAACTCACCTTTCTTCACAATACCCCATCATCGTATTTATAAAAATACGGTATTCGACAGACTGGAGCTCTAACTGAATCGTAGCCTGTCACCTGGCCTAGGTTATGGCATCCGACATATTTATCTTTATTGTATTTCATCAATATCTATACTTATATACATATTTAGAACGTCCGATAATTGTACATACTCAACCAATCGTATCCCATCATCCACCTTGGATTAGAGCATCCGATTACCCCACACTGGTCACTACGTTGACCCTAAATCCACGATATGTACAACCGTATGTTTTCACATAATTAAATCAACTCAACCAACATATATGATATTATCATGAAATTAAAGCATTTGAATATAATCCAAATCATCATTCTATCTCAATCATATCGTCACTAAAAATCACTCCAATCAATATATATATTCCACGTATATATATATATATATATATATATATATATATATATATACACGTAATCATCCACTCAGGGATGACCACTAATACCATCTATAGTTCACACAAGAAAATCGTGAAATTCATTTGTATAATTAAAATTCATTTTACTTACCTATGGACCGTAGTGATCAAGTCCATGTGATTTTAAAAACAAATATTTAATCCATAAATATTTTCCACACAATTATCAAAAATAATTAATTTAAGTATTCAGTTCGTAATATGAACCACGTGAGATTTACTCACCTCGAAATTCCAGTTGCGTCTTCAATAAATATAACTCACAATAATC
Organism: Rosa persica; assembly: GCA_025331145.1. Taxonomy (NCBI): domain Eukaryota; kingdom Viridiplantae; phylum Streptophyta; class Magnoliopsida; order Rosales; family Rosaceae; genus Rosa; species Rosa persica. The sequence goes on along the minus strand of WFKR01000007.1, from coordinate 32,499,309 downwards.
CAAATGCTCGTCAACTCAAGCCGTCAAGTACCTTATCAAATACGGTCTTTACTTAGCAACGAAGCACGAAATAAACCTAAATGATGATCCAACGGTCGGATTTCAAAAATAAAGACAATCCAACGGTCGGATCGAATTTAAACGATGATCCAACGGTTAGATCCTCACGGATCGCCCTTGAAAACATCCTATCAAAATTATACGATAATCCGATGGACGGATCTTCACTAATTGCCTCCCGAATCACTGTTTTACAATTATACGAAGATCCAACGGTCGGATCTTCGCCGGTTACCACACAAAGTCATCGTGACAGTCATATGAACATCATATTAAAATTTAAAGTAAAACCGATGGTCTGATCTCCGTAATTCTCAAACCGAAGGTAAATTGTAAGACCGTAAATAGTAACATCAAAACAGAAATTGACTATTTATCAACTTTTTTGAACATGACCAAGTTATATATCAAAACGCTCGTATGGATGCATAGATCATCGTCCAGATAATATAAACTCAAAATTTGGTCCGATGTGCCGACACACGCGGCGGTCAGATGGCGGTCAACGCCGGTCAACCACCTCCGATGCAAAAGTCGTCAACTACATACTTCTCCAAAATGAAATTGTGAACAACTTTAATACCTGACTTTTTCGAAGATGAGGTCTAGATCGTCCTAGATCAGGCTTTGAAGTTGGGTTAATCTCGGCCCTCTAATCAGTCTCCAGATCGAATTAAGGATGTCGAAATCTTCAACTCTTGATCTATCACTCTACACTCAAAATCGTGATGCAAGCCACATATGGGGATGATCAGGAGGAAGAGCATGTCACGAAAATGGGGAGGATCGACCCATGCAACGCCGACACCGTCAAGATCCAACCGGGTCGGGCGTTCGGGGCTGAGTTGCTCCGATCTCTTGCTTACGACGAGCGAGGACGACAACGGGGTCGACAGGGAGGCAGGCGACGTCGGTCTGAGCGGCCTCGTGGTGGTTTCGTCGCCGTTGGACGTCAGACGGCGCCGGTGCAGTCGGGTCGGGTCAGGTCGCGCGGTTCCGGGTCGGTTCGGTCGAATTTCTTCAGTCCTTCAGGCTTCAGCCGAGAGAGAAGAGAGAGAGAAATTTTTGATATTTTTTTTGGTTTTCTGAAATTTCCATAAAAAATCCTATATTTATAGAAAAATTCTGATTTTCAAATATTTATAACTTATTCATACGAGCTTTGAATAATACGTTCCACATATGCACGGACTCGTATCGACGAGCTCTATAACTTTCATGAAGGAAGTTTTCCCAAATTTTGAACGTATAAAACGTCGATTTTTACGACCCCCTAAATAACGTTCGTTTTCGAAAATAAAATCATTCGAAACCAATTTTCTCGACCCCCGACAATCCAAATAATCCCAAATGTCATAATTTAATTAATATAACAATTATTGAATTACATAAATTTATTGTATGAAAATCTGGGTCTTCACAAGTTCCCACAACTAATCTCTTATGTCTCAAGGGGAGAAATTCGATTATAATTCACATCACATGTTCAGTATTTCTCAAACCTTACTAAATCCTCATTTCCACGATATTTATCAAAAATCGCAATTCATAATGGAAATCAAATCTGCAACTAATGTCTGAATTCAATTTAATACTCACCCAAAAATATACTTATTTTTCAAATCATAAATAATGCTCAAATCCTCCACTCTTATTGGAAATAAACTATAATCCCTAAATTTAATTTCAAAATGAAACTCTTAAACCCCTTGAAATAAATTCATCATAAATTCCTGAAAGTCCAATAGAATTGGCGTGAACTTCAATAGTTTCGTTAACTTAATAATTCAAACACCAACAGAAAAATCACAACGATCCAACGGTTAGATTGCCATGAATCGAAATCTAAAATTACTAAAATTCCTGAACTTCGATTGCTCATCGAACATTCACTAATTTCAACAATCATTGTATCAACATGTTTGTAATATCAAACTGTACCTAACAAGTAAAACCAAAAAGGAAAAAGTGGCGGCACTGTAATACCCGTAATTTTCATTTTAAATTTGAGTAATTGTGTTGAACGATTATTGTACGATTTCACGAATGTTGTGATATAATATTTTTTTTTTTTTGAATTATCGAAGGTACGAAACGATTATTTTTACGGAAAAGCTCGAAATGCTCGATTTGAGAAATCAACTTTTTATACGTGCAAAATTTGGGAAAACTTCCTTCGTGAAAGTTGTAGAGCTCGTCGATACAAGTTCGTGTGTATGTGGAACACATTGTCCGGATTTTTTTGAATTAGTTATAGAATTTAGAAATTATTTCTATTTTGGTATAAATAGGAAAAAACCGTAGCTATTTTCAGAAGCTTTCCATTTTGGTCCGGCCTCCTTCCATTTTCGGAAGGCACTGTTCATCATCTCATTCCTCCGTTTCCTTCATCCAAAAACGACCGAGAGAGAGAGCAAAGTTCTCCAAAATTGTTCTCCCTCCACAGACCACCAATCGACTTTAGACCAAGTCCCAGACCTTCGTCTCGAGTTGCTCTACTTCCTGGACGGCGTCGCTTCCACAAGCACAGCCTCCAGCTCCGGTGAAATCGTCCGAAACAGTCGTACCGGAAAACAAACCAAACCATTCTCCTTGCGTTTTCGGCCTCCAAACCAAGTGAAACTCCTCCCTTTACATCGACTCAACCTCCTGAAGCTCCCAGAAGCAGTTTTACAAGGCGGCGCGGCCTGTGGTGGCAGCTGGAAGCCAACCCCGATCGGATCGAACGGAACTTTCGATCCAAATATCTCGAGTTATACACGATCATCTCTTATGATTCTTGGCCTGGTGAGTTCGTAAGGAAGTTTTGAACAAGTTTCCAGAAGAGATCGACGCATGAGGTTGCAGTTTTTACGTCGGTTTCAAGTTCGCTGGTTTCTGGAAAAATTCTGGTCGCTGACTGTAATTGGTACTTTTCGATCCCTTCCCGTCGTTTTTTGGTCTTGTGATAGTTATGAATGTTGCTCAGAATGATGAAACGAATGGGAGAAGCTCGACCCCGACACCATTGGTGGTGGTCTGCGATGGCTCTGCCCCTAAATCTGGCGGTCCTTTCCGACCACCTCCAGAGGTCTAAAATTTAGTATCTGTCCATTTTATGATTCTACGTTTCAATACGATCATTTCGGCATATTATACGCATTTTTTTGGACATCGTATGAATTAGTTATGAATTTTGTGATTTCGATCGTTAGATTTATGATCTGTGAAATTAGGACCGTCCGATGAACTTGTAATTTTGATATGATGATCATATGACTGTCCCAGTAGCTTTGTGTGGTCATGGGCGAAGATCCGACCGTTGGATCTTCGTATAAGTGCAAAACTGTAATTAGGGGAGCGATTCGTGAGAATCCGTCCATTGGATTTTCTTTTAATTTCGAATCCGGCCGTTAAATAGTCGTTCAGTTATGTTTTGGAATTATTGGCTAAATTCGAATCACATTTGATTAGGTGATTGACGGATTATATTTGGGTGAGCTGTTTCGGTGTAGTTTATATTTTATTTGAAGACGCAGCAGGAATCTCGAGGTTCATATTACGAACCGAGCGCTTTAAATTATTTATTTTTGGTAATTGTGTGGAAAATACTTGTGGATTAAATATTTGTTTTTAAAATCACATAGACTTGATCACTACGGTCCATAGGTAAGTAAAATGAATTTTAAATTATACAAATGAATTTCATGATTTTTTTATGTGAACTATAGATGGTATTAGTGGTCATTCCTGAGCGGATGATTACGTATATATATATATATATATATATATATATTTACGTGGAAAATATATATTGATGGGTGGATTGTTGAGTGATGATATGATTAGGTTGAATTGATGATTTGATTTATATTTCAAATGCTTAATTTCATAATGATATTGTGTAACATGGATGAGTTGATTTCATTGTGTGATAATACATGTTGTGCTCATTTATGGATTTAGGGTCAACGTAGTGACCGGTGTGGGGGTAATCGGACGCTCTAACCCTGGGTGGATGATGGGATACGATTGGTTGAGTATGTACAATTATCGGACATTCTAAATATGTATATGAGTATACATATTGATGAAATACGATAATCATAAATATGTCGGATGCCATAACCTAGGCCAGGTGACGGGCTACGATTCAGTTAGAGCTCTAGTCTGTCAAGTACCGTATTTTTATAAATACGATGTTGTGGTTTTGTGAAGAAAGATGAGAGTTGGGGTTTGTGTTGATTTATTGAATTGTTGATTGATTGAGATTGTTGGTTCCTTGTGGATGTGGAAATTGTTGAGTGTTGATTTGAGTGGAAATAATTATGATTTAATTAAACAACAGTCCTTTATTTTTACTGCAGGTCAGGATAACCAAGGAGGTGACCGAGCTGTTTAGGTGTTACAGCAGTTATTTTTATTTCATTGAGTTGTGAGGTGTGTATGCTCATTTAGAGCTTTACAGTTCATTTTGTAGTTGAGTTGTAATCTAAATTCGGTTTTGAATTTATTTCGTGTGGCGAGGTTGTTAAGAAAAGAAATTTTCAGGATGACTATTTTAATTTGTAGTAATTCATGTTTCGGATTTTGAATTTTTATTCCAAATTTCGGGGTGTGACAGTTTGGTATCAGAGCATAAGGTACATATTTAGTGATATGTCAATACCTTCCGAGTGATGGCCCGTCTGCTGCGGATCCCCATCTTGTGCTCTTCTGTATTGACGATGTCATTGGGTATGTGAGAGCGTTAGGTTGGCTAGGAACGTTAGCATGTCATAAGAACTTTAGGCGTTGTATTGTATGCTTAGTTACTTGGTTAATATGGACTTGCATTTGACTTATACCATGTTTAAGTGTTATGCGTGTATTAATCAAGTATACCATGCTTATTAGGTAATGGAGATTGAGGGGAACGAAGCCAGAGCTCGAGGTAGAGGCAGACCTCGTGGTAGGGGTAGAGGCCGAGGTAGGGGTAGGGCCCCTCCAGCCGATGTCGCTTATGATCCGAAGGTAGAGGCACCTTATGAGGATCAGCATTTTCCGCCCGTTGCCATGGTTGAGGATCCTGCAGACAGATGGATAGACCGAGAAAATGAATCAGGTGATGGCGAATATGCTTAGAGCCTGTGTTCTAGTTTTAAGAGAAGTTGGGTGAATCATCTGCCATTGGTAGAGTTTGCCTAAAACAACAGCTATCACTCCAGTATCGGTATGGCTCCATATGAGGCTATTTATGATAAGCCATGTAGGACTCCTATCTGTTGGGCGGAAGCAGGGGATAAAGGGTTCATTGGTTCTGAGATTGTACAGGAGACTACAGAGAAAGTCACTACTATTCAGGACAGAATCCGAACCGCTCAGAGTAGATAGAAGAGTTATGCTGACTTGAAGAGGAGACCTTTGGAGTTTGAGGCAGGCGATCATGTGTTTTTGAAGGTCTGACCTATGAAAGGAGTGGTGAGATTTGGCAAGAAAGGGAAACTTGCACCGAGGTACGTTGGACCCTTTGAGATTCTGGAAAGGGTTGGGAACTTCGCATATCGTCTTGCTTTGCCTGTTAGCATGTCGGGTGTGCACAATGTATTCCATGTGTCTATACTCAGGAAGTATGTTCGAGATGAGTCGCACATGATTGATCACAGTGCGATCGAAGTGAACACAGATGTGACATTTGTAGTTGAACCTGTTTGTATCTTGGATAAGTCTACAAAGAAGCTTCGTAGGAAAGAGGTTGATCTCGTGAAGGTGTTGTGGAGTCATCATGACGAGGGTGATGCTTCATGGGAGTTAGAATCTGACATGAGAGCGAGATATCCACAGCTCTTTAGGGAATTGGATACTTGTATTTAGGGACGAAATCCCTTTAAGGGGGGTAGATTGTAATACCCGTAATTTTCATTTTAAATTCGAGTAATTGTGTTGAACGATTACTGTACGATTTCACGAATGTTGTGAGATACTATTTCTTTTTTTTGAATTATTGAAGGTACGAAACGATTATATTTATGGAAAAGCTCTAAATGCTCGATTTGAGAAATCGGCTTTTTATACGTGCAAAATTTGGGAAAACTTCCTTCATGAAAGTTGTAGAGCTCGTCGATACCAGTCTGCGCGTATGTGGAACACATTGTCGGGATTTTTTTTGAATTAGTTATAGAATTTAGAAATTATTTCTATTTTGGTATAAATAGGAAAAAACCCTAGCTATTTTCAGAAGCTTTCCATTTTGGTCTGGCCACTTTCCATTTTCGGAAGGCACTGTTCATCATCTCCTTCCTCCATTTCCTTCGTCCGAAAACAACCGAGAGAGAGAGCAAAGTTCTCCAAAATTGTTCCCTCCACATACCACCAATCGACCTCAGACCAAGTCCCAGACCTTCGTCTCGAGCTACTCTACCTCCTGGACCGCGTCGCTTCCACCGGCACGGCCTCCAGCTCCGGCGAAATGGTCCGAAACAGTCGGACCTAAAAACAAACCAAACCAAGCTCCTTGCGTTTTCGGCCTCCAAACCAAGTCAAACTCCCTCTACATCGACTCAACCTCCTGAAGCTCCTAGAAGCAGTTTTACAAGGCGGCGCGCCCTGTGGTGGCAGCTGGAAGCTAGCCCCGATTGGATCGAACAGAACTTTCGATCCAAATATCTCGAGTTATACACGATCATTTCTTGTGATTATTGGCCTAGTGAGTTCGCAAGAAAGTTCTAAACAAGTTTCCATAAGAGATCGAGGCATGAGGTTGCAGTTTTTACGTCGGTTTCAAGCTCGCCGGTTTCTGGAAAAATTCCGGCCGCCGACTGTAATTGGTAGCTTTTGATCCCTTTCCGTCATTTTTTGGTCTTTTGCTAGTTATGAAAGTTGCTCAGAATGATGAAACGAAGGGGAGAAGCTCAACCCTGACACTATTGGTAGTGGTCGGTGGCGGCTCTGCCCCTAATTCCGGCGGCCCTTTCCGGCCACCTCCGGAGGTCTAAAATTTAGTTTCTGTCCGTTTTATGATTATACGTTTCAATGCAAACATTTGGGCATATTATACGCTTTTTTCGGATATCGTATGAATTAGTTATCAATTTTGTGATTTCGATCGATTTCGATCGTTAGATTTATGATCTGTGAAATTAGGACCGTCCGATGAACTGGTAATTTTGATATGATGATCATATGACTGTCCCAGTGGCTTTGTGTGGTCATGGGCGAAGATCTGACCGTTGGATCTTCGTATAAGTGCAAAACTGTGATTAGGGGAGCGATTCGTGAGAATCCGTCCTTAAGATTTTCTTTTAATTAGAATCCGGCCGTTAAATAGTCGTTCAGTTATGTTTTGGAATTATTGGTTAAATTCGAATCACATTTGATTAGGTGATTGACGGATTATATTTGGGTGAGCTGTTTTGGTGTAGTTTATATTTTATTTGAAGACGCAGCGGGAATCTCGAGGTGAGTAAAACTCACGTGGTTCATATTACGAACCGAGCGCTTTAAATTATTTATTTTTGGTAATTGCGTGGAAAATACTTGTGGATTAAATATTTGTTTTTAAAATCACATGGACTTGATCACTACGGTCTATAGGTAAGTAAAATGAATTTTAAATTATACAAATAAATTTCACGATTTTTTTGTGTGAACTATAGATGGTATTAGTGGTCATTCCTGAGTGGATGATTATGTGTGTGTATATATATGTATATATATATATATATATATTTAAGTGGAAAATATATATTGATGGGTGGATTGTTGAGTGATGATATGATTAGGTTGAATTGATGATTTGATTTATATTTCAAATGCTTAATTTCATAATGATATTGTGTAACATGGATGAGTTTATTTCATTGTGTGATAATACACGTTGTGCTCATTTATGGATTTAGGGTCAACGTAGTGACCGGTGTGGGGTAATCGGACGCTCCAATTCTGGGTGGATGATGGGATACGATTGGTTGAGTATGTATAATTATCGGACGTTCTAAATATGTATATGAGTATACATATTGATGAAATACGATAATGATAAATATGTCGGATGCCATAACCTAGGCCAGGTGACGGGCTACGATTCAGTTAGAGCTCTAGTCTGTCAAGTACCGCATTTTTATAAATACGATGTTGAGGTTTTATGAAGAAAGATGTGAGTTGGGGTTTGTGTTGATTTATTGAATTGTTGATTGATTGAGATGGTTGGTTCCTTATGGATGTGGAAATTGTTGAGTGTTGATTTGAGTGGAAATAATTATGATTTAATTAAACAACAGTCCTTTCTTTTTACTCATACGAGCTTTATAAGCTTACCGGTTTTTGTGTTGTTGCAATGCCGGTACACTATTCAAATGTTGTAGTAAATATTCCTGCAGGTCAGGATAACCAAGGAGGTGACCGAGCTGCTTAGGTGTTACAGCTGTTATTTTTATTTCATTGAGTTGTGAGGTGTGTATGCTTATTTAGAGCTTTACAGTTCATTTTGTATTTGAGTTGTAATAATTAACCGAGACTAAATTCGGTTTTGAATTTATTTCGTGTGGCGAGATTGTTAAGAAAAGAAATTTTCAAGATGACTATTTTAAGTTGTAGTAATTCATGTTTCGGATTTTGAATTTTTATTCCAAAATTAGGGGCGTGACAGGCACGCTCCCCCCATCCCCCCTCACGCGCCTCTAATAGCGGTGGCGCATAGGGGCATGCACCCTCAGTCCAACTTTGATTCGGGGTGCACGGGCTATATGACAGTGATCAACACAACACGCATATCAACTTCTTCAACTACATCTAAGTTCAATTTTAAGCGAGGACACTAGAAATTACTTCAATGGTTTTGGGAATCTGAAACTAGCCTCCGGTCGAATCAAGCTTTATGGTTGTTACTAGTGAGTTCAGTGAGGCAAGGACTTTAAGACTCAGGTGGTCTCAGAGCCGGAAGTCACTGCAAATCCAATTTCTACTCGGGTCGAAGAAATGGGTTAGCAGTACTAAAAAAATATTCAATTCTTCTTCACCGACACGAAATAACATAAACGAAAGACAGAGGTCGAGGCGCCGTGGGGCAGTGGTCCTTTTTTGACCTGTTTGGTGGTTCGGGGTGACTGGATGGCGGAGATCGCCTCGGGTCAGGTTGGAGGTCTGAAAGTTAACTCGGGTTGAGGTTTCTCGGTATGTATACTGTCTAAAAAAGGAAAGGGTTGTTATGCCTCATACCTAAACTTACCTATTTACAGGTCACTTGGACAGTAAACAATTAAAATCTTTACTTTTTACCAAGGTTTTTTAGGTATTTTGTATTGATGGCTGAACCATTCACTCATTTATAATTCTAGGATTATATTGATTTTTGAATATTGTTTAAAAATCGGGGCGTGACACCTTATTTGCATTTTATGTGTTCTCTTATTAGCATTACGAACTCTTGAATTATATGTTTGATAACAATCAAAATACAGAAGTACAAAGAGCTCATTACAAAGAAAAACAACGAAATATAAGTATCATCTCTCGTATAAACAACTTATTTATTATTATTATTATTATTATTCTATATTGCTTTTGCTTTCTCAATTCGTTCCAGAGAAAATTAGGAGACATAGTGACATACAATCAACTGAATGGAAAAATCTCAATCACTGGATAAAAGAACTAAACTGCTACAGAAAGTTGCATCATAAGAACTCAGGCAATGCCAGAATGATTACTAGGAATATCCTGATAGATAATTAAGTTTTAGACTATATGGGCTGAAGATGACTAAATGTTTTTTGTGTATCGCACGCAACATTCACATATGGGGGGCAAGAAATTCCAAAGCACAAAGCACTAATGGCCTAAAACAAGCTACAAACAAACTATACTCATCTGATCTCACGCCTCAATATGGAACTAACGGTGGCTATCGAAATTCAAAAACACCATCCTAAACTAAGTATGAATATGGTCACAATATGCAAAAGCAGCACACAATCAGCTAAATCTAAACAAAAAAACTATCTCAATAATACCATTGCACCATGATTATCAAACATAAGAAAAGAACTGATCGAAGTCTGCACCTACCAGATTCAAAGATCAAACTTTGCCTTCTTCTCCCTCAAATATCAAACTTAGTCCTTGATCCTCCTGTTCCTCCAAGCACAAAAGGTAAACCATGAAAATCCAGAATAAATTGGTAAATCTCAACAATCCAAAGCTTCTAATCACACTTCAACTCAACAATCCAAAGCTTCTAATCACTAAAATTGAAAACAATCGAAGGTCGTACTCACCAGCAACAATCGTTCGAAAGATTCAATTGATCTTCAAAGAGATTGAGACTTTGAGAGGCTCAGAGCCTCAGACCCTTAATCGGGTTCGAGAGAGAGAAAGAGAGAGACTGAGGGAGTGACCGAGAGATGTGCTGAGGGATAAGGGATTAGGGTTTGGAAACTTGTAATCTAATGGTTGTGAATTAAAACGGAAGAAAATCAACGGCTAGGATTGATAATATAATAAATATTTAAAATAAATAAATATTATATTAAATACTTGGTATGGTACGGTATACCGTATTTCTATATGAATCAATACCAGTACCGTACCAATCCCTTGCTCTCAGTTCGGTTATACCGTACCACAGCTTCGGTTACTGAAGCTGTCGGTTACCGAAAAATTCGGTTCGGGACGGACTTGGTTAGCTGGTTTTGGCTTGGGGTAATTTGCCAGCCCTATTTATTTGTGTTGATTTGTTTTCCTTGGATTGGAAAGGTGTTTTAGTGGTTTTCTATGTTTACTCATACAAGCATGCAAAAGCTTACCGGGTTTGTTGTTTCAACTCGGTGCAAAACAAACCCGGTGCACTATTCCATGGTGTTAGGGTTATTGTGCAGGTCAGAGTAACAGTCGTCGAAGCTATGATTTTGTTGCGATCGTAGCTTGGACGTAGTAGAATACTTTGGTTTTAGTCTTCCACTATGTAGCGAGTGTGGTGGTGCGTTTACTTATTAAATTGTTAATCAATTTAATTTGTAAACTCTTGGTAATGTAATATGTGACCCTAAAGAACCAGTCGGTATCGACACTGTGAGCTTGGTTTGTTTAGTTTCTTAATTTAAATGAAAAATATTCTATTTCTTATACTTGTTAAGTTTTCGTGTTTTAGATTTGAATTTATTTATTTAAAATTCAGGGAGTGACAAGTATGTACTTGGTTAAAAGGAAAAACTTTTTTAGGTATTTCTTATTAATAGCTGAACCATTCAAGCATGTATAATTCTGGGATTATATTGATTTTTAAATGTTGCAGAAAAAATTAGGGCGTGATAGTTTGGTATCAGCGAGTAAGGTACAAATTTGGTGATAATTAGTACTACTCGAGCGATGGCCTGTCTGCAGCAGATCCTCATCTGATGCTCTTTAGTATTGATATAATCATGGGTATGTAGGACTGTTAGTTGTGGGTTAGAGTGTTGGATCGTTAGAGTGGCATTGGTTTGCTCTGTTAATGAAGTTGTGTACTTTTGTGTAGCTTCTTTGAGTTGTAGTCTTTCGAGGGAATAGGAACCTCTGGTTTGAACTCTGGTGGAGTGTTGAGGATAGTTTTTAGGGAAAACTGTATCCTTCCATACAGGAATAGTTGCTTTATTTTTGAGGTCATGTTGTTTAACTTATACTTGTGGTTAGGAGTTATGCAGATCTTAAACAACTATGCTATGCTCCTTAGATGATGGATTCACAAGGAGGCAGAGCTGGGGGCCTAGATAGACCCAGAGGTAGGGGTAGAGCTAGAGGAAGCGGCAAGATTCCTCCTGTGGAAGAGGTTTACCATAAGGAGGAGGTGGAGGCATTGCATGTTGAGTAGCCCTCTCCACTGGTTGTTGAGGTGGTGAATGCCACTCGTTTGTCAAGTTTGGCTAGGGAAATTATGAACCTAGTAGCTGTTCCATTTCAAGGGGGTACGGACCTCGTGTTGGTTGATCAATGGATCGATAACATGGAGAACAACTTTAGGATGGTTGTCTGCACCGACGGTCAGAAGAAGGAGATAGCTGCCTTTCTGCTTCATAGAAAAGCACGTGTGTGGTGGGAGTACACACGAAGTGCAGGCGATGTATCCACTCTAACTTGAGAGGGTTTTGCGAGACGCTTCAGGAACAAGTATTTTCCTGCTTCTGTGAGGGGGACATGAGTGTCAGAGACTATAAAGCGTGATTCTCCCAATTATACTGGTTTGTGAGGCCGATGGATGTCTTGAGCTTGGCCAAGAACTTTCAGCGGGGAGTGAAACCTTCCATTAGGCATGATATGGCTATGCTGGAGCTACCTATTGTGGCACTCATAGCGGCTAAGGCCACGGCAATGGAACAGGAGAACAAGACTTGCCAGGATAAGTTATCGGCTTTCAGGGCTTCCGAAGGGAAGAGAAAGGCAACTACAGAGAGCAGTGATGGGACATATAATCAGGGTGGGTCCTGGAAGAGGTGGAGGACTCATCAACAAGCACCAACTAGGGAGACAGCTGTACCTGTGGGGCAGGTGGCACCCGTGAGGTGTTTCAATTGCAACAAGATGGGCCATACTACCAGGGGTTGCACGAAGCTGAATAGCGTAATATGCTTTAGATGTTGCCAGGCAAGGCATCACTCCAGGGATTGTACCCAAGCACAGGGTGGGGGACAAGGAAACCAACAGAGGCAACTACCTCAAGGAAATGTGAGGGTTGATAGGAGTATTTCAATGCAACGTTTTAATAGTTAATTTCTCATATTTTGCTTAGATATTTCCTTAACTAAATCCGTTTTTCACTTGGTTTCTATTTTTAGGTACATTGGAGCAGATGAATGAGAAATGAGCTTAAAAGAGCATGAGAAGCAAATGAGACTTTGGAGATGACTAAGGAAAGGCACAAGGGATGTAGTAGGCCTGGGATCCGTTCGGATCTTGTTAAAATTACAAGGAACTGTCACCGAAACTATGTCAAAGAAATCGGTTCGGGTTTGAGGTGAAAATTGCTAGAACCATTGTAGAACCGAACCGAGTTCAATCAGTTCGGTTGTTGCCATTTTCCGGTTCCGTCTGTTCACATCTTTAAGAGGCTGAGAATCGAGCCAATCGACGGTGTCGGTGGCTGCGTTGTCTATATCTCTTCGACGAACCTTGTGTCTCAGTTAGGGCCTGTGATAGATGTGTCCTGGACGCGGATGAAGCTAGTGAATTAGTGGCAGAGAGAGATGGCAATGACATAGCCATGTCGACCTGAGAGCGGAAGAGTCACAGAGAGACTGTGTGCTTTGGAGAGGAGAAGAAGAGAGAACTGAGATAGGTGAGGAAGAAAATAGAATTAAGATAGGTGAGGGATACTGAGATGGGCTAGGATTTGAGGGTTTAACTGGGGATGAAGAACTGATCCAGATTTCTGGGTTTGAGAGATGAGTTTGAGATGGGATGTGAGAGAGAGAGAGAGAGAGAGAGAGAGAGAGAGAGAGAGAGAGAGAGAGAGAGCTAACTTTTGGGGTTTTGGTCAGGGGAATGAGAAACAAAAATGGGCCTATTGTTTTTGTTTTTCTTATAAAATAGTCCAATGATTTCCTATGGCCTAGCTTATTTTAGTAAAATAAGCTCAATCAAAGTACCAATTACACAATGACATCTGTATTTCGGTTCTCAAAAATTTTAAAACACAAGAACCGGAACCGAACAGGTGATGCAACATGATGGAACCGAACCGAAAAATAGTAATGTCAAAATACATGAGAACCGAACCGAACCGGATTTTTCGGTTGGATTCGGTGCGGATCCGCGGGTTTTCCGGTTCCAAGTCCCAGGCCTAGGATGCAGAAATGAGCTGAAATGTAGAAATGGAGTATTCCTGGTCCTGGTCTCACTAGGGTCCCCAATCAAAGTAGGAATCCCTGGTCAACTAAGAAACATGTTCGGAGAAATGAAGAAAAATGACAAAAAATGTAGAGTCCTAATTGGACTAGAAAAGCTACTCGTGTCAAGAAAAGGAATCCTAATGACACAAGATTCCGAAAAGGTTCAAGAACATTTCATGTGAAGAGTCCTCATTCAACCAGGAGTCCTAAAGACAGGAGGAGTCATGATGACACTCGGATACTTGAGTGGACTAGGAATGCCCAAGAACATTCAAGTAGCATCTAGAAGAAGTCCAAAACGTCTTATACAAAGGTGATATGGATTGGGAGTCATTTTTGACAAGAAAAACATGGATGAAAATCAGATTTGGAGCCCGTATTAGACGCAGACTTATTCTGGCCGAATTTCAAGTATATATCTGGATAATGACATCTCAATAAATACTAAATGCATCTAGACATGATTGTGGCCAAAGGGTGACTCTTAGAGATAATGAAGGAGAGTTTCAAGGGATTACAACATCCAGAAAGGATGGAATCAAGTCCAGATACATTCCTTATTGTTCACACTCCTTCTTTGGCTGAAATAAAGAGATAAAAATCAGAAAATATCCATTTAAATTTTACAAATATTATCTTCGTAGAATCAAGCTGCAATTTTAAAGGCTTCTCATTGGTTAGATGATACAAGAATGCTGAAGTGGATTTATTTGATTGGTTAGGCTATGTGGACCAATTAGATAATTCCTAGAAATTAAAAGAAGGATCCAGAAGGCTTGGACATCCCCTATATATAGATGCGCCCAGGGACATTCATCAATTCTTTTATTCTTTTCACACACCAAAATCAAATTCCATTCTCTAGTCTCCTAGTTCTTCGTTTTCAAGCAAGGAGGAGAAGAAGTCATGCAATGCATCAAGATCCTAGCCACCATCCACCCTTGTGCCGTCCCCAGAAGATTGCTTGCTTTCAAGGATCTTCAAGTTATTCGTCTTAAGGCTCTGTCATTCATCTTTCACTGTGTATTTCATTTTTTTCTTTTGTGTTCTTTGTTTGATTCCATAAAACTATGAATTCTAGTTAACATGACGTGACGGGCGAAGTATCACGCCCCAAATTTCAAACACAAAAAGTACAACAAATAAATCAATACCAAACACTAGGCGTGATGGTTCCGACACCAATACTAAAAGAGCTGTGAAATTTTTTCCTTTAAACAAGGCAACCAACATTGTCCCAAACCTACAATGTAATTACAGACTCGCTCTTTAGAGTCACATATTACATTAAGCAAAGTTTACAAATTAAACTAAAACATCAATTTAATAACTGCACACACTACTCCCATTACACAACGGGAATACAAACAAGTGCGTAGTACAATTAGGGAGTGAACCTACCACTGCAACAGCAAAAAAGTTCTGCGGCTTCAACCACGCTCACCCTAACCTGCATGATAAACACCTACACCATGTAATAATGCACTGGGTTGCAAACACAAATGCAGTAAGCTTTTCCAAGCTTGTATGAGTAAACTCAAAAATGGGAACAGAACACATGCTCAAGTCCTCTAAACCTAACAGTCAATAAGCATATATCATAGCATCAACTATTAATTTCTCACCATTCAATAGCATGCATCAATAAGTGCACTCATGACAAAATGTATATGCTCAAATGTCAAATCAGCATTCAACTCAATAGTCTTATTTAAAAACAAAATCACATCAAGTAATGTCCAAATTCATTTCACGCTTGAAAGAGAATGACAAAATCACACAATTCGCGATAAATCCACGCAAATCTACTTAAGGAAACAACTCACACAAATAATCACGATAAATCCACTAAAATCTACTTGAGGAAACAATTCACATAAATCGCGATAAATCCACTCAAATCTACTTGAGGAAACAACTCACACAAATCGCAATTAATCCACTCAAATCTACTTGAGGAAACAACTCACACAAATCATGATAAATCCACCCAAATCAACTTGAGGAAACAACTCACACAAATCACGATAAATCCACTCAAATCAACTTGAGGAAACAACTCACACAAATCGCGATATGTGAAGCCCCTTTATATAATTATTGAAGGTAATTTTTCGCCAATAAGATTTTTTTTCACAATGGGATTTAAATGAAGAAATCAATTTCGGAGATTGTTTTGGTGTTGAGACCACCTATTGGGCCTTATGATTGAAGTTTGGGCCGAGATTCTTTCATTTGTGCCGGGCCTAGAAGGTTACAGAAGTTTAATGAGGCGATCCTTTGTTGAAGTTTCGAAGATGATAAATTGAGTTGTAACAGAGTTTTGGGCATAAATATAAATAGAAAGTTAACAAGGGGAAAAATCCTAGACTCCCATTCTCTCCCTCTCTCCTATCTCGGCCGTGTCTCTCTCTTTCGCCGTAGAACTCTCGCTCTCTCTTCTTCTCTCTGCCATCACTGGAAAATACCATTTCCAGCCACCATCCCACCACACCAGCACCACCAATCGATCCAGCACCTAAATCCGACCTAAGTCCGAGCCTTACCACCGACATGCACCGCCGGTAGCCTCCACACTCGATGACCCATGACTGTGACGCCACTGTTCCTCGAACCTTGTTGATTCTCGACCATCATTTCAGCACACACTGCCACAAACGAGCTTAGGGTAAGCTGTTTATGATCACCCCAAAGCCATTATGTATGCTACTGTTGCAAGGGTGGGTCTGTACTGTCCTTCCATGAGTTTAGCGATGAAATCAGCTACTGCTTGGCCTTTCATAGCGGTTCATGGCTTGTAGTGAATGTAGAACTCGCTGAGCTCGATGGCCCACTTGCTGAGGTGCCCCGAATGCTCAGGGTTCTGCATCACCTACTTCAGTGGTTGGTTTGTTAAGATGTGGATTGTGTGGGCCTGGAAGTACTGGCGGAGACATCTAGTGGCGACGATGAGTGCAAGAGCGAGTTGCTCTAGGGAAATATATCTTGTTTCTGTCCCATTCATGCCTTTGCTAGGGTAGAACACTAGGAGCTCGTCTTGCCCTTCTTTGCGTAGAATTGCGCAACTTACCGCTGATGATGATACCACCAAGTATATGTAAAGTATCTCACCGGGTACAGGAATGGAGAGAAGAGGGACAACCGCTAGGTATTCTTTCAGGCCCTAGAATGCGGCGGTACAATCTGGAGTCCAGTCAATGACCTTCTTGTGGTTCCCTCTTCATAAGCTTGAAGAATGGGAGGCACCTGTCTATAAGTCTGGATATAAAATGAGATAGGGCGGTGAGTTTACCCTGGAGACTCTAGAAGTGCACCTTCCATACTAGGGATTTTATGTTCAGGATGGCCTACACCTTGTCAGGGTTAACCTCAATGCCTCGTTCGTTGATAGTGTATCCCAAAAATTTGCTGGCGGTGATGTCGAAAAAGCATTTTTCTGGGTTAAGGCGCATGCCATATGCTGGGAGGATGGCAAATATGATAAGGAGGTTCGCCACGTGTCTGCCTGACTTAATGCTCTTGACGAGCATGTCGTCTACATGGACCTCTATTATTTTTCCCAGGCGCTCAGCGAACATGGATTTCTTTAATCGCTGGTATGTTGCTCTGGCGTTCTTTAATCTGAAAGGCATGACATTGTAACAGTATAGGCCCTTGTTGATTGTGAAGGTGGTGATTTCTTGTTCACGGGGATGCATCTTGATTTGATTATATCTCGAGAAGGCATCCATCATGCTGAGTAACTCTTGTCCGGCAGTTACATTGACCAATTGATTGATGCAAGGCAGCGGGAAGCTATCCTTGGAACATGCCTTGTTGACGCTTTTGAAGTCTACGCACATCCTCCACTTGTCGTTGGGCTTTTTGACCATGGCCAGGTTGGAGATCCATTGGGGGTAGTTGACTTGGCAGATGAACCCAATGCCCTGAGGCTTTGTGACCTCTTCCCTTATTACACGGTACTTTTCTTCGTTGAAGGCCATCCTCTTTTGCTCTATTGCATAGAAAGATGGCTTGATACTTAGCTTTTGAATGATGATCTCAGGGGAGATGCCTGGCATGTCAGCATAGGACCCTGCAAAGACAGCGACGTTATCCGTAGGAATTGTGTGAGTTCTGCTGCGACCTCTAGGGATAGTTGAGCGTTGACGTGGACTGTCCGCTTAAGGTGATCGTCAGAGATGCTGATAACTGATAGCGATGTCGGTGGATTAACAGGCTCTTTTTTCACATATTTCTCCTTGTCGTCTCTAGGGTCCTCAATCGCCTCTGTCAGCGGTACATGATTTCCTACCATTAAGATTTCATGGATGTGCACCGACCGTGGGACAGTTGTTGAGTAGCATTCTCATGCCAGTTATGGCTTCCCTCACACAGCTCGTGCCGTTAAGTATGGGGAACTTCATGAGTAGCATGTACCCAGCAATGATGCACTTAAACTTGTTGAGCGCTGGCCGGCCAGCCAATGATGGCATTGTATGAGCTGTAGCAATCAACAATGATAAACTCCGTGTGTATCTTTGTTGTGCATGGGCTAGCGCCTATGACCAGGCACATATAGTCAGAGCCTGGTGTTTGTGTGACATCCCCAAAGAAGCTAAGCACGGGCTCATGATCCTGGAGTAGTTTTCTATTCCGCTGGAGCTTTTCGTAACAACCATTAAAGATAACATTGACGGAGGATCCGCTGCCAACGAGGACTCTTCCCACGGACCACTTACCGAGTATGGCATCGATCAAAAATGGGTCGTAGTGGGGGAGACGTACTCTACGCTCTTCCCCCTCAAAAAAGGTGATGGGTTCCCATCCAGATTTAGTTGCACAGTTCCTTAAGGTGGTTAGCGCATGCATAATGCTTCTTGGCTCTGTGAAACATGCAGGTGATGGGAGCCCCATTGTTGATGGTGTTGATGCGGCCCATGGTTTCAATGTTGGCAACCACTGGTGGTGGTTGGTGTGCTTGTCATCGCGGTATAAAGTCTCTACTGCCGTCTTCAGATAGTTGCAATTATTGGTGTTATGGCCACCGTCCTCGTGGTATTTACACCACTTGCCAGTGTTTCTTGGCTTGCCCACTTTTGGGTACTTCCTTGATGGTGGTAGTGGGATTTGGTCTTCGCACTGGTCATATATCTTTTCATATGAGGCCTTGAGGACTGTAAACACTGTGTACCGCTAAGAGGACTCTGTGTTTTTGTTACGGTTATCTCCATGGGATGACCAGTTGCCCTTGCGGTAATGCTGATCTTTGTGCCACTTACTTTGATAATTGCCTTGTTACCACTCCCTCTTCTTGTCGGTGGGTGGAGCGGTAGTGGTTTTGTTGGCAGTTTCTTGTTGATTGGAGGAAGGTTGAGCGGACTTCACCGGTGTTAGCAGAGGTGGTGGGGTTTCTCCGTATGTGATGAATTTCTGCCTGGGCATGTAGGACTGCCTGGTTCATGACGTGATCATATGAATCATTCGGCTGGTTGTAGTTGATGGTATAGGAATGGCCCTTTTAGGAGTCCTTGCTTGAATGCTGCCAACGCCATTGTTTTATCCAGGTTGATGTACTAAGATGCCGCTGCTCTCCATCTGGTGATGAAGGCCTTGAGCGTTTCGTCAGTACCTTGCTTAACGTTGAATAATTGGCTTTGTTATGGTGTCTGGCGGCTAACAGGATGAATCTAGATAAGAAGGCGTCTGACAGGGCGTGAAATGAGTCGATTAACCCTGGCGGATACTAGAAGAACCAACTCATCACCTCACTGTCTAACGTCTCGTTGAACAAGTGATAGAGGGTGGCGTCATCAAATCCCTTATTGTTGGTGACCTTCTTGAACGTATCCATGTGGACGAAGGGATCATTCAGGCCACTATACTGTGGCATTTTTGGTGTTTTTGCATGTGCTAGCTTGAAGGCGTGTAAGATTCGAGCTGTGAATGGCCCTGGTCTTGACTCAAATAATGGATTTGGGTTGGCCCTGGGGGGCCTGCCTCTGCCCGGATTAGACTTGTTCCAGCTGCTGCATTATTTCTAAAATTAGAATGGTTATGTAGCGGCTACGTTGGGCCAGCTCCCGCCTGGGCATAGGCGGATTGCCTTCCGTTTTGGCCCGGACAGAAGAGTAATTATTGCGCGGTTATGACTCCGCTTATTGCTCTATTAGCCATGGTGGGCGGACCCATTCCTATCAGTTCTGGTGGGTTCAGCGGTACTTGCATCGGCAACGTCGCTGCCTGTACTAGCCTTTCGATGTTGGGTTGACTGCGCCTGGTGCTCTGTGATTGCCCGCTCTACGTAGGTTAGCGTTTGCTTCCAATGCCTTTTTTAGCTGGTCGAACCTGGACATCAGCGTGGCCCCCTGTTTCTGGGCCTCGGCCTTTTCCTTGCGCTCTTGCTCTCACTCCCTGTTAGCCTTGTGGAGATCCACTAGGGCCAGCTCATATATAACGGCAAGGTCTTGGCCCAGAAGTTGGCAGCTGCTGCCTGGATGAGCCTCCGCTATTGTTTCAATTTGTAGGATCTAGGGCTCCACGCTGGGGTTGACCGGTGTGGTGAATAGTATGCGATTGACGTTGGCCATTGGGTTGACATCAGCCGCTGGGTTGGTGGGTTGGGGATTGACGGAATGATCCGCTTGCTCTTCAGCGTTTCCCCCGCCGCCATTAGTCATGGTGGATGTTACGATGGGATAACCTTTTGCTCAAGGGTTCCCATAAATGGCGCCAATGTTAATGTCTAAGAATTCAGCTACCGCTGAATTCTGGTTAACGCTGGTCCGGTGGCGGACCGCTACTGAGGATGCTCTAGTTGATACCGCTTCCTGTCAAATGAAATACAAAGGTCGTCAAAGGGGAGACTGGGGTTGGCGGTCTTTTCTTCTCCGATGCCTAAGTCACTCAATGTATTTATTTTGACAACATAATAGTAGGTAAGTAGTAAATGCGTAATTAATGAGGAGAGAGGAGAGAACCTTTTATAGGGAGGCTAATCTCTTCCATGTTTTCGATGTGGGGACTGATGCCTTAGTTCCCAGCTTTTGGAGCTTCTGATGTCTACCTTGGCGCGGCGCGTTGCGATGCATCAACAGCGATCTGAGGTGAGCCAGGGATCAATCGATAGTCTGCCTGGCGGTGTTTCCATAGGTCACCTCGTTGGTGGTCATCGGTGCCGCTGGCAGCAGTGTGAGCGTGGCTCATTATAACTAATTATGCTTGGCAAATACCATGTAAGTACAAGTTCTTTAGTTGGTGTTCTTGAGTGTTGAACATGGAAGAAACGATGGGATTATGAAAAAAAAGGGCAGCTTCTGGGCATTGTTTGGATTTGAGTTTTTAATGGGATGTTGAAGAACAGAGGACTGTAAGAAGTAGCATGTTATGGAGATTTGGTGTCTCGACAGAGTAGGTATGGGGTAAGAAATCCCAACCTTAAACTAATGATTTCAGTTTTGTTGGGATATTTAAGCATGTTGTCTTGAACTGGAGATGAAAACCCAGGTCAAGGAAGGATAGCCGAGGCTACCAAAGGAAGGAGTTTAAGAGGTTATCAGAAAGGTAATGGCATGAGAAATGTGGCATGATGAAAGAAATGAGTTACTGTTTACTATGGTTGTATTGTATCCCTAAAATTGAAAGAAGTGAGTGGAAATGGATAGTTGCTTATCTTTATAGTGCTCAGTTGAATGTGAATGAGTTGGTGCAAATGAGATGATGTATGTGTGAATGGTTATATTTGACATAGAAATAAATTGATAACTGAAAACGGACCATTTATGGAAAATGAGTTATGTTGTGAACAAAGTTCGGGAAAAATCGATTTTTCAAACTCGAAGTATTCTAATCTTACCATATCCCGAAATGATTTTGAGAGGTGAAATCATATGGAAATGGTAATTGTCATTTGTTTTCTTAAAGTAGAAATGCTAAACGAATTTTGGTCAAAGTGCCAAGTATAATCACCATATCCTAACTAATTCAAATGTTACATCACTTTGATTATTTGGGAATGGTAAGTGTATTTGTTGCTTAAGAAAGGAATGCTAGACAATGACATCAAATATTTAACCCGAACTATATTATCGAAAGAAGTATGATCACCATATCCCGAATGGGCTTATTATTCTAAGTGAATTAATCAGGAATGGTTTCCAATAATTATCGATTATGAGTTATTTGGTAAATTTTAAAGTGAGTTATGAATTAGTTACTTATCAGATATAATTTTTGTTAATGGACTCGAGCGTGTGCACATGAAATTGGAAGAAATATCGAAAGTCGGAAATGAAACTAAAATTGGGCAAGAACTCCAACTCCAGGTAGGGTAAGCCGTCTCTATCTTGTTAGTGGTTTTATGTGTGTGTTTATGCTTATAAATATCATATTGCCAGCAAAAATATTTATGGATGCCATAGTGGATGCCTTGATGATGTTTATTGCATTGAATTGTTGATTATCAAAATTAAATGAAAATCAAGGCTAGACATTGCTTGTTATGAAGAGATATGGTATGATGTTGTGACCTGAGAGTGATAGGAGTGACGCTTCCTATGGTGTCACAACCGTGAACCTCCGGAAGGTTGATATGACTGTATGATGTGTCGAGCCCGTGTCACCTTAGTAGTGTACGTAAGGAATGACAGTGGTGTCATATGGCATTGGGCCAGTAAATGGACACTCTTACTGCCCATAACCGGTAAGGAAAGTGAATGGATAATGTTGAAGGATATGGCTATGATCGACAGTTGACCTGGTTTACCTGAGTATCTCTAAGCTCAGGTTGATTTAGCATACTGCTTACGTTTTATAAAAGAAAATATTTAGTTTGTAGTTGCCTCTTATTAAAGTATTTTCGATAAACGTGCTCAATATTATGTAGTAAATATTTTCGACTATATTATTTTTCAAACCTAGCATCGTTGGGTTGGCCCTTACTAGACATGCAAGGACGAAAGCTCACCCCTATTTACTTTTTGTTTACTTATTTCCTACTCATTTACCAAAATTTTGGGAGACCCGAAACCTTGGTGCGCGTCTCTCATACTTGAAGTTACATAGTGAACCGCCTCCCAAATCTAGGCTCTAATTGCAAGCCTAAATCCTCTAGCCCACTTTAAATTCCGTTTTTGAAAAGATGTGTACCGTTGCTGGAATGGTTTGTCCAAGAAAGTATTTTGTAAACCGACAACCTAAACCTAAAAGGCCTTGCGGTTTCGTGTTGATGAGTTATCGGGATGTCATTCGTGACATGTCAATTTCTCATTGGCTCGGGATTGTGGCGTTATGGGACCCTCCTCAATGTGGATGCCACACAATAAATACACTCATGCAAGCAACTCACGCATTGTTTTCTTTTCCAAAACTCAACAACCTTTTCTCAAAAGAAGACACGTGTCACTCCGTGACAAATCACATTTACTGAAATCTCAACAATTCAAATATGAAAGTCAAAGTCCCTCATGGACAATAAAAGAAAGACTACTCTCAAGACTATCTTTTAAAACCCATACTCATGAGTCTCCGATAACCCCTAGTTACCCTCATGAAGTATCTCGGCAAACAGACTAGAGCTCTAACTGATCGTAACCAATCACTCGGCCAAGGCTTGGTTCCCAATAACATGTCTTGGTCACCATTTGTGATATCTGATTTTCAGACCCATCTGGCCTTCAGACCCCAATCTCCACAGATCAAAACATTTAAAGAAGTCTTACCGGACTTAAAAATGTTACACTGATCACCATGTGTGACCTAATCCTAGTCACCATCTATGATCCAAACTCTGTCACCATTTGTGACCCGATCTTGTTCACCATCTGTGACAAAGATCAAAGCATTAAGCAAGTCATACTCAACCCAAAATGTTCCATAAATCTACTCAAAGCTTTCCCAATCTTACTCATCCTCTATGACAAGACTAAAACATTAAGCAAGTCCCACTGGACTAAAAAAGTTATGCCATTCTTAATACTTTTCAAAACAATAGAAATCAGCATTTCCAAAATATACTGTTTTCCGAAAAGTCACATGTCAAAACAATAATGTCAACAAAATCATGCATATTTTTTTTATCGTGTGTCAAATCCACAAGGATAAATATATATTTCACGTAAATATATTTATACGTAGTCATTCACTCAGAAATACCACTATTACCAACTATAGTCACAGTTAAATAGATAACTCTTAATATGATAAGGTAATCTTGTTCGTAAATGAACATTGTGAGATTTACTCACCTCTGAATCCCGTTGCGTTTTCTATACAAAACAGAGATAACATACCCATAAAATATCTGTCCAAAAATACTTCGCCAAGTACCTAATCACATACGGTCACATCTCAGTACCCGAACACAAAGTGATTAAAGTTCGAATCCCCAAATCAAACTACAACCCAAAAGTAATGCCAATCAAGGCAGAACTTCATCCGAGACCATCTAAAGTCCCCGGAATACTTCTATGGTCAATATGACAAAACTACAAGTCGATCGAAAGGCCGGATCTTTATAGATCGAAAACCGAGACGATCAAAAACGGATATATCCTAACAATTTCATACGATCTCCAAAAATTTCGTATTATATATCAAAATGCTCATATCGACGAGTAGATGATAAATAAGACCAGAAACTGCCCCTGACATGGCGTGAAACGCCGCAAAGTGGAGCAAACACACTGTTCACGGTGAGTTGACTATGCTCCCGTATAAACTGTCCAAAACCAGCCCCAAGGGTCAAAGGAGGAAGCTCCCACAAACCTAACAAATGCGGTTTGAGCCACTGCCGTTGCCCGAGGAGAGAGTTTCTATCTGGTTTGCCTTTGCCACCGTGATCCTCCACCGTGGGGGAGAGCACGTGCAAGACACCATTGTGGAGAGGACCGAACGAAGGAGGCGAGCCTCTCTGTACCGGTCTCGTGGCCTGTGGTTGCCGAAGCTCACCTAAAAAGCCGGGCCAGGTCAGGCGGGTACGGGTTAGGTCGGTCAAAAAACTTGGATAACGAGGGTTTCAGCCAAGGGATGTGAGAGAGAAAGACATTTCCAAAAAGGAAATTTGGATTTATGAGATGTTTTCCAGAAAAATCCAATTTACACCAAAATTGTAACTTTTTCTGATGACCATAACTTCTTCATACGAACTCCGATTTCTTCATTCCACATATCCACAAACTCGCATCCACGCGCTCTACAACTTTGTGAAGCAAATTTTCAAAGAAACCCAATGTATAAAAATTCAAACTTCGTGAACCCCCTAAAACTTTGTGTTTCGAATAAATATTTATCCGACAGTAATTCCACTCCATTTCCCGAACCACGAAATAGTCCCAACAATCACTGAATAAATTCTAGAAAATCCTCAGAGAATAATAACGAATTTATGAGGTATTACACAAAGTTTAAAGCTCATTTATATGTTTTGATAATAAAGTTGTGATTTTTATAATTTCTTTTCTATGTTGCTTATGTGAGATTGCTTAATTGATTGTGGATTATAGAAAACTTTTATATGTATTTGTTCTTTGGTGGCCAATTTAGGATATATGCAGGCTAGCTTTTATATGTTGGCTAGCTTTCTAGACTATGATTGCATATTCAATAGGATTAATTTAGGTGCTTTCACTTAGATTAATTATTCAAAGAAAGTAAAATATGAGAAATCATTTGCTTTCTAATGTTTTACATGGTCAACTTCTTTCTCATGATATTGAAAATCAACTATCGGAATTGTAATTGGATTTCATTCATATGATTGTGGTTTTGATCTTTGTTCCTTGCGTTCCACCCTTATATATGTGTTTTTACATTTTTTTTTTTAATTTTTGAAGAGGATCAATGGATTTCACTCCTACTCCCATGGTGACTCAAACCCATGACCTCGATCTTAGGTAGTGGACACTCCAACCACTGAGCTAACACCACTGATCAAAGGATTTTAATTTTAAACTTTAATCTTAAAAACCCCTAATTTCAATCTCATGTAATTTTGTTTATTTTTGTAAATAATACGTCATACTTTTATTAATTTTTTATTTGTTTATGCAATTACATGTGTACCCCAATCCCAGGCTTGAACGGTCCCTACTTAATTACATTTTGTAGGTTTAAATTGTGTGCTACTTACAGCATGTCAAGGGTGTTTGCTGTTGTTTAGCAGGGTGCTAGGTAAGAAGGTACCTTATCTATTTATGGTTTTGTTGCTAGAATGACGTGTGATAGTGGGGTACTTCTTGTCGTGTGTTGTCTTGTGTTGTGTTGGGTTTGGCATGTTGTCTATAGTTAGACTTTTGAGTGTGGCATGTTGTGTGATTCATCCTTCATTGTTGTGGTAATAAAGGGTCCATACCACTTTGATTTTGATTGCAATGATAGGTGATGATTTATGTGTGGGTCAACCAGGGCCAGACCTTAACTTGATTTTGTGTTCCCGGATGGGTGGACACTTACTAAGTTGTGATGCATATCCTATTGTTGATTTGAGTTGAAATAAAGGTTTTATTTTCAATTCTCATAATACAAGCGTTGCATTATTGATGGAGTGATACAGATTGTCACGCGCCGAATTTTAGAATAACAATTCAAAATCCGAAACATGAAAATACTACAACTCAAAATAATCATCCTGAAAATTTCTTTTCTTAACATACTCACCACACGAAATAAAATCAAACCGAATTTAGTCTCGGTTAATTATTACAACTCAAATCCAAAATGTAATGTAAAGCTCTAAATGAGCATACACACCTCACAACTAAATAAATAACAAAACTGCTGTAACACCTAAGCAGCTCGGTCACCTCCCTGGTTATCCTGACCTGCAGGATTATCCGCTACACCATTGAATAGTATACCGGGATTGCAACAACACAAAACCCGGTAAGCTTATGAAAGCTTGTATGAGTAAAAGAAAGAACTGTTACTTAATTTAATCTCATTTATCCCCACACACAGCAACACCCAATAATTTCCACATATGCCAGTACTAACAATCTCAATCAACACCAATTCAATATATCACAACAAACTAACTCACAACTTTCTTCTCAACTCACAATCTCAATCACACACCAATTCAATATATCAAGACAAACCAACTCACAACTTTCTTCACGACTCTCATCATCGTATTTATGAAAATACGGTATTTGACAGACTAGAGCTCTAACTGAATCGTAGCCCGTCACCTGGCATAGGTTATGGCATCCGACATATTTATCAATTATTGTATTTCATCAATATGTATACCTATATACATATTTAGAACGTCCAATAATTCCACATACTCAACCAATCGTATTCCATCATCCACACTAGGATTAGAGCGTCCGATTACCCACACCTGTCACTACGTCGACCCTAAACCCATAAATGAGCACAACATATAATATCTCATACCGAAATCAACCCAACCAAGATACACCAATTTATTATGGAATTACACAATTGAAATACAATCAATTCATCAATTCTACTCAATCATACCATCACTCAACAATCCACTCATCAATATATATTGTTCACGTAAATATATATATACGTAATCATCCACTCAGGAATGACCACTAATACCATCTATAGTTCACACAAGAAAATCATGAAATTCATTTGTATAATTAAAATTCATTTTACTTACCTATGGACCGTTGTGATTCAAGTCCATGAAATTTTAAAACAAATATTTAATCCGCAAATATTTTTCACACAATTACTATAAATAAATAAATTTAAAACATTCGGTTCGTAATATGAACCACGTGAGTTTTACTCACCTCGAAACTCCCGCTGCGTCTTCAATATAATTATAATTATAATTACGCCGAATAGCCCACTCAAATAAAATCCGTCAATCACCTAATCAAATGTGATTCGAATTTAGCCAACAATTTCAACACATAATTTAACTACCATTTAACGGCCGGATTCCAATTTACATTAAAATCTGACGAGCGGTTTCTCACGAATCGCTCCCCTAATTACAGTTTTGCACATATACGAAGATCCAACAGTCGGATCTTCGCCCATGACCACACAAAGCCTCTGGGACAGTCATAAGATCATCATAACAAATTTACAAGTTCATCCGACGGTCATAATTTCACATATCAAAAATCTAACGATCGACATCGATCGAAATCACAAAATTCATAACTAATTCATACGATATCCGAAAAATTCGTATAATACGCCGAAATGATCGTATCGAAACATAGAATCATAAAATGGACAGAAACCAAATTTTAGACCTCCGGGGGTGGCCGGAAAAGGCCGCCGGAGTTAGGGACAGAGCCGCCACCGACCACCGCCAATGGTGTCGGGGCCGAGCTTGTCCCCTTCGTTTCATCATTCTGAGCAACTTTCAAAACTAGCACAAGACCTAAAAATGACAGGAAGGGATCGAAATTACCTATTTACAGTCGGCGACCGGAAAAAATGCAGAAACCGGCGAGTTTGAAAACCGAAGTGAAAACTGCAACCTCAGGCCCCGATCCCTTCTGGAAACTTGTTCAGAACTTCCTTGCGAACTCAACTGTAAAGACCCGAAATTTCAGTTAAATATTTCGTAATTCAATACTTCTCAAATTATATGAATTATGAGTTGTGAGTGTGATTCGAATGTCGTTATTTGAGAAATTTGGTTTCGAATGATTTTAGTATCGAAATTTAACGTTATTTAGGGTTATTAAAATTGACATATTTTTACGTAAGGAATTTGAGGAAACTTCTTTCATGAAAGTCGTAGAGCTCGTCGATACGAGTTCGTGCATATGCGGAACACAAGAATCGGAGTTTGTAGGAAGAAGTTATGACATTTAGAAGTTTTCGATTTTGTATATATATAGGTTAACATTTTTGGAAAAATCAGAAAAATCAGAAAACCTAGTTTTTTTTCTCTCTCTCTCTCGCGCGGCACCGAACCGAAGGCAAAAAACAGAGCCAAACTTCTCCGGTTGAGTTCTTGCTCCTCCGGCCACCGTTTGACGTCAAACCACCTCCCACGGCTTCGCCTTGACCTTGTGCAGCTGCCAGAGGCAGCCTTGTGCCGTGGCACGGCTTGTAGCAGCGGCGGAAAGCTGGTTTTCCATTTTCGGCAGTTTTGAGTGCGAAGCGAATATCTCGAGTTCTAGACCACCAAATTACGAGTTCTTTATCTCGTTGAACTCGTATGGAGGAGTAGAACACGCAGTAAAAAGGACAGCACCAGAAGTGGAGGTTTTCACGCTCGTCGGAGAGCATATCGGTTTCTGCAGTTTTTCCGGCCAAACCGGACTGTTTTTGGTAAGTTTCGGCCACTTCCACTCATTTTCTCACTTCGTGTTAGTTATGAAAGTTGCTCAAAATGATGAAACGAAGGGGATGAGCTTGGCCCCGACACAATTGGTGGTGGTCGGGGGTGGCTCTGCCCTAAACTCCGGCGGCCCTTTCCGGTCACCTCCGGGGGTGTCATGAGTAGTTTCTGCTCATTTTTAGATTCTACATGTCGATACGATCATTTTGATATATAGCATGCGAATTTTGGATATCGTATGAATTAGTTATGAATTTTACGATTTCGATTGATTTCGATCGCTCAATTTGTGATTTATGACGTTTGGACCGTCCGATAGAATTCTAGTTTTGATATAATGATCGTAGGACTGTCCCGGTGACCTTGTGTGGTCACGGGTGAAGATCCGACCGTGGGATCTTCATATAAGTGTGTTTTTGGAAATTATACGCTAAGTTAATTATCGTTTTGATTAGGTATTTGACGGATTTGTTAGCGGACGATTGTGAATCGTATTTTGGGCTGTAAGAAGGTGCAGCGGGAGTTTAGAGGTGAGTAAATCTCACTTGGTTCATTTACGAACCGAATTTCCTTAATTGCTCAATTTATTGTTAAGTGTGAGAAAATGGTTTTTAAGAAATGTGTTTTAAAGTATATTAAAAATGAATTTCTTGATTTTGTATCATGTGAACTATAGTTGGTATTAGTGATCATTCCTGTGTGGATGGTTACGTATATATATATTTACGTGATTATATATTGAATGGTGTGACCTTGAGGTGTGGAATCGTGTTAATATGTTGTTGATAATGTTGATAATATGATTTTAATTATGTTGTTAATATTTGATAAATGTTGGTGATAAACATGTTGATTTTGTGAGTTGAATAGAAGGTAGAGAAACGTAGGATTCCGAGGATCGAATGGTCCAAGGATCTTTGGTTAATGATAACCGGAGTGTATGTGTTCTGAGGACAGAGAGGTCCAAAGTTCGACCGTTAAATAATAACGGGGATATATTGTTCTGAGGACATGAAATGGTCCAAAGTTCGCGGGTTACCGAGTAACCTGGAGGTGCCGTTACTTGACCCTGGGCCAAGGTGTCAGAGGTAACGAGGCAGTTAGAGCTCTAACGTGGGTGCCAAAGTGGCGATAGTTGTGATTAGGTGCCAAAGTGGCGAGAGTTGTGATTTGGTGATTGTGGAAATGTGTTCCATGTTGTTTCATGTGTGTTGGATTGATGTTGCTTGTGGTTGTTGAGATTGTTGGATGTTTACTTGAGATAAATGAGTTGTGGTCTAATAAATCAACCGTTCATTCTTTTTTACTCACACGAGCTTTCAGAAAGCTTACCGGGTTTTGTGTTGTTGCAATCCCGGTACACTATTCAAATGGTGTAGCGGATAACCCTGCAGGTCAGGATAATCAGGATAGTGAGCGAGCTGCGTAGGACAGCAGGGTTGAGACCAGCACTTGGTCTATTTTGGTGTGTTTTTGTAGACTCTTGTGAGCAGAACATTTTATTTATGTTAGTATTGTAATAATTGACTCGAGAGATAGTTTGCTACGAGGTTTGTGTTATAGTTTATGAGATATTGGTTTTGAGAAAAAAATTTAGGACGTGATTTGTTTAGTTGTATTCATGTTTCGGATTTGAATTTATTATTCGAAATTCGGGGCGTGACAGTTTGGTATCAGAGCGTAAGGTATATATTTAGTGATAAGTTAATACCTTCCGAGTGATGGCCCGTCTGCAGCGGATCCCCATCGGGTGCTCTTCGGTATTAACAATGTCATTGGGTATGTGGGGTTGTTGGGAGTTGTCTAGAATGTTAGGACGTAATAGGAGTTGAATTAACCTCTTTGTGTTAGTAGCTTGGTTAATATGGACTTGTATTTACTTATGCTTTGATTTAAGTGTATACATGTATTAACCAGGTATGCTATGCTCCTTAGGTAATGGATATTGTGGGAGGCAGAGGTAGGGGTCGAGGTAGACCCAGAGGTAGAGGTAGAGGCCGAGGTAGGGGTGAGATTCCACATGTGGGAGTACATGAGGAAGAGGTGGAGGCACCGTTTGTGGAGCAACCTGTTCCACCTGAGGTTGTGGTTAATGATCCCGCTCGTCTGTTAGTGTTGGCGAGGGACATTAATCGGTTGGGAGCAACTAAATTTGCGGGAGGCACAGATTATATGGTGGCTGATCAATGGATCGAGGATTTACAGACCTATTTTGAGTTGATTGTCTGTGATGAGATCGAGAAGAGGAAGCTAGCCACTTTCATGCTCAAAGATGAGGCTAGGGTGTGGTGGAATTGCACTCAGAGGACTATTGATGTTTCTACCATGACTTGGGATGGATTTGGGAGGATCTTTAGGGAGAAATACTTTCCAGCATCGGTGAAGGAACAGCTGGAGAGGCAATTTCTCTCGCTTACTCAAGGGAAGATGAATGTGAGAGAATATGAGGCAGAGTTCTCCAGGCTATATCGGTTTGTGAAACCATTAGATGCTGAAGACTTGGCTAAGAAGTTTCAGCGGGGGTTGAATGGCTCTATTGAGCGAGATGTGACTATTATGGAGCTGAAGATAAAGGAGCAGATTTTAGCTAAAGCCCTGATCATTGAGCAGCAGAATCTGATCCACAAGGAGAAGCAGACAGTTGAGAGAGATTCTCAGGGAAAAGGGAAGGCGGTTGCAGGGAGTAGTGGGTCCAGAGATTATAGAGGTGGGCTCTGGAAGAGACAGCGGCCTTATTTTCATCATCAGGCTCCAGCCAGGATAGCAGCAGCACCTGTCCCTATTCAGGCACCACCTATCCGGCAAGCAGCACCAGCAGCCCCTATGAGGTATTATAGCTGTAATGAGTTGGGTCATCTTGCTAGGACTTGCCCTAAACTCAGGCCTAGAGCATGTTTTCGATGCGGACAGACTGGACATATTGCCAGGGACTGTACTCAACCTCAGATTGTAGGACAGGGTAACCAGCAGAGAACCTTACCACCAGCACCAGCCAGAGTATTTGCCATCGGCCAGAGAGGCACCGGGGTGGAAGGTACCTTATCCGTTTATAACTATCTTGCTAGAGTACTGTTTGATACGGGTGCTTCCCACTCGTTCATATCTAGTTCTGTGGTAGATGTTTTGGGTTTGACTGCTATACCGCTTACTAGACCTTTATGTGTTACATCGCCTCTTTGTGTATCTCTTGAGCTTAGCATGTTTTGTGATGATTGCCCTATTGCAATTAGTGGTAGGAAGTTCACTGCATCTTTGATTGTGATTCCGGATCACACGTATGATGTGATTTTAGGTTTGGATTGGTTGAGTCCGAACTATGCAGTGATTGATTGTTATAGAATGATTGTGTCTTTTCATGCCCCTGGGCAACCAGTGTTTCATTATCGATGCCTGAGATCTGATGTTTCCATGAGGGCAGGGATCTTGGCACACATAGAATCAGTGAATAGCACTTCAGAAATTGCAGGGATTCCGGTAGTGGCAGAGTATGCTGATGTGTTCCAGGAGATACCAGGATTTCCTCCGAAAAGGGTAGTGGATTTCTCCATTGATGTGATACCAGGTACTGCACCGGTGTCGAGAGCACCTTATCGGATGGCTCCAGCTGAACTTCAGGAGTTGAAGGTTCAAATTGAAGGATTACTTGCACAAGGGTTCATACAAGCAAGTGTATCTCCTTGGGGCGCACCAGTATTATTCGTGAAGAAGAAGGATAATTCACTTCGGTTATGTGTGGATTATCGACAGCTGAACAAGGTGACCATCAAGAATAGGTACCCCTTGCCTAGGATTGATGACTTGTTCGATCAGCTTAGGGAGGCTACGGTGTTCTCCAAAATTGATTTGAGATCTGGATATCACCAGTTGAGGGTGAGGGATGAAGATATTTCTAAGACGGCATTTAGGACCAGGTATGGGCATTATGAATTTCTTGTCATGCCTTTTGGTCTAACTAATGCACCTGCAGCTTTCATGGACTTGATGAACCGCACATTCAGTCTTTACTTAGATAAGTGTGTGGTGGTGTTCGTTGATGACATCTTGATATATTCAAG
The DNA here is from genome assembly GCA_025331145.1 of Rosa persica. Taxonomy (NCBI): domain Eukaryota; kingdom Viridiplantae; phylum Streptophyta; class Magnoliopsida; order Rosales; family Rosaceae; genus Rosa; species Rosa persica. The sequence continues at coordinate 32,466,109 of WFKR01000007.1, read as the reverse complement.
GTCGTCTGACGAGCACGTGAAGCATTTGAGGATTGTGCTGCAAATTCTGAGAAGAGAAAAGTTATATGCAAAGTTTGAGAAGTGCGAGTTTTGGCAAAAGGAGATCAAGTTCCTTGGTCATGTAGTTTCGAAGGATGGAGTTTCTGTGGATCCTTCGAAGGTTGAAGCGGTGATGGGTTGGAGTCGCCCCACGACAGTTACAGAGATCCGTAGTTTCCTTGGTTTGGCAGGATACTACAGGCGATTCATTGAGGGGTTTTCTAGTATAGCTTCGGCTTTGACTAAGTTAACTAGGAAGGATACTCAGTTTGTGTGGACAGATGAATGTGAGAAGGCCTTTAGTGAGCTGAAGACTAGATTGACTACAGCTCCAGTGTTGACTGTCCCATCTAGTGGCGGTGGGTTAGTTATCTACAGTGATGCATCTCATCAGGGTTTGGGTTGTGTGTTGATGCAGAATGGGGGTGTAGTAGCATATGGTTCTAGACAGTTGAAGGTGCATGAGCGGAACTACCCCACTCATGATCTAGAGCTGGCTGCGGTGGTATTTGCCTTGAAGATTTGGAGGCATTATCTTTATGGTGAGAAGTTCGAACTCTTTTCTGATCATAAGAGTTTGAAGTATCTATTCTCCCAGAAGGAGTTGAACATGAGGCAGAGAAGATGGATGGAGCTCATCAAAGACTATGATTTCACCTTGGAGTATCATCCCGGAAAGGCCAATGTAGTGGCGGATGCTTTGAGCAGGAAACCCCGAGGGATCATAGCGTCACTTATGGTTCAGGAGTGGCGTATGTTAGAGACTGTATCTGAGTTTGACCTTATACCCACAGGAGAAGGACAGGGAATCTTTCTCGGTAGTATCACTTTACAGCCGACCTTGATTTCCAGGATCATTCAGAGTCATACACATGATGAGTTCGCTCAAATGGTGATTTCGGAGATTATCCTTGATGCCAACGAGGAAGGTCCAGCAGAGTGGACAGTTGGAACTGATGGTGGATTGAGATTTCGATTGAAATTGTATGTCCCGGGCGGTGATAACCTCAAGGAGGAGGTACTGCGGGAAGCACATCGATCTCGATATACGGTACACCCAGGGAGTACCAAGATGTATATGGACCTACGAAGACAGTTTTGGTGGATAGGGATGAAGAGGGATGTGGCTGAGTATGTATCCAGGTGCCTTACATGTCAGCAAGTGAAGGCAGAGCATCAGAGGCCTGCGGGAATGTTGAAACCTTTGCCGATTCCAGTATGGAAATGGGAAGAGATCTCCATGGACTTTGTGACTGGATTGCCTAGGTCCAGACAAAGTTATGATTCTATTTGGGTGATTGTTGATCGATTGACAAAGTCAGCACACTTTCTTCCTGTGGCAAAGACTTACTCAGGTGATGCTTTGTGTAAGTTGTATCTTGATGAGATTGTGAGGCTTCATGGCGTGCCTGTATCAATCGTCTCTGATCGGGATGCTCGTTTCACTTCGGAATTTTGGCGTAGATTCCATAAGGCTTTCGGAACATCTTTGGCTATGAGCACTGCATTTCATCCACAGACTGATGGGCAGACAGAGAGGGTGAACCAGGTGATGGAGGATATGCTTAGGGCATGTGTTTTGGACTTCAAGGGAAGTTGGGCGGATCATCTGCCATTGGTAGAGTTTGCCTACAACAACAGCTATCACTCTAGTATTGGCATGGCCCCATATGAGGCACTTTATGGTCGGCCATGTAGGACTCCTATCTGTTGGGCGGATGTTGGAGAGAAACAGCTCTTGGGTCCTGTGCTTGTTCGGGAGACTACAGAGAAGGTTATTACCATCCGAGACAGGATCCGTACTGCACAGAGTAGACAGAAGAGTTATGCCGACCTTAGAAGGAGACCGTTGGACTTTGAGGTGGGTGATTACGTATTCTTGAAAGTCTCACCTATGAAAGGTGTGGTGAGATTTGGCAGGAAGGGGAAATTGGCACCGAGATACATTGGACCCTTTGAGATTTTGGAAAGGGTCGGAGAATTGGCATATCGGCTTGCTTTACCTATTAGCATGGCCGGTGTACACAATGTTTTCCATGTGTCCATGCTTAGGAGGTACATTCGAGATGAGTCTCATGTGATTGATCACAGTACGATCGAGGTGAGTCCGGATGTGACTTTCGTTGTTGAGCCTGTTCGTATCTTGGATAGGTCCACGAAGAGGCTTCGTAGGAAGGAAGTTGAGTTGGTTAAGGTGTTGTGGAGTCATCATGATGAGGGTGATGCGTCATGGGAGCTAGAGTCTGACATAAGGGCTAAGTACCCACTACTGTTTGTTGATGAGTTTGCTTGAATTTCGGGACGAAATTCCTTTAAGGAGGGTAGACTGTAAAGACCCGAAATTTCAGTTAAATATTTCGTAATTCAATACTTCTCAAATTATATGAATTATGAGTTGTGAGTGTGATTCGAATGTCGTTATTTGAGAAATTTGGTTTCGAATGATTTTAGTATCGAAATTTAACGTTATTTAGGGTTATTAAAATTGACATATTTTTACGTAAGGAATTTGAGGAAACTTCTTTCATGAAAGTCGTAGAGCTCGTCGATACGAGTTCGTGCATATGCGGAACACAAGAATCGGAGTTTGTAGGAAGAAGTTATGACATTTAGAAGTTTTCGATTTTGTATATATATAGGTTAACATTTTTGGAAAAATCAGAAAAATCAGAAAACCTAGTTTTTTTTCTCTCTCTCTCTCGCGCGGCACCGAACCGAAGGCAAAAAACAGAGCCAAACTTCTCCGGTTGAGTTCTTGCTCCTCCGGCCACCGTTTGACGTCAAACCACCTCCCACGGCTTCGCCTTGACCTTGTGCAGCTGCCAGAGGCAGCCTTGTGCCGTGGCACGGCTTGTAGCAGCGGCGGAAAGCTGGTTTTCCATTTTCGGCAGTTTTGAGTGCGAAGCGAATATCTCGAGTTCTAGACCACCAAATTACGAGTTCTTTATCTCGTTGAACTCGTATGGAGGAGTAGAACACGCAGTAAAAAGGACAGCACCAGAAGTGGAGGTTTTCACGCTCGTCGGAGAGCATATCGGTTTCTGCAGTTTTTCCGGCCAAACCGGACTGTTTTTGGTAAGTTTCGGCCACTTCCACTCATTTTCTCACTTCGTGTTAGTTATGAAAGTTGCTCAAAATGATGAAACGAAGGGGATGAGCTTGGCCCCGACACAATTGGTGGTGGTCGGGGGTGGCTCTGCCCTAAACTCCGGCGGCCCTTTCCGGTCACCTCCGGGGGTGTCATGAGTAGTTTCTGCTCATTTTTAGATTCTACATGTCGATACGATCATTTTGATATATAGCATGCGAATTTTGGATATCGTATGAATTAGTTATGAATTTTACGATTTCGATTGATTTCGATCGCTCAATTTGTGATTTATGAAGTTTGGACCGTCCGATAGAATTCTAGTTTTGATATAATGATCGTAGGACTGTCCCGGTGACCTTGTGTGGTCACGGGTGAAGATCCGACCGTGGGATCTTCATATAAGTGTGTTTTTGGAAATTATACGCTAAGTTAATTATCGTTTTGATTAGGTATTTGACGGATTTGTTAGCGGACGATTGTGAATCGTATTTTGGGCTGTAAGAAGGTGCAGCGGGAGTTTAGAGGTGAGTAAATCTCACTTGGTTCATTTACGAACCGAATTTCCTTAATTGCTCAATTTATTGTTAAGTGTGAGAAAATGGTTTTTAAGAAATGTGTTTTAAAGTATATTAAAAATGAATTTCTTGATTTTGTATCATGTGAACTATAGTTGGTATTAGTGATCATTCCTGTGTGGATGGTTACGTATATATATATTTACGTGATTATATATTGAATGGTGTGACCTTGAGGTGTGGAATCGTGTTAATATGTTGTTGATAATGTTGATAATATGATTTTAATTATGTTGTTAATATTTGATAAATGTTGGTGATAAACATGTTGATTTTGTGAGTTGAATAGAAGGTAGAGAAACGTAGGATTCCGAGGATCGAATGGTCCAAGGATCTTTGGTTAATGATAACCGGAGTGTATGTGTTCTGAGGACAGAGAGGTCCAAAGTTCGACCGTTAAATAATAACGGGGATATATTGTTCTGAGGACATGAAATGGTCCAAAGTTCGCGGGTTACCGAGTAACCTGGAGGTGCCGTTACTTGACCCTGGGCCAAGGTGTCAGAGGTAACGAGGCAGTTAGAGCTCTAACGTGGGTGCCAAAGTGGCGATAGTTGTGATTAGGTGCCAAAGTGGCGAGAGTTGTGATTTGGTGATTGTGGAAATGTGTTCCATGTTGTTTCATGTGTGTTGGATTGATGTTGCTTGTGGTTGTTGAGATTGTTGGATGTTTACTTGAGATAAATGAGTTGTGGTCTAATAAATCAACCGTTCATTCTTTTTTACTCACACGAGCTTTCAGAAAGCTTACCGGGTTTTGTGTTGTTGCAATCCCGGTATACTATTCAAATGGTGTAGCGGATAATCCTGCTGGTCAGGATAATCAGGATAGTGAGCGAGCTGCGTAGGACAGCAGGGTTGAGACCAGCACTTGGTCTATTTTGGTGTGTTTTTGTAGACTCTTGTGAGCAGAACATTTTATTTATGTTAGTATTGTAATAATTGACTCGAGAGATAGTTTGCTACGAGGTTTGTGTTATAGTTTATGAGATATTGGTTTTGAGAAAAAAATTTAGGACGTGATTTGTTTAGTTGTATTCATGTTTCGGATTTGAATTTATTATTCGAAATTCGGGGCGTGACATCAACAAGGCAAGAATCACAAGAAACGATCGTGTATAGCTCGAGATATCTTGATCGAAAGTTTCGGTGTTTCGATCCGTTCGGGTCGAGCTCCGACGCACGTGAAAACTTTCGACCCAGTTCCGGTCCTTCTTGGTGCTTGTAGAGGAAGTTGAGGCGAGCTCAATGAGCCAAGAATCAAGTGAAATGGTGGAGTGTAGCTCGAGATATCAAGCTCGAACCGAAAATGGTGGTTTTCGGTTCAGGCCGTGCCGCCGCCGCTACAGGCCGCGCCGCCTTGTAAAACTGCCTTCAGGAGCTAGAGCAGCTCGAGACGAACGCCTGGGACTTGGTTTGAGGTCGAGAGGTGGTCTGTGGAGGGAGAACAATTAAGGAGAAGTTTTCTCTCTATTTCGGTCGAGAGAGACGGATGCGAGAGCTGAGAGGGAGAAAAACTCAGTTTTTTTCCAGAAACAGAAAGAAGAAGAGAAAGAGAGGGAGGCCGGTGGGAAATTAGGGTTTCCCAAAAAAAATTTCTATATATACATGTTTCGGCAAACTTCGTAATTCGATAACTAATTCAGAAAAAATCCGATCTTCGTGTTCCGCACGTGTACGGACTCGTATCGACGAGCTCTACAACTTTCATGAAGGAAGTTTCTCCAAATTTCGTACGTAGAAAAAGTCGATTTCTCAAACCGAGTATTTCGAGCTTTTCGTTAAAAATAAATGATTCGAAACTTCGATTAATGTAAAAGTGAATTATTATCGAACAATAATCGTTAAATCGTATAATAATCACTCAACACAATTACTCGAATTTAAAATGAAAATTGCGGGTATTACACAGATACTGTTGTGAAAATAGGATTTTGGACTTTTATGTAGTCTATGTGTAGTACAGTTTTCATAGAGTCTTTGTTAGGTAATTTATGAGGATGAGATACAAGAAGATTTGGATTACAAGCAAGTGTTATGGTAATGATTCCTAATGTTGTGATATTGAGTAGGGTACTTGTATTCATCGTTGATCAAGGTGAGTTGTACTTCGAGAGAAGGGCTTTTTGCTGAGGAATTAGAATTGGATATGAGGACGATTTATTTGTACTTGTTGGCATGTGGTACGTTTAAATTTAGGAACGAAATTTCTTTAAGGAGGGTAGAATGTAATACCTCTAAAATTCATCATTATTTTCTGGAATTAATTTCAGTGGGTTTTGGTATGGAGGATGATGTGGAAGTATTTCAGACGAATAATTACTCGAAACGTTTTATTTTGAACGGATCAATCGGTTGACTTTTTATTCATTAGGTTTCTTCAAAAACTTCTTTCACTAAAGTTGTAGAGCGCGTTGATTTGAGTTCGCGGATATGTGGAACGCGAAAATCAAAATGCGTATGAGAAAGTTATGGCCATCGGAAGTTTCAAATTTCTTTTTGGAAATTACTATAAATTGATTTTTTTTGTTTTGGGAAAATCATAATTTACATTTTTGGAAACTTCTAAAAACAAAAACTTGGAAGCTTCATTCTCTCTCCACTTTGTCACTGAGCCGACCCGGACTCGATATCCGACCCGGCCGGCGTTTCGTCTTCCTGTGACGTTTAGCGATGAGACCAACCCAGATCTCTGTCTCCTCCATGAGATCCTCCCTACGGGGGTCTCTAGCGGTGACTCTCATCTACGGCGGTGCAGAAAGGCGGTGAAGGCGAGTGCTGTAAGACCCGATCGGTTCTCCAATCTCCGACGAAGGTGGGGCTTCAAAGAAATCTTGTTGAGCTCGCAGCAGCCTCCTATGTCGATCATTGGTGGTGCTTTTGATCCATTTTCACCGGAAGGATCAACTCGAGGTGAACAATGGATTCTGGCTTGTGAGCTTGATTTCGGTCGATCTAGGCTGAGTTGGCTCAAGTCTCAAGTATTAAAGTTGCTCCACTTTGTATTATCTTCATCTTGGACGGTTGGATTAGGATGGTTTTGAGTTTGGTCCGGTAGCGGTGTGCGACCACTTGTGGAGGTGTTTGGCGGCATTTCTAGCATTGTCAAGGGCAGTTTCTTGCTTCATTTATCATCTACTCGTTGATACAAGTATTTGATATATGATTTGTAATTTTTGGAGATATTATGAAATTGTTAGGATTTTTACCCTTTTTTATTATCTCAATTTTCGATTCATGAGGATCCGGCCATTCAATTGACTTGTAGTTTTGACATTTCAATCGTACAAGTATTCCGAAGACTTTGGGTGGTCTCGGATGAGGTTCTGCCTTGATTGGTGTTACTTTCAGGGTTTTAGTTCAAACAGGGGTTCGAACTTTAATCGCTTTGTGTTTCATGTACTGTGATAAGACCTTATGTGATTAGGTACTTGATGAAGTATTCTTGGACTGATATTTTGTGGTTGTGTTATCTCTATTCTGTATAGAAGTCGCAGCAAGATTCAGAAGTGAGTGATTTCACAACGTTCATTTACAAACGGATTTCCCTTATCGTTTTGGGAGTTATTTATTTAACTGCAAACTGTAATTGGTATTAGTGGCATTCCAGAGTGAATGACTACGCATATATATATATATATATATATATATATATTTACGTGAAATATATATATTTTGGTGGTTTTGTGGGAATACTAACAATATGGATTGATGGGTTTCATTCCATTGTTTTGGGACTTCACGTTTCGGGAAACAATGTTTTGGGAATTGAGAATTTCTATTGTTTGAAAAGTATCAAGAATTAGTGTCAATTACTTTAACGAGATTTGAAATGTTTTGATCAGACACCCGAGGGTCTGAAGATCTGAGAGTCACAGGTTGTGATTTTTCCTTTTCATTTGATTTAACATTTTGGATCCAGAGTGACTTGCTTAATGTTTTAATCTTACAACCGGAGGTCTGAGGATTGAGAGTCACAAGCTGTGACGTCTCCTTTGAGAGTTGACTAACATTTTGGTCCTGAGTGACTGCTTTTAAATGTTTGATATGAAGGTCAAGGACCTAAGGATCCGGGGTCGCTAGGAGTGATCTCAGGCATATATATCGGGACTCCATTGCCTTTAGCTGGTTGTGTGGATACGATCAGTTAGAACTCTAGTCTGCTGCCATTGTACTCATGGGAGTAGCTGGGAGTTACTTGATGCTCATTAGTACGTGTTTTAAAAGGGAGTTTTGGGGATTCTTTCTTTTAGAGTCCAGGGTGGACTTGTCTTCCATATATAATTGTTGGGGCAACAATTTATATGATTTTGTCACTGAGTTGACTTTTATTGTCTTGGTTTGATCGAAGTATCACATTCGATTTGTTAGGTTAATAATAGATATGATTTGTGGTGTGATGACTGCTTTTATCCAGGTTGGATTGATTTATCGTATTTAATTGTCGGAGTTTCAATTCATATGATTTCGTCACGGGGTGACTTGTGTTGTTTCTTTTGGGAAAATAATATTCTTTTTGGGGAGCATGGTATGTGCTCCCTTTTTCTCGAGTTGAAAGGTTTTCCTCGTTTTAGTGTGAGTTGTGTGTTTTTTTATTTGACTTACTCATACGAGCTTTCATAAGCTTACTGGGTTGTTGTGTGGCAACCCCGTACACAATTCGATGGTGTAGGGGTTGATCGTGCTTGTCGGGGTAATCGTAGCTGAAGCTGAGTTCCGATAGTTTCAGCTTTATGGTAGGAAGCCAATTTTGTGACTTTATCATTGTTAAAACTTCCACTATGTAATAAGCTCTGAGGAGTATTTACTTATTATTTTGTTGTGGCAATTTAATTCGTAAACTGATGTAATATTTGACTGTACGGAGTGAGTCTGTATTGACATAGTAGGTTCAGAGCATCAATATATACTTGGTTTAAAAAGAAAAAGCTTTTAAGGTATTTTGTATTGATGGTTGAACCATTCAGGCATGTATAATTTTGGGATTATATTGATTTTTAAATATTGTTTAAAAATCGAGGCGTGACATCTTATTTGCATCTTATGTGTTCTGTTATTAGAATTACGTACTCTTGAATTATATGTCTGATAACAATCAAAATACAGAAGTACAAAGAGCTCATTACAAAGAAAAACAACAAATTATAAGTATCATCTCTCGTATAAACAACTTTATTAATATCGATGTTATTATTATTATTATTATTCTATATTGCTATTGCTTTCTCAATTCCTTCCAGAGAAAAAGAAAGGAGGAGGTTTAGGAGCACATCCAATTATACAACAATTCTTTTCACAACTTACGGCTACAATCTCTTTCCCAGATGTACACCTAAACCTTGGAAGGCTTGCATAGCAGTCTTTAAAATCGTTGCATGGCCAACTAGAGGGAGGACATCTTGTATCAGCGCCTTCCGGGGCCGCAGTGGGCGTTGGAGTAGGGAAAGAAACCTCCCTCATTTCTAGATTACACAAATGAAGAATAAAAATAAGAGTTAGTGCATATATTTTTCTTTAGTAGCTAGTTTCATTGATTTGAAGAGATGCAGTTGATTTAACAACAAAAGGATGAGAGAAATTTACCTATGCATTCAGCAAAGAGCATAACAGAAAGAAAAATAAGCATAACAATTGAAAAATTGGACACTGTCATGATTATTTTTTTTTGGTTGCAACCAAATAAAATGTATGCTATCTTATACGATATGTGTTTACAAAAGTGATTAACATGCCACTTATATACTAATGGAGATGATGATAATTGTGAAAATGGAAAATTTTAAGGTACTTCCTGTTTGCCATACAACCATTTTTTTTCTAATATTGATGATTAGATTGATGATGTATCTAACGATTATGAATATTTAAAATGTGGGTAACCAAATTAATCTTTAACCAAATCATTAATAATTAACTAATAAATCTTATTCTCTAAAAAGAAAAGGAATTGAAAGTCATTTATTTTTAATTAATTAAATCATTAATAATTTCCTTCACCAAACACAAGTCATTTTACATGTTGAAATTAGCTCCATCCTTAAGGAATCTTTTTCTCTGAAAATGAAAAAAAAAAAAAAGAGTCTTTTATTAATAACATGGTGCTTGGCGGTTTGGCATACAACTATTTAAAAAAAAATTGATTATTAGATTAGTAATATATTTAATGGTTATGAATATTTAAAATATGGGTAACTGGTTTAATACTTGACCAAATTATTAATAATTAACTAATAAATCTTATCCTCTAGGACCCCATTTGGTCAGCAGAAATGTCAAAATAGGAAATGGATTTACTTTTATTTCCAGACTGATATGAAATGGAATAGGTTTTGGTAGTTCCATGTAGATGTTTGTAACATTATTGAAAATTAAATTCTGTAATTAATTTTTCATTCCTATAGTAGTATATGGTAAGTCATAAGAATGAAATATAAAATTATAATTTTTAATAACACCCGTTTACTAATTAAAATACAAATATGACATCAACTAATAAGGAATATTTGCTGGTGGATATAAATTTTTTAGATGAATAATTTATGTAATTTTGCCTTTTACAATAGGAAATTGAATTAGAATATCACCCCTGATTAGGTAATTCTATTCAGGCTTTATGAATGAATCAATTACAGTCATATCTCATTTTTTATTTGCTTTACAATCTCTAATTACAACCAAACTGCACAATTAAATGAAAAATGAAATTAATTCTCATTCTATACCATGATTTCCTGCCATCCAAATGCACAGGGTCTAAAAGGGGAAAAATTAAGAAGTCTTTTATTTTTAATTAATTAAATCATTAATAATTTTCTGCACCATATATAATTCTTTTTACATGTTGAAATCACCTCCATCCTTAAGGAATTTTTTCCTCTTAAAAGGAAAGAAATTGAAGAGTTAATAATTAATTAAATCATTAGTTTCCTTATCCAAACATTCTTTTTTACATGCTACTTAGACGAGGTTGTGAACCAATTTACAATTATGATCACAGATATGTTATCGTATTGGTAACCCTTTATACTTGGGCTAAAATGACACTCCTTCTCTGTGGTGTAATAAACTTTTTTCTTGTGTAACTATGTTCTCTTGTTTAATTCCTATCATGAATGGAATATGTATTTCTTTATTAACACATTTTACTACAAATCACAATAAAATTCATTTCAAGTTCAAAATTGGTGCCCTATGTTAGATGCAACCATACGTACTTTTTGTTGATTGTGTCTAGTGTCTCACCTGCCACATAGCATTACTTTGCTCTTTCTGTATGTTGGCTCAGCATAATGTATTGATATATATTTTGTCATCCTATTCTATCATTTTTGGGCTATATACAGATTACTACCCTATAGTTTAAGTCTAAAATCAATTCAGTCCCTCAACTTCTAATTTCATCAAAAACACCTCTGCACTTTCAATTTTGATCTAATAGGTTCAATTTATTAGTTCTCCGACAATTGAATTATTTAATTTGTTAATATAGCTCATATATGACCTATGTTTTATGATGTGGTGTCTGCAGGACACCTCTAGTCAATTTAAGAGTGAGTCCTACTATTAAAAATAAATAGCTTTTCAACAAATAATCCAATTATAACTTAAACCCATAACAGAATATTAACGAATTAGACCTATTAGATCAAAATTGAAAGTGCAGGGGTGTTTTTGATGAAATTAGAAGTCCATAGACTGAATTGATTTTGGATCTAAACCACATGGTAGTAACCAGTATTTAGCCCATTATTTTTCAAGGGAAAAAAGTGACCAAATTATATTGAATAATCAAATTGTACAATGAGAAGCTACAAAGCTCCTAATATCAGGAGGGACATAACTGTTCTATGAAAGATTGAAAGAAGAATGTAAAGCAAGATTAGCTAAATTGTGGGCAGTTGTATTGGCTTCATGATACACATGTCTCAAGGTTAAAAAATTAAAGAGTCACTTATTAATAATTAACTAAATTATTAATAGTTCCCTTAGCCAAACAATTTCTTTTTACATGCTCATACTTCAACGAGTTTCTGAACCAATTTACAATTTTGACCACGAATATGTTATTGATCGGTAACCCTCTATATTTAGGCTAAAATGACATTCGTTCTTTGTGATGTAGTAAAGTTTTTTCTTATGTAACTAGAGTGTTATATTTTTTAATTCCTATCATGAATGGAATACTTACTTCTCTATTTACACATCTTACGGCAAATCATAATAAAATTCATTCAAGTCCAAAATTGATGTCCTACGTTAGATGCAATTCATACGTACTTTTTGCTAATTGCGTCTAGTGACTCACTTGCCACATACGGTTACTTTCATTTTTTTTCCATGTTGACTCAGCATAGCTTATTGATGATATATTTTGTCATCCTTATAATACCCCGGAATTTCGTTTTTAATTTGTTATGATCTCAGGTGATAGTTTGTGCGATTTATTAATTTTTTGTTCCTTGTCGCATTTTGTTGGTGAAGTCAAAATATTCCTGTCAAATATTTACTCAAAACTTTTTATTTTTCAGGGATGGAGAGTTGATGACTCTTTATTCGTTGAGTTTCTCTGAAAACTTTATTCCACAATGTCGTAGAGTATGTCCATACAACTTCGCAGACATGTGGCAAGCTATTTTTCGAGTTCGTATGAAAGAGTTATGGTCAGCAGAAGTTTGGATATTTTTGAAATTTTCCTATAAATTGAAATATTTAGAAAAAAAAAAAACTAAAGTTTCCATTTTTGGAAACTAAATCTCCACAAAGCGCCAGAAGATTCTCTCCCTAGAGAACCCAGATCAGACCCGCGACAGCATTGACCTGACACAGACTTATTTCCTTCATCTGGCTTAGCACGGCAACACCACCACCACCGTTCTCTTCGTCTGACACTTTTGTACCTATTCCGACCACTCATTCCCCTCAATTTGCATTGAGCCATGCAAGCACGAAAACTGTTCGCTAGTTTCTTCTTTCATTGTTTGCGTCACGCCCCAAATTTAGAATAAATAAATTCGAATCTGAAACGTGAAAACTTAATAAGTACAAGAAAACACATAGAAGATTTTTCATTTTATACTAAGCCATAAACAACCGAGCTGACCGATAGCAACACGGACTTGGTCTCTAGCGTCACATATTACATTACAAAGAGTTTACAAATTAAACTAAACTACAATTCAATAAGGAAAGACTTCTCACCAACTCTCTACATAGTCAAGACTAAAACAAAATCCACTTCTACATCCAATTCAAGCTACAACAACAACCAACCCTCAGCTTCGATGATTGTTACTCTGACCTGCACAATAACCCCTACATTATGGAAAAGTGCACCGGATTGAAACAACAAATCCGGTAAGCTTTTGCAAGCTCGTGTGAGTAAACCTAAGTAATAACATGGTTTTTCGTAGTAATTTCTTGTATTTTTCTTGAAATTACTCAATGTCTCAGTTAGTACAAATTATGGTTTCGATGATTAGTTCTTTTGGTTTATTGTGAATTAGATAAATTTCAAAACATTTTTCACTCGAAATATTCGATTCAAGAGTTGACTTTTTGTACATTTCGATTTTGGAAAAACTTCCTTCACTATAGAAGTAGAGCATGTCAATACGAGTTTGTGGACATATCGAACGTGAAAATCAGAGTTCGTATGAAGAAGTTATGACTTTCGGAAAAAGTTTGCATTTTGGTTAAATAGGAAAAATCCGAAAAAATATTAGAAAAATCGAAAATTTCCAAAAACAGAAATTTTTCTCTCCTTTCTCTCCTGACCTCAGTTCCTTCTGGCCAATTGGTGCTCCGTTTGTCCCTTTCTCTTCGTCTCAGTCCCAACTTCATCTCTGTGAAGTTTCACAGTGTGCGTAGACCTGTGCACGACGCTACAAGGCCGAGAAGTTGCACGGTGGAGCTACAAATTGCCGGCCTTGGTTCTCTCAGCTCCGGTCACTATAGCTCAAGATCCTTGAGGGCTTTTCTAGCCCAAAAGACGTAGAACCTATACCCAAGAGGGGTTGTAGCGATTTGATCTGTGGTGATCGAATTTTGGAGTTTGTGAAACTAGGGTTTTCGAATCTATCGGCTTGCGAGGTAAAATTCAACGTTTTGGCTTATAATTTGAATATGGTGTATTTATGAAAGTTGCAATAGGAGTTACGATGAAGAACTTTCATGTTGGAAGTTTTGTCAAATTTTGATTTTGGGTAGGCGGCGGCGCTGCCACTGTGGTGGTGGTTTCCACCCACTTCCGGCCACTTTGAGAACAGTTTCTATCCGTTTTTGTGTTCTACGTGTCAATACGATTGTTTGCACATATAATTCATAAATTTTGGATATCGTATGATTAAGTTAATTTTCAAAGTTATAGGGTTTTCAGTTCGATTGATTTTGGATCCGTTAGGATGTGGATATCCAATCGACTTGTAGTTTTGATATGTTGATCGTATAAATATTCCGGAGACCTCGGGTGGTCTTAGATGAAGTTTTCTCTCAATCGGGATTACTTTAACAATTTTAGGCAAAAGGGAGTCCGAAACTTTATCGTTTTCGATTCGTGGACTAAGTTAAGATCGTATTGTACTTAGGTGAGCTAGAGAGCATATCCGATCCCTTATCTACTGTAAGAGAAGATGCAGCAGGAGTTAGAGGTGAGTAAATCTCACATGGCTCATTTGTCGCTCACTATTTGAATTGTTTTGATATTTGTGAAATCGTTTTCAAAAATAAAGATTTGTTTTCGAATGCTATGAACCCGAGCAACTACAGTTCATAGGATTGCGGTTCACTGGTAAGAGAATGGATTTTTATTATATAAATGATTTTCTCAATGTTTTTGTGATTATGAACTATAGTTGATATTAGTCGCATTCCTGTGCGAATGCACGTACATATATATAAATATATATATATATATATATATATATTTTCGTGAAATATATATATTGATGATAGCGTGACATTGTGATATGCTTATGATTTGGGAATTATTTGCATTATTAACTGTGGATTTACTCTTTTTGGAAATGCAATATATCATGTGATTGATTGATGTTATTATGTTAAAAGAGTATCGTGTGTCGAGTGTGATGTGTTATGTTGTGTGAGACTTTACAAATATTTTCGGATCTCCTGATCTGGTGTCACAGTGGTGGCTGAGGCAAGTATATAGAAAACCGTGCCTTTGGCTGGGTGAGTGGTTATGATCAGTTAGAGCTCTAGTCTGTCTGCTATTGTATTACATGGGAGTGACGGGTTGGGTTACTTAAGGCCCATGAGTACACGTGTTTTTAAAATAGAGTACGGGTGGGTTCTTGCTTTTATTGTCGATGAGGGACTTGAGTTGATTTTGGTTCATGTTAATTTATTATTGAATTGTGAATTATCATGCATGTGGGTGGTGTCAATTGATTTGAGTTTATTCATACGAGCTTCACAAGCTTACGAGGTTGTTGTTTGTAATCCCGGTGCACTATTCCATGGTGTAGCGGTTATTCTTGTCGGTGAGGACCACCAGGGCTGAATTCGAGGCATAGTTGCATCAATTTTAGCCTATTTTGTTAGTGTGCTGCTATTTTTGGTATACTCCTAGCGAGTATGTACATTTATATATTTGTTATCACGAGTTTTGTAAATGCTTGTTGATAGCTTTAGGCTCGATTTGTTTGAGTCCTTATTGTGATTATTCTTCTAGATCCTTGTAATTATTTAGATAAAATTGAAAAAGTTTCTATGTAATTTCGAAAAGTTGGTTGTGTTATCGCGTTTCGGATTCGAATATCTCTATTCAAAATTCGGGGCCTGATAGTTTGCTATCAGAGCTTAAGGTACATACTTGGTGATAGTCAGTACTACTCGAGTGATGGCCCGTCTATAGAGGATCTCCATCATATACTCTTCTATTGATATAGTCATTGGGTATGTGGGAGTGTTAGGTGTCGTTTAGGACCTTAGGCTGTCTTAGGAGCTTTGTGTGCCCTTCAAGTGTTAGTGTCTTGGTTTACAAAGTCTTGTATTCAACTTATACTTGTGTTTAAGTTTTATACAAGTGGTAACCAAGTGTTGCGATGCTTCTCAGGTGATGTATCCTACTAGAGGTCGAGCTAGAGGCCGAGGTAGGCCTCGAGGAAGGGACAAAGCTAGGGGTAGAGGCAGGGTTTCTCCTGTGGAGGAGTTCTTTGAGGTGGAGATGGAGATGCCATATGATGTGCCCATTCCACCTATTGTGGAGGTGATAGATGCCACTCATCTGGCAAGATTGGCAAGGGAGGTTGCTAAACTTGGAGCAGTCCCATTCTTGGGGAGCACAAACCATATGTTGGATGATTAATGGATCAAGAACATGGAGAATTACTTCTGGTTAGTCATCTGTACCGACTGTGAGAAGAGGGAGATAGCGAGATATCTATTCCAGGACGACGCATGGGAGTGGTGGGAGAGCATAGAGAGGGCTGAGGATGTATCTACCATGACTTGGGAGAGTTTTGTCAGACACTTCAGGGAGAAGTACTTCCCGGCGTCAGTGTTGGAGTAGATAGAGATGGAGTTCCTCACTCTTATTCAGGGAGATATGAGTGTCAAAGATTATGAGGTGAAGATCCCGCGGCTGTATCGCTTCGTGAAACAGATGGATGCTCTGAGCTTGGCGAAAAAGTTTCAGCGGGGCTGAATGCTTCTCCTAGGCATGACACAGTACCCCTAAAGTTGACTACTATGGCACTAATTGTGGCTAAGGCCATGGTACTCGAGCAGGACACTCGGCTTCAACAGAGTGAGTAGGCAGCATCGAGAGTTTCCCAGGGAGGGGGAAGGGCAGTCGCCTGGGGCAGTGGTTCTACCAATTATCGGAGCGGGTCTTGGAAGAGACAACGGACTTCTCATCAGGCCCCAGCTATAGTTGATGCACCTGTTAGTGCTGCACCTATCAGGTAGGTAGCTACGGCCACACCTCCGACATGTTACAATTGCGGCGAGGTAGGCCATGTATCCAAAGTGTGCATGAAGCTGAAGGTCAGGATGTGTTTTAGATGTGGGCAAACAGGACATGTAGCTAGAGAGTGTACCCATCCACAGGATGGTGGGCAGAGGGTCCAGCAAAGGCAGTTGCTTCCAGGTCAGGCTAAGGTATTCGTTGTCGATCAGTGAGGTACAGGGGTGGAAGGTACCTTATATATTTTGAACTACCTTGCTAGAATATTGTTTGATACAGGAGCATCTCATTCTTTCATATCCAATTCTGTGGTAGATGTGTTGGATTTGACTGCTAGGCCTCTTGCTAGATCTTTGTGTGTTATATCACCTCTTGGTGTTTCTCTTTAGCTTAGTATGTTTTGTGATGCATGCCCTATTATGATTTGTGGTAGAGAGTTCTCTATAGCTTTGATTGTGATTCCGGACCACATATACTATGTGATCTTGGGTATTGATTGGTTGAGGCCGAACCATGCTAAGATTGATTGTTTTGAGATAGTAGTGTCCTTCCATATCCTTGGACAACCTATGTTTCATTACAGGTGTCTGAGATCTGATACTGCTATGAGGGCGGGAGTATTAGAACATATAGAGTCAGTGAGTAGTACTTCAAATATTGCAGATATTCCTGTTGTTTTCGAGTATATTGATATGTTCTAGGAGATACCTAGGTTATCTCTGAAGAGGGTGGTGGAGTTTGCTATTGATGTGATACCAGGTACCTCATCGGATGGCACCAGCTAAACTTCAGGAGTTGAAGGTTCAGATTGAGGGTTTACTTGAGCAAGGGTTCATTAGAGCTAGTATTTCTCCCTAGGGCGCATCAGTATTGTTCTCTAAGAAGAAGGATGGTTCACTATGTTTGTGTATGGATTATCGGCAGTTGAACAAGGTAACCATCAAGAATAGGTATCCCTTGCCTAAGATTGATGACTTGCTTGATCAGCTTAGAGAGGCGATGGTGTTCTCTAAGATCAATTTGAGATCCAGTTATCACCAGTTGAGGGTGAAGGAACAAGATATTCCTCAGACTGCGTTCAGGACCAGGTATGGATATTATGAGTTTATTGTCATGCCTTTTGGTCTAACCAATGCACCTGCAGCTTTTATGGATTTGATGAACCGTATGTTCAGTCCGTACTTAGATCAATTTGTTGTAGTATTCGTGGATGATATCTTGATTTACTCTAAGTCTTTGGAGGATCATGATAAGCAACTTGTGCTACAGATTCATAGGAAGGATGAGTTGTATGCCAAGTTTGAGAAGTGTGAGTTTTGGTAGGAGGTCAAGTTTTTTGGTCATGTGGTATCGAAGGATGGGGTCTTCGAGGATCTTTCAAAGGTTGAAGCAGTGATGAGTTGGAGTAGCCCCACTGCGGTTACCGAGATTGATTGCTTTCTTAGTTTGGCTGGGTTCTATCGGCGATTCATTGAGGGGTTTTCTAGTATTGTTTCGGTTTTGACCAAGTTGACCAGGAATGATGTTCAGTTTGTATGGACTGAGGAATGCGAGATGGCATTCAATGACCTGAAGACTAGATTGACTACGACTCCAGTGTTGACTATTCCAGCTAGTGGTGGTGGTTTAGTAATCTACAGTGATGCATCTCATCAGGGTTTGGGGTGTGTTGTCACGCCTCGAATTTTAGAATAAAATTCAAAATCCGAAACATGAAAATACCACAACTCAAAATAATCATCCTGAAAATTTTCCTTTCTTAATAACCTCACCACACGAAATAAAAACAAAACCGATTTTAGTCTCGGTTAAATATTACAATTCAAATACAAAATGAAATGTAAAGCTCTAAATGAGCATACACACCTCACAACACAATGAAATAAAAATAAATACTGTAACACCTAAGCAGCTCGGTCACCTCCTTTGTTATCCTGACCTGCAGGAATATCCGCTACACCATTTGAATAGTGTACCAGGATTGCAACAACACAGAACCCGGTAAGCTTATGAAAGCTCGTATGAGTAAAAGAAGGAACGTTTGCTTAATTAAATCATATTTATTTCTACCTAAATCAACATGCAACAATTCTACAACCACAAAAACAAACAATCACAATCAATCAACAACTCAACACCAAACCCTAACTCACATCTTTCTTCACAAAACCCCATCATCGTATTTATAATAATACGGTATTTGACAGACTAGAGCTCTAACTGAATCGTAACCCGTCACCTAGCCTATGTTATGGCATCCGACATATTTATCTTTATCGTATTTCATCAATATGTATACTTATATACATATTTAGAACGTCCGATAATTGTACATACTCAACCAAACGTATCACATTATCCACCGAGGATTAGAGCGTTCGATTACCCCATACCGGTCACTACGTTGACCCTAAATCCATAAATGAGCACAACATGTATTTTCACATAAAGAAATCAACTCATCCAACATATATAATATAATTATGAAATTAAAGCATTTGAATATAATCCAAATCATCATTCCAACTCAATCATATCGTCACTAAAAATCACGCCAATCAATATATATATTCTACGTAAATATATATATACATACGTAATCATCCACTCAAGAATGACCACTAATACCATCTATACTTCACACAAGAAAATCGTGAAATTCATTTTACTTACCTATGGACCGTAGTGATCAAGTCCATGTGATTTTAAAAACAAATATTTAATCCACAAATATTTTCCACACAATTTCTAAAAATAATTAATTTAAGTACTCGGTTCATAATATGAACCACGTGAGATTTACTTAGCTCGAAATTCCCGCTGCGTCTTCAATAAAATATAACTCACAATAATCCAAATGCTCGTCAACTCAAGCCGTCAAGTACCTAATCAAGTACGATCTTTACTTAGCAACGAAGCACGAAATAAACCTAAATGATGATCCAACGGTCGGATTTCAAAATAAAGACAATCCAACGGTTGGATCGAATTTAAACGATGATCCAACGGTTAGATCTCACGGATCGCCCTTGGAAACATCCTATCAAAATTACATGAAAATCCGATGGAAGGATCTTCACTAATCGCCTCCCGAATCACTGTTTTACAATTATATGAAGATCGAACGGTCGGATCTTATGAACATCATATTAAAATTTGAAGTAAAACCGGTGGTCTGATCTCTGTAAATAGCAAACCGAAGGTAAACTGTAAAACCGTAAATAGTAACGTCAAAACTAAAATTGACTATTTATCAACTTTTTCTAACCTGACCAAGTTATATATCAAAACGCTCGTATGGATGCATAGATCATCGTCCAGATAATATAAACTCAAAATTTGGTCCGACGCACCGCCACACGCGCCGGTCAGACGGCGGTCAACCACCTCTGATGCAAAAGTCGTTAACTACAAACTTCTTCAAAATGAAATTGTGAACAACTTTAATACGTGACTTTTTCGGAGATGAGGTCTAGATCGTCCTAGATCGGGTTTGAAGTTAGATTAATCTCGGCCCTCTCATCAGTCTCCAGATTGAATCAGGGACGTCGAAACCTTCAACTCTTGATCTACCACTAGACACTCAAAATCGTCATGCAAGCCATATATGGGGATGATCAGGAGGAAGAGCACGTCACGAAAATGGGATTGATCGGCCCGTGCACCGCCGGAAAATTGGTTTTCCGGCCGGATCGGGTTGGAGCTTCGAAGGAGGCTCCGATCCAAGCCTAGGAGCGGCGGCTGGCTGAGGTGAGGAGGGGATCGACCGAGCGGCTCGAGGCGCACGCGTGGAGGGCCGGGTCGGCGACGGCGGAGGCCCGTGGCGGCGTGCGGCGTCGGGTCGGGTCGAAGCCGGGTCGGCCGAGGGTTATGCCACAGTCGCGAGAGAGAGAGAGAGAGAGAGAGAGAGAGAGAGAGAGAGAGAGAGAGAGGGAAGGAATTTTGTGCAAAAATCTGATTTTTTCGTCATTAATGAAAAAATCAGATTTTTCTTACTATTTATAGAAAAATTCTAATTTTCAAATATTAATAACTTATTCATACGAACTCCGATTAATACGTTCCACATATGCACGAACTCGTATCGACGAGCTCTACAACTTTCTTGAAGGAAGTTTTCCCAAAGTTTGAACGTATAAAAAGTCGATTTTCACGACCCCCTAAATAACATTTGTTTTCAAAAATAAAATCATTCGAATCCAATTTTCTCAACCCACGACAATCCAAATAATCCCAAATATCATAATTCAATTAATATAACAATTATTGAATTACATAAATTTATTATATGAAAATTTGGGTCTTCATAGTCTACCATCCTTAAAAGAATTTCGTCCCGAAATTCAAGCATGCTCGTCCACAAAAAGCTGAGGATACCTCTTCCTCATGTCAGATTCCAATTCCCATGACGCATCACCCTCATCATGATGACTCCACAACACCTTCACAAGGTCAACCTCCTTCCTACGAAGCTTCTTCGTAGACCTATCCATGATACAAACAGGTTCAACTACAAATGTCACATCAGTGTTTACTTCGATCACACCATGATCACTCACGTGAGACTCATCTCGAACATACTTCCTAAGCATAGACACATGGAAGACATTATGCACATGTGACATGCTAACAGGTAAAGAAAGTCGATATGCCAAGTTTCCAACCCTTTCCAGAATCTCAAAGGGTCCAACATACCTCGGTGCGAGTTTTCCCTTCTTGCCGAATCTCACCACACCTTTCATAGGTGAGACCTTCAAGAACACATGATCGCCTGTCTCAAACTCTAAAGGTCTCCTCCTCAAGTCAGCATAACTCTTCTGTCTACTCTGAGAGGTTCGGATTCTGTCCCGAATAGTAGTGACCTTCTCTGTAGTCTCCTGTACAATCTCAGGACCGATGAACCCTTTATCCCCTGCTTCCGCCCAACAGATAGGAGTCCTACATGGCCTACCATAAAGAGCCTCATATGGAGCCATACCGATACTGGAGTGATAGCTGTTGTTGTAGGCAAACTCTACCAATGATAGATGATACGCCCAACTTCCCTTAAAATTCAGAACACAAGCTCTAAGCATATCCTCCATCACCTGATTCACTCTCTCGGACTGCCCATCTGTCTGTGGGTGAAATGCAGTGCTCATAGCAAGAGATGTACCAAATGCCTTATGGAACCTACGCCAGAATTCTGAACTTAAACGAGCGTCACCATCAGAGACAATAGTCACATGCACTCCATGAAGCCTCACTATTTCCTTCACATACAACTTACACAACACATCCCCTAAGTACGTTTTTGCCACCGGAAGAAAGTGTGTTGACTTAGTCAACCGATCAACAATCACCCAAATCGAGTCATAACTTTGTCTGAACCTAGGCAATCCAGTCACAAAGTCCATGGAGATATCTTGCCATTTCCAAACAGGAACGGGTAAGGGATTCAATATTCCCGCGGGTCTCTGATGCTCTGCCTTCACCTATTGATAGGTAAGACACTTCGACACATGATCTGCCACATCCCTCTTCATACCATACCACCAAAACTGCCTTCGTAGATCCATATACATTTTAGTACCTCCTGGATGTATAGTGTATCAAGACCTATGTGCTTCCCGCATGATCTCCTCTCTGAGGTTATCAACACTCGGTACATACAATCTCCCTCGAAATCTCAACCCTCCATCTGTCCCAATCATCCACTCAGAAGGACCCTCCACATCCGGGTCAACAATCATTTCAGCCATCCTCGCCTGAGCAAACTCATCAAGTGTCTGACACTGAATGATCCTGGAGATCAAGGTGGGCTGTAAGGTGATACTACTGAGAAAGATTCCCTGTCTTGCTCCTGCGGGCATAAGGTCAAACTCTGATGTAGCCTCTAACATGCGCCACTCTCGCACCATAATAGCTGCCATGATCACTCAATGTTTCCTACTCAAAGCATCCGCCACTACATTCGCCTTTCCGGGATGATACTCCAAGGTGAAATCATAGTCCTTAATGAGCTCCATCCATCTTCTCTGCCTCATGTTCAATTCCTTTTGGGAGAATAAATACTTCAAGCTCTTATGATCAGAAAAGGGTTCAAATTTCTCATCATAAATATAGTGCCTCCAAATCTTCAAGGCAAACACCACTGCTGCTAGCTCTAGATCATGAGTGGGGTAATTCCACTCATGTACCTTCAACTGTCTAGAACCATAAGCAACGACACTACCATTCTGCATCAACACACACCCCAAACCCTAATGAGATGCATCACTTTAAATGACTAATCCACCACCACTAGTAGGAATAGTCAACACCGGAGTTGTAGTCAATCTAGTCTTCAGCTCATTGAAAGCCTTCTCACACTTATCCGACCACACGAACTGGGTGTCTTTCCTTGTCAATTTGGTCAAAGCTGAAGCAATACCAGAAAACCCCTAAATGAAAGGCCTGTAATACCCTACCAATCCAAGGAAGCTACGGATTTCTGTAACCATAGTAGTGCGATTCCAACTCATCACTGCTTCAGCCTTCGAAGGATCCACAGAAACTCCATCCTTCGAGACCACATGACCAAGGAACTTGACTTCACTTTGCCAGAAAACGCACTTCTCGAACTTGGCAAATAGTTTCTGCTCTCTCAACGTCTGTAGTACGATCCGCAGATGCTTCTCATGCTCATCTGACGACCTTGAATAAATCAAGATGTCGTCAACGAACACTACCACAAACTGATCCAAGTAAGGATTGAACGTGCGGTTCATCAAGTCCATAAATGCTGCAGGTGCATTCGTGAGACCAAAAGGTATGACAAAAAAGTCAAAATGTCCATACCTGGTCCTGAACGCCGTCTTTGGAATATCTTCATCCTTCACCCTTAATTGGTGATATCCAGATCTCAAATCAATCTTTGAGAACACAGTAGCCTCCCTGAGTTGATCGAACAAATCATCAATCCTAGGTAAAGGGTACCTGTTCTTGATGGTAACCTTGTTCAGCTGTCGATAATCCACACATAACGAAGTGAATTATCCTTCTTCTTCACGAACAACCCTGGTGCGCCCCAAAGAGATACACTAGCCTGAATGAATCCTTATGCAAGTAAGCCCTCAATCTGAACCTTCAACTCCTGAAGTTCAGCTGGAGGTATTCGATAGGGTCCCTTCGATACAGGTGAAGTACCTGGTATCACATCAATGGAGAAATCCATTACCCTTTTCAGAGGTAACCCAGGGATCTCATGAAACACGTCAGCATACTCTGAAACTACAGGAATCCCTGTAATCTTTGAAGTACTACTCCCTGATTCAATATGTGCCAAAATCCCTGTCCTCATGGTGATGTCAGACTTCAGACAACGGTAATGAAACACCGGTTGTCCCGGAACATGGAAGGACACAATCATCCTAAAGCAGTCAATAACAGTATGATTCGGGCTCAACCAATCCATACCCAAAATCACATCATACGTGTGATCCGGAATCACAATCAAAGATGCAGAGAACTCTCTGCCAACAATCCCAATAGGGCAATCATCACAAAACATGCTAAGCTCAAGAAACACACCGAGAGGTGATGTAACACATAATGATCTAGTCAGAGACATAGCAATCAAACCCAAAACATCCACAACTGAACTAGATATGAAAGAGTGTGAGGCTCCCGTATCAAATAGTACTCTAGCAAGATAGTGATAAACAGATAAGGTACCTTCCACTCCCGTGCCTGCCTGACCAATGGCAAAGACTCTAGCAGGTGCAGGTGGTAGCTACCTTTGCTGATTACCCTGCACTCTACCCTGATTCCAGGGACACTCCCTGGCCTGATGACCTGTCTGTCCACAGCTGTAGCATATCCTACCCCGTAGTTTCGTGCACACATGAGAGATGTGGCCCGGCTCGCCACAGTTAAAGCACTTCATCGGAGCTGCTAGTGCTATCTATCTAATAGGCATAGCCTACATGGGAGGTGCTACTGCTGCCCTAGCTGGAGCCTGATGCTGAAACTGAGTTCTCTGTTTCTTCCAGAAACCACCCCTGAAGTCTCTGGATCTACTGCTTCCTGCTATGGCATTTCCCTTCCCTGGGAGTCTCTCTCAGCAGACTCCTTCTCTCTACGAATCAGGTTCTACTGCTCTCTTAGTCTTCAGCTCTAAGATGGCCACATCACGCTCAATTGAGGTACTCAACCCTCTCTGAAACTTCTTGGCCAAGTCTTCGTCCTCCATCTGCCTCACATACTTGTATAGTCTGGAGAACTCCGCATCATACTCAATTACGGTCATCTTCCCCTGTTCCAGTGCAAGGAATTCTCGTTCCAACCTCTCCTTCACAGCTGGTGGAAAGTACTTCTCCCTGAACAGCCTCTCGAAGCCATCCCATGTCAAGGTAGACACCTCTATGCTCCTCTGTGTGATATTCCACCACACCCTAGCCTCATCCTTCAGCATGAACGTGGCTAGTTTCCTCCTGTCGGTCTCACTGCAATCAAGCAGATCAAAATAGGTCTGCAAATCCTCTATTCATCGATCCACCACCATATAATCAGTGCCTCCTCCAAACTTGGTTGCTCCCAAGCGAGTAATTTCCCTTGCTAGCATCAGCAAGCGGGCAGGATTATCAACCATAGCCACGGGAGGAATAGGCTGATCCTCATAAGGTGCCTCTACCTCCGTCTCGTATGCTTCTTCGACCGGAGGGGCCCTACCCCTTCCTCGGCCTCTACCCCTGCCACGAGGTCTGCCTCTACCTCGACCTCTGGCTTCGTTTCCCTCAATCTCCATTACCTAATAAGCAGGGTATACTTGATTAATACACGCATAATCACTTAAACAAGACATAAGTCAAATGCAAGTCCATATTAACCAAGTAACTAAGCATACTAGACCACGCCTAAAGTTCTTATGACATGCTAACGTTCCTAGTCAACCTAACGCTCTCACATACCCAATGACATTGTCAATACCGAAGAGCACACGATGGGGATTCGCTGCAGATGGGCCATCACTCGGAAAGTATTGACATATCACCAAATATGTACCCTACGCTCTGATACTAAACTGTCACTCCCCGAATTCTAGAATAAAATTCAAAATCCGAAACATGAAAATACCACAACTCAAAATAATCATCCTGAAAATTTTCCTTTCTTAATAACCTCACCACACGAAATAAAAACAAAACCGATTTTAGTCTCGGTTAAATATTACAATTCAAATACAAAATGAAATGTAAAGCTCTAAATGAGCATACACACCTCACAACTCAATGAAATAAAAATAACTACTGTAACACCTAAGCAGCTCGGTCACCTCCTTTGTTATCCTGACCTGCAGGAATATCCGCTACACCATTTGAATAGTGTACCAGGATTGCAACAACACAGAACCCGGTAAGCTTATGAAAGCTCGTATGAGTAAAAGAAGGAACGTTTGCTTAATTAAATCATATTTATTTCTACCTAAGTCAACATGCAACAATTCTACAACCACAAAAACCAACAATCACAATCAATCAACAACTCAACACCAAACCCTAACTCACATCTTTCTTCACAAAACCCCATCATCGTATTTATAATAATACGGTATTTGACAGACTAGAGCTCTAACTGAATCGTAGCCCTTCACCTAGCCTAGGTTATGGCATCCGACATATTTATCTTTATCGTATTTCATCAATATGTATACTTATATACATATTTAGAACGTCCGATAATTGTACATACTCAACCAAACGTATCCCATCATCCACCGAGGATTAGAGCGTTCGATTACCCCATACCGGTCACTACGTTGACCCTAAATCCATAAATGAGCACAACATGTATTTTCACATAAAGAAATCAACTCATCCAACATATATAATATTATTATGAAATTAAAGCATTTGAATATAATCCAAATCATCATTCCAACTCAATCATATCGTCACTCAAAATCACGCCAATCAATATATATATTCCACGTAAATATATATATATGTAATCATCCACTCAGGAATGACCACTAATACCATCTATAGTTCACACAAGAAAATCGTGAAATTCATATGTATAATAAAAATTCATTTTACTTACCTATGGACGGTAGTGATCAAGTCCATGTGATTTTAAAAACAAATATTTAATCCATAAATATTTTCCACACAATTACCAAAAATAATTAATTTAAGTACTCGGTTCATAATATGAACCACGTGAGATTTACTTAGCTCGAAATTCCCGCTGCGTCTTCAATAAAATATAACTCACAATAATCCAAATGCTCGTCAACTCAAGCCGTCAAATACCTAATCAAGTACAGTCTTTACTTAGCAACGAAGCACGAAATAAACCTAAATGATGATCCAACGGTCGGATTTCAAAATAAAGACAATCCAACGGTTGGATCGAATTTAAACGATGATCCAACGGTTAGATCCTCACGGATCACCCTTGGAAACATCCGATCAAAATTACATGAAAATCCGATGGAAGGATCTCCACTAATCGCCTCCTGAATCACTGTTTTACAATAATACAAAGATCCAACGGTCGGATCTTCGTCCGTGACCACACAAGGTCATCAGGACAATCATATGAACATCATATTAAAATTTGAAGTAAAACCGATGGTCTGATCTCCGTAAATTATAAACCGAAGGTAAACTGTAAAATCATAAATAGTAACATCGAAACTGAAATTGACTATTTATCAAATTTTTCTAACCTGGCCAAGTTATATATCAAAACGCTCGTATGGATGCATAGATTATCGTCCAGATAATATAAACTCAAAATTTGGTTCGACGCGCCCCCACACCGGCCGGTCAACCACCTCCGATGCAAAAGTCGTCAACTACAAACTTCTTCAAAATGAAATTGTGAACAACTTTAATACCTGAGTTTTTCAGAGATGAGGTCTAGATGGTCCTAGACGGGCTTTGAAGTTGGATTGATCTCGGCACTCTGATCAGTCTCTAGATTGAATCAGGGACGTCGAACCTTCAACTATTGGTCTACCACTCTACACTCAAAATAGTGATGCAAGCCACATATGGGGATGATCAGGAGGAAGAGCACATCACGAAAATGGGATTGATCGGCCCGTGCACCACCGGAAAATTGGTTTTCCTGCCGGGTCAGGTTGGAGCTTCGGAAGGAGGCTCCGATCCAAGCCTAGGAGCGACGGCTGGCCGAGGTGAGGGCGGGGATCGAACGAGCGGCTCGAAGCGCACGCATGGAGGGCCGGGTCTGCGGCGGTGGAGGCCCATGGTGGCGTGCAGCGTCGGGTCGGGTCAAAGCCAGGTCGGCCGAGGGTTAGGCCACAGTCGCGCGAGAGAGATTGAGAGGGAAGGACTTTTGTGCAAAAATCTGTTTTTTTCGTCCTTAATGAAAAAATCAGATTTTTCTTACTATTTATAGAAAAATTCTAATTTTCAAATATTCATAACTTATTCATACGAACTCCGAATAATACGTTCCACATATGCATGAACTCATATCGACGAGCTCTACAACTTTCATGAAGGAAGTTTTCTCAAATTTTGAACGTATAAAAAGTAGATTTTCACGACCCCCTAAATAACGTTCGTTTTCGAAAATAAAATCATTCGAAACCAATTTTCTCAACCCACGACAATCCAAATAATCCCAAATATCATAATTCAATTAATATAACAATTATTGAATTACATAAATTTATTATATGAAAATTTGGGTCTTCACATGTGTGTTGATGCAGCACGGCGGCGTTGTTGCGTATGGCTCTAGACAGTTGATGGTTCATGAGAGAAACTACCCCACTCATGATTTAGAGCTGGCTGCTGTGGTATTTGCCTTGAACATTTGGAGGCATTACTTATATGGTGAGAAGTTTCAACTCTTTTCTGGTCATAAGAGTTTGAAGTATTTGTTCTCTAAGAAGGAGTTGAACATGAGACAAAAAAGGTGGATGGAGCTCATAAAGGACTATGACTTTACCTTGGAGTATCATCCCGGAAAGGCCAATGTAGTGGCAGATGCCTTGAATAGGAGACTAAGGGGTATTGTTGCTTCTGCCATGGTCCAGGTGTGGCTCATGCTGGAGATTGCATCGGAGTTTGCCCTTGTACCACCATGAGCAGAACAAGGGATATTCCTTGGTAGTATTTCTGTGCAGCCTACCTTGGTTTCTAGGATTATTCAGGTTCAAGCACAGGATGTGATCTTACGTGCAAGGTTGGCAGAGCTAGTTGTAGATTTGATTGTTGATTGTCCTTCTGAGTGGGCAGTTGGATCCGATGGTGGTTTAAGGTTGAGATCGAGACTGTGTGTTCCAAATTGTGATGAGCTCAAAAGGGAGATCCTTCTGGAAGGACATCGATCTCGATACACTATACATTCGGGGAGCACCAAGATGTATAGGGATCTGCGAAGACAGTTTTGGTGGAGTGGGATGAAGAGAGATGTAGCCGAGTATGTGTCCAGAAGTCTTACCTGCCAGCAGGTAAAGGCAGAGCATCAGAGACATGCAGGTATGTTGAAGCCATTGTCTATCCCTGTGTGGAAGTGGGAGCAGATCTCTATGGAACTTGTGACTTGATTACCTAGATCCAGGCCAGGTCATGATGCAGTGTGGGTGATTATTGACCGTTTGACGAAGTCGGTACACTTTCTTCCTGTGTCGAACACATACTCGGGTAATACTCTATGCAAGTTGTACATCAACGTGATAGTGAGACTTCATGGGGTACCAATATCGATTGTTTCTGATCGGGATGCCCGTTTTACCTCAGATTTTTTGGAAGGGTTCCAAAAGGTTTTTGGAACTTCCTTGGATATGAGTACAGCTTTTCATCCACAAACTAATAGGCAAACTGAGAGAGTGAACCAGGTGATGGAAGATATGTTGCGAGCTCGTGTCTTGGACTTTAAGGGAAGTTGGGAGGATCATCTGCCATTAGTTGAGTTTGCCTACAACAACAGTTATCACTCAAGTATCGGGATGGCACCTTATGAGGCTCTTTGTGGTAGGCCGTGTAGGACTCCTATATGTTGTGCAAAAGTAGGAGATAGAGCATTCTTGGGTCCTGAGGTCGTTCAAGAGACTACCAAGAAGATCTCTATTATCTGAGAGAGGATCCGAACGGCACAGAGTACGCAGAAGAGGTATGCTGATTCGAAGAGGAGACTTGTTGAGTTTGAGGAGGGTGACCATGTGTTCTTGAAGGTCTCACCCATGAAGGGTGTGGTGAGATTTGGCAAGAAAGGGAAGCTGGTACAAAGGTATATTGGACCTTTTGAGATTTTAGAGAAGGTCGGAGATTTGGCTTATTGACTTGCATTACCTCCTAGTATGTCTGGTGTACACAATGTCTTCCATATGTCCATGCTGAGGAAGTATATCAAGGATGTGTCACATGTGATTGATTATAGCACTATAGAGGTGAATGCAGATGTGACTTTTGTTGTCGAACCTGTTCGTATCTTGGATAGGTCGACTAAGAGGCTTCGTAGGAAGGAGGTGGACTTGGTTAAGGTGTTGTGGAGTCACCATGATGAGGGTGATACATCGTGGGAGTTAGAGTCAGACATGAGGACTAGGCATCCACAGCTTTTTGTTGGTTAGTGTACTTGAATTCCGGGATGAAATTCCTTTAATGGGGGTAGATTCTAATGACCTGGTCTTTCGTAGTAATTTCTCGTATTTTTTCTTGAAATTATTAAATGCCTCAGTTAGTACAAATTATGGTTTTGATGATTAGTTCTTTTGGTTTATTGTCAATTAAATAAATTTCGAAACATTTTTCACTCAAAATATTCGATTCAAGAGTTCACTTTTTGTACTTTTCGATTTTGGAAAACCTTCCTTCACGAAAGTCGTAGAACGCGTTAATATGAGTTTGTGAACATGCAGAAAGCGAAAATCGAAGTTCGTATGAAGAAGTTATGGCTTTCGAAAAAAGTTTCCATTTTGGTTAAATAGGAAAAATCCAAAAAATATCAGAAAAATCGAAAATTTCCAAAAACAGAAATTTTTCTCTCCTTTCTCTTCCGACCTCAGTTCCGCCCAGTCGGCTTCGGCGGCTTCGTTCTCAGCCTTCTGGCCAACAATTGGTGGGCCGTTTGTCCCTTTCTCATCGCCTCAGTCCCAACTTCATCTCCGTTAAGTTTCACGGCGTGGGTAGACCTGTGCACGACGCTATAAGGCCGAGAAGTTGCACAATGGAGCTGCAAATCCCCTCAAATCGTCGGCCTTGGTTCTCTCAGCTCCGGCAACTATAACTCGAGATCCTTGAGGGCTTTTATAATCCAGAAGATGTAGAAGCTATACCTAAGACGGCTTGTAGTGATTCGATCTGTGGTGATCGAATCTTGGAGTTTATGAAACTAGGGTTTTTCGAATCTAACAGCTTGCGAGGTAAAATTCAACTTTTTGGCTTATAATCTGAATATGGTGTAGTTATGAAAGTTGCAATTGGAGTCAGGATGAAGAACTTTCATGTTGGAAGTTTTGTCAAATTTTGACTTTAGGTGGGCGGCAGTGCATCCACTATGGCGGTGGTTCCCGGCCACTTTCTGCCACCCAGAGAACAATTTCTGTCATTTTTTGTGTTCTACTTATCAATACGATTGTTTTCACGTATAATTCATAAATTTTAGATATCGTATGATTAAGTTGTGAATTTTCAAAGTTATAGGGTTTTCGGTTTTATTGATTTTCGCTCCGTGAGGATCCGGACATCTGATCGACTTGTAGTTTTGATATGTTGATCGTATAAGTATTCCGGAGACCTCGAGTGGTCTCAGATGAAGTTTTGTCTTAATCGGGATTACTTTAAGAATTTTTGGCAAAGGGGAGTCTGAAATTTTATCGTTTTCAATTCGTAGACTAAATGAAGATCGTATTATACTTAGGTGAGCTACGGAGCATATCTGATCCCTTATCTATTGTAAGAGAAGACGTAGCAAGAGTTAGAGGTAAGTAAATCTCACATGGTTCGTTTATGAACCGAGTCGCATACTATTCGAATTGTTTTGATATTTGTGAAATCATTTGAAAAATAAAGATTTGTTTTCAAATGATATGAACTCGATCGACTAAGGTTCATAGGATTGGGGTTCACTGGTAAGAGAATGGATTTTTATTATATAAATGATTTTCTCAATGTTTTTATGATTATGAAATATAGTTGATATTTGTGGCATTCCTATGCGAATGACCCCGTATATGTGATTCATTGATGTTATTGTGTTAAAAGAGTATCTTGTGTCGAGTGTGATGTGTTGAGTTATGTGAGACTTTACAAAAATTTTCGGATCTACAGATCTAGTGTCACAGTGGTGACTGGGGCAAGTATATTTGAATCCACCCCTTTGGTCGGGAGAGTGGTTACGATCAGTTAGAGATCTAGTCTGTCTGCCATTATACTGCATGGGAGTGACGCATTGGGTTACTTGAGGCCCATGAGTACACGTGTCTTTAAAAGAGAGTACAGGTGGGTTCTTTCTTTTATTGTCGATGAGGGACTTGAGTTGATTTTGGTTCATGTTAATTTATTATTGAGTTGTGAATTATCATGCATGTGGGTGGTGTCAATTGATTTGAGTTTACTCATACGAGTTTCACAAGTTTACCGGGTTGTTGTTTGCAATCCCGATGCATTATTCTATGGTGTAGCGGTTATTCCTGCAGATGAGGACCACCAAGGCGGAGTTCGAGGATAGTTGTAGCAATTAGGTTTTTAGCCTATTTTGTTAGTGTGCTGCTATTTTTTGGTATACTTTAAATGAGTATGTACATTTATATATTTGTTATCACGAGTTTTGTAAACGCTTGTTGATAACTTTAGGCTCGATTTGTTTGAGTCCTTATTGTGATTATGCTTCTAGATCCTTGTAATTATTTAGATAAAATTGAAAAAGTTTCTATGTAATTTCGGGAACTTGGTTGTGTTACGTTTCGGATTCGAATATCTCTATTTGAAATTTGGGGCGTGACATAACTTCAAAAGCGCCTTTCCGACTCGAGCACAACAATCAACATAATGATTAATTCCAACAACAAAAACCTTTTCTAATTAAGGAAAACGTAAGTCACCACCGTGACAAAACGAATTATTTGAAATCTCCACAACAAACGAAGTAATCACTTTTCTTTCCTCTCGAAGGAAGCAGTTATCACCACAACAATAGGATAAAACATTACTCAACTCACTAGAGCCTCAACCATAACTGCACTTACAAACCAATCCAAATAAATACCAGTAATCCCTGCATAGAAAATTTGTTCAAGAGATCACCCAAAATGCACACCATTCAAAATAGAAATCATAGTAATCCCTGCATATAGTTTAGTTCAGGAGATTACATTTAAAATCAAACAATTAGAATGAAATGGAAAATAGATAAAGAAGTCAAACAACTCATATTAAAGTCGATGATCACCCATCAACTCCAAATAAATGATCTCACAACATGATTCGTTTTCAAACTCGACATCCCTACTCCTTAAGGTAGCATACATCACTAAAGTGATAAAAATCATATTATTTCCACTCACCCATAATATGAAAATCAAGTCCCTCTTGGATAATAAAAGAAATAAACCACTTGAAACTCTCTGTTAAAAAATGTGTATTCATGAGTCCCCGAGTAACTACGTGTTACCTCCATGTCATACTATGGGAGACAAATTAGAACTCTAATTGAATCGTAGGCTACCACCTCGGCTGAGGTTCAAACCTACAATAATAATTGTCTCTATCACTACTTGTGATCCAGATCCACAGATCTGAAAACATTTAAAGCTCCACATGACTCAACACTTCACTGAACTCGACTACTCATTCAACCCAATAAGTAACAGTTCAAAATTATCTGAATAAATCTCACACTATGCCAAAAAAGCCTTCAGACGAAAGACCTGTCGTCTGATGAAGTTAAAATCTGTTGTCTAGGTGGCTGCTGTCTCTAAGCCACTCAGACGATAGATATTCTTCGTCGTTGATAATGAACTCAGACGACAGATTCAGTTTAAGGTATTGTCGTCTGAAGTACCTAATATTGAAGAATCGGGGTCTATCTATCGTCTGAAACACCATACCACTACATATGAATGTTGTTGGAAATTCACTTCATCAACGGATTCAAAAAATAACTGTCGATGTAGTTAATGTAAGATGACGGAGTTTTTGTTGTTTCTGTCGTTTGATTGAACCAATATTAAGCTTAGTTGATCCTTCTGTCGTTTGATTTGAAGAACAATGACAGTTATATGTTGACTGATTTCCTATGCAACAACATTTATACCGTGAGTTATGTTGTTTGAGATTTGTTTGGACTACAGATAATTTTGATTCTTGTGGTTAGATTTGGTTTCCAACTACAGTTTTAGTTTTTTTATGTTGTTTAAATGTCACTTAGAGTATAGTCTTACTCAAATTTCTATTGTCTAAAGTAGTATTCAATCTCATTTTTCTGTTGTTTGTTTGGACTTTCAACCATTGTTTTAGTTATGTTCTGTTGTTTGAGTGTTAATAGAAATACAGGAGCCATTTAATTCTGTTGTTTGAGAGTAATTAGAAGTATACTTTTATGTTGTTTGAAGTAGTTTGAAATGATAGATTAACCACCTAATTCTGTTGTTTGAAGTTGGTAGAAACAACATATCAACCACCTACTTCTATTGTCTGAGAGCTCTTTGAACTCTACTTTTCTGTTGTTTGAACGTGGTAGAAACAACATATCAACACCTACTTCTGTTGTCTGAGAGCTCTTTGAACTCTACTTTTCTGTTGTTTGAAGTTGGTAGAAACAACATATCAACCACCTATTTCTGTTGTCTGAGAGCTCTTTGAACTCTACTTTTACCTATTTCTGTTGTCTGAGAGCTCTTTGAACTCTACTTTTCTGTTGTTTGAACTTGGTAGAAACAACATGTCAACCACCTATTTCTGTTATTTCTATTTTCTTGATACAACATAAACCTGCATATATTTGTTGCCTTTCAACCATTTCAACATCAGTCATTTACAATCATCAAAACCATAAAATTGGACTAAAATCAGCATTGAAAATGATGGCTACGTTTCATTAATTTCGTGAACAGCATCCAAAATACAATCCATAGTTCCAACTCTAAAGCTAGCCAACAGTTACATAATGATCAAGAGAACCAAAAAACCATGTCATCGATCTCGATCATTTACCTAATATTGCACTAAGTCAAAAACCCATAAGGTAAAGAAAGAGTAGCTAGGCAAAGCAACTGCATGCATAATTTAGGTTCATCAACACTTTCCATCAGTTATATATAAATGCACAAAAGCAGTTCCTGGTGCTACTCATCTACCTTAAACAAAACCAAAGTTAGAACTTCATAACATGATTTGCCCATTCAGCTCGAACTACATCAATATCCTTCTGTGTGTAAGCAAGATTTGATTTCTTTTCCCACTGAAACAAGCAAATGCAGCAAGTTATTATGATGCAATCAGATTTCATATTATAGGCATATTGATTTGGACATAATAAGGTTCAGTAAATTTGAGAAGCAAATGCAGCAAGTCCATTATAACTTGGTAGCAAACCTGAAATATGCCTATAATATGAACCTTATTATGTTGCATTTGCTTCTCAAAGTTACTTGCAGCAAGTCCAGTAAATCAACCTTACTATGCCTATACTGGACTTGCTGCATTTGCTTCTCAAATTTACTGGACATAATAAGGTTCAGTAACTTTCAGTAACTGAAATATGCCTATATGCAGTTGATCATTCTTACCTTGGTAGCAAACTCCAAGTTCTTGTCCTCCACAATTTCTTTCATATAACACATGACGAAATAACCACAAGTCTTAGAATCAGTTTGCTCCGGAATACCCTGAAAATAATAAATTAAGATTAACCATATCTACTGTTTCTGATTCACCTAATATATCGGCATTCATGGCAGAAGGTTCTCCATGCCATTTCCATTGCTTATATCTAACATCAATACCATTAAAGTATATATGGTCCTTGAGCACTCCAACAGAAAATTCATCATTGTTACAACACTTCAAACAAGGACAGCATATTTTTGATATGTCGCTTGCATTTGCTAAAGTGAACTTAAGAAAGTCTTCAAGTCCTATCTTAAACTTCAATGATCTTCTATCAACATGCATCCATGATTTATCCATCTTATATATAAACACATTATACAATTAGGAACTATATTATCACCTAGGATCAGAAAGCTTAAAAATGTACATATCATTGTTAAACAACTTCACCACACATTCAATTCTAGTAGAACCTAACTCTAGTAGAAATAGTTCACTCCATGAAGAACATTCAATTCTATAACACAAAATGAAACATGCTAAACCAGAACTATAAAATTTCAATAATTCATGTGCTTCTAGAACAGAAAGTTCGCAAAAATTAAATGAAGAACGAACTTTGTGATGATTATAAATGCTTACCTCAATTTGTTTAAGTCAGAGCTAAGCCAATCATCCACTTCCAATGCTTGCCTAATGAGCCTAACTCCAAGCTTTCACTACATAGCACCAACAGCCAAAAAAAAAAAAAAAACATGATCAGTAGTATGTAGTAGACAACAAATTCAGATTGCACAAATAGACCTTCATCCATGATTATAAGACTCCAGTCTAGTGCATAGTAACATAACAGTAGATATATGCATATATTAAACAAGTATCAAAAGCACCTTAAAATAAGACCCACATGTGTAAATGACCAAACCACAAAATGTCCTTTGTACTCTATTCTTTCAGAGTTAAAGACAACTATGAAGGATAGATGAGTGAACCTAGCAGAAGTAATGGAATCTTAAAAATGGACAGCACAAAGGGCATATATTTCAACAAATATAAACATAAAAGTCAGAATCAAAATTAATCAATAATCCCTGTGATCTTCATATTCACAAGATCGATGCCATGAGTATATCAATACAATTATAATTCACATATATGCAACACCTAAAATTACAATTATGAGAATAATGCCGATACAATTATGAGAATAATGCCGAGACGGGTTAGAAGTTCCAAAGAGAGAGAGAAGCTGGATTGGGAGTGTGGAGTTCCGGGAGCTCCGACTTTGGGTGGAGAATGGTCGAATTCGGTGAATTAGAGAAAAGAGATGAGAGAAGAGGTGTGTCGAAGTCAATCTGGATGAGAGAAGTGCTGCTCCGACATTGGGTGGAGAACGGTCAGAGCCGGAGAAGGAGGATGGGAGCCGTAGGGTGCTGGTCGGAGGCGGAGGATGAGAATGATGAAGAGGAGGTCAGCTGTGTGTGGTTGGGGTTGAGAAAGAAAATTTATGTTTTTTTGACCAAGTGTTGAGAAAACTCGGGTATAGGTGTCACGCCCCGAATTTCGAATAATAAATTCAAATCCGAAACATGAATACAACTAAACAAATCACGTCCTAAATTTTTTTCTCAAAACCAATATCTCATAAACTATAACACAAACCTCGTAGCAAACTATCTCTCGAGTCAATTATTACAATACTAACATAAATAAAATGTTCTGCTCACAAGAGTCTACAAAAACACACCAAAATAGACCAAGTGCTGGTCTCAAACCCTGCTGTCCTACGCAGCTCGCTCACCACCCTGATTATCCTGACCTGCAGGATTATCCGCTACACCATTTGAATAGTGTACCGGGATTGCAACAACACAAAACCCGGTAAGCTTTCTGAAAGCTCGTGTGAGTAAATAAGAATGAACGGTTGATTTATTAGACCACAACTCATTTATCTCAAGTAAACATCCAACAATCTCAACAACCACAAGCAACATCAATCCAACACACATGAAACAACATGGAACACATTTCCACAATCACCAAATCACAACTCTCGCCACTTTGGCACCTAATCACAACTATCGCCACTTTGGCACCCACGTTAGAGCTCTAACTGCCTCGTTACCTCTGACACCTTGGCCCAGGGTCAAGTAACGACACCTCCAGGTTACTCAGTAACCGGCGAACTTTGGACCATTTCATGTCCTCAGAACAATATATCCCCGTTATTATTTAACGGTCTAACTTTAGACCTCCCTGTCCTCAGAACACATACACTCCGGTTATCATTAACCAAAGATCCCTGGACCATTCGATCCTCGGAATCCTACTTTTCTCTACCATCTATTCAACTCACAAAATCAACATGCTTATCACCAACATTTATCAAATATTAACAACCTAATTAAAATCATATTATCAACATTATCAACAACATATTATCACAATTCCACACCTCAATGTCACACCATTCAATATATAATCACGTAAATATATATATACGTAACCATCCACACAGGAATGATCACTAATACCAACTATAGTTCACATGATACAAAATCAAGAAATTCATTTTTTTAATATACTTTAAAACACATTTCTTAAAAACCATTTTCTCACACATAACAATAAATTGAGCAATTAAGGAAATTCGGTTTGTAAATGAACCAAGTGAGATTTACTCACCTCTAAACTCCCGCTGCGTCTTCTTACAGCCCAAAATACGATTCACAATCGTCCGCTAACAAATCCGTCAAATACCTAATCAAAACGATAATTAACTTAGCGTATAATTTCAAAAACACACTTATATGAAGATCCCACGGTCGGATCTTCACCCGTGACCACACAAGGTCACCGGGACAGTCCCACGATCATTATATCAAAACTAGAATTCTATCGGACGGTCCAAACTTCATAAATCACAAATTGAGTGATCGAAATCAATCGAAATCGTAAAATTCATAACTAATTCATACGATATCCAAAATTCGCATGCTATATATATACAAAATCGAAAACTTCTAAATGTCATAACTTCTTCCTACAAACTCCGATTCTTGTGTTCCGCATATGCACGAACTCGTATCGACGAGCTCTACGACTTTCATGAAAGAAGTTTCCTCAAATTCCTTACGTAAAAATAAGTCAATTTTAATAACCCTAAATAACGTTAAATTTCGATACTAAAATCATTCGAAACCAAATTTCTCAAATAACGACATTCGAATCACACTCACAACTCATAATTCATATAATTTGAGAAATATTGAATTACGAAATATTTAACTAAAATTTCGGGTCTTTACAGTCTACCCTCCTTAAAGGAATTTCGTCCCGAAATTCAAGCAAACTCATCAACAAACAGTAGTGGGTACTTAGCCCTTATGTCAGACTCTAGCTCCCATGACGCATCACCCTCATCATGATGACTCCACAACACCGTAACCA
The DNA here is from genome assembly GCA_025331145.1 of Rosa persica. Classification (NCBI taxonomy): domain Eukaryota; kingdom Viridiplantae; phylum Streptophyta; class Magnoliopsida; order Rosales; family Rosaceae; genus Rosa; species Rosa persica. Next base: position 32,427,256 of record WFKR01000007.1, on the reverse strand, counting down.
ACTCAACTTCCTTCCTACGAAGCCTCTTCGTGGACCTATCCAAGATACGAACAGGTTCAACAACGAAGGTCACATCCGGACTCACCTCGATCGTACTGTGATCAATCACATGAGACTCATCTCAAATGTACCTCCTAAGCATGGACACATGGAAAACATTGTGTACACCGGCCATGCTAATAGGTAAAGCAAGCCGATATGCCAATTCTCCGACCCTTTCCAAAATCTCAAAGGGTCCAATGTATCTCGGTGCCAATTTCCCCTTCCTGCCAAATCTCACCACATCTTTCATAGGTGAGACTTTCAAGAATACGTAATCACCCACCTCAAAGTCCAACGGTCTCCTTCTAAGGTCGGCATAACTCTTCTGTCTACTCTGTGCAGTACGGATCCTGTCTCGGATGGTAGTAACCTTCTCTGTAGTCTCCTGAACAAGCGCAGAACCCAAGAGCTGTTTCTCTCCAACATCCGCCCAACAGATAGGAGTCCTACATGGCCTACCATAAAGTGCCTCATATGGGGCCATGCCGATACTAGAGTGATAGCTGTTGTTGTAGGCAAACTCTACCAATGGCAGATGATCCGCCCAACTTCCCTTGAAGTCCAAAACACATGCCCTAAGCATATCCTCCATCACCTGGTTCACCCTCTCTGTCTGCCCATCAATCTGTGGATGAAATGCAGTGCTCATAGCCAAAGATGTGTCGAAAGCCTTATGGAATCTACGCCAAAATTCTGAAGTGAAACGAGCATCCCGATCAGAGACGATCGATACAGGCACTCCATGAAGCCTCACAATCTCATTAAGATACAACTTACACAAAGCATCACCTGAGTAAGTCTTTGCCACAGGAAGAAAGTGTGCTGACTTTGTCAATCGATCAACAATCACCCAAATAGAATCATAACTTTGTCTGGACCTAGGCAATCCAGTCACAAAGTCCATGGAGATCTCTTCCCATTTCCATACTGGAATCGGTAAAGGTTTCAACATTCCCGCAGGCCTCTGATGCTCTGCCTTCACTTGCTGACATGTAAGGTACCTAGATACATACTCAGCCACATCCCTCTTCATCCCTATCCACCAAAACTGTCTTCGTAGGTCCATATACATCTTGGTACTCCCTGGGTGTATCGTATATCGAGATCGATGTGCTTCCCGCAATACCTCCTCCTTGAGGTTATCACCGCCCGGGACATACAATTTCAATCAAAATCTCAATCCACCATCAGTTCCAACTGTCCACTCTGATGGACCTTCCTCGTTGGCATCAAGGATAATCTCCGAAATCACCATTTGAGCGAACTCATCATGTGTCTGACTCTGAATGATCCTGGAAATCAAGGTCGGCTGTAAAGTGATACTACCGAGAAAGATTCCCTGTCCTTCTCTTGTGGGTATAAGGTCAAACTCAGATACAGTCTCTAACATACGCCACTCCTGAACCATAAGTGACGCTATGATCCCTCGGGGTTTCCTGCTCAAAGCATCCGCCACTACATTGGCCTTTCCGGGATGACACTCCAAGGTGAAATCATAATCTTTGATGAGCTCCATCCATCTTCTCTGCCTCATGTTCAACTCCTTCTGGGAGAAGAGATACTTCAAACTCTTGTGATCAGAAAAGAGTTCGAACTTCTCACCATAAAGATAATGCCTCCAAATCTTCAAGGCAAACACCACTGCAGCCAGCTCTAGATCATGAGTGGGGTAATTCCGCTCATGCACCTTCAACTGTCTAGAACCATATGCTACTACACCCCCATTCTACATCAACACACAACCCAAACCCTGATGAGATGCATCACTGTAGATAACTAACCCACCGCCACTAGATGGGACAGTCAACACTGGAGCTGTAGTCAATCTAGTCTTCAGCTCACTAAAGGTCTTCTCACATTCATCTGTCCACACAAACTGAGTATCCTTCCTTGTTAACTTAGTCAAAGCCGAAGCTATACTAGAAAACCCCTCAATGAATCGCCTGTAGTATCCTGCCAAACCAAGGAAACTACGGATCTCTGTAACTGTAGTGGGGTGACTCCAACCAATCACCTCTTCAACCTTCAAAGGATCCACAGAAACTCCATCCTTCGAAACTACATGACCAAGGAACTTGATCTCCTTTTGCCAAAATTCGCACTTCTCAAACTTTGCATATAACTTTTCTCTTCTCAAAATTTGCAGCACAATCCTCAAATGCTTCACGTGCTCGTCAGACGACTTTGAATATATCAAGATGTCATCAACGAACACCACCACACACTTATCTAAGTAAAGACTGAATGTGCGGTTCATCAAGTCCATGAAAGCTGCAGGTGCATTAGTTAGACCAAAAGGCATGACAAGAAATTCATAATGCCCATACCTGGTCCTAAATGCCGTCTTAGAAATATCTTCATCCCTCACCCTCAACTGGTGATATCCAGATCTCAAATCAATTTTGGAGAACACCGTAGCCTCCCTAAGCTGATCGAACAAGTCATCAATCCTAGGCAAGGGGTACCTATTCTTGATGGTCACCTTGTTCAGCTGTCGATAATCCACACATAACCGAAGTGAATTATCCTTCTTCTTCACGAATAATACTGGTGCGCCCCAAGGAGATACACTAGCTTGTATGAACCCTTGTGCAAGTAATCCTTCAATTTGAACCTTCAACTCCTGAAGTTCAGCTGGAGCCATCCGATAAGGTGCTCTCGACACCGTTGCAGTACCTGGTATCACATCAATGGAGAAATCCATTACCCTTTTCGGAGGAAATCCTGGTATCTCCTGGAACACATCAGCATACTCTGCCACTACCGGAATCCCTGCAATTTTTGAAGTGCTATTCACTGATTCTATGTGTGCCAAGATCCCTGCCCTCATGGCAACGTCAGATCTCAGGCATCGATAATGAAACACTGGTTGCCCAGGGGCATGAAAAGACACAATCATTCTAAAACAATCAATCACTGCATAGTTCGGACTCAACCAATCCAAACCTAAAATCACATCATACGTGTGATCCGGAATCACAATCAAAGATGCAGTGAACTTTCTACCACTAATTGCAATAGGGCAATCATCACAAAACATGCTAAGCTCAAGAGATACGCAAAGAGGCGATGTAACACATAAAGGTCTAGTAAGAGGTATAGCAGTCAAACCCAAAACATCTACCACAGAACTTGATATGAACGAGTGGGAAGCACCCGTATCAAACAGTACTCTAGCAAGATAGTTATAAACGGATAAGGTACCTTCCACCCCGGTGCCTCTCTGGCCGATGGCAAATACTCTGGCTGGTGCTGGTGGTAAGGTTCTCTGCTGGTTACCCTGTCCTACAATCTGAGGTTGAGTACAGTCCCTGGCAATATGTCCAGTCTGTCCGCATCGAAAACATGCTCTAGGCCTGAGTTTAGGGCAAGTCCTAGCAAGATGACCCAACTCATTACAGCTATAACACCTCATAGGGGCTGCTGGTGCTGCTTGCCTGATAGGTGGTGCCTGAATAGGGACAGGTGCTGCTGCTATCCTGGCTGGAGCCTGATGATGAAAATAAGGCCGCTGTCTCTTCCAGAGCCCACCTCTATAATCTCTGGACCCACTACTCCCTGCAACCGCCTTCCCTTTTCCCTGAGAATCTCTCTCAACTGTCTGCTTCTCCTTGTGGATCAGATTCTGCTGCTCAATGATCAGGGCTTTAGCTAAAATATGCTCATTTGTCTTCAGCTCCATAATGGTCACATCTCGCTCAATAGAGCCATTCAACCCCCGCTGAAACTTCTTAGCCAAGTCTTCAGCATCTAATGGTTTCACAAACCGATATAGCCTGGAGAACTCTGCCTCATAGTCTCTCACATTCATCTTCCCTTGAGTAAGCAAGAGAAATTGGCTCTCCAGCTGTTCCTTCACCGATGCTGGGAAGTATTTCTCCCTAAAGATCCTCACAAATCCATCCCAAGTCATGGTAGAAACATCAATAGTCCTCTGAGTGCAATTCCACCACACCCTAGCCTCATCTTTGAGCATGAAAGTGGCTAGCTTCCTTTTCTCGATCTCATCACAGACAATCAACTCAAAATAGGTCTGTAAATCCTCGATCCATTGATCAGCCACCATATAATCTGTGCCTCCCGCAAATTTAGTTGCTCCCAACCGATTAATGTCCCTCGCCAACACTAACAAACGAGCGGGATCATTAACCACAACCTCAGGTGGAACAGGTTGCTCCACAAACGATGCCTCCACCTCTTCCTCATGTACTCCCACATGTGGAATCTCACCCCTACCTCGGCCTCTACCTCTACCTCTGGGTCTACCTCGACCCCTACCTTTGCCTCCCACAATATCCATTACCTAAGGAGCATAGCATACCTGGTTAATACATGTATACACTTAAATCAAAGCATAAGTAAATACAAGTCCATATTAACCAAGCTACTAACACAAAGAGGTTAATTCAACTCCTATTACATCCTAACGTTCTAGACAACTCCCAACACCCCCACATACCCAATGACATTGTTAATACCGAAGAGCACCCGATGGGGATCCGCTGCAGACGGGCCATCACTCGGAAGGTATTAACTTATCACTAAATATGTACCTTACGCTCTGATACCAAACTGTCACGCCCCGAATTTCGAATAATAAATTCAAATCCGAAACATGAATACAACTAAACAAATCACGTCCTAAATTTTTTTCTCAAAACCAATATCTCATAAACTATAACACAAACCTCGTAGCAAACTATCTCTCGATTCAATTATTACAATACTAACATAAATAAAATGTTCTGCTCACAAGAGTCTACAAAAACACACCAAAATAGACCAAGTGCTGGTCTCAAACCCTGCTGTCCTACGCAGCTCGCTCACCACCCTGACTATCCTGACCTGCAGGATTATCCGCTACACCATTTGAATAGTGTACCGGGATTGCAACAACACAAAACCCGGTAAGCTTTCTGAAAGCTCGTGTGAGTAAATAAGAATGAACGGTTGATTTATTAGACCACAACTCATTTATCTCAAGTAAACATCCAACAATCTCAACAACCACAAGCAACATCAATCCAACACACATGAAACAACATGGAACACATTTCCACAATCACCAAATCACAACTCTCGCCACTTTGGCACCTAATCACAACTATCGCCACTTTGGCACCCACGTTAGAGCTCTAACTGCCTCGTTACCTCTGACACCTTGGCCCAGGGTCAAGTAACGACACCTCCAGGTTACTCAGTAACCCGCGAACTTTGGACCATTTCATGTCCTCAGAACAATATATCCCCGTTATTATTTAACGGTCTAACTTTAGACCTCCCTGTCCTCAGAACACATACACTCCGGTTATCATTAACCAAAGATCCCTGGACCATTCGATCCTCGGAATCCTACTTTTCTCTACCTTCTATTCAACTCACAAAATCAACATGCTTATCACCAACATTTATCAAATATTAACAACCTAATTAAAATCATATTATCAACATTATCAACAACATATTATCACAATTCCACACCTCAATGTCACACCATTCAATATATAATCACGTAAATATATATATATACGTAACCATCCACACAGGAATGATCACTAATACCAACTATAGTTCACATGATACAAAATCAAGAAATTCATTTTTTTAATATACTTTAAAACACATTTCTTAAAAACCATTTTCTCACACATAACAATAAATTGAGCAATTAAGGAAATTCGGTTCGTAAATGAACCAAGTGAGATTTACTCACCTCTAAACTCCCGCTGCGTCTTCTTACAGCCCAAAATACGATTCACAATCGTCCGCTAACAAATCCGTCAAATACCTAATCAAAACGATAATTAACTTAGCGTATAATTTCAAAAACACACTTATATGAAGATCCCACGGTCGGATCTTCACCCGTGACCACACAAGGTCACCGGGACAGTCCCACGATCATTATATCAAAACTAGAATTCTATCGGACGGTCCAAACTTCATAAATCACAAATTGAGTGATCGAAATCAATCGAAATCGTAAAATTCATAACTAATTCATACGATATCCAAAATTCGCATGCTATATATATACAAAATCGAAAACTTCTAAATGTCATAACTTCTTCCTACAAACTCCGATTCTTGTGTTCCGCATATGCACGAACTCGTATCGACGAGCTCTACGACTTTCATGAAAGAAGTTTCCTCAAATTCCTTACGTAAAAATAAGTCAATTTTAATAACCCTAAATAACGTTAAATTTCGATACAAAAATCATTCGAAACCAAATTTCTCAAATAACGACATTCGAATCACACTCACAACTCATAATTCATATAATTTGAGAAATATTGAATTACGAAATATTTAACTGAAATTTCGGGTCTTTACAATAGGCATCTGCTAGTTCACATTAAGTTTTTTTTTTTTTTTTTTTTCAGCTGCTAGTTCACATTAAGTTTTAGTACGTTCAACCAAAACAAAATTTTGTCAGGATAAACTTTTCCGTTTACTCAGACAACAGAATCTGTTGTCTGAATTTTCTAAATTATAACAAACTTGAAACAGTTGAATTGGTGTTGATTTTGATACCATTTAGACGACATAAATAGTTAAATCTGTTGTCTGAAGACGTTCAAAAAAATCAGACAACAGAAAAAACGTCTTCTGTCGTCTGAGGGGTATGGTATAAAGCATTTTTTGGCATAGTGTCAATTCACTCATATCATAGTGTTACACCATCAACATATATATTTCACATAAATATATATATATATATATACATGGTCATCCACACAGAAATGCCACTAATACCAACTATAGTTCACAATCAGAAAAACATTGAGAAACTCATTTTTATACTTAAAATCCATTTTCTATACCTGTGAATCACAGTCCTATGAACCGTAGTCGATCGAGTTTATATCATTTAAAACAAAGTTCATTTCCGAAATAATTTACAATTATCAATTAATTCCGAACAATAAGTAAATTCATTTGTAAATGAACCACGTGAGATTTACTTGCCTCTAAATCCTGCTGCGTCTTCTCTTACAGCAAATAAGGTATCGAATATTGTCCAACAATCACCTAAGCAATATACGTCACAATTTAGTACACGAATCGAAAACAATTAAATTCCGAAACTCCCAACACAATCTAAAAATCCGAAAGTGATGCTAATTAAGGTGAAACCTCATCGAGACCACCCAAAGTCTCCGGAACACTTCTACGGTCAATGTACCAAACTACAAGTCGATTGGACATTCGAATCCCCACGAATTGAGAACCGAGCGAACCGGAAACACTAATTCCCTAACATGCTCATACGATCTCCAAAAATTATGAACCATATATCTAACTACTTGTATCGATGAGTAGATCGAAATTAGAAATAGAAACTGTTCCTGAGATGGTCGGAAGCTGTCAAAAAAAGCTGCCACACAAAGTGGCAGAGCCGCTGCCAATCTCCGAATTGGGCGGTAAGACCTATGTAAAACTCTTCCTCTCAACATGTACATCAATATTCATAACTAGCACAAAGTCTGAATCAAAGCCATTTGGTCGGAATTTATCTCGAAAGATTTGAAATCCGAATAACCCTAGATTACTAATCTTCAAAATTTGATGTAGGACTCCAGTCACAGGTCACTGGTCACCAGAGCTCACCGGTTGCATGAGGTCCTTAAAGAGCTCGTCGGGGATTTTATAGGTTATAGGAGAGGCCGCCTGAGACTTTTATGGTATAAAACCAAATAAATTTAAATTGGGGGTAATAAAATTTTAATGAGTTTTATTTGCACAATAAAAGTCTCCAATGACCAATGAGGTCTCCCGATGATCTCTTTGTAGACCCCCCGCAAGGCTTTCGGAGAAGTCTAGCAACTGGTCACCTTATGGTATGATTAGTTTGCAAAAGAGTAAGATGATGGGTTCAAATGTTGTGAAGTTTCTTGTGCTTGATAAGATTCATAACAATCCAAATAGAGGGCAATTGATATATTTCATGAGATCAAGAGTGATTATAATTTAGATGTTCCATATTAGATAGTTTGGTATGGTAAGGAGTTGACGAAGGCAGTCGTGCTTGGTGGTAAAGCTGAGTCTTACGGCCAACTTGTTTGGTACAGTGAGTCTATTATGAACACATACAGTAACTTTAGGATTCTGTTAGAGTTTGATCCAAAAACTCAGAGATTTTAAAAGATGTTTATGTGTTATGGTGCATGCATGAAGGGTCTTCAATTTTGATTTTTTCTTTATTTTCTGATATTATTTGTTTTTGGTTATATTAGTGACATGGTCAATGACCTAACCAGTAACTTTTACGGGCCAGAGACCTGGCCAGTGAGTGCCAGTGACATAGCTAGTTACATGTTCAATGACATGACGGTGTAACATCATTTTTTAAAGGTTTATATCCAATTGTTTTTGCTATTATGGATGCTGAAAGTGAGAGTAACTGGAGTTGGTTTCTTGAGATTTTGGCCAAAGAGTTGGCGAAACATCCGAGGAGGATCATGTTCATTTCTAATCGTCATGTTGGACTTCTCAGTGCTATGCCTAAAATATTTCAAGAAATCCACATGGGTTTTGTTTCAAACACTTGATATCTAACCTCACGGATAGATATTCGGGTGGTTCTTACCTTCTCAATGGCATTCATCTCATGTTCATGCGTTGTGCTTATTCTTGCATAACGGAGATATATGAGTATAATCTGGAACTTTTGAGGAAAGAGGGTGGTGTCATAGTTGATGAATTTCTGAAAGATCTTCCGAATGAAAACTAGTGCATGGCTTATTTCAGTGGTGAAAGTTTTGGTGAGATGACGAACAATTTGGCAGAGCGCTTTAACAGTTGGGTTTCGCTTTTACATAGTCTTCCTATTCTTAATATTGTTGATGGGATTAGAGTGAAGACTATTGGGTTTGATTACTAATCAGAAGGAAGATAAGAAGGAAGAGGCAAAGTCATGTTCACTGATTTGTGCCCGGTCATGGAAAATAAGCTAAAATAGAATTTGGAAGTTGGTAGATATTAGAGATCAAACAGGTTTGATATGGATGTCTACAAAGTTCACTGCCAAAGTATTCCGTCATGGTTAATTTGGAGACACTCACTTGTTCATGTGTGGAATAGCTAGTTAATGGCTTTCCATGTTCCCACTCACTTGTTATTATTTAACAACATGGTGTTTGCCCTATTCTTCTGTGAATCAGCTATACAAAGTGGAGAAATATAGAGAAACTTATTCTTTTTCCATCAATCTAGTCCCCTCAATTGTCAAGCCGCAACATGATGTTTTCAAAGATCCGGTGATTTTGAAGCCACCTCTGAGAAGAAAGCCGTCTGGGAGGCCAAGAACTAAGAGGTTCAAGAAGATGAGTGAAACAACAAGGGTACGTTATCAAGTGAAACAGGTTCGAAAAGGCTACAGGACACAATAAGAAGAGTTGTACAACTCCAATATAGTTGGAAGTTTGCCAATTCGTTAAATTTTTTTATAGATTATATCAAAGATTTGTGCTGATTTTATTTTTACCCCATTGTTTTGTTGGTTCCATGAGACAATGTTTAACTTTTAAAAATCTTGAACTGGTGTTTCAGTCTACCCTCCCTTAACAGTGACTTCCAGTGACATTGATAGTGACATGTTGTGTTTAATATTTCTAAAGTGCATGTATGTGGAAAGAAGGATCTTTGATTCTTTCTTGGATCATTTTTGTTGTGTATGTGAGATTATATGTGTTTTTGTGTTAGCTTTCAAATTTCCCAAGTCTTCTAGTCTACAGGCTTTGAAAGTGACTTAGCCATTGCGATGGCCAATGACTTTATGTTGACTGTGACTTGGCCAATGACTTCAGGCTTTACAGTGACTTCACTGACCATTGACTTGAGGCTTTGACAATGACCTGGCTAGTAACTTGAGCCTTTAACAGTGACATTGACATGTTAGGTTTATAAGATGCATAAAACCTGAATTGATCCAAAAGATTTATAAAATTGATGTTTCATTAAGGAAATAAACTAAACATAACAGTAACACCATAAACAGTGACCTGGCGTGTGACTTGAATCCTAATGCCCTAAACAAATTTCTACAATTCTAAATTTGTAGAGTTCCAAATATGTCTATGTTCAGAAAATGTCTTGAGTACATGAGCTATATATTTCAAAATGTCATTCTTACTAAGCTTCTATGGAATGTCCTCCTCTTTCGCAACTTTCTCCATGAAGTACAACACAAAAAGTCCATAATCTAATCTGTTGGCCATAGAAAGATTTCGAGTCAATGACTTTGAAAAGCTTAACAACAATAAAGTCGCATTTTAAAATGCTACATATATACTTACGAGGTTTCATCTTGTTGAGAGCAATTTTTGTAGTGCTTTAAAGGGATGTTTCTAGTATACTCTTTCTTGATCCACTGTTTTGTTTGTATGTCATCTTCGCTCAGTGTAGTTTCAACCATCTTCAATTGTTGGTGAGATCTGTAATCCTCATAAATTGCATTCTGCACCTTACTTCAACAATTCATCAGCTTGGTCTTTCACAGCATTCATCTAGAGCTCAACCATTTCAACCTACATTTTCAACAACCGAACATGAATTACATAATGTTTTTTCTTTGAAATATATATATATATATATATATATATTAGAGAGATAAAATCAGGTACAAGTTTCATACCAATTTCTTCATCTTCTTAAAGCACGACCCAGATCCTAGTCTTTTTCCTTTCTTGGAAGTGCAACCACTGCGGATATCTTTGTCAAACACTAGCAATGTGTGCTGAAATTCATCTTCATGTATAATCGGGAAGAAAAATTGTTGCATTTTCCCAAGTTTTGAAACAGGGCCTCACATACGCAGAGATGAATGCTTCTCACAACTTGATTTATAGTTGAGTACTATTTCAAAAAAAAAAAAAAACAGAAAACAAGTTAGAAATAAACAATCACAATAGATAAGCATTCAAGGTTGATATAAAATACTTGTATAACTTACCCAGAATAAGCTATGCAGAAAAGCTGGCCTTGCCAAACCTTGTGATTCTGTGTTTGAATGTTCACCCCCCAACAGCTCCCCCACGCAGTCAATCCAATGGTTTGCTATTGGATTATCCGTGATGAACTCTCTGACATCAAACCTTGATAGTTCGCTGCCAAGTAATCTTCCTTCCCAAAAGAATACATTGCACAATATGAATAGTGTTAGTCACATGCGATGTGATATCTGGTTACTTAACAGTGACCTCACTGGCCAGTGACATTTCCAGTGACTTCACTGGATTGTGACTTGGTCAGTGACATGGCTAGTGACTGTAAAATGACATAGCCAGTGACTTGACCAGTGAGCTAGGACTTGGAATATTACAATGATGGTGCCTTATTCCAGTATTTGTGGAACTTGATCTTTATCGAGTTATCCAGAATTAAGCTGGTACAATTTGTGCTTTTGCCAGTTTATCACCTTAATTTCATTCATTTGTTTATCTACCTCATCATCACTGTCACTCACCATAGAGTGTATCACCTCCACCTCCGCTGGCTGCCCTTGTTTGTCTTTCAGCACAGTAGTTTAGGCCTTCTTTGCTTTTTCTCTTTTCTTTTTCACTTCATCCCACCAGAAAATGTCATATTATTTTGGCACTCTCTTCTTATTCTTCAGCCTAACCACATAAAAGGAAAGGCCAACAATTTCCATGTTTCGACCTGACTCTTCCTCTGTAAGGGCTAGTGTCAACTCAGCTTTGGTGTTCTGTTCCGGAGGAATGTAACTAACTAGAGTGGTATCGAACTACGACAAAACCTATTAATGTCCAAGATCTAGCGATAGCCAAATCCTACTAACGTGGGTTCTAATTCAAACCACTACTAACGGAAGTGTTGCGCTAGCATCACCTGTCAAATGAAATAAAAAAGGCGTCAGAGAGGAGACCACAGTTGACGATCTTCTCTACTCCGATGCCTAAGTCAATCAATGTATTCATGTTGACAGAATAACGTTAGGCAAGTAATAAATGCTGAATGAATGAGGAGAGAGGAATTGACCTTTTATATGCATAAGTTTGCAGCTTATGATGACTCAGCGAGGTGATCATAACGCGGCGCGTTAGAGGGGATCTTGGCTTGAGCTTAGCTCAGGTGATAGCCTATCTGATAGTGTTCTGGAAGTAACATCCTTGACGGTGCTAGTGCCACTTGCAGCAACATGTGAATGACCCAATATAGCTAATTATGCTTATATAAGTACAAAACATGTGGTGATACAATCAATTGATACTTCAGTGGCTCTAACTACATCTATTTGAAACTGATAGTCACCGGAGAAGGAAACTATAGCGTGGACTGAATGAGTGCAGTAGTCGGCGTCATAGTGGCATCTGTAGTTGGGGACCAAATCAGAGGAGTCAATGGGGAATCAATCTGAATAGTTGCTCGAGCCAAGCAATGAAATAGGGACTAACATGTCGAGGCCAGTGAGTTAGCCTAGGATGAGTGAGGTCCATCAGCCATCATGTCAAATGTTAGGGCTGTGGAGTCAACCGGCTGTGATGGATGTGCCTCAGGATTGCATTGAGATGTTGAGGCTATGGAGTCAGCGGCTACAAGTTGCATGGTGTCAGTTGGTTGATAGCTAAATTAAAAGCTATTGATTTTATTTATTCTCTTGTAAATATGTCACTTGTAATATAGAGAAATAAGGGTCTGCCGTAGAGGAATAAAATTTGTTAATGTTCAAATCCGTGGGGATCTAATTAACGTAAGAGAGAGAAAGAGACACACACACACACACGAGAAGTATAGTGGTTCGTCTCCACCTTAGCGGGAGACTACGTTCACTTGAATATTGTACTATATGTGTTTGGGCCTTGTGGCCCAAGGAGATTACAAAGTGTGTAATGGGATGTCTTAAATTGTGGGAGGAGGCATTCCTTTTTATAGGGTAAGGAATGCTTCTCCTTTACATGGTTTTCAATGTGCGACAAGCAACCACCATTTCTAGTCTAAAAAGCCTAGTTGTGAGGGCATGTTGGCAAGGCCGGGAAGGTGGCTTCCCGGCGACATATTTGCCACTTCCGGATACCATAGTGTAGCTTGAACATAGGGCTACAAGATGCAAGTAGTGGTTGGATCCCATGAGGGTGTTGTTTATGCTTGGTGAGGTAGCAAACTATCCATGCATAGTGAGAGGTATCTACAAGTCCCCGAAGTCCCCGAGTAAGAGGAGCTTCTTAGTTGGGGAGTTATAATCATGAAGTCATCAAGCATAAACAATGTCCGAGAGGTGCCTAGCCCCTACAAGTCCCTGAACTCCTTAAGCAAGAAGGGACTCGTTTAACCTACACAATGAGACAAAAAACATGCATATGTAGACTACTTTGTTGTATTGGTTACCGCTCGTATTAATGGAACGTTAAAAGAATTCGATTTGTTGCAAGCGAAAAATGGTAAAAGAATTCAATATTCTATTAATGTGTATGAACATGTAAAATATTGGTAGTTGTATATGTGGATCTTATGGCTATATAACACGCACAATAGATAGTGGCAAGTGTAATAGGTGTCCAAAGAAAATTGTGAGAGTAGTCTCGGTGACATAGTAAGAAGCGTTTGTGAACTTGGGGCTTAAGTAAAGCATGTGGGACATGATCGAGCAAGTTTGGTGTAGTTGAGTGTGTAGGCACTGTGCGAGCATGCGGAGCGTGGCCATACTCGATACCCAAGCAAGTCGTAACCCGAACAAGTTATTTATTCGAGCATGTTTAACTAAGTCGTAAGTGTCACAAGCTTCTTAGATGAATGTCACATGAAAGTGAATTTAAGCATGTATGTGTGTAGCATGTACTTGTAGTAAAGTTGCTAATAACATTTTGTAGGCATGCTTAAGGGTCATGGAGACATGTATAGTCATGGCAAAGGCTCTAATTGCAAGAGCATAAGAGATAAAATATAGTGACTTATCTTATGCCGATTGGAGGGGGTTTAAATTGGAATTAATATAAGTACCCAAAATCATGTTGGAGTTGTCCAAGCATGACGCTTCTTTGCTCCGGCGAAGGATGATGATGATTTCGCTAATTGGAGATGTGACCAAAGATGATGTCTTCTTGAAACAGGATAAGTGATTAGTACATGAGTTTGTAAAATCAACACTAGTATCTTGCACATGTACTTTGATAAGAATAGACAAAGTGTATATGCAATGTGCTGGTGGACTACAAACCCATTGATTATAGACAATTCTGTTTTGAATTTTAGATTGGCAGGAAGCATACAAAAGTCATTGCAGGTAACAATAGTTAAGGCATAGCAACTATGCACGAGCGTGGAAATCATTTATATTTAGATGTGCTAACCGTATGGCACAAGTGGGACAACTATTTGACATACATATTGTGCAACGGTGATGTGCTTTAGGCCTCATCAAAAAGCCCGCGGATCAAGTGGGCCGATGGAGGCCCGCCGGACCGGAGGGCCAAAAGCCCGGCCCGACCCGTCAATAAGGCCGCAAAAGCCCGCCTCAGTGGGCCGATGGAGGCCCGCTAAAAAGCCCGGAAAAACCCGACCCGGCCCATAGGCCCGGCCCGTCAAAAGCCCGCTAGACCCGGCCCGTAAAAGCCCGTAAACTATTCTTTATATATTATATATATTTGTGTGTGTTTGTGAATATATATATAGATATATATATATATTAATATATATGTGTATGTGTGTATGTTTATATATATACACACATATATATAATAGATATGTGTGTGCTTATATATATATATATATAGAGAGAGAGAGAGATATAGATATGTGTGTGCACTGTGTGTGTTTATATATATATATATATATAGATATAGATGTGTGTATGTGTGTGTCTATATTTATATATATGTGTGTGTGTGTGTGTGGAAATTCTCATATTTTTATAGTAAATATATGCATATATATTCTAAAAAACAAGTGACAACGGTTGATCAATTAGATCGGATTTGAAAATATGATGAAATTAGCTAATTTTTTTACCACACTCATAATTTGTTGTAATAATCACATCCAACGGTCGGTTTTTTCATTTTATTTGAATTTATAGAGGTTGCTCTTTAGAGTGTATGATATATAAATATAGGTTTATAATAGTAACTAAGTTTGACCTAGTTGATCGAATTCGAAACGAGAACTAAATTGGCTGGATTTTTTACAGCCACTATAAAACATTACAATCTCTCCATCGAACGGTTGGTTTCTCCAAATTCATCTTCCACTTCATGGTTGCTTTAGAATGGACATCAATAATTTTAAATGCAATGTACAAGTCATATAACTTTAGGTGACAAATTGATATAGGCCAACGTCTTTGTAATAAAATTGAAATTTTTATCTTATGTACACGTACATCCATCGATAGGATATTTACAGATATGATGTGAAAAAATAAGCATGTTTTGCGGTTATCAAGCCATCGGTCAATCAAGAAAACATACAAGCGACTACGGTTGACCAATCCGATCGGGTTTGAAACTATGGTGAAATTGACTAAATTTTTAACCACACTCATAATTTATTGTAATAATCACATCCAACGGTCGGTTTTCCCATTTTCTTTGAATTGATAGAGGTTGCTCTTTGGAGTGTGTGATATATAAATATAGATTTATAAGAGTAACTAGGTTTGACCTAGTTGATCGAATTCGAAACGAGAACTAAATTGGCTTTATTTTTTACAATCACCATAAAATATTACAATCTCTCTATCAAACGGTTGGTTTTTCCAAATTCATTTTCCACTTCATGGTTGTTTTAGAATGAACCTCAACAATTTAAATATAATGTATAAGTCATACAACTTTAAGAGACAAATTGGTATAGCTCAATGTATTTGTAATTAAAATTAAAATTTTTATCTTATGTCCATGCACATCTATCAATGAAATATTTACAAACGTGATGTAAAAAAATAAGCAAGTTTTGCGGTCATCACGCCACCGGTCAATCAAGAAAGCATACAAGCGACTACGGTTGACCAATCCGATCGGGTTTGAAATTATGGTGAAATTGACTAAATTTTTAACCACACTCATAATTTATTGTAATAATCAAATCCAACGGTCGGTTTTCCCATTTTCTTTGAATTGATAGATGTTTCTCTTTGGAGCGTGTGATATATAAATATAGGTTTATAAGAGTAACTAGGTTTGACCTAGTTGATCGAATTCGAAACGAAAACCAAATTAGCTGGATTTTTTACAACCACCATAAAATATTACAGTCTCTCCATCAAACGGTTGGTTTTTTCAAATTCATTTTCCACTGCATGTTTGCTTTAGAATGAACCTCAACAATTTAAATGCAATGTACAAGTCATACAACTTTAAGAGGCAAATTGGTATTGGTCAATGTATTTGTAATAATTGAAATTTTTATCTTATGTCCACTCACATCCATCGATGAAATATTTACAAACGTGATGTAAAAAAATAAGCAATTTTTGCGGTTATCACGCCATCAGTCAACCAAGAAAACATGTAAGTGACTACGGTTGACTAATCCGATTGATGTTCGAAACTACGGTGGAATTGACTAAATTTTTAACCACATGTATAATTTATTGTAATAATCACATCCAACGGTCGGTTTTCTCATTTTCTTTGAATTGCTATATGTTGCTCTTTGGAGTGTATGATGTATAAATATAAATTTATAAAAAATTAGTGTCTTTAAAAATTTAATTATCAATAAATTAGTATCTATATATAAATATAGATTTTTTTTGGTACAATATAGATCTATTATCTTTGGTTGTATTTGATCATTATCCAATGAATTTCCAAAGCTTGATTAAAAAAAAATATTTGTGTCTTTAAATATTTATTTATAAATAAAGCCCGCAAGGTCAGACCCGAAAAAGCCCGCAAGGCCAAGCCGGGCCCGGCCCGGCCCGAAAAAGCCCGCAAGGCCCGCTTTATATGGACGGGCTTGGATCCTTCGATTTTTAATAAAACCCGACCCGGCCCGGCCCGCCATTATTAAAAAATTTAGCAAGACCCGGCCCGGCCCGTTGACAACCCCTAATGTGCTTGTTTGTTTTAATATGGATATGTACCCATACCCCTACATGCATAATCATGAGATTTCAATGGCACTTGGGCGGTGGGAGCACATACCTGTATTATGGATAGCTACATATGTTTGTGTGTCAACAAGCCAATTACTTTATGTGGCAACATAGTTGCCGACATACAATTAGTTGGATTAAGATTATCTATGCATAGGGGCACACATGGTATATAATATAATATATAACTTTGTTCAATAAAGCAGCATATATATATATATATACACACACAACGCTTCTTCACTGCAGATTTTAGGTTTTGACCCACTTTTCGATCATATTTTCACATCTTAACCGTTCAGTATTTAGGTCCTAATGTATAGATCACCTCTGCAAAATTTCAGCCAAATTGGTGATCGTTAAGGCTTCCAAAACTACAATTTACAACAATGTACACGAACGGTTCCGGTTTGGCAGATTCGGTTCGTTCGTGTAAATTGTGGTTTTGGATGCCTTAACGATCACCAATTTGGATGAAATTTTGCAGAGGTGATCTATACATTAGGACCTAAAAACGGAACGGTTAAGATGTGAAAATATGATCGAAAATTGGGTCAAAACTGGATATCCGTACTTTCTTTCTTAGGTGCGGATATCCGCACCTAAGCAAAGTTATATATATATATATATACATTCCGGCTACACTAAGGACGTCCTTAGTTTTTCTTAGGTACAGATTTCTGGTTTTCACCTACTTTCGGATCACATTTTCACATCTTGACCGTTCAGTTTTTAGGTCATAGTGTATAGATCACCTCTGTAAATTTTCAGCCAATTTGGTGATCGTTAAGACATCCAAAACTGCAATTTACCATTATAAATACGAACAGTTCCGGTTCGACAGATTCGGTCCGTTCGTGTAAATTGCAGTTTTGGATGCCGTAACGATCACCAAATTGGCTGAAATTTTACAGGGGGATCTATGCATTAGGCTCTAAAAACTGAACGGTTAAGATGTGAAAATGTGATCGGAAAGTGGGTGAAAACACCAAATCCGTACCTAAACCTTAGGTAAGGACATCCTTACCTGAGAAAAATCCTATATATATATATATAACCATGAATCACTTTAAACCTTGTGGCGCCTCATACCCATGCATGAAGAGCATGTTGTAAGTGTAGTGATTAAACATGCTTGTGCTGTATGTGTGCGTGACAGACAAGGGTACACATGGCATAGCATTTTAGTTATGTCTCTGTTGGCTTCTACTTCAATTATGCGCAAGTAGTAGGCACATGTCGTGCATATCGAAATAACACAAGACTTATCTTAAATCGTTAGCGTCTACTGTAAGTGGAATCGATGAAGGACCCAGCGTTCGGAGCAAGGGCTCCAAGCCTCTGCTTAGCGCATGTGTTGGTGTGGAGTGCTAGCTGCTCGAGGATGAGATGGGTTTTGGATGACCAGCGACGAATGGTGAGCCGTCCAGATGAGATTGTGGACATGGCAAGCTTACACTTGCAGTGGGAAATTAATTGTTGGTAGATGAGCTTTTGGCAGATAAGCCCATTGGCACTGGGTATCCGTCAGTAGGTAGTGAGTCCGACGGATTAGCGGTGATGTCCAATGGAGGCTGCCAGCGGTGAAGCTGCTCAGTGGAGGAAGTTTTCCTTTGATGGTGCTTTAGGTGGAAAAATTTTCCGCTGATGGAGCTTAGCGGCGAAAGCTTGCCACTGATGGCAATTAGCGGAAGAAGTTCCCCGCTGATGAAGCTTTAGCAGAGGAGTATGACCGAATGAAGTCCGCTGGTGCTGCTGGCACGTTGGTGTGCTAGCTGTGTATGGCTAGCAGCCTTTGTCAGCAGTAGCTCAGCGGTGACTCTACCCAGCGGTGAAGCTCGGTGGAGGTTGCCCGGCGGTGAAGCATAGAGCAGGCTACCCAGCGATGTCTCTACCCAGCGGTGAAGTTCAACGGAGGTTGCCCGGTGGTGAAGCGCGGCAGAGCAGAGCTATAGCCAGCGGGTCGGCGGAGTTATGGCCAGTGGGTATCTCGCTTGCGGAGCTTGTTGCTGAGAGATGCAATGGAGTAGGTTACTGCAGGCCTAGCGGTGCTTGAAGAACATGGGTTCTTGGCGGAGGTTTTGTTTGGCGGAAGCTTTGCTTGGCTGTTAGCAGATGTTCGCACCGCTAGCCTTGCTAGGTGCTAGGCGCTGCGTGCTAGCGGAAGAGGCTATGCGTTGGCTCTTGACGCTAGTTGTGGTGCTGGGTGGAGGTCGCTTGCCGCTAGCGGTAATACCTTTTTTTTTTTGGCTGGCGTCCTGCTGCTCGTCATTCAATGCTGCGCCAAGCAAGCCCAGAGCATGATGATGTGAGCGTGGAGCTTGTCGGCGCTGATGATGATTGCACAAGATTAAAGCACCTACCGCTGTTGACGATTGAAGAGTGCCAAAGTGTCGATGCTAGATTTTTGGGTGTCCAAAGTAAGTTGGCACCATTTTTTTTTTGGTTGGTGTTGACCAGCTATGATTTGTCATTGACCACAGCTGGGAGTTGACTAGCCATGCATGGCGTTGACCAACAGTGAGTTAGCATTGACCAGCTTGGACTTGGCAGATGGCACAAGTTGCTGCTAATGGAGCTTGAGTAGCGGTGATCAAAATTGGGCACAAGTTTCCACCAAGAATATTAATTATATAACTCAAAGTAAAAAATTGTTTTGAGCTCCGTTAAGATGACCCAACTCAATGGTAAGTGACAATGTTAATGTTCGGCTTCCCACAGACGGCGTCAATGTTAACGTTCCAATCCGTGGGGATCTAATTAATGAGAGAGAGAGAGACACACACACACACACGAGTAGTATAGTGGTTCGTCTCCGCCTTAGCGGGAGACTACGTCCACTTGAATATTGTAGTATCTGTGTTTGGGCCTTGCGGTCAAAGGGGATTACAAAGTATGTAATGAGATGTCTT
This sequence comes from Rosa persica, assembly GCA_025331145.1. Taxonomy (NCBI): domain Eukaryota; kingdom Viridiplantae; phylum Streptophyta; class Magnoliopsida; order Rosales; family Rosaceae; genus Rosa; species Rosa persica. Next base: position 32,407,243 of record WFKR01000007.1, on the reverse strand, counting down.
GAGTTGTGGGAGGAGCCATTCCTTTTATAGGTGAAGGAATGCTTCTCCTTTATATGGTTTTCAATGTGGGACAAGCAACCACCATTTCTAGTCTAAAAAGCCTAGTTGTGAGGGCATGTTGGTAGGGCCGGGAAGGTGGCTTCCTGGCGACGTATTTGCCACTTCCGGATACAGTAGCGTAGCTTGAACATAGGGCTACAAGATACAAGTAGCGATTGGATCCCATGAGGGTGTTGTTTATGCTTGGTGAGGTAGCAAACTATCCATGCATAGTGAGAGGTATCTATAAAATTAAACAAAAAACTTCAACAAAAAGTTACAAAACGTGACTGCAGCTCCTACTAAACAGCATTAGCTAGAAAAAATTTGGTTATTTTGGAGTTGATATACTATGAAAATAAAATACATAAAAAGCAAAGGACAGAAAGCAAAACAAAACTAAAACAAATTTTAGAATGGTTAAGATCAGGATGATGAAACTAGCTAGAAAGGAAGTATCCACCTATAACAATCACACATAACACACTTTGTCCAATTTATTACTAATTAACTTAGTTGAAGATGCTCAATTTGGCTCGGTACGCTTGAACACAACCTATTAACATTTCTTACTTTGATGCTAGGCAGGAAATGCTCTACAACTAGATTGTTCTCAAGAAATGTAAACAAAAGGTGTGTTTATTAGATTAAACATGCAGAGATCATTATATTCGAAAAGAGTCTGAGCAATTACTAGGTATCACAAATAACCTAAGGCCTCGCTAAACCTAGGGTTTTGTTTACTTGCTAGTGAAAACTACCAATTACTTCTCTAGATAATTTAAGGAATCCAACTATGGATCCAGGCATCAAACAATCAAAGTAGTAGAACCCTAGCATGCATACAAAGTAGACCTCCAAAGCACACAAACATAGAATTCATCAGTGAGAAAATGGTAAACAGAACCTCAACTTTATTAATTGGAAACAAATTGAATGTCAAAACATGTTATGGATCATGTCTAAGGGCTTTAATTGCACCTTAACTACTGAAAATTTAGTTATACATAATTGGAATCAAAAACAGAAAGGAGTTCATGAAAGAAGAAGACAACAAAAATCTGAAAATTGAGAAATACGGATTGGTGATCGATCTCCAGCAGCCCAACGATCAATCATTTTTGGTAAGGTCATGGTTCTTCTTCTTCTTGAGCTCTAGTGCGTCTATGCTTCTTCGTATGTGAGATGGTAAGTTACTTGAATGTCCAAGGAGAGTTTTTATTTAATTTGTACCGTTTTCGTCTTTCTGTTTAGCACTCTAACTTCTTAGCTTTAACGGAAAGCTCCTTGGCTCATGTTCTAATCCATTTAGGATTCGTTGACATCATTCTATCCAATAGGAGCAGCCGAGAGAATTAATTGCTGAATATTTTTATCTTCATGTTGCCTTGACCTTCCTTGATTCATCAAGAGCTAGCGCACGATTCTCCATAATTTGCACCTATCTCCTTCCTTTTGTTCTTATTTATTTCTTTGCTTCAAAAAACTTAATAAACATAAAAGCAACTAAGCTAACTAGAAAATAAGATAAACTAACAAAGTAAAATGGAAATTAACAACATTATCATCGCATAATTATGCTCCTATCATTTGCCAGTTCTGGGCCTATGAGCGTTCCAGAGGGAAGTTAAGCGGAGAAGGAGGCAGTGTGTGGTTCCTATCATTTGCCACTGGTGAGTCATATTTTTGATTCAGTGCCTCTACTATTTTCTCCAATTTCCTCACTTTTGAAAGCAGTGCATCTTTCTCAAATTTTAGCCTAGCATTTTCTTCTTCCAAATTTGTATTCTCTTCCATCATTTCTTTAACTTCATTCTTCTTTCTCTCTAGTTCTGTCTCTAATTTGCATATTTTTTCTTCCAATGCCTTTTTGTCTTTTTCAGAGCTCTTAGCTCTTCTTCTTTTGTCTACAGATCTCTCTCTAAGTCGCACTTATCTTCTTGATTTGACCTTTGTCTCTATCATCTCACTCACTTCGTGTTCAACCATTTGACCTTCTTGTTATTCTTTTTCTCTTCACTTTGTCTCTTTTGATCTGATTCACAATCATCCTCCTTTGCATCTTCTCGACCTTATTGAAGATTTTCTGAAATAAAATTCCAAAACATGTCAGTGACATGGCCAATGACATAAGTATAATCATAACATGGGCAGTGACATAACCAATGACCTAAATAATGACATGATTATAAAGGTAACATGACTAGTGACTTGGCCAGTGACATGATCAAGTATAACAATAACATGGTGAGCGACATGTAATGTGACCTGAACAGTGATATGAGTACAAGAGTGACTTGGCCAGTGACATATGATTAATAATGACTTGGTCAATGACTTGTCCACTAACTTGGGATCAACATTTGGACCTGGCCAGTGACCTAGTTTTTCTACAAAATAAGAATGTACCTTCAACTTTTCCAAGATGTTGAAATTTGTCATTTTGTCATTGAGTGTCTTTAGATGCATCTTTGTGATTTCATCTTTGTGATTTCATGTTGTTCTTGTTCCATTCCAACTATTAATGGCAATTTTCCTGTCTTCTCGCAAAACTAATACTGCTTGAAAAAAAAAAAAAATTAGTTAATTTCGGAATAGAAAAATGATCCATAAACAAGATATTAAGAAAATACGGCTACTTATCAAGAGTAATATAACACAGCCGCCCATGTTCTGTGAGCTGTCTCCCTTTCTTTTTATGGATTTTTTGAGGAAGTCCCCAACTTCCTTTGCCCACACATTCTGACGTAATCCCAAGATATTGTGCCTCATGTGTTTGGGAACTATAGCTTTATGAAAATGTGCAACAATATCAATCTAGCGACATTTCTATACCTTTTCTCAACTTCTTCCTTTGTGTTGGATTATCATCCAATGCCTCCTCCGAAGCTTTGTCAACAACAGCCCTGCTGATCCTTCTCTAAACCCTCATCCTAAGTAGCCTCTTTGCCAGTTTCTTCCATCTTCTTTTTGTCTCCTTTTTACTCTTCTTTATCCTTTTTTTCTTCTCAACTGGAACTTGTTCTTCTTCATCTTCAGTTTCTTCCTTCTTCTTTTTTTGGGTTCTTTCCCGCATGCCTAGAAATCCAATGTATCTTGCCCACTTGCACCAATAAGTTTGTATTGTTCCCATTTACACAAATCTTAAAGGAAAAGACTCATAAGGGTAGTGCTTTCTTAGGTATTGCCAAATATATCTTATGCTAACTTTTTAGTTTCTACTTTCCTTTTCAGAGGAAAAAAGGAAAAAAAAACGTCTTTAAACTTTTGAGAAAAATAAAACTAGCCTTCAACATGCCCAAGTTTTTCACCTAACGGCTCCCTGCCTAACGGTTACTTTAACTGGCGGAATCACTGTTGCTTGTTTCTATCCTAAGTGTAGAAAGATCTTTCTTAAAAATAGAAAATCTAAACTTAAAGGTGTCACACGATATAGGCAAAAACAACATAAAATACTAATCATAAACTTTGAAAATATTGAAATATTGACGAGGTGGACGAGCAATCTGAAATTATTTATTTAGACATAATTACAAATTAAGAATTTAGAGCCCCGTTCTCAGATAAACAGCTTTTTAGCTGTTTAGATATCCATGAGGATGATTACAGATACTTAGTTGAAAAAAAGGACACCACACCAGGAAGAAAAAGAGCACACTGCTACTATGGTTTTCTTATTTCTTGGAAGAAAACTCCTCTGCTTAATTTTCTGATGCCCTACAAACTGAACCTAAGGCTCCTTATATAGGGAGCGAACCTCAAATTGGAATTCAAAACAGAAAAATGGACAGCACAACTCAATTATTTTCTGCTTTCGTGAGTGCTCCTGATGATGGAGGTTGATTGGCGAAAACCAGATTCCTTTAGATGAAATGTTTTTCACCTTTTTTTTTTTTTAAAAGGAAAAGCATCTATTAGGAAAATCCAAAGTTGCTTTCGGTGCTTTATACACTGCTGCTTCACATGTTTTCATCTGTTTCAAACTTGTGGCCAGGGACAAAAGAGTTGCTTTCCATCCTGGCTTTGACTCCATTATCTTCTACATCTATATCTTCATACATCTTGTAGTCGTTGTCCTTTTCAAGACTTTTGATCCACTGTAAGCTTGCTAAGGTAGAGTCGATTTCTTTCCTCTTGAGAGATAGGAAAAGGTCAATGCTAACAACTTCAGGGTGATCATAGGTAGTGATTATGGTTTTCTCTCCTACTGCTAGGAATGTATTTTTAGTTTCTTCTTCGATGATCTTCTTAATTTATTATGCGGACATAGCTTTCATCCAAGAAATGCTAGAATTTGGTTGGCCATTATATCTAACACATGCAGGCTGAAGATATCTTCCTTGAATAATTCTCACATAATGATGGAGAAATATACTCCATCTTAATGTCTAAGAATTCAGTGGTAGCTAAACCTTGGTTAACGTTGATCCGGTGGGCGAACCACTACTTACGATGCTCGCTATGATACCCTTTTCCCAAAAGGCATCAAAGGGGAGACTGCGGTTGGCGGTCTTCTCTTCTCCAATGCCTAAGTTAGTCAATGTATTTATGTTGACAAGACAACAGTAGGTAAACAGTAAATGCGTAATTAATGAGAGAGGAGAAAACCTTTTATAGGTGGGAAAGAGACTAACCTCTTCCATGTTTTCGATGTGGGACTAATATGCTTTAGTTCCCAACTTCTAGTGCTTTTGATTTCGACCTTGGGACAACGCGTGGTGGCGCGTCAGCGGCGATCTGAAGGTGAGCCAGGGCTCGATCGATGGCCCGCTTAGCGGTGTTTCAATAGGTCACACCATTAGTGGTTATTGGTGCCGCTGGCAGTAGCGTGAGCGTGGCTCATTATAGCTATATGCTTGGCAAATACCATGTAAGTACAAGTTCCCCAAGTCATAAGTCAAGGTGGGCAATCTTGGTTGAGGAGTTGCCTAGCGGTTTGAAGCGTTACCTCAACCAGACTTGCTATAAGCATAATTAGCGTCAGTACGTTGTTAACCATGGACTTATTGAGCAAACGCTTTATACTCTTTCAAGTGGACTCCTGATAGGCCCCCCAGGGAGTCCCCCACTCCCCGGCTAAGATAGACCTCCATTTGGTCGGTGCATTATTTGTTTGTTGAGGGGAGCTGCGTGGAGTAGAGGGTGTCGGGTAGCGAGTCCAATCTTTGATATCCTAGTGTCGGGGGTCAACGTGCCTGATCAGGGCTATCGTAGACTGTTGACGTGTCCCCTTACTTGTCCCAAAGGATCATATCTTGACTGCAACGCCGCTTGGCGGTTGTTGTCAGAATGAGGTGTTACCTCAGCAGTTGGTATTGGTGGGGACGTTCCACTAACGGCTTATACTGAGCGGGAATTGTCCCTTATACGAGATGACTGGAAGGAGTTCGCTAGCAGAAACTCACTTGCAAGATGTAAGGGAGAAGTTTCGCTAGCAGAGTTGCGTCTAGTGGAAACTCTCTCTTGTAAGATGAAGGGAGAAGTTCCGCTGGCGGAGTTGCGCCTAGCAGAGATTATCTTTTGCGAGATAAAGGGAAAATTTTACTAGCGGAGTTGCGCCTAGTGGAGATTCTCTTGCGAGATGAAGGGAGAAGTTCCGCTGGTGGAGTTATGCGTAGCAGAGACTTACGCATAACTCTCTCTTACGAGACGAAGGGAGAAGTTCCACTGGCGGAGTTACGTCTAGCGGAGACTCTCTCTTGTGAGATGATGGGAGAAGTTCCGCTGGCAGAGTTATGCCTAGCGGAGACTCTCTCTTGCCAGAAGAAGGGAGAAGTTCCGCTAGTGGAGTTGCGTCTAGCGGAGACTCTCTCTTGCAAGATGAAGGGAGAAGTTCTGCTGGCGAAGTTACGCCTAGCGGAGCCTCTCTCTTTAGTTGTTTACATGCTTGCCTTTATGATGGTTACTTTGCTTTGACGATTCGTCTGACACTTGCCTACACGTGATAGTCATGCATTATGTTGGCGTGTCTACGTACGCCTGCTTTGCACGCTCGTCTCTTTATCATTAATGCGAGCAATTATCATTTATGTAACCGAGGTGACGCTTCGATTAATCCGGAGAGTGGGTGAGATCGTGGACACGTGTATGTTCGGCACATAGTCCGGACTTGTGTGATGTTGACATAAAAGGGAGGGAAACCACAGTGGTTTTGACATTTTCTGCACTTCAAATCTTGAGTTCGAGTAGTTTGTTCTACAAATCGAGCAAAAGCACTGCCTTCAGAAGAGAAGAACTTCGTTTGGAGTGAAGACAGAGGTTCCTAGGTGCATCTGATTTCTTCCTATCTCAGGTTGGTTATCTGAGCCCTTTGATTTCTTGTTGCTTCTTGTTTCTTCTTTGTCAGTTTTTTATTTTTTGGCGTTTGAGATGGTTGGTGTTATACTTTTGCATATTTGAGGGTCTACGATTTAGGGGGTGATTTAGGGGCTTTTGGCAGAGTTTCGAATGTTATGGGTTTGCTAGATGGTTGAATCTAGGTTTCGAGGGTGTAAATGCCAGTTCTTATTTTGGTATTTTTCTAGGTTTGATTGTTCTTGGTGTTCTTGACTGACATCTGACGTAGGGATGGTTTAGATCGGTTTGGGACTGACTAATCCTGGATTTTAGGGTTTGTGATGGCTAGCATCGTCGAGATCTCAAGCAGTGAGGATTCTGGGTCTAACGTGTCATTCAGCAATTTCGATAGGATATTTATTGACTCGTTGCGTCCATCTGGCCCTGTAGGAATCTCACTGCCGGAACCGCTGCAAACCATTCCTTGGGAAGAAGTCATGGCATGATCTGGATGACCGGAGAGTTTAGTGGCACAAGAAGGCATTGCCGCCCACGATCAGCATGAAGAGAGGTTAGCTAGCAATAGTGCAGTTAGCGGGTCTGCTCAAGGGGAAGAGGTAGGCGGGCAAGAGATAGAGTCCGCCTGGTCGCTTAGTGATGGTACCCTAGTGGACGAGGCGGGGGGTCCGATAAGTGTTGCCACTGTCACCAAACTCAAGCGGGTGTTTCGCCTCCCTGGAGTGGTGAAGTAATGTCCACCGATGAGGAAGGAAAGGGTGTCGATTCTTTCAAGTGGTTATGCTGCTGTGCACGAGGCTATATTTTGTCAAGGTGTGACGTTTCCACTGCTGCCAAACCTTCAGATTCTGTTGTGTGAGTTAAACCTTGCTTTCAAGCAAATTTGACCTAACATGTGGACGTTGCTGCTGGCGCTGAACTCTCTCTGATATCTGTCGGGGTGTGAAAGGCCTACTGTGGTAGAGGTGCTGCACTTCTACGAACTGGTTTACGTGAAGCTCCAGAGTTGCAGCGGACAGGTGAACCTTACTCGCCGCCATGGGGCACCCAAGTTGATGGAGAACTTAAAGGATTAGATGTCTCCCTGGCGGTCGACCTTCTGCATTGCAACGTCGGAGTGGGAATATGATGCGGGGGCAAACGCCGGACCTCCATCGTGTAGGATTAAGTCTGAGTTCCAGCCTATCCGAGGTTCCCGTTGTTTCCGCTAACGTCTTGCTGAGTGTTTTTTTTTTTTTTTTTGAACCCTAAACAGCGGTATTTTTTTTTTGTGCAGCTGGCTTACGGTTCACTTTGACTCGTAACGAGTAGTGTTGTGTTGAGAGAATTAAGGGGTGTTGGAAGAACCGCAACCTTCTTGATCTCGCCCTACTCACTGGCTGGGAGCTGCTGATTGGTAAGTGCTCGCCGCCCAGTCCTAGTGCCTGAAACTTGTGCTTTGCTAACTTGTTTTATGTGTGCAGACTCTGTCCCTGGAAATAAGTCTAGCCGCCATGCGTTTAAGAAGGCTATGGACCGTGCCGAGCTGAACAACTTCCTTGAGGGCATGTATGCAGCTGGGTGGGCGGCCAAGAAGATAGTTGTTGACGGAAGAGGTGAAGCCAGGGTTCTTGAGGGAGGAAATGGGAGAATTGTTGCCCAGCGATAGGGAGGTCAACGGGAGTGGACAAGGTCGCAACAAGAGCCAGTGACCATCTCAGGGCTTAGGCCCCATGGGCCTCCAAGATCGGTTGTCGAGGGCACCGGTCAGAGTCGCCTCACCCAAAAAAGGTGTCAGAACGATATTGAGGGAGGTGATGAGGAGGATGTAGTGTCGATCAGCACGGGCCAGTAGACGAAGAAGGCATGGCCTGCCCCTCGACCAGGTTCCGCTGTTACTGGTACCGAAGAGTCCTCCGATGGGCTGGATTCCTTTGCTGCTTATATAGAGTTTCTGACTGAAGTTGAGCAGGAGTTCCTCTTCTATCTCTGCGTGCAATTGGGTTTGGGCGGGATGGACAGGACTGTTAGCGATACAGCGGTGCAGCAGTCACCCTTCAGCTCTACCTTCGGGCACCTTTGCGTCGGGCTCCATGAATTATTTTTGGTGGCATCCAAGTCATCCTCAACAGAGCAGCAGTTGAAGGATGAAGTTGAGAGACTTAGGCAGGAGTTGGAGCAGTCGTCCAAGAACTTCGTCGATAGTGAAGGTCTCCGTAGCAAGGCAGAGGTAAGCATGGCGGACCTTTGTGGCAAGCTAGATGTTCTCATCTACAGGGATCTGGAGCGGAATGCCGGGGAGCAGTATGAAGGCAAAACTTAGCGTGCTGACCACCTTCAGTAGGAGTCTACCGCGAAGGGTATGGAAGTGAAGAGACTAGAGGAGGAGGTTGCAAAGCTGGGCGCTGAGCGGAGTAACGTCGAAGCTACCGCCGTCGAGGCCTATAAATGGTCGGCGTCATATAAGCAGGCGTTGTCGGATGCAGCGAAGCTGGTGCCGCTGCGAACGTAGAGCTGCTGAATCAAAAAGGCGCCATTGATTGGGTTAAGGAGTCTCAGCCCAGCGAGTCTTCGAGTGAGGCAAAGCCGCCTGAAAATGGTGTGGCCACTGATCAGCCAGAGGGCACCCACTCTGGTGGCGATGATAGTGGTGATCAGCAGGCAGAGGAGCTTCTGTGGATTTCGGTAGTTACCGCCTCTGATGTGTCTCGCGCCAACTTCATGGTGGCGTACATGCGTCCAAATGAGACGATGGTGATGCCCAATCCAATAGCTCCTGGGTCCGACCAAACAAGTCGCCTAGCCATTCAGCCTCCGCCAGTCGACAGTGAGGAAACTGCCGCTACCCCCAAAAAACCTTGAAGACCGTGCCGACTTCCCTACTCTTTTCTTCTGTAACTACCGTTGAGGCGTTTTCTTTATTTTCATATGTAAAGGATGTTTTTGGTGTGTAGTCCCGACCTGAATTTTGAATGAAAGTATTTTTGTTTGAAATTTCTTCCAAGTGTCGCCGTTGGCGGTGTACCTTGTGTGATGACTATTTATTTTCCACTGAAGCTTTGATTGCTTTTGTTAATCAATGAAACATTAAAGGAATTAAAATTGTTCCAAGTGCACGCTTTAGCGGACATGGCCCGCTGAAAGTTGTTGGTGTTGCCAGTTAACTTATTGGTGTTGTGGAGAACAATGGTTTGAATAATTCCTCGTTCTATTGACAGTTGAAAGGTCAGCGCTTACAAAAGCGGGAGAGTACCCATTGGGTAGCTTCTCTTAGCTAAATATTGTGCAAAAATTTAGCTAAGTCTTGATGCTCATGGGTCAGTGGTATGGCTATTTGTAGTAGTACCGAAGGTGCTCTATATTCCAAGGGTGGGTCGTTGTGACGCCATCTTTGTCCATTAAGTAGAAAGTGTCGGGGCTGACAACTTCTACTATTTTGTATGGTCCTTCCTAAGTAGGGCGGAATGCTTTTGGTGGCGAGATGACTTCTTTCATAACCCAGTCCCCCAGTTGGAGGTTCCGGCCCTTCACTTTGGCGTTGTAAAAACGCGATACCTGCTACTTGTTTTGCAAGCTGTGCAAATGGGCTTTATGGCGTCTTTCCTCGAGGAGATCTTTGTCGAGGTTGATGCCTTAATGGTTGGTCTTGAGGAAGTAGCCTTCGATCCTGGCGGTAAGTTATGTGACTTCTACGGGCAAGACGGCCTCCATCCCGAACATCATACAAAACGGTGTTTCTCCATTGGCAGATGTCGGGGTTGTCTTGATGGCCCACAAGACTTCTGGTAGCTTATCCGCCCATAAACCATTGGCATCGTCGAGCTTCTTTTTGAGCAGCTTTTTGATTATCTTGTTTGCCACCTCAACCTAATCGTTGGTTTGAGGGTGGGCCACAAATGCAAAGCTTATCTTGGTACCGAGGTTGGCGGTGAAAGATATGATCTCCTTGTTGTTGAATTGTGTTTCGTTGTCTATGATGATGGTATGAGGGACGCCGTAGCGGCAATAGATATTCTTCCATAGGAAGTGGATTACATTGGCGGTGGTGATTGCTATTAGCGGCTTCGCCTATATCCATTTGTTGTTGTAATCAATGGCCATTATGATGTACTTGAATTGGCCCTTAGCCGTTGGCAATTTGCCTACCAGATCGAGGACCCACATGGAGTGTATCCATGGGCCTATGATGATGGAGAGTGGTTCCACGGGGGCATCGGGCAGTCCGCATACTAATGGCACTTATGGCAGGACCTAGAAATTTCTGTAGCATCGTCGGCGAGTGTAGGCCAAAAATACCCCTGTCGTATGGTGTGATTTACCAAAGATCTAGCGCCGGAGTGATTACCATATTCGCCTGCATGTATCATTTGTAGGACGACTCTTCCATCCTCTGGGGTGAGGCACCAGAGGTTGGGATGAGTGAACCCCTGGCGGTAGAGTTTGCCATTCTGTATGTTGTAGCAGGTTTTAGTTACTTTGCCACTACCTTTTCGTCTGGCAGTGTGCCATTGTGCTTGTATCGATTATCTCATCCATCCAGCTAGGATTGACCTCTATGTTGAATATTTCTACCAAGGTCTTGGTGATGCTCGGTTTATCAAGGTATTCTACCCTTGTGTCCGTCGGACTTTGGTGTGGTTGAGCGGTTGCTAGCCTTGCCAGGGAGTCAGCCTTGGCATTCTCCTTCTTGGGAATCTGCATGATGTTGTGGAATTTGAATTTTCGGAGGAGGGTTTTGACATACCCTAAATATGTTGATAGCTGCTTGTCCTTGGGCTGGAAGGTGTCATTGACCTGGTTGACAACCAGTTGGGACTTGCTGAATATGTTAACGCTGTCGACGCTGGAGTCGATGGCCAAGAGTAGGCTTGCGATGAGCGCTTCATATTCCGCCATATTGTTTGATGCAGTGAAGTTGAATTTTAAAGCGTACTCCACATTTAGTCCCCCTGGTCTCGTCAAGATGATGACAGCGCTGGAGGCCTTAGCGCAGGAGGACCTTCCACCGTGTAAGTTCCACTGTGATTGCTGCTAAGGTGATGTTTCCTCAACTATTGTTATTTCCATTGTGTCCACTGCTGTTAGCGGGGTGGGTCCTTTCGGTCCTTCCGTGAGCTCAAAGATGAAATCAGCTACCGCCTGGCCTTTCATAGCAGTTCATGGCCTATAATCAATGTCGAACTCGCTAAGCTCGATGGCCCACTTGCTGAGGCACCCAGAATGCTAAGGGTTCTGCATCACCTGCTTGAGTGGTTGGTTTGTTAGGACATGGATTGTGTGGGCCTGGAAGTATTGGTGGAGACGTCTAGCGGTGATGAAGAGTGCAAGAGCGAGTTGCTCTAGGGAGGTATATCTTGTTTCTGCCCCGTTCATACCTCTGCCGGCGTAGAACACTAGGAGGTCGACTTGCCCCTCTCTACGTACAATTGCGCAGCTTATCGCTGATGATAAGACCGCCAGGTATATGCAGAGTATCTCACCGAGTACAGGAATAGAGAAAATAGGGACAGCTGCTAGGTATTGTTTCAAGCCTTGGAACGCCGCCTCACAATCTGGGGTCCAGTCAATGACCTTCTTATGGGTCCTTTTCAGGAGCTTGAAGAATGGAAGACACTTATCCGTGAGTTTGGATATGAAACGAGATAGGGCGGTGAGCTTACCCTAGAGACTTTGGACCCATGCCCCTTCCATATTAGGGATTTCATGTTCCAGATGGCTTGCACCTTGTCGGGGTTGGCCTCAATGCCCCGTTCACTGACAATGTAGCCCAAAAATTTACTGGCGGTGACACCGAAAAAGCATTTCTCAGGGTTAAGGCTCATGTCATATGCTAGGAGGATGGCGAATATGATGTGGAGGTTCGCCACGTGTCCATTGGCCTTGATGCTCTTGACGAGCATATCGTCTACGTAGACAACTATTATTTTTCCCAAGTGCTCGGCAAACATGGCGTTCATTAACTGCTCGTATGTTGCTTCGGCATTCTTCAATCTGAAAGGCATGACATTATAGCTGTATAGGCCCTTGTCGGTTGTGAAGGTGGTGCATTCTTGATCGCCGGGATGCATCTTGATTTGATTATACCCAGAGAAGGCGTCCGTCATGCTGAGTAATTCATCTCCGGCTATTGCGTCGACCAATTGATCGATGCGAGGTAGCGGGAAACTATCCTTGGGACATCCCTTGTTGAGGCCCTTGAAGTCTACACACATCCGCCACTTGCCGTTGTGCTTTTTGACCATGACTAGGTTGGAGATCCACTGGGGCTGGCAGATGAACCCAATGCCCTGGAGCTTGGTGACCTCTTCCCTTATTGAACGTTATTTTTCTTCATCAAAGTGCCTTCTCTTTTGCTTGATTGGGTAGAAAGACGGTTTGATGCTTAGCTTATGTGTGATGATCTCAAGGGAGATGCCTGGCATGTCAACATAGGACCACGCAAAGACAACGACATATTCCCGTAGGAATTGTGTGAGTTCTGCCACGACCTCTAGGGCTAATTGAGCGCCTATGCGGATTGTCTGCTCAGGGTGCTCATCAGAGATGCCGATAACTCATAGAGAAGTTTCCGGATTTACAAGCTCCTTCTTCACATATTTCTCCTCGTCGTCCCTGGGATCCTCAATGGCCTCTATCAACGGTACATGATTTCCTACCGTTAGGATTTCATGGCGGCGTGTTGATCGTGCGATAGTTTGTGAGTAGCATTCTAGTGCCAGTTGTTGGCTTCCCTTCACACAGCCCGTGCCATTAGGTGTGGAGAACTTGATGAGTAGCATGTATCCAGCGATGGCATTGTATGAGCTGTAGCAGTCAGCAATGATAAACTCCGTGTGCACCTCCGCTGTGTATGGGCTAGTGCCTATGATCAGGCCCATATAGTCAGAGCCTAGTGGTTGTGTGACATCTCCGGAGAAGCTGAGCAAGGGCTAGTGATCTTGGAGTAGTTTCCTATTCCACTGGAGTTTTTCGTAACAGCTATTGAAGATAACGTTAATGGCGGATCCGCTGTCAACAAGTACTCTCCCTACAGACCACTTGTCAAGTATGGCATCAATCAGAAATGGGTAGTCATGGGGAGGCGTACTCCGCGCTCTTCCTCATCAGAAAAGGTAATGGGTTCCCACCCAGACTTTGATTGTTTTGCGGACCTTTCGTAGTGGATATTATACACTTCTTTATGGTGGTTATCGCGTGCATAGCGCTTCTTAGCTCTGTGAGACATGCCGATGATGGGAGCCCCACCGTCAATGGTGTTGATGACGCCCATGGTTTCAATGTTGGTGACCATTGGTGGTGGCTGGTGTGTTTTGAATTTGGTCCAACTTGCCATCACGGTATAAAGTCTCTATTGCTGTCTTCAGAGCGTTGCAATTATTGGTGTTGTGGCCGCTGTCCTCATTTTGAATAACTTGTCAGTGTTCCTTGGCTTGCCTGCCTTTGGGTATTTCCTTAGTGGTGGCGGTGGGATTTGGTCTTTGCACTCGTCGTATATCTCCTCATACGATGCTGTGAGGACCGTAAACATTACGTACCATTGGGAGGACTCTGTGTTTTTGTTACGGTTATCTTTGTGGGATGAGTGGTTGCCCTTGTGGTAGTGCTGATCTTTATGCCGCTTGCTTTGATAATTGCCCTGTTGCCACTCCCTCTTTTTGTCGGTAGGTGGAGTGATGGTGGTTTTGCTGGCAGTTTCTTATTGACTGGAGGAGGGTTGAGAGGATTTTACCTGTGGGGTTTCTCCGTATGTGATGAATTCTACCTAGGCGTGCAGGACGGCCTAGTTCATGATGTGGTCATGCGTCATTTGGGTGGTTGTAGTTGAGATGGTATCAGAATGGTCCCTTTAAGAGTCCTTGCTTGAAGGCTGCCAGCCCCATTGTTTTATCCAGGTCGCGGCATCAAGATGCCGCTGCTCTCCATCTGGTGACGAATGCCTTGAGCGTTTCGTCAGTACCCTGCTTGACGTTGAATAATTGGCTTGTGTTGTGGTGCCCGGTGGCTAACATGATGAACCTTGATAAGAAGGCATTTGACAGGGCGTGGAATCAGTCGATTGATCCTGGCGGACATTCGAAGAACCAACTCATCGCCTCGCTGTCCAACGTCTCGCTAAACAAGTGATAGAAGGTGGTGTCATTAAATCCCTTATTGTTGGTAACCTTCTTAAAGCTATCCATGTGGATGAAGGGATCGGTCAGGCCGTTATATTGTGGCATCTTTGATGGCTTTCCATGCCCTGGTCTGACGGCATGCAAGATTCGAGCGGTGAATGGCCTTGGTCTTGATGCAAATAGTGGATTCTGGGTTGGCGTTGGGGCGCCTGCCTTCTGCCGGATCAACCTTTGTTCTAGTTGCTACATTCTTTCCAAAAGTAGAGCGGTTGTGTCGCCAGTGGACCCTGCCTGGAGGTTGCGCTAGGCCAGCTCCCTCCTAGGCATAGGTGGACTGTCTTCCTTTCTGGCACAGATGGTGGAGCGATTAGTGAGAGGTTGTGACTCCACCTCCTACTCTACCACTCGTGTTGGTGGTGGTGGACCCATTATTATCAGCTCTGGTGGGTTCAACGGGGCTGGCATCTGCAGAGCCACTGCCTGGACCAATCTTCTGGTGTTTGGTCCACTATGCCTGGTGCTCTGCGATTGCTCGCTTTGCGTAGGGTTATCATTTGCTTCCAATGCCTTTTTTAGTTCTTCAAACCTTGACATCAGTGTGGCCACCTGCTTCTAGGCTTCGGGCTTCTCCCTGCGCTCCTGCTCGCGCTCCTTGTTGGCTTTGTGGAGATCCGCTAAGGCCAGCTCATACATAGCAGCAAGGTCTTGGCCTGGAGGTCGGTGGCTGCTACCTAGATGAGCCTCCACTGTGGTTTCAGTTTGTAAGATTTGGGGTCCTCGCTAGGGTTAACCGGTGTGGTGAATAGTGTGTGATTGACGTTGGCCGTTGGATTGACGTCAGCCTCTAGGTTGCTGGGTCAATGGTTGACAAATTGATCCACGCTCCTCAGCGTGCCCGCCCCCCCCCCCGCTACTGTTAGTCATGGTGGATGTTGTGATGAGATGTCCTTTTGCTCAAGGGTTCCCATAACACCAACATTAACGTCTAAGAATTCAGCGGTAGCTGAACCTTGGTTAACGCTGATCCTGTGGGCGAACCGCTACTTACGTTGCTCGCTCTAGTATTGTTTCCTGTCAAATGAAATACAAAGGACATCAAAGGGGAGACCGCGGTTGGCGGTCTTCTCTTCTCTGATGCTTAAGTTAGTCAATGTATTCATGTTGACAAGATAACAGTAGGTAAGTAGTAAATGCGTAATTAATGAGGAGAGAGGAGATAACCTTTTATAGGTGGGAAAGAGGCTGACCTCTTCCATGTTTTCGATGTGGGACTGATATGCTTCAATTCCCAGCTTCTGGTGCTTCTAATGTCTACCTTGGCGCGGAGCATAGCGGCGCGTCAGCAACTATCTAAGGGTGACCCAGGGCTCGATCGATGGCCCGCTTGGCGATGTTTTTGTAGGTCACCTATTGGTGGTTGTTGGTACCGCTGGCAGTAGAGTGAGCGTGGCTCATTATAGCTAATTATGCTTCGCAAATACCATGTAAGTACACTCCACTTCACAATTTTTCTTCTGGATCCATTTTGGTAGAGTAGATTTGAACTTTAACCTAAGAATGCAGTCATTTTTCCTGACATTCTTGACAATTTTAACTATGATAGGCTTGTAGACCTTTGAGATCTTCATTTGTTTGGGTCCAGAGATTATGGACAAAACCATTTTCAACAAGCCAGAGCTTGTGTTCCTAAGGATGTTCACTCTTAACATTAACCACTTAACTTCCAACATAAGGTCCAGGGACTATGAAGAGGGTTAGAGGAAGACATGAGTCAGAATTATAACTTTCAATAAGATTATGAGAGTTGAACCAGTTTGATTCGGTTAGTGCTAAGACAGGAATTTTAGCACTTTCAAGATCTTCTAAATACTGAATTTTTTCATTCTGGACAGCAGTCTGCTGTGTAAATTCTTCAAACTGTGGTCTGGCATTTTCATGGAGTTCTTCAGCTAAGGCAAACAAAGCTGGGAACATGAGTCCACTGTTTCTTTCCTGAAAAGCATATAAAAGATTATCTAAAATAGCCTTCTGGTGATATGCTAATCTTCTGCCATTTGAGACAGGCAAGCCAATCCTTTACCCTAGGATTGATCAGTTGTGGCTAGTCCTTTTAGAGCTAGCAGAAACCTTCTGAGGATTTTTTCTTTGGGTTCCTGACTTGATACACATTTATGCAAGCGTACGTATCATTGTCAAGATAAGGAGATATTATACCCAAAGTTATCATGCCACGGGGATTAGTGGCTAACCACAATCCTTGAGTAATCGGAAATAAAGACACTTAGCAAATAAATAAAAAAGAAAATAAAAAAAAATGTTACTCTAAGGCACTAAGCCTGAGCAATGTTCGGCTTTGGTTTGCACCGAAGCCTAATCAAAGCTATAAGCCTAGTAATGACTATTTACAATGAAGTAGAAAGAGTCACTGAAAATGTAATTTGCATTTCTAATAACTAAAGTGCAAGAATTTGAAAGGAGACTTTAATTAACAACTAAATTAAATAAAGGAAAAAAAGTAAAAAATGAATATAGATATGGGATTGATAGTTAGGGATGAATCCTAACACTAATTCAATGCTCTAGATGCTAATTTGATTTACATGCAATTTATTAAAGATGGTAAAAGCCGTACCCAAGGCTTTTCAAGGCTCAAGGGCTGAAATACCCTTACATGGTATTCCTACTCCGGTTCAAGGGCCGTAGGAACTCACTTGACATGAATCAGAACCGGTTCAAGGGTCACTAATTTACATCAAGAGGTCTAGAGTTAGAGGAATTAGGCAACCAAGCTCACCAAAATTGCGATCAAACTAATCATTTAGTGAACCATGCTTGTACTTCCCACGAATATTAAATGGGGGTTCTAGCTCTAAAATCTAAGGATGTCATCCCATAAATTTTAATCTACATTTATTAAAAACACATACTCAAGAGTTGACAATTTCTAAACATGCATTTTAATCAATTATCACAAAACACAAGCATCCAATAATTAACAAATTTCATATATAAATTAAATTAAGCATCTATTACATCAAATTTGGGCTATGACACACAACCCTAACCCCCAACAAATTCTACTCACAACCCATAATCATAGACATCAAAATTACAAAATTCAAAGAGAAAAGAGTAGAGAAATGTAGGAGAAAACAAGAATAGTCACAAATAGCTAAAAAGCTAGCATGACTAATCTTGATTTAGAACTCCCACAATTACTCAAGTCTTGAATCTTATAAAGATTAAAGTTCTTAATGAATCCTTGAAGCTTTGGATGAGTTCTCCTTGAAATCCCAATGTAAAATTAAGGGAAAGATGAAAAGAAGAAAAAGAAATGGAGGAAGAGGGCAGCCCTCCTCCAAGCTTACGGCTGTGTAGGGTGTTAGAGAGGAGAGAATAATTGTGTCGTGGTCTGTTTATAGTGTGAAGAGAAAAGGATCATTAGCAAATGATGTGTGGCTGTGCAGAAGAGGAGAAATAATGGGATAATGTGCTGCCACGTGTTAGCCATTAATTGGCTCAAGCTAATCAAACAAAATGAGTGCTGCACGTGAGAAGAGGAGGATCAGCCATGCTTAATTAATCAAATGGTTTGATTAATTAGCCAAATCAATGACTAAAAGATTTTCCTAGAAAAGCTGAAGAATTTAAAAAAAAATTCTTGACAGTCAAGATTTCTTTTTCTCCTGTAGGATAATTTTGTTCTGCTGAGCTGAACTTGTCACTACAAAATTTACAGATCTTTTCAATGTCAGTTCCAGGCATTTTTGCTAGGACAACACCAGATCAATAATTATCACTAGCATCAGTTAGGAGTATGATTTCATCATTCTCTTCTGGTTGTTGGAGAGGAGGGAGATTTTTGCAGAGGGATTTTATCTGCTTCACAATTTTTTCGTCATCTTCTGTGAAGTTCCATTTTCTTTTAGAACTTGTTTTAGGAGATAACATTGCTGTTAATCCTGAGATTTTGGGAATGAAATCCCTTCCATAGTTGATAACTCCTAAAAATCTTTCAAGATTCGGGAATTTTGTTTGGAAATTTCCAGATTTTCTCAAGGATATGGCGTTGGAGTTTTATTACTCGATTCTTGATATTTATTCTAAGGAAATCAACTTCATCTAGGATAAAGAAGACTTTCTTTTCTCCTAAGATGATTCCAAGCCGAATTATCAGCTTGAGAACCTCATAAAGATGTTTCATGTGTTCTTCTCTGTTCTTGGAGAAGACCAGGATGTCATCAATATGGACAACGTAGAATTCAGCAAAATGTTTGAAGATGTCATCCATCTTTCTCTGAGAGATTGAAGGTGCTTGTTTTAGGCAAAAGGGCATTGCTAACCATTCATAATGACCTTGTGGGGTTCCAAATGCAGTGAGAGGAACACTATCTGGATGCATCTTGACTTGTCAGAAACCTGACTTTGCATCAAATTTTGAAAAGACTTTAGCTCCTTTGAGCTGATTGATCAAGACTCTTGCTTGAGCTATTTGATAACCGTCTTTAATAGTCTTCTTATTGACATCTCTACAGTCAATCATATTTTAGCTTTTACTCTAACATTTTCTGCATGGTTTCTCACGTAGAAGCTGGAGCATGATGAGGGCTAGTAGATGGTCGAATTAATCTCTTGTTCAGGAGATCTTCTATATATTTTCTGAATTACTTTTGGTCTTCCTCTTTGTATTGAGGAATGGCTTTGACATGACATGTAGCATTCATATCATGTAATCTTAATTTACAGACCACTGGGTCTTTTCCCAAAATTTCTTA
Organism: Rosa persica; assembly: GCA_025331145.1. Taxonomy (NCBI): domain Eukaryota; kingdom Viridiplantae; phylum Streptophyta; class Magnoliopsida; order Rosales; family Rosaceae; genus Rosa; species Rosa persica. The sequence goes on along the minus strand of WFKR01000007.1, from coordinate 32,388,042 downwards.
GGGCTGACATCTATATTCTGTTCGAGCATTTTCTTCATTTTGTCAAGAGTAGGGATTTTCTATGATTCAAGCTTATTCTGAAAGTGCTCGAGGTTATACTCATGGATGAAACTAGCTTCTTGATCTTCATTTGTTTCTTCTTCTTCTTCAGAAAATTCTTCGATAAGCAATTTTGTTTTGTTGCTTAATTTGTAGCACAGGTTCAAATATGTGCTTGTAGGGCTTATGATCACCACTATTTCGTTGCGATCTCTGATATTGTGCAATAAAGTTTGGACTAGCTACACTTTTTGCTTGGGTAAGTCTGTCTGCCCAAAACATTCTTTCTCGTTTCCTAAAGCCCATTGTTTCTTCATCTTGGACAAATCTTTGTTGGAGAAGGAAATCATTTCCCAACAGGAAATCTGATCCTTAGCCTTTAGATTGCTAAAGAGTATTGATAATAAATGTTCCTCCACCAATGGTGATGTGAACATCTCTAGCTATCTTTTTCATGGTTAAGTGGCTTCCATCAAATTAAACGCCAGTAGCTATTTTTTATTATCTTCTTTCTCGAGTTCTTCTAGGATTGCAAATCATTTTACAACTGTGAAGCCTGATCCATTATCTATGAATGCTTGTAGATGATATTTTCTGTGATTAGGGAATTTTAATCCAATCTTTATGTAGTTTCTGTATCTACTGGTAGAGATGATTTTTGATTGTAGAAGCTCTTTTTCTTGAGCTTGTTCTTGTTGTATGATTGGTTTGCATTCTTCTGGTGGTTCAACCAGTTCTATATTTTCATTGATTTTTTCAACAACGAGTTCTGCCTTTTCTTCTTTTAGAGAAGATAGAATAGTTGATACTAGATTTAGAACTCTTGAATCTCTTTTTTTGCAGAGATATTCTTCATATTCTTGTTCTACCAATTGACTGATATAGCCATTCTTGGTTCTTCTTCCTGCTTCAGCTATGAAGTATTCTTTGTGATAAGTCTTTTTCGACTCTTCACAAAACATAGGAAGTCCATTCTTCTCATGACATAGGCAGTAGTCAAAAATAAATGTACCAGGGTTAACCTGATATGAAGACATTATTTCTTCGGTCTTACTTTTTTCCTAGATTTTGACTTTGAGAACATTCATCTGTCTGGATTCTAAATATTCTAAATATTCTACTTGATGTATCTATTTCAGAGATGCGGATTCTTCTTCAGACCAAGCAGAGTAAACTATCTTGTCATCATCTTCATTAGAATAGGCTATTTCGGAGCCTTTCATGTTTGTTGTTTCTACCATAGGCTCATATTCTTCAAATATAGCTTTTGTAGTTCTCTTATCTTTTTCTGGCCATTCGTTGGCGTAGTGCCCTTCAGCTTTGCATAACCAGCATCTGGTTGTTTATTCTGATGGTTGTTTTGGTAGTTATTCTTCTTTTTGAAGAATTTCTTTTTTGGATCTCCATCTTGTTTCTTGAAGTTTGAGCTTTCTTAAACTTCCAATCTTTTTTGTGTTCATTTTTTCTGAACCGTTTTGAGTAATACTTTTCTTTTCTTTTCTTACGAAACTTGGATTCATGACAACCCCAGTTGGTAGGCGTATCAAGTATTCCATAACAGAAGTTTTCAACTCATTTAAGCTGTTTCTTGGCCATTTTGGCTCTAAGATTCGCCTTACATTGTTCCTTCAACTGAAAATCTTTCAATTGGTTTTTCAGCTATGCTTTCTCTCACAACTATTCTCTAGGGTTCAGGGAGTTCCCTATGTAACAGGTTTACTAGATCATTATTTTCTAGTTCGCCTATTGTATAGTAGTACTCTTGGAATTCATTCAGGTATTCTTCAAAATATCTCATGTCACAAATTTTGAGAGCATAGATATTTGATTTTGCAGTTTCTTTGGCCTTTTCACTCAAATTTGGGAGATCTCCACAAAATTGATCGTACTGCAAAATCATACAGAGATTTTGAATTTTTTATTTCTTTTAGCCAGTCTCTTCCTCTGGCAGTCTCTGTGAAAGATAGATAATACTTTTTTGCTACTCCAGTAAGGATAGTTTCCTAGTACACCAAAAGATCTGGTGCTTCAAATTTTCCAAGGGTTAGAGCATAAGTGATCATGAGGCTGTCTACCCAGTGGTCAATGGCTTTTCTTTTATCTATAGCTTTGTCTAGATCTAGCCATATACCATAATTTGTGATTGGCACCCTAGGCATATTGTCATCGGGGACAAATATTTGAGAATTTCTTTCTTCTTTTCTGCCTGTAGGAGCTTTTGGTATAGGGAGTTTCAATTTTCACTTTTCTTTAATGATGGAAGTGTTGGATTTGGAGCTTTCTCTGTTTTCCATTTCTATATCTTTATAAGGAAGGATTTTTCTTATCTTTCCTGGTTTGCAATTTTTGATTTCTTTAATTAGTTGTTCTAATCGTTCAATATTTTTGCAAGATTATGCTTCATCATAGAGTTCATAGAGTTCATAGAGTTCATAGAGCTTTTCTACTCTAAACATAATTACTGGTCTGTTTAAATCAGGTTCTAATTCTTCTTCAGTGATAGGATCTGTTGGTTCTTCAGTAGTGAACTTAGTGCCACTAGTACTAGCTTCTCTAGTGCTGTAGCATCTTCTGAGATGATTTTTGTTTATCCTGACATTTTCAGGACAGACATCACTTTTTCTGTGATCGTCTAATTTTAGACTGATGTCTCCAGCCTTTCTGTTTTTATAAATTGCTGCTTTAGCACTTTTTGGTGGTTTCTTCTGACCAGATATTTTCCATTCAATAGGAAAAGTTACTTCATTTCAAGTAAGCTTATGAATTTGTTGCGAATGGTTCTTCTGACTGGTGAGGAATCCAGTAGTAAGACCTGGAATATTAGATATCCTTGTCTTTGGTTCTACTGTGGTACTCATCAGTTTATAGTATATTCTGTATACTATTGCAAGTTCTTGCATATTCTTTTTCATTGATATTCCATCTGTCTTGCCTCTCAATCTTAGACAGTGGGCTTGCAAGTTCTTGCATATTCTCTTTCATTGATATTCCATCTGTCTTGCCTCTCAGTCTTAGACAGTGGGCTGTATCATTCAAGTTGGTAGAGAAATTGGGGAAGCAGTTGAAATTTGCAACTTGATTGCATAAAGATGCTTCGAGTGTTCCCAATAGACTAGCTTGAAAATCTGTTAGTCTATTGTCTTGTAAGACACATAGAACTGAACAGTTTATCCCTTCTCGGGCAAGCAGTTTTATGCCTACTTGGATTGCTCCAATGTGCATAAATTGGTAATTTTTTGCCTTGCTCTGGCAACTTCTTGAGGAGTGATCATTAAGAGATCTGTTTCTCCTATTGTGAAAGGGGTTGTGAATTCCAGTAATTTGAAATGATGGCTATCCATCAGTTCAAACTTTCCCCTTTTGTAGATTTGTTTAAAATCTAACTTTGGAATTGAGGAGTTTTTTCACCTCCTGTTCCATTTTAGTATATTCAAATTCGTCTGCATTTAGGAGTTGTACTCCTTTGTTTTTTTTCCAAAGATGCTCATCATTTTAACATCTCTTGCTACAAGTGTTTTGGCTTTTCATATTTGATACTAGTTAGACTAGTAGAACGTTCCAGAAAAATCATGTTTTTTAACAAGATTATTTTCCGGTTTTTCTAATCACTACTATAAAAAGTTAATCACACAACACTAATCACACAACGGAACAAAAAATTCTATGTTGTGTGGTCAAGTGAACTCTATTGTACAACAATATTAATGATGTTCTGTTGTGTGAATGTCAACAAAGTTATAACTTTTTTCTCAGAACTACATTGCACAACACAATTAAATATTGTCCGTTGTTTGAGTCTTAAAAAGTATTACGGCAGATTTCTCTCCACTCTCGAGTCTTGGTTGCCTCTTGACATTTGAAATTTGGGCTACTAGGTACAACGGTGCTTGAGATTTCCGTTGCGTGATTGAAAATTGGATGCCAAATTTTGAGGAAGCTTGCTTGAATGTCTTCCTCTAGGTACACCTAGTGCAAGCTGTATAAATTAGACAACAGAAGTTATACTTTTCTGTTGTATGAAGTAGGAACTTATGCGACAACATTTTGAGCCAAAATGCTGTAGGTGGAATGTTTCCCTCCATGTTTCCTCATTTTGATTTTATGAGCGCAATCACACGACAGTTGGTGAGGTTTCTGTTGTGTGAGTAATTTGAGAATTTTCTGATAGGTTTAATTGCCGTGCCACATTGTGTCCCAAAGGAAAAAAAAACAAGAAGAAGGAAAACAAAACCTAGCATGACATACAAAGCCTCTTGACCCTATCTCGACCCTCTCTCTCGAATAGCTTTCCCAAAATGCCTCTCTCTCGTGAATCCACAATCTCCCTCGTGAATCTCTCAGTCCTCCTCGAAAGATCTTTGTCTCATGAAATCTTTTTTAGCCTTCTCTCCCCAATTTCTAATTCTTAACCTAATTTCAACTCTCTAAATCCCTAAATCCTCCACCTTCATGGGGAGCTGACTACGATGGCCTCAATTCTCAAGCCATCCAATAGGGTGAGATGGGAAGACGATGGTGACGAGCAGTAGCGACGGTAGCATTTTGTTGGCATTTCTGGAGAGGCAGAGGGCTCACCTTTTTGAAATGATCCTGCTACCTCTTTGAATGGGTTCTGTTAATTAGGTTTTTGTCTTCTCAATCAATCTTTTTGTTCGTTTCTCAATCTTTGTTGTTTTTGGTGCAGGTGGTAGTGAAAACTTGGAAAATAATGGTGAGTTTGAAACAGAGTTTTTGATTGATGGAAGTACTCTGAGCCTTGCAGTTGCAAATGAATAAAAGAACATTCAGGTCAGTGCCTTGCAGTTTCAGTTTTCATTCTTTAAATTTAGAGAGATCTAAATGCTTTTGTTCTGTTATGGCTTGTATAGTGGTATATAATTTCATTGCTTTTGTGATGCCTTTACGTGATAGAGAATTGGGAACTTTGTTTGACTTGAGATTGAATTGCGGGTGACCCATTTTTATGAATTGGGAAATGGATTTTATAAAAATTTCGTCCTCGAAATTCACACGAATGACTAAAGGCTTAGCTAAACCAATTCTACTGGTTACGCGTTCCCCGGTGAAACAATATAAGGAAATAACTCAAGGGAAAGAATGTCATACCGTCATGAGTATCTGGAGGAACGTGATTCTCCTGCTGAGACATGGCATGAAGTCTCGTCTGAGTCGCTGGACGTCCAAGACGACCACTACCTCGTTGAGTGCCGCCCCTGGCAGAACTAGTGGGAGTGCCGCTAGATGAACCTCCTGATACGTGACTAGAACCCTGACCGACGTCCGGAGTAACACCATGAGTCAATGTAGGGCAATCCCTCCTATAATGACCCGGCTGTCCACACTGATAACACGTCACTCCCAGTATGGAACCTCCCTGAGGTACCACCATACTGACCCGTGCCGTCACTGAACTGCCACTCAGACTGACCAACTCCCATATTAAGTCCTCCAAAATCCGATAGGGTGGTTGAATCCGAACTGACACGTCTACTACCTCCAGAAGATCCTGAACCAGAAGTGGAAGCAGCTTTCTTGGATGGACCCTGGCTAGGGCCACCCGCATCTCGAGGTCGAACACCAGACAAAAACATAGTCTCGAGTCTCAAAGCAGCATTAACCACCTGATGGTAAGTATAGAATGGTACAGCTGTCAACTGCAGACGATAATCACCCCCCAATCCTTCAATAAACCTATAGATCCGCTCCTCCTCAGTGCCTACCAAATCTGGCACAAACTGGGCTAGCTGAGTGAACCGCTGTTCAAACTCCGTCACGGTCTTGTCTCCTTTCTCTAGATGTAAGAACTCATACTTCATCCTGTCACGAATAGCTGTGCCATAGTACCGCCTATTAAAATGTACCTTAAACTGTTCCCAAGTCGTCGGACCAACATTTCCTGGTTCCCTACTAGTCATGTCCCACCAATCATAAGCAACACCGTTGAGAAAGTCTACTGTCAAACCCACTTTACGGTCATCCGGACAATTTATCTGAGTAAAAACTCTCTCCATTTTGTTCAGCCAATTCTGAGCGTCCATAGCATTAGGAGCATGGGAGAAACTATACGCTCCATGTCTCCTCGCTCGCTCCATGGTAAAATCAGTTCTGGAGCCAGGAAGCGCTGCAGTCAACTGCTGGACAATATGTCCCAAGGCATTCGCTAATCCTTCAGGAGCCATCCCATCTCCTGAAGCGGGAGGAGTCTCCCTGCGGTTTCGGCGTCTAGGAGGCATAGCACCTGAAGAAGAGAAGGATAATAAAGCTTAAGAATCAGGACATTAACCTATCTACTTTACATACCGAATGACTACACTAGCACCGAAGAGTATATGATGGGGATCCGCCGCGGTCGGGCCATCACTCGGAAGGTACTAGGTGCCACTAAGCACATAAAGTAGTAGGAAGGAAAGAAGTCTACAGAACCTAACAACCTAATGCTCTGATACCAAGTTGACAGGACCCGCCCCGAATTTCACCCTGAAATCCGAGGTGGCCCTGTGGGGCCCACCTTAGGAATAACTCTACCAAAAATTCAGCAGAGTCACCCCTAAAATGGACTACCCAAAAACCTATAAATAACACATTCACACTTCTAATAAACCATCCTTATTCTTCTGGAGCCACCCTGCTCCCCAAATCACAACAACTCCACAATTTACAACTAAAATACGAATCATACAACATTTATCCCACACGTTATCAGAGCAATCTAAAAGAGAAAGAGAAAATAAAATACAGGTAGGTTCCACAGTTAACCTACAATGAAGACAACAGCAGCAGATGCTATGCCTCGAATCCTACTATGCCAAACCAGCTACTCTGCAGACTGGGCATTTGAAAACGAAGGGCCCAGGGGAAAAGTATATAAAAACGTTAGCGTGAGTGGACAAAAATAAGTAATTGTAAGGAGAAAATAAATTTATACTTTCCCGCACATATCTTCTTAAAAACCCAATGCATGCAGCAATTTAAAGAAACACAGTAACTTTAGTTCAGCTCAAGAAAACCGACTAGCCCCGTAGTCACAACCGAGCAAAAAGGAAAGAATTCTGATACTCAAGAAAATAAGACCAGCCCCGCTGGTTAGGGAATCGGACTAGCCCCGCTAGTCAAAATAATAAAATAATATATGGGGAAGAAGTATCACCATACGAAAGAAGGGAGCCTCTCGGGCTCGGGTCGGAGTGTCCCACACTCTGGAGCATCCCATGCTCTGCTCTACTCACCCACGAACACATAGTAAGTAGGGAGGAGTACTAATAGGCTAGCTAGCAATAAAATATATCGACCCCGGGTATGGTGGGTAAAAACCATACGAAAATCGAAAATCAGTAAGACATCCCCGATGTCTCACAAGAAAGGAAATTTAGTCCAGCGACGTGACCCCCGCACGCCAATATAAACTCGAAATCATAAACCAATATACGAAAATAAAATAAGTTCATAATCTCAAAGAAATCTCCTATTTCCGAAGATTCCTCGGAAAACTCAAATCTACTAATAAATAATAATACTTTCATTTCCGGAAATAATCTCGGAAAAAAAAATCGTCGAAAATTATTTCAGATAACAAATTTAAAATGAAGCATAACAACTTCTAATCGGCATGATTACGAATATTTAAATCCGAATAATATGCTCGATAAATTAAAACAATAATTTAAATTACTAATCCATTTCCCACAACAAAATCAATAATCAATATCAATTTCCCGAAAGTAAAATATAATAATATGTTCATTAATTAAATAAATACTTATTTCAGAAAATCAATTGCATGCATCAATATTTAGAAAACCAAAAGTCCACTCACAGTATACGGCTAACGTGGTATCCAAGCGTAAGGATCCTCGTCGAATGATGAGTCGGGACCTCGTCCTGTACATAATTATTCGTAACTAACAATTACCGGACGAAAGAAAATAATATTACGATAAACAATAATTAAATCCTAAACCCATAACCTCAATTCCTCCAATTCTCTTCTACAACCAACCAAACTTCACCAACACCGCCCAATCGTCAAATTCAGACTTTACAACAATTATGGAGAAAATCCGACAATCGGATTCACGATTAACATTAATCGAAATCCAAATCTTTAGAAATTTATAACCGATTCAAAACTCCACCAATCCTCACCAAACTTCATATACAAGTTCTAGGATAATTATAGGATTTAACTAGCCAGAAATTGGAATTAAAAAGTTACCCTAGCCACCTCTACCGCCGCCCACAGTGGCGGCGCCGCCATCAAAGTCACCAGCTCCAATGGCCACCAAATTTTGGCAGCAGCACCTTCTCAACACACCCATTAATTCTCTCAACTATGACCAAATCAGAAAATGAGTAGAAGTACCTCAACAATTAAGGAGAAGTTTCAAATCTTCAATTCCTCCTCTACACTGCAAATCGTGGCTCAAGGCTAGGGGGGAAATGATCCTTGGCAAAAACCCGACCTTCGACGCTGGTTTGGTGGCCGGAAATGGCTGGAATCGCCGGAAATCGACGAAACACCCAAACTGCTACAGTGAACTTCAAAGCTTAAATCCGAGTTCTACGGGCCGAGCCACCTCAAAATACCACCACAGGCGCCTAGAGGGAGAGGAGACGAGTCCAAAGATGCTGGCTTTACGTCGTCAGGTGGCCGGAGAAGGAAGAAGGCCGGAGTTGCAGAGAAGGCCAAAGAGAGAAGAAAAAACGCGGGGGGAGGAGGAGAGAGAGAGAAAAGAAAAGTTACCGGCCCCAACAGTAAAAATTCAAATTTATACTTTTTACCATGAACAGTAACTTTAATATTTCGCTTATAACTTTCGCATACGAACTCCGATTTTTACGAACCACATATGCACGCGCTCGGTTTAACGTCTTCTACAACTTCCATGAAGAACATTTTCTCAAATTTTGACCCGAACAAAAAGTCAATTTTTAGGGCCACTAAAAGTATCGAAACAAAGTAAAAATGAAATTAGTTATCATTTACCGTCCAAATGACTAGTAAACGGGTAAATTTAGGTTCGGGACGTTACAGATTTGGTGGAGTTTGGAAATTAAGAAGGAAAGATGGAGAGGATTTTTACAGTGGTGGAGGTGGGGAATCAAGTCGGAGGTTTTTACAGGAAGGAGCAACCTGCAAGGCTGCAACCAGTAACCCATCTCCTATCTCCGAGCTCTGCCTCCAGGTATCTCACTATCTCTCTCTCCCTCTCCGTCTTCTCCTCCTCCTCGGCTCCTCCAATCCTCCTCTTCTTCTCTTCTGAGTTTCTGATGGGTTCAATTTCAAATGGCTTTGATTTCCTTTTTATCTTAATCTTGATTTTAATTAAGGTAATGATACTTATTGAGTGATTGGGTAGTTAGAAATGTGTTCAATTTCCTTTTGAATTTTTGATCTTGATAACTTGATGTTGATTTTAATTAAATTAAGGTAATGATACTGATTGGGTAGTTAGATATGGGTTTGATAACTTGATTTCCATTTAATGTTGATTTCTTCTTCAATTGCAGTTTGTAGCTTTGTATGATGAATGAGTGTATCTTTTGACAAATTATGGTTTTGTACATGAGATAGGGTGTGTTGAAGTAGTTGGATGTGTTAGACGCAAAGAGTTAGCTTCTGGCTGGGAGATGGTACATAAAGGGGTGGGTATAATTACTTAGTTAAGCCTTTAAATTTCTTAATGGAGTAAGCTAATGATTTCAGGGGTGCCAAAATTGTGCTGACTAACCTTGGACTGTTTGGTGACATATACAGGTGTGGCTAGAAGCACAAACAAATATGTGTTGGCTTTGCGAGCAACCACAGTTGTGTAACTTGAAGGATAAACTATATGGCTACTGTTTGATTTGAAGGATAAATTGTGTGTGTGTCCTGGTTTTGGTTAATGCAGAAACTGTTAATGTCGTTCGAGATGCGTCGCTACCAAGGTGTCTATAACTTGGAAAAGAAGGTGCATATTGTGTGCAAAAATTTGATCCCTCTCTGCTTCTGGGTGCTTATTTTGTACTGGACCTAACTTATTTACATGTTTCAGATATGTGAAGCTACTATTAAAGGTCACACCTCAGTTGAAGTTTCTATTTCCACTTCCAAATCCATAAGATACATTTTCCTTGAAGCCAGGGTCTATATCTGCAAACATTGATCAATCTAGAACATCTGAAGCAGGAAGATTTTCGATTCTCAATGCAACCATAACTGGTGCACGAGCAGCTACTACACAGTTCTCCAAAAAAGCTCAAACTTTCCCAACTACCTCTGTAAATGATGCAGCCAAATCTGTGACGGTTCCAATCAAGAGTGAATCTTTTGAACGGTGTAGAGCAATGACCGGTAATTTCAGTGACAACAATGACTGGTAAGAAGTCCAAGCCCCACCGAACTTGAAATCCTGGATCCGCCCTTGAAATGGTAACTTTTTTGTGTCAGAATTCACACTCAAGCCTCTCAGGGACTCATTTATTTATTTGAAACTACTTCTTTCTTGCAGGTATATACCAGTATGAGTTTCTTTTTATCTTCTCTATGCAGAACCAGAGAGACCTGGGAATTTAATGGTATTTTTTTTATTTGTTTCCTCTTTTTATGAACATCCTCTAGTTGGTCTAACTGAAAATCTTTATAAAAGATTATGTCACGAAATCTGTCACATCCCGAACTTTAGAATAAAAATTCAAAATCCGAAACATGAATTACTACAACTTAAAATAATCATCCTGAAAATTTCTTTTTTTTCTTAATAACCTCACCACACACAATTTAAGTTCAAAACCCGAATTTAGTCTCGAGTAATTATTACAACTCACTCACAAATTGAATTGTAAAACTCTAAATGAGCATAACAAACCTCACAAACTTAAATGAAATCAAATAAATGCTGCAACTCCTAATCAGTACGGTCACCTCCTGATTATCCTGATCTGCAGGAATATCTGCTACACCATTTGAATAGTGTACCGGGATTGCAACAACACAAAACCCTGTAAGCTTTTGAAAGCTCATATGAGTAAAAAGAAAAAACGGTTGTTTAATTAAATCATATCTACTTTCACCCAAGTCAACACTCAACAATTTCCACGTTCACAAGAAACCAACAATCTCACAATCAATCACCAAATCAACAATTCAACACAAAACCTAACTCACATCTTTCTTCTCAAAACCCCAAAATCGTACTTACAAAAATACGGTATTTGACAGATTAGAGCTCTAACTGAATCGTAGCCCGTCACCTGGCCCAGGTTATAGCATTCGACATATTTATCTTTATCGTATTTCATCAATATATATACGTATACACATATTTAGAACGTCCGATACTCATACTTAATCTAGTCTCATTACCCGACAAGGGTTGTGGCATCCAACTCACTCAACCAATCGTATCTTATCATCCACTTAGGATTAGAGCGTCCGATTCCCCCATACCAGTTACTATGTTAACCCTAAATCCATAAATGAGCACAATAATATGTTTTCACACAATGAAATCAACCCATCCAAGATACATAATATTATTATGAAATTTAAGCATTTGAAATATAATCCAAATCATCATTCCAACTCAATCATTTCATCACTCAACAACACACCAACCAATATATATATTCCAAGTAAATATATATATATATATATATACACGTAATCATCCAATCAGGGACGACCACTAATACCATCTATAGTTCACACAAGAAAATTGTGAAATTCATTTGTATAATTAAAATTCATTTTACTTACCTATGGACCGTAGTTGATCAAGACCATGTGATTTTAAAAACAAACATTTAATCCATAAATATTTTTCACACAATTTCGATAAAATAAATAAATTAAAGCACTCGGTTCGTAATATGAACCACGTGAGTTTTACTCACCTCGAAACTCTAGCTGCGTATTAAAAATACAAAACCACACCGAAACAGCTCACCCAAGTACAACCCACCAATAACCTAGTCAAATGTGACTTGAATTTAGCCAATAATTCTAAAACATACTTAAACTACCATTCAACGGTCGGATTCTAAATTATAGGAAAATCCGACGGACAGATTCTCACGAATCGTCTCGCTAATCACCGTTTTGCAATTATACGAAGATCCAACGGTCGGATCTTCACCCATGACCACACAAAGCCACTGGGACAGTCATATGATCATCATATCAAAACTAAAAGTCCATCGGACGGTCCTAACTTCACAGATCATAAATCTAACGATCGAAATCGATCGAAATTTAAAAATTCGTAACTAAATCATACGATATCCAAAAAATACGTATAATATGCCAAAATGATCGTATTGAAATGTAGAATCTTAAATTGTACAGAAAATATATTTTTGACCCCCGGAGTTGGTTGGAAAGGGCGGAGTTAGTGGCAGAGTCACTGCCGACCACCACCAATGGTGTCAAGACTGAGTTTCTCCCATTCGTTTCATCATTTTGAGCAAGTTTCATAACTAGCACGAGATCAAAATATAATGGGAAGAGGTCGAAATGTACCAAAAACAGTCGAGGTGGTCGGAAATTTTCCAGAAACCGGTGGTGCTCCGATCCACGTAAAAACTCCCAGAACTCGACTCGATCCCTTCTTAAGACTTCTTCAGCAACTCAAGGCAAGTTCACCAAGCCAAGAATCACAAGAAATGGTCATCTGTAACTCGAGATATATGGATTTGAAGGTGGTTTTCGATCTAAATCAAGGTGAGCTCCGACGATTGTAAAATCAATCTACCCAGGTCCGGTTTTTCTTGGTGCTTGATCAGCAAGTCAAGGCGAGTCCAATGAGTCAAGAATCACATGGAATGGTGACCTATAGCTCAAGATGTCAAGATCGAAACGAAATCGAGATTTAATGGACACCAGGCTCTCGCCGCCGCCGTCGGCCTTGTTGCTGCGCAAGGCTGCCTCTGGCAGCTGCGCAAGGTCGGGGCGAAGGTGGGAGAAGTGGTCCGGGGTCGAGAGCTGCACGGAGGAGGAAGAGAGAGCACGGTGAAGTCGTGCTCTGTTTTGCTTGGGCTTCGGCCGAGCGAGAGAGAAAGAGTAGACGATGAACAGTTTCCCAAAGGGGAAAGCCAGAAAAGAAAAAAAAAAAAAGGAAAGTTTCCTATTCTACTAGGGTTTTTCCTCAAATACCCAAAATGGAAAAATCTTCTAAATGCGATAACTAAATCAGAAAATATCTGATCTTTGTGTTCCGCATATGCACAGACTCGTATCGACGAGCTCTACAACTTTCATGAAGGAAGTTTACCCAAATTTCGCACGTATAAAAAGTCGATTTCTTAAATCGAGCATTTCAAGCTTTTCGTTAAAACAATCGTTTCAGAACTTCGATAATTCTAAAAATGAAATATTTTCGAGCAACATTCGTGGAATTGAACAATATTCGTTCCACACAATTACAAGAAATTAAAATGGAAATTGCGGTTATTACAAAATCCTATAATATGAATTCGTAAATGATCTTTGACATTTCATTAGGCCATTTATTACAGATTTCTAGTCATAAAGTCCCATTCGTATCTACATGTTTGGTTCTATTCACCTTACTACAATTTACCTCTTTCTATCCCATGTGGTGGGATATATAAATTCTAGTGTTAATCCCCTATCCTTCAATACCTACATATGAATTTCTATCTCTGGACTTGCGTATCTAATACAGTTTACTTCTATATCTCATTTCTCATTCCATAATATGTGACTACGGTTGTAGCTTTCATTTCTGGATTTGATATGTTGTTAATTTTAAAACTAACAAGTGTTAGTTGGTCATGGTGAACATGATTATTAAGGATTGAGCAATATGATTCGGAGATGCTATATTAAGTAAACATGAGTAATTTTTTGAACAATTCTATAGATGCATTTCAAAGGATATTGAAGCTTTTAGTTTTTATAGCTTGCCTTTTTCTTGTATATGTGACTATCATGTATTGAATTTCATGTCTGTTAATTCTCTGGAAAACAGAAGTGATAGAAGTTAGTGGAAGTAGTATGCTCTAGCCTAGTTGACAAAGTATATCTTCATGCCGTCAAAAGTAATAAAACGTGCACTTTGACAAGTTGTTGGTTGTTTGCTTGAGCAAATTGATGAGAATGATTCAGTAGCTATACTGAGGGCTGCTGAGGAAGCCTTGGAAGCACAAAAAAAGGTGAGTAGCACATAGCTGGGTGTGGAATCTCATTCTTGATGATCCTAAATATGCAAAAAGCATAAAGCAATTGGAGCAGGTCCTTCCAGGCTCCTTCCAGGTTTTATTGAAGCCAAAGGCAGCTGAAGGCTAAGAGTCATTGAGAATATAAATGTTTTTGATTCATGTATAACTAGTTAGGAATGCTCTTGTTTGGTACATTATCTAGTTAGTTGAAATATAGATGTTTGAATAATGGTACTTGAATTATAGTACTGTTTATATGGTAATATATTGAGTATTATTTCCAGACAAACGTTATATGGATATTCTTCTTGTTGTCCAAGTTTAAGTCATACAACACAATACAAAACAATGTGTTGTATCAATGTAAAAGAGTTCAAAATTGAGGCTTCTTCTATAACTGTCACTGGTTGTTACCCAATCTGATCACAATATTCACACCATACCTAATCAAATATAGTTGTTGTGTGAACTGATAACCAACAACAACAAAAAAAAAAACAAAATGATGCTGTGCGAGATTCATAACACACAATGGAAATAACATTATCTCTGTTGTCTGAATGAATCAACAGACAAGGGAGATAATTTCACTTTAGTTGTGTGTGACTTATCTCAGACAACAAAGAAAGAATTATAGCTATTGTGTGTTATGAATCTCAGACAACAATTAATGAATTATAGTTGTTATGTGTTATGTGTCTCAAACAACAAAGAGAGAATTATAGTTGTTGTGTGTTATTGATCTCAAACAACAAAGAATGAATCATAGCTATTGTATGTTATGAATCTCAGACAACAAAGAAAGAGTTACGGCTATTATGTGTTATGAATCTTAGACAACAACAGAAATTATCTTCTGTTGTCTGAATGGCCGAGGCATCCCCACGCATGCCATGCCAGGCACATGCCTGCGCAGAATTCACACAACAGAAATAACTATTCTATTGAGCCAACTATTATCAGACAACAGTGGAATCACAGTTGTGTGATATTTCAATCACACAACACTTACTTAGACCATAGTGGACTTCTTCATCAGACAATAGACACCGTTGTCTGATACACTTTTTGTAGTAGTGAATGGTTTAAATCCATTAGCTTTCTTGGATTTTACGGGAGGATTTTTCTTATTCTTCAGTATATTTTTCATAGAATCCACCATTTCTTGATGTTCATTGATTTTTCTACTAACACTTATTAGCTGATTTTCTTCCCTTTTTGGAAGTTCTTTGATATAATCTATTTTGTTTTCCAATTTTCCTAATTGGTAAATTATATCAAGAAATTTTTCTAGATGATCTTGATATCTAGATAATTCTTGTATCAGGTTTGATGTTTCTCATAAGAAGATAAGTAGAGAATTCAACTTCTCTAATATCAATTCAGACATTACCCCCATTGGGGATTCCCCTTTTAAGCTTTTTCAGCAAGCTTTGATACTAGTGGATTGCGGATCTAACCGATGCTCAAATAATCAAGATGTTTTTGTTCCTCTTCAAGAGTTGCTTCGAGATCTTTGATAATTCTTTCAGATCTATAGATTCTTTTTTGAACTATATAGATTCTATCTCAATAATCAGGGGTTTCTCTTTTGAGTCTGGATCTATACTCTTTTAATTTTCTCAACTTTTTTTCTCTCTTCTGCTAATTCTTTACTAGTTATTTTGCAAATAGCAATCAAATCTAATCTGGACAAGATGTAAGAAATTTTAAATAGTAAAAATAACTATTTACCTTTGAATATAGAGGATGAATTTTAACCGCAATTGCTATTTAAACAAATAACTTCAAGATATGGGTCCACCACGCTCCATCATAAAAATTAGACTTAAAAGTATAGTTTATAGTAATAGTGAAAAGGTAATAGTTTAAAAGAAACGGCGATGAAAGAAGAAGGGATATTAATGAGATAAGTTTTGAAGTAAAAGGAATAGTTGGGAGAAAAGAGAGAAAAAGGAAGAACTTTTGTGTGAGTGGGGATAAACATAAGTTGGTGGGGTGTATGAGAAGTATATTAGTGATTTTGGGGTGTGAGCATTTCCCCTTTTCTTTTTCTCGTTTCTACTGTTCTTTTTATCTTTTTTTTTTTCCCTTCTCTACTGGAATTTTTGCTTCTTCTTCTTCTTCAATAGCTTTTTCCTTCAGTTGTTCCCTTTTTTTTCTCTCCTTTATGCTCTTCTTTATTTTTTCTTCTTAGCACCTTTGGAACTTCTTCTACACTTTCTTCTCTGTGTTTTCTTTTTGCCCAGGCCATGTCTTCTGTTTCTAAATCCTATAAAAAATTAAGAAAATGAGAAGAGTATCAGTGACTTTGATAGTTACATGAACATGGTCATTCAAATATCAATGACAGTGACATGACCAGTGACTTCACTAGCCAATGACATGCCCAATGATTTAAGGTTATCTAGCTAGGGACTTGGTCTTGCCAATGACTTCTCTGGCCAGAGAGCTAGCGTGGACAGTACTGTGGCTAGTGACATTCCTAATGACATGGCCATTGAATAACTAGAACACTCAATTCCACATCAAATTCAAAGAAAATCCAGTGACATGGCTAGTTACATCAAATTGCACACTTATAACACTCAAATTCCACATAATCAGTGATTGAAGTTTGCATAAGAAGAATCAGAATAGTCAAACACATCAAATTCAAACAAAACCCTAACTATTCATTTGGGCTATACAAAAGAATTTCACCTTTTTTTTCCTTTTTAAGGATTTTTTGCATAAACAAACCTTGCATAATTGAAATAGTAGCATCATCTCTTATCAGACTAGTTCTATACGAAGAATCCATAGGATTTGATTTGATTAATCAAAGTAACATGACTATGAAATGAGGAGAAGCTTACCTTGGATTGCAGTAGAAAGATAACCTAGAAAGGTTGTTCCTGTTGCTGGAAAAACTTGCCCAACTCAGTTGTATGAACCCTAAAATTAGGTGCTTCAGGTCACTGGAGAACTATCGCTAGAGTCTCCGTCCACAGTAGAGGAAAAGTAGTCACCGACAAAGATCTGCGCTGGATTAGGTGTTTGAGGTGGAGAACAGTGAGGCTGAGAGTTTTTAGAAGAGTGAAAATTTGAAGCAGTTTTACTTTTTTGAGATTTTGAAACTGTTGAAACTAGAGATGGGGGTTGTGAAACTACTGACAATTGCCACTGGCAGTTTTTGTAATTACTGTTAGGTTTGTAAGGGGTGACTTAAATTATTATAAGGTATTTTATATAACCTAAACTATCACAAGGCACATCTAAGTGACCTTATTTATCAATTTCAAAAGGCGAAAAATTTGGTAAGTGGTCCTGAATTATGGACCCCTAAGAATTTTAGTACAGCAATTTCCAAAACATAAATTTTGGTACTTGAGATTTTAAACCCGACCCAATAAACATACACGAAGTCAATGATATCGTTAGTTTCATGGCAGCTGGCCACATTTCAAGGGGTAAAATGGTCCATACGGTCTTTTCGCTCCAGAGAACAACCTACACTCTTAAAGTAGTCCTTGGACATATTTTTCCTACCAGAATTTTGATAAAGTCTCCAACTAACCATACTTTTCTTTAAATATGCACTGTTAGTAGTGGGGAGAATCAAAAAAAAAATATATATATATATATATATTTGGCAATGGTAGTTATGACATTACTTAATTAATCGCTCAATTGTGCATGACATAGAAATATCAAATAACAGGAAGCAATTGTTCATATTGCGCCTACTACAGATTCTCCAAAAACCACATGTTACATAAAAGTTTATAGCATGACACTTCTCTTATAACAAAAGAAAACAAATGCCACATTAACAGGTGTGTTTCATGCCACAACTACCATGCTTGGTTCCTAAGACATAGAATTCAGGGCCTCCACAAAGCGCTCTGCAGTTTTTGGGTTTTTGAGGTTGAACCGATGTAGATGTAGCGGCAAGTCTGGGTGACTTTCTTGGCTTAATTCTCCCTGCAAGCATCTTGTATCCCTTCCTTAACCTTCCAGCACTTGCTGATGATGTCTCATTTACTGGTTCAGTATAGGAAATGATGAAATAAATAATTGAATTAGCAATCATTGCTATAAACTAATGCAAACAAACCAGCCAACCTAACTTTCCACATAATCACAATAACAACTACAATATACTTGAGAAGCATTCTACATAACTCTAGTCATGTTTTGAGAAAGGTTTCCATTCCCATTAGCACCACTAGAATCAATATTGAGATTGACATTAACCCTAAAATTGACATTCTAGTTGACATAATCATTAATCAGATTAGGCAGAACAGATGATGCCTAAGAATATGCATTGTCCTGAATCGATTCCTCAGTTGGCAGAGGTGGTACATCACTAATTTGATCATCATCCTGAGGTTGTTCGGGCAATGGATGTTGAACTTCTGGTTCTGTAGCTTCAGGTGCAGCTTGAGCCTTAGCATGATCTTGGTATATTCATTGACACCCTGCATGTTGAATATACAAATAATTATAACATACCATAGTTGAAAACATACTGGTAATCATTATGCTTTCATCAATATTGTGTACAATACCTGGTTTCTTCTTTCACAAGTCCTCTTATTGTGCCCCTTCATGTGACAGCTTTCACATGTTATCTGAGAATAGTAGCTCTTTGACAGCCTTTCACTTCCAGCTAGAGGAGGTTCTTCACCTAAACGTGAAAAGAATCAAGTAAGTAAAATGATCTACTGAAAATCTACTTACAGCTAATAAAAACACAAGTACAAGATTCACATTTGGCACTTGGTTCCTTTGTCCTCTTTGTTTTGGGCCTCCCCATATGCAGTGGAGGTGCTATTGCCCTCTAAATCAACTCTCACCCAGCAAAATCTGCAATGGGATTGATGACCACCTCATATGATTCCATATATCTCTTTTGAGTATACTGTTCTGAAACAAAATCGTCTAAGCTCCATCCTTTGCTATAAACTATAGCAATTGCATGGCCATAGGGCAATCCACTTAAATCCCATCTATTAATGTGTAAAGTTCAGTAATAGCCAAACCTTGGTTAACGCGGGTCCAATGGGAGGACCGCTACTTGTGATATTCTCTGATACCTAAGTTAGTTGATGTATTTATGTTGACAGAATAACGTTAGATAAATAGTAAATGCATAATTAATGAGGAGAGAGGAGTGGACCTTTTATAGGTGGGGAAGAGACTGATCTCTTCTTTGACTTCGATGTGGGACTGATATGCTTCAGTTTAAAGCTTCTGAAGCTTCTAATGCCTCAGCAAGGCAATCTTAGCATGGAGCGTGGCTGCGCGTTGTCGGTGATTTTGGGGTGAGCCGGGGCTCTCAAGTGATAGCCCACTTGGCTGTGTTTTTGTAGGTCACACCTTTGATGGTTATCGATACCACTGGCGATAGTATGAGCGTGGCTCATTGTAGCTAATTATGCTTGGCAAATGCTCATGTAAGTATAAGTCCCCCAAGTCCCCAGTCAAGGAGGGCAATCTTGGTTGGGGAGTTGCCTAGCGGTTTGAAGCATTACTTCTACTAGTCTTGCAAAAGCATAATTAGTGTCAGTGCGTTGTCAACCATGGATTTATTATGAGCAAAAATTTTACACCCTTTCGGGTGGGCCTCTGCTAGGCCCCCCAAGGAGTCCCCCACTCCCCAGCTAAGATTGTTTGTTGAGGGGAGCTGCGCTGAGCAGCGGGTGTTAGGTAGCGAGCCCAATCTTTGATACCAGAGTGGCGGGGGTCAACATGCCTAATCAAGGCTATCGAATACTATATTGACGTGTCCCCTTGTTCCGGAGGAATAGAGCTCGATTGCAACGCCGCGCTGCGGTCGTTATCATTATGAGGCGGTGTTTCAGGAGTTGCGCTGGCGGACATTCCTCTACTGAAGATAGTTGTAAGAAACATCGCGGGGGCCTTCCTGGTTGTAAGACAAAAGGGAGTTCTGCTAGCGGTGGTGCGCTTCGTGGAGACTACCTCGCTTGCAAGATGAAAGGGAGGAGTTTCGCTATATGTGTTGCGCTTAGCGGAGCCTGTCTTGCTTGCGAGATGAAAGGGAGGAGTTCCCTTAGCAGTGTTGTGCTTAGTGGAACTGCCTTACTTGCAAGATGAAAGGGAGGAATTCCACTAGCAGTGTTGCGCTTAGAGGAGACTGCCTCACTTTGTCGATTTGAGTGCCTGATTTTTACGGTTACTTTGGATAGACTTTTCATCTGACAACCCCCGACACGTGGCTGTCATGCACTAGGTTGGCGTGTGGGTGTACATTTTCGTAGCACGCCCATCTCTTTGTCATTAATGCGATTAAACATAGTTTTTGTAACCGAGGCAACGCCTGGGTTAATCAGAATAGTGGGTGCGATTGTGGGACACCTGTACTACTACTATGTGATGTCGTTTTTTAGTGGATGGCCCAGATTTGACTGATGTTGACATAAAAGAAGGGAACAGAGATTCGACATTCTCTAAACTTTAAACCTGAGTCGTCGTCTTCAGGCCCTATCTTTGAGAGCATTGGAGAGGTCGATTTCTGCAACTGAATAGCGACAATTTTGGAGAGACTAACAGAGCCACTATGACAACGTATTTGAGGGTCTAGAAGTGCTCGCGGGTTTGTTTTGGAGTTTTTGGTAGTGGGTTGATGGGTATGGGTTTGCTAGATGGTCGAATCTAGGTTTGGGTGTGTATATGTTGTTTTCTTGTTTTGGTGCTTTCTCGGTTTTCTGAGTGTGAATGTTCTTGGTGTTTTTGGAGGAAATTTAACATAGGAAGAGTATAGATCCATTTGGAACTAACTGACTTGGGTTTTAGGATGTTTATGATGGCTAGTGTCGTAAAGATCTCGAGTAGTGAGGATTTCGGGTCTGACATGTCGTTCAGCGGTTTGTATAAGATTTTTACTGATTCGTTGAATCTGTCTGCCCCTGCAAGAACCTCACTGTCGGAGCTGCTAGACATCAAACTGTTATAAACCATACCGTGGGAAGTGGCCATGGCTCGTGGTGGGCACCCCAAAAATTCATTGGCGAGGGAGGAACTTATCGCCCACAAGCAACGTGAGGAGAGGCTAACTAGCAATAGGGTGGCTAGTGATTCTACTAACGAGGAAAATATCAGCAGGGAAGAAATAAAGTTAGCTTGGGTTCTTTGCGACGGTACCTCGGTTGATGAGGCGTTGGGTGGGATGACTGTGCCAGCGATCAACAGGGTGAAGTGGGTGTTCTGTCTCCCTAGCGTGGTGAAGTTACGTCCGCTGATGAAATATGAGAAAGCATTGTTTCTACTGGCGGGTTATGCCCCTGTTCAAGAGGCCGTGTTCTTCCAGGGTGTCATGTTCCCTCCTGTGCCTAACCTTCAGATCCTGATTTACAAGTTTGACCTGGTGGAGATTGCTGATGGCGCAGAACTCTCTCTTGCGGTTGTCTGGTTGCGAAGGTACAACCATGGCGGAGGTTCTTCACTTCTATGAACATGTATATGTGGAGCGCTAGGGTTGTAGGGGACAAGTGAATCTTATTCGTCGCCAGGGGGCGCCTAAGTTGAACGAGAATTTGAAGGATTCGATGTCTCCCTGGTGGTCAACCTTCTGCATTATGACCGAGGGATGGGAGTACGGCGCAGGGGCGAACAAGGAGGCGCCAACATTTAGGATTAAGTCGGAGTTCCAACCTATCCGAAGTTGACGCTAGCCCTCTTCACTAACTCGTTGTGGTTTTTTTTTTTTTTTTGACATCATCTCTGGTTTTGTGTAGTGGGCCTGCGTTTTACTTTGACGCGCTAGGAGCAGTGCTGCATAGCAAGAATCAAAGGGTGCTGGCGGAATTGCAATCTACTTGATCTTCATCTGCTGACCTGCTGGGAGATTTGGCGAACTGGAAATTGACCCGTACTCCTGGTAAGTGTCGTATGCAGACATATACGTTGATTAGATTTCCCGATGCTAAACTGTCTTTGTTTTCTTACGCAGATTCAGTTCCTAGCAACAAGGCAAGTGGTGAAGCGTTTGATAGAGCCATGGATAATACTGAGTTGCAAAATTATCTAGAAGGGATGTACAACGCCGGGTTGAATACGCCGCAAACTGTCGTTAACCCACAGTCCCAGGCGCTAAGCCGATCCGAGAAGGAAGTTGTGATGCCGATGCCACATCACTCTCACCTTGCTACCGTCGGGAAAACCGTCATGCTAGCCGAGGCTCGAGCCAAGCATGGGGCTATTTTGGGAAGTAAGTCTGATGCTGCTCTGGAGATGGTAGGGGAAAAAGTGGCCGCTTAGCAGCGTGGGGTCCAGTGGGAGAGGACAGTGCCGGTGAGTAAGCCAATTACCATTGTAGGCTTAGAGCCTTAAGCCCGCCGAGGTCTGTTCCTATGGGTGCTGCACAAGGTCATTTGCAAAAGAAACGGAGGCAAAATGACTCTGATGAGGCTGATGATACGGAGACAATTGATGCCCTCCACTAGACAATCGTGGCCATCGCTGGGGAGGTGCCGACGAGCGGGTTAGACTCGTCTACCTCTTATGCTGAGTTCCTGACTGATCCCGATTGGGAGTTTCTTTTTCACCTCTGTGAGTGGCTCAAATTTGGCAGGATGGATGGTACGGTGCGCCCGACTACGCTTCAGCAATAGTCGTTCAACTCGGCCTTTGGGCACTTGTCGGTTTGGTTGCACGAGCTATTTTTGGCAACGTCGAAGTCGTCTTCTACTGAGTGGTAGTTGCGGGAAGAAGTTGAAGGTCACCGGAGGGATCTGGGGGAGATATCAAACAAGCTGGCGAACATCGAGCGCCAATTGTCCAAGTCAGAGTATGACTTGGTGAGTGTTCGGGGCAAGTTGGGTGTCGCTATTGACCGGGATGTCGAGCAGAATAACCGTATGGTGCAGATGGAGCAAGACATGGCTCAGCTGCAGGAGAAGTTGGCCGCAAAAGCTAGGCGTGCCGAGGTCCTTCAACGGGAATTCACTAACAAGATGGTAGAGTTAAAGCGGTAGGAGGGCGAGGTCGCCCGACTGCGAGCCGAGAAGGACCAGGCAAGTGTCGCTACCTGTGGAGGTCTTCAAGCGGTCGCAGGAGTTCAAGCGTGCTTTAACAGAGGCAGCAAAGACTGGTGCCACTGCCAACTTTGAAATGTTGGACCAGAAAAGCGTGATTAACTGGGATAAGGCGCCTTGGTCAACCGGGACGTCAAGTCAGGTGCCAGTGCCTACCAGTAGGCGTCGGCCTAAACCCGCCGTGCAACCTAAAGGTGTGCGCTTCGGCAGTGGGTAGAGTGATCAGCATGTGGCTGACGGCTCACAGCAGACTCTGCTGCCCACTCAATCGAAAGTGTTCCATGCCGAGTTCTGGCAACCCACATGCGGGGGGATGGTACAATGGTGACACCAAGTCCCACTACTCCTGGGTCCGATCAAACAAGCCGCTCCATCGCGTAACCCTCGCAGGTTGGTGGTGAAAATGTCGTCGCTGCTCCCAGCAATCCGTGTAGACCCTGCCTTTGTTTCTGCAACTTATTTTGTTTTGTTTTTTTTTTTTGTTGCCGCTGAGGCTTTTTGTATTTGCTACTGGACAAAAATTTGGTTGGGGAATGCCAACCTAAATTAATGAAGTTATGTTATTTCTCTCTGAATTTTTCTAAGTGTGGGATTGCCATTGACAAATACCTGTGTTGTTTGAGTGTGAGTATACCGCTAGGATTTTGACTTGTACTTTTGTTTGTCAATGTAACATTAAAGGAATTAAAATTCTTCTAAGTGCACGATGCAGCGGACGTGGCCCGCTGAAAGTTGTTGGCGTTGCCAATTAACTATTTGTGCTATAGAGAACAATGGTTTGAATAATTCCTCGTTTCATTGATAACTGAGGGATCAGCGTTTACAAAAGAGGGGGAATATCCATTGGATAGCTTCCTTTAGCTAAATATTTTACAAAAATTTAGCTAAGTCACGATGCTCATGGATCAGCGGTATGACTACTTGTAGTAATACCGAGGGTGCTCGGTATTCCAAGGGTGGGTCGTTGTGACGCCATCCTTGTCCTTTAAGTAGAAAGTGCCAGAGCTGCTGACTTCTACAATTTGGTATGGTCCTACCTAGGTGGGACGGAGCACGGTTGGTGGTGGAATAACTTCCTTCATTACCCAGTCCCCTAGTTGTAGGTTCGAGTCTTTGACCCTAGCGTTGTAGAAACATAATACGCGTTGCTTGTTTTGCAAATTGTGCAAATGGGCCTTGTTGCGTTTTTCCTCGAGGAGATCCTTTTCGAGGTTGACACCCTCGGTGTTGGTCTCTGAACAGTAGCCTTCGACCCTAGCCGTAGGTTGGGTAACCTTGATGGGTAGGACGACCTCGGTCCCAAACATCATGCAAAATGGTTAGCGGATGTTAATGTTGCCCTGATGGCCTATAGAACTTCTAGGAGCTTCTCCGCCCACAAACCCTTGGCGTCGTCAAGTTTCTTTTTGACTAGTTTCTTGATTATCTTGTTTGCTGCTTCAACCTGTCAGTTGGTTTGGGGGTGAGCTACAGATGCAAAGCTCATCTTGGTGCCCAGATGGGCAGTAAAAGATATGATCTCCTTGTTGTTGAACTGTGCTCCATTGTCCATGATTATGGTATGGGGGATGTCGTACGGACAATATATGTTCTTCTAGAGGAAGTGGGTTACCTTGGCAGTATTAATTGTCGTTAATGGTTCTGCTTCTATCCACTTGTTGTTATAGTCGATGGCGACCATGATGTACTTGAATTGTCCCCTAGCGGTTGGTAGTTTGCCAATTAGGTCGAGGCCCCAAGTGGAGTGGATCCATGCGCCAAGGATTATCAAGAGGGGTTTTGTTAGTGGATAAGGGAGGTCAGCATATTGTAGACACTTGTGGCAGGATTTGGAGACCGCCCTGGCGTCGTCGCCCAGCGTATGCCAAAAGTACCCTTGTCGCATGGTGCGATTTGCCAGCGATCTGGCACATGAGTGATTTCCACATTCTCCAGCATGAATCATTGTCATCACGACCTTTCCCTCCTCTGGGGTCAGGCACCAGAGGTTGGGATGGGTGAATCCTTGGTGGTAAAGCTTGCCACTCTATATGTTATAACGGGTCGCTCTCCGCTTAGGTTGCCATGCTTCTACCTTATCGGTTGGCAGTGTTCCAACCACTAACCCTCAATATTGAATATTTCCACTAGGATTTTGGTGATGCATGGCTTGTCAAGGCATTGTACCCTTGTGTCTGTCAGACTTTAGTGTGGGTGAGCGGTTGCTAGTCTTGCCAGAGAGTCTACCTTAGAGTTCTTTGCTTTGGGGATTTGTGTGATGGTATGGAATTTGAATTTCCTTTGCAGAGTTTTAACATATCCTAAGTATGACACTAACTGTTTGTCTTTAGCCTGGAAACTATCGTTGACTTGGTTGACGACTTGTTGGGAGTCACTGAATATGTTGTGACTATCAGCACCTGAGTGGATGGCGAAGAGCAAGCCTGCAATAAGTGCCTCATATACTGCCATATTGTTGGAGGCTGTGAAGTTGAATTTTAGTGCAAATTCCATGCTTAGTCCCCCTGGCCCTGTCAAGATGATGCTGGTGCCACAGGCCTTGGCGTAGTAGGAGCCGTCCATATGGAGTTTCCAATCTGACTGTTGTTTGGGTGCTGGGGGGTTATCATAGCAGTGTCGCCATCCTCTGGCCTTAGGATGGGCTTATCCTGTCTCTCAGTGAGCTCAGCAATGAAGTCCTCTATCGCCTGACCTTTCATAGCGATTCGTGGATTGTATTCAATATCGAACTCGCTGAGCTCAATAGCCCACTTGTTGAGGCGTCCCAAGTGTTCAGAATTTTGCATAACTTGCTTTAGCTGCTAGTTTGTCAAGACATGGATTGTGTGAGCCTGGAAGTATTGTAGAGACGTCTAGCGGTGACAATGAGTGCGAGGGCGAGCTACTCTAGAAGGGTATACCTAGTCTCAGCGCCGTCCATTCCTCTGCCGGCGTAGAACACACGGAGCTCATCTTGTCCCTCCCTTCGTACGATGGCGCAGCTTACCACCGATACAGATACCGCTAGGTAAATATATAGTATCTCGCCTTGTATAAGAATGGAAAGGAGTGGGACTGCCGCCAGATATTCCTTCAGACATTGGAATGCCGCCTCACAGTCTGGGGTCCAATCAATTTCTTTCTTGTGGGTTCTCTTCATGGCTTTTGTCACGCCCCGAATTTCGAATAATAAATTCAAATCCGAAACATGAATACAACTAAACAAATCACGTCCTAATTTTTTTCTCAAAACCAATATCTCATAAACTATAACACAAACCTCGTAGCAAACTATCTCTCGAGTCAATTATTACAATACTAACATAAATAAAATGTTCTGCTCAC
The DNA here is from genome assembly GCA_025331145.1 of Rosa persica. Taxonomy (NCBI): domain Eukaryota; kingdom Viridiplantae; phylum Streptophyta; class Magnoliopsida; order Rosales; family Rosaceae; genus Rosa; species Rosa persica. The sequence goes on along the minus strand of WFKR01000007.1, from coordinate 32,361,475 downwards.
AAGAGTCTACAAAAACACACCAAAATAGACCAAGTGTTGGTCTCAACCCTGCTGTCCTACGCAGCTCGCTCACCACCCTGATTATCCTGACCTGCAGGATTATCCGCTACACCATTTGAATAGTGTACCGGGATTGCAACAACACAAAACCCGGTAAGCTTTCTGAAAGCTCGTGTGAGTAAATAAGAATGAACGGTTGATTTATTAGACCACAACTCATTTATCTCAAGTAAACATCCAACAATCTCAACAACCACAAGCAACATCAATCCAACACACATGAAACAACATGGAACACATTTCCACAATCACCAAATCACAACTCTCGCCACTTTGGCACCTAATCACAACTATCGCCACTTTGGCACCCACGTTAGAGCTCTAACTGCCTCGTTACCTCTGACACCTTGGCCCAGGGTCAAGTAACGGCATCTCCAGGTTACTCAGTAACCCGCGAACTTTGGACCATTTCATGTCCTCAGAACAATATATCCCCGTTATTATTTAACGGTCGAACTTTGGACCTCCCTGTCCTCAGAACACATACACTCCGGTTATCATTAACCAAAGATCCTTGGAGCATTCGATCCTCGGAATCCTACGTTTCTCTACCTTCTATTCAACTCACAAAATCAACATGTTTATCACCAACATTTATCAAATATTAACAACATAATTAAAATCATATTATCAACATTATCAACAACATATTAACACAATTCCACACCTCAATGTCACACCATTCAATATATAATCACGTAAATATATATATACGTAACCATCCACACAGGAATGATCACTAATACCAACTATAGTTCACATGATACAAAATCAAGAAATTCATTTTTAATATACTTTAAAACACATTTCTTAAAAACCATTTTCTCACACTTAACAATAAATTGAGCAATTAAGGAAATTCGGTTCGTAAATGAACCAAGTGAGATTTACTCACCTCTAAACTCCCGCTGCATCTTCTTACAGCCCAAAATACGATTCACAATCGTCCGCTAACAAATCCGTCAAATACCTAATCAAAACGATAATTAACTTAGCGTATAATTTCCAAAAACACACTTATATGAAGATCCCACGGTCGGATCTTCACCCGTGACCACACAAGGTCACCGGGACAGTCCTACGATCATTATATCAAAACTAGAATTCTATCGGACGGTCCAAACTTCATAAATCACAAATTGAGCGATCGAAATCAATCGAAATCGTAAAATTCATAACTAATTCATACGATATCCAAAATTCGCATGCTATATATCAAAATGATCGTATCGACATGTAGAATCTAAAAATGAGTAGAAACTGCACATGATACCCCCGGAGGTGACCGGAAAGGGCCGCCGGAGTTTAGGGCAGAGCCACCGCCGACCACCACCAATTGTGTCGGGGCCAAGCTCATCCCCTTCGTTTCATCATTTTGAGCAACTTTCATAACTAACACAAAGTGAGAAAATGAGTGGAAGTGGCCGAAACTTACCAAAAACAGTCCGGTTTGGTAGGAAAAACTGCAGAAACCGATATGCTCTCCGACGAGCGTGAAAACCTCCACTTCTGGTGCTGTCCTTTTTACTGCATGTTCTACTCCTCCATACGAGTTCAACGAGATAAAGAACTCGTAATTTGGTGGTCTAGAACTCGAGATATTCGCTTCGCACTCAAAACTGCCGAAAATGGAAAACCAGCTTTCCGCCGCTGCTACAAGCCGTGCCACGGCACAAGGCTGCCTCTGGCAGCTGCACAAGGTCAAGGCGAAGCCGTGGGAGGTGGTTTGACGTCAAACGGTGGCCGGAGGAGCAAGAACTCGGCTGGAGAAGTTTGGCTCTGTTTTTTGCCTTCGGTTCGGTGCCGCGCGAGAGAGAGAGAGAAAAAATCTAGGTTTTCTGATTTTTCAGATTTCTCCAAAAATGTTAACCTATATATATACAAAATCGAAAACTTCTAAATGTCATAACTTCTTCCTACAAACTCCGATTCTTGTGTTCCGCATATGCACGAACTCGTATCGATGAGCTCTACGACTTTCATGAAAGAAGTTTCCTCAAATTCCTTACGTAAAAATATGTCAATTTTAATAACCCTAAATAACGTTAAATTTCGATACTAAAATCATTCGAAACCAAATTTCTCAAATAACGACATTTGAATCACACTCACAACTCATAATTCATATAATTTGAGAAATATTGAATTACGAAATATTTAACTGAAATTTCGGGTCTTCACAGTTTTGAAGAATGGGAGACACCTGTCGGTGAGCTTGGAGATGAAACGAGAAAGGGCGGTTAACTTGCCCTAAAGTCTCTGAACGTGTACCTTTCACACATGGGATTTCATGTCGAGGATGGCTTGTACTTTGTCAAGGTTAGCCTCGATGCCATGCTCGCTCACGATGTATCCCCAGAATTTGCTAGTAGTGACGCCGAAGAAACATTTCTCGGGGTTTAGGAGCATGCCGTAGGCCAAGAGAATGGCGAATATGATGCAGAAGTTTGCCACGTGTTCGCTGGCCTTAATGCTCTTGACCAATATGTCGTCCACGTACACTTCTATGATTTTTCCCAGGTGTTCCACGAACATGGCATTCATCAACTGCTGGCAAGTTGCTCTGACCTTCTTCAACCCGAAAAGCATGACATTGTAGCAGCATAGACCTTTGTCGGTGGTAAAGGTGGTGCATTCTTGGTCGTCAGGGTTCATCTTGATTTGGTTGTATCCGGAGAAGGCGTCCATCATGTTAAGCAGCTCATGCCCCGCTGTTGCGTCGACCAGCTGGTCAATGTGGGGTAGTATGAAACTGTCCTTAGGGCATGCCTGTTAAGACCTTTGAAGTTTACACACGTTTGCCATTTTCCGTTAGGCTTCTTTACCATGACTAAGTTGGAGATCCACTGGGGATAATTGACTTGGCAGATGAACTCGATGCCCTATAGCTTTGCAACTTCTTCCCCTATTGCACGATATCTTTCTTCATCAAAGGCCCTTCTTTTTTGTTTGATTGGGCAGAAAGATGGTTTAATGCATAGCATATGTGTGATGATTTCCGGGGGGATGTCTGCCATATCAACATAGGACTGTGCGAATACAGCGGCGTGTTCTAGCAGAAATTGTGTGAGCTCTACCGCTATCTCAGGGTTGAGCTGAGCGCCAATGCTGACCGTCCGCTCGGGGTGCTCGTCAAAAATGCTGATAACTTGTAAGGATGTTTCTGGGTTGACAGGTTCTTTTGTTACATACTTCTCCTCGTCATCTCTAAGGTCTTCAATTGTGTCTATTAGTGGTATATGATTTCCTACCATGAGGATCTCATGGCGACCTATTAACCGTGTAATAATTGTTGAGTAGCACTCTCGTGCTAGCTGTTGGCTTCCTTTCACACAGCCCATGTCATTGGTGTGGGAAACTTCATGAAAAGCATATACCCGGCAAGATGCACTTCAGCATGTTAAGTGCCGGGGGGCCGATGATGGCATTGTAGGAACCAAAGCAAGCAACAACAATAAATTCTGTATGTACCTCTGCTGTGCATGGGCTAATACCAATAGCTAGGCGCATGTAGTCAAAACCTGGTGGATGTGTGATGTCACTGGAGAAGCTGAGTAGCGGCTCGTGATCCTAGAGCAATTTTTTGTTTCACTGGAGTTGGTTGTAGCAGCCATTGAAGGTGACATTCACAACGGATCCGCTGTCAACGAGGACCTTTCCCACGGACCATTTATCGAGCATGGCGTCAATGAGGAATGGATCGTCATAGGGGAGATGTACTCAGCGTTCCTCTTCATCTAAGAAGGTCATGGGTTCCCACCTGGATTTTGGTAACTTAGCGGATCTCTCATATTGGATGTTCCAAATTTCATTAGGGTGGTTTGCTAGTGCAAAGCATTTCTTGGCCCTGTGAGACATATTGCTGATAGAAACTCCACAGTCGATGATGTTGATGCGGCGCATGGGTTGATATTGGCTACCTCTGGCGGCGGTTGTCGTACTTTGAACTGTTCCAGCTTGCCATCAAGATACAAGGTCTCGATTGCAGTCTTGAGAGCATTGCAATTGTTGGTGTTGTGACCGCTGTCTTTGTGGTATTTGCACCACTTAATTGTCTGTGTTTCTTGGCTTGCCCACTCGTGGGTACTATCTTGGAGGTGGCAGTGGGATATGGTCTCCAGTTGCTGCATCCTTTCCAAGATTAGGGCGGTTCCTTTGCCAGCAGGTCCTACCTAGAGGGTCTGCTGAGCTAACTCCCGCCCGAGGGCAGGTGGGTTGCCCTCTGTTCTAGCTCTGGTTGCGGAGCGGTTAATGCGCGGTTGTGACTCCGCCTCTTGTTTTATCATCAACCGTAGTGGAGGAAGAGGGCCCAATCTTGCCAACTTAGGTGGGTTCAGCAGCACCTGCATGTGTCTGACCGGTGTTAGTATCAAAGTTCCACCCTAGGGTCAACTATGCCTGGCGCTCTACGATTGTTCCCTCTGCGCTGGGTTGGTGTTTGCCTCCAGCGCCTTCTTCAGTTCGTCGAATCCGGACATGAGCGTGGCCACCTGCTTTTAGGCTTCAGCCTTCGGCCTTCTCCCTATGCTCCTGCTCGAGCTCTCTATTTGCTTTATGGAGGTCCGCCAATGCCAGCTCTGGCGGCGAGGTCCTGGCCCGGTGGGCGACAACTGCTGCTTGGACGAGCCTCTGGCAACTTCAGTTTGTTGGATCTGGGGGTGGCCTGAGGCTCCATGTTGGGATTGATCGGAGTGTTGAATAGTACACGGTTGATGTTAACCGCTAGGTTGGGGGGTGACAGACTGGTTCGCTTGCTTTTCGACGACTCCCCCTCTGTTGTCAGTCATGGTCATTTTGTGGTGGGATGACCTTTTGTTTAAGGGTTCCCACAGATGGCGCCAATGTTAATATCTAAAGTTCAACGGTAGCCGAACCTTGGTTAAAGCAGGTTCGATGGGCGAACTGCTACTTGTGATATTCTTCCATTACCTGTCAAATGAAATACAAAGCAGTGCCAGAGGGAGACCGCGGTGGGCGGTCTTCTCTTCTCTGATGCCTAAGTTAGTCAATGTATTTGTGTTGATAGAATAACGTTAGGTAAGTAGTAAATGCGTAATTAATGAGGAGAGAGAAGTGGGCATTTTATAGGTGGGGAAGAGACTGATCTCTTCTTTGTTTTCCATGTGGGACTGATAGGCTTTAGGTCCCAGCTTCTGATGCCTCAGCAAGGTGATATTAGCGCGACGCGTGGCGGCAAATAAGACGTGATCTTAGGGTGAGCCGGGGCTCAAGTAATAGCCCACTTGGCTGTGTTTCCGTAGGTCACACCCTCGATAGTTATCGGTACCGCTGGCGGTAGTACGAGTGTGGCTCATTGTAGCTAATTATGCTTGGCAAATGCTCATGTAAGTACACCATCTTTGGCAGGTGCATGACATGGTGTCCAGATGCACATAATGCTAGCTCACAACTCCACTCTGGCAAGCAACACCCCTTCCTTGTATTTCAAACCTCATGTCACTGGACTCAAGTGCTCTATAATCATGTCTCCAGCTTACATTCTTCTTCAACAGCTTCTCAATCCTAGGTCCCACCTTGCACCTCCATTTAGCAACAAAATTCCTCCTATTGTTTCACCTCATCATCATTACTTTCCTAATGTCCTCCAAACATGGAAGAAATGGTTTTTCTTTTCATCTAGAGCACTCTTATTGAATGACTCACTGTGGTTGTTCAGGAGAATGTCACACTTAATCAAATCCTTAAAGTGTGAGCTGGACCAATGGCAAGTTGGCCTATCAAACAACACTTCCAAGCCAAGTAAGATGCCTTATGTAATTCCTCCATTGCCTTGTTATACTCAAACATAGTATTAGCTTGTGCCACCGCCCATAAAAGTTGCTTTAAAGGTAAACTAGTCTTAAAGTTGTTGTGCAAGTGTCAAACACAATGCATGTGCTCATAGTTAGGAAAGAGGTCCTTGACTGCCTGCTCTAGACCCTTTTGCTTGACTGAAATGAATGCATAATGCACTGAAGAGTATATGTGGAAGTCCACTCTCAAGAATGTTAGAAACCAGGTCCAAGAATTCCTTGTTTCTTGCTCCATTATTGCATATACAATTAGGTACATGCCATTGTTGTTATCGATTCCAACAATAGACAACAACTAGCCCTTGTGCACACCCTTTAAATGACATCCATCAACACCTATGATAGGTCTGCAGTCTACTCTCCAGCCTTTCTTCAAAGCTTCAAAACAAATGTAAATCCTTTTAAACCTCGTAACTTCACGTTGTAGCTCAGTTTGGATCCAGACATAAGTTCCTGGATTTCTTTTCTTCAACTCATGCTCACAACTCTTTAAGAGATTGTACTGCTCTTCATATGTTCTCTGTGCCTTCTGCTTTGCCATTCTTTTAACTCTGGAAGCCATTTGGTAGCCAATATCCATTCCAAAATCCTTATTCACTGCATTCTGGATTCCCTCTCTTGACCAGTTCCCATCTGCTATGAACTTATCCATGTACTTTGTTGCAGTCAATGGTGCATGGCAGTGATAAACTCTACCCTCTAGTGATGAACACTCATGCACTAGCCTATAAACCTTGATCATTACTGTAGCTGTTCCTTCATTCCATGAACTTGCATAGAGCCAGAATGGGCACCCTGGTGAGGTCTTGCACTTACAAGCACCTTGTCTTTGGTTTTCCTCTCAAACCTCAACTCCTTGTTAAAACAGCATGCTTCCTCACAACATTTTTTAAAAACCACAGAGTTTGGGAACACCATTCCTAGCTAAAATCTTGGGTTCCTTATGTCAGGTTTTGGGTTGAACTCAACCCAATTAGAGAACCTCTTCTTGCATCCCACTTTGAAAGGGCCAACATCTTCACCTTCACTATCAGACCCATGAATACTTGGAAAATCATATGATCCATCATCCTCTACATCACTTATATTACCTTCAAAACCCATCTCTTCAAACTCCCCCACCAAACTTGGATCACCATCCATATTTCTCCTAAAGTCAACTTCATCTTCTTCATCGAATAGCTCACAGTCACTATCAACAATCCCATCATAATTAGGGTTATCAGAATCAAACGAATCAGAGCTAAAGTCTCCATCCAGAGCTACATAAGAGCAACCTTCATTCCCCCTTGTTGAATACCTCCTTGCCTTTGCCTTTTTAGGTCTCCCAACCTTTTTCTTCGGTGCCTCATCCACTTTTTGCTTCCCTTTATCCCTTGCAGAGTTGGAAGTCACCCTGGAGGATGTTTAAACAGATTGAGCTTGAGAGCTCTAAGTGGCTTGAGGCTCCCTAATTGAAATCCCAGCAATTGGTCTCGTAAAACCTAAACCCCTTCTTGGATGGGTATTTGACACATTTCTTGGCCCACCAGTGCTTGGCCCAGCATCTCTACTCATAGAACTGTGCATCTCAGCTGTTGTTAACCTATCTTGTTGGCCTTTCCTGCCAACATTTTGGCCAATCTTTTTGGCCCCTCCGGTCTTCCTCTAAGCCCATAGCTGGCCCTTCCTCATTGTTGACAGTAGACCTGTAAATGGATCGGGTTTGGATCAGATCGACCTAAAGCCAAATCCGTTTACTAAAAGAAAAAACTCGATGCAAATTTATATCTGTTGGATTAACGGATACCCGATCCGCTAATCCGAGCCGTTTATAATTTCAAATATTTTTAAATTTTTATTGTTCTACACCGTTCTTACCCTTTTGGTCAACTAAACATGCAAACCTTTATTGATAAATGATAAAGCTTCTTGGAATCTTGGCATTCTTGACATGTTTTGTTGATAATGTATCTTGAATCTTGGGAGATGTCCATTTTTAGATATCTTTTTTTGATAATGGCGTTTATGCTTAGATTCCTACAAAGACATTGTATTAAAAATTTGTAATATTTTATATTTTATATATTTTTTAAAATAATATATTAATGAAAATAATATTTTATTATTACGAAAACGGGTTTGATCATTAACGGATCGGATCTACCTAAACCCGTATTTGATCCGTTAAATAAACGGGTTAATAGATTTGGGTCATTAACGGATGAACGGATCAAAATGTTCAATCCAAACCCATCCAATATCCATGGATCTGGATCGAGTCTAGATCAAAATTCGACCCATTTATAGGTCTAGTTGACAGGCACGTCTGCTTCCTCATAGCCCTCTGCAACTAGGTCTAAGTCTGCTTTTTCAATTGCTAATAAAGGCATATCCTCAATGAAAGGCCCGAAATAAAGCAGGTGGTCCACATCACTATCATAACCATCCAACTCATATTCTTGGTATTACTTCCACCTAGACAAACGATATATACATCCAGTATCCTAGTATTACTGGGAACAAACTGTACCATGTCCATTGCATCTGAACCAGTCACTATTGGTAGGTACCCACTTCCATTTTCACTCCCAAAAGTCCTATACCAATACATGATTGGACCTCCAATATAACCAAAGATCATTAGCCCAGTAGTTGAATCCTGTAACAGATACTTTATCCGGATCAACCTCATCCACAAACACATGATCTTCACCCCTATGTACTGCCTATTGATACCTCCAATACTGTAAAATCTTACGCCATGATGAATCTTCACAGTAAACAAATTCGGATCTGGCAAATTCAAAAGAATTCCTATGTCAGATGATAACCTTAACACTAAAATCACATCAACAGTAATCCAATCAGATCGAACATATCCATGATACCGTTTCCTTTTTCTATTGTCATTAAGGGACATCCATTAATGACAAGTACATCCACCTACTAAATCGGGTCAACAGATTAATTTAGTTCAACACCTTCATAGCCACCAACCAGGAACCAATCACAACTATATTTAATTCCCGACCAATTTCAATCACTTTCACCAACAAAACGGGGCTTTTTAACAGAAAAGGCAGAGTGAGATAAAAAAAAAAGGGATAAACAAGAGTGCCAACAAACATTGGGCAGTCAATATTTGACTCCGATAAATAAAGAAGGAATATCTTTTAACCACACTCAATCAAACACCCTTAAATTGCGACAAAAGCATCAAAAGCAAACATATCAATAAAAGGGAATAATTTATCTCATACCTCCATATTTCTGTGCCAATGACTTTTTCCTATTGTTTATGATAAGATTTCGATTCCCTCTGCCCTAACTATTGTTATGCTTCCCTTTTCTCTGAGATGTGGCTATCAAAGGAATGAGAGAGAGAAACTCGCTGACTCTTGTGGACTATATGTGATATATGACAGCTGACGAGGTCAAAGGGATAAGGGTTTTCAGAATGAAAAACCAGTTATGCCCTTCATTATGTCTGTAATGGCACAACTTCTGATGAAGTCATTGACGTCGTGTACGTATATTGAGTCGGGTTTCATATTTGATGTACCAAAGTTTATGTTTTGGAAATTGCTGTACTGAAATTCGTAGTGGGCTTTACTTTGGTACTATTTATGAATTTTTCCCCTTCAAAAACTTTAATTGGGTATTAAGGCAAAAAATATGTAATTTATTGGGTAAGTGGATAATCACAGAAAAATTCTTACATGGGACAAACGTACTACGTGGCGGTGGGTAGTCCAATCAAAACTCAGAAAATTTTAAGTGTGTTCTGAGTTTATCCTTACTTATTAAAATGAAATACTAAAAACATCTTTTTGCATGTTCACTAATTGGACGGTCCTACCAGCTGGTACGTTTGCTCTATCTAAGAATATCTCATACCGCGAAATTACTGATATTATTCAGTTAATGGCTTACCGGTTGAAGAAGAGAGACTTAGGCCCCGTTTGGGATTGCTTTGCTGTAATACCCGCAATTTTCATTTTAAATTCGAGAGATTGTATTAAACGATTATTTTTAATGAAAAGCTCGAAATGCTCGGTTTGAGAAATCGACTTTTTCTAGGTACAAAATTTGGAGAAACTTCCTTCATGAAAGTTGTAGAGCTCATCGATATGAGTCCGTACACGTTCAGAACACAAAGATCGGATTTTTTTTGAATTAGTTATTGAATTTAGAAGATATTCCGAAACTTGTATATATAGAAAAAACCTTAGTTTTTTTTGGAAACCCTATTTTTTTTCACCGGCCTCTCTTTCTTTTTTTGGAAAGAAACTGCAGCTTTCTCTCTCTCCTTCCGCGCGGCCGAGACGCAAAAACAGAGCACGGTTTCACCGTGCTCCCTCCTCCTCATCCGGCCACCCCATGACCTCAAACCTCCTCCAAGAGCTTCGCCTCGACCTTGCTCAGCTGCCAGTGGCAGTCTTGCGCGACAACACTGCCGGCAGCGGCGGCGGCACAGCCCGAACCGAAAAGGCTGGTTTTCGGTTCGATCTCGATATCTCGAGCTATAGATCACCATTTCACTTGATTCTTGGCTCATTGAACTCGCCTCAACTTCCTCTATAAGTACCAAGAAGGACTGGAACTGGGTCGAACGTTTTCACGTTCGTCAGAGCTCGACCCCATGTGGATCGAAAAACCACCTATCGATCCAAATATCTCGAGTTATACACGATCGTTTCTTGTGATTCTTGGCTTGGTGAGTTTGCAATGAAGTTCTGAACAAGTTTCCAGAAGAGATCGAAGCGAGTTGTTGAAGTTTTCACGTCGGTTTTCAAGCTCGCCAGATTCTAGAAAAATTCCGACTGCCGACTGTATTTGGTAATTTTCGATCCCTTCCCGTCATTTTTGGGTCTTGTGCTAGTTATGAAAGTTGCTCAGAATGATGAAACGAAGGGGAGAAGCTTGGCCCCGACACCATTGGTGGTGGTCAGCGGCGGCTCTGTCCCTAACTCCGGCGGCCCTTTCCGGCCACCTCCGGAGGTCTAAAATTTGGTTTCTGTCCATTTTATGATTCTATATTTCAATACGATCATTTTGGCGTATTATACGAATTTTTCGGATATCATATGAATTAGTTATGAATTTTGTGATTTCGATCGTTAGATTTATGATCTGTGAAATTAGGACCGTCCGATGAACTTGTAATTTTGACATGATGATCATATGACTATCCCAGAGGCTTCATGGGTGAAGATCCGACCGTTGGATCTTCGTATATGTGCAAAACGGTAATTAGGGGAGCGATTCGTGAGAATCCGCTCGTCGGATTTTGCTATAAATTAGAATCCGGCCGTTAAATGGTAGTTCAATTTTGTTTTGGAATTATTGGCTAAATTCGAATCACATTTGATTAGGTGATTGACGGATTGTATTTGAGTGAGCTATTTCGGCGTTATTTATAATTGTATTGAAGACGCAGCGGGAGTATCGAGGTGAGTAAAACTCACGTGGTTCATATTACGAACCGAGCGTTTTAAATTTATTTATTTTTGGTGATTGTGTGAAAAATATTTGCAGATTAAATATTTGTTTTAAAATTTCATGGACTTGAATCACCACGGTCCATAGGTAAGTAAAATGAATTTTAATTATACAAATGAATTTCACGATTTTCTTGTGTGAACTATAGATGGTATTAGTAATCATTCCTGAGTGGATGATTACATATATATATATATATATATATATTTACCTGAAAAATATATATTGATGAGTGGATTGTTGAGTGATGATATGTTTGAGTGGAATTGTTGGATTGATTATATTTCAATTGTGTAATTTCATAATAATATTGTGTATCTTGGTTGGGTTGATTTCAGTATGTGATATTACTTGTTGTGCTCATTTATGGGTTTAGGTCAACGTTGTGACCGGTGTGGGGTAATCGGACGCTCTAATCCTGAGTGGATGATGGGATACGATTGGTTGAGTATGTGAAATTATCGGACGTTCTAAATATGTATATAAGTATACATATTGATGAAATACAATAATGATAAATATGTCGGATGCCATAACCTAGGCCAGGTGACGGGCTACGATTCAGTTAGAGCTCTAGTCTGTCAAGTACCGTATTTTTATAAATACGATGTTGAGGTGTTGTGAAGAAAGATGTGAGTTGGGGTTTGTCTTGATATATTGAATTGGAGTTTGATTGAGATTGTTAGTACTTTGTGGATGTGGAAATTGTTGGGTGTTATTTGTGTGGGAATAATTATAATTAAATTAAATAATAGTTCTTTCCTTTTACTCATACGAGCTTTCATAAGTTTACCGGGTTTTGTGTTGTTGCAATCCCAGTACACTATTCAAATGGTGTAGCGGATATTCCTGCAAGCCAGGATAACCAGGGTGTTGACCGTGCTGCTTAGGTGTTACAGCAGTTATTGTTATTTCATTTAGTTGTGAGGTTTGTATGCTCATTTAGAGCTTTACAGTTCATGTTGTATTAGAGTTGTAATAATTAACCGAGACTAAATTCGGTTTGATTTTATTTCGTGTGGTGAGGATGTTAAGAAAAGAAATTTTCAGGATGATTATTTGAAATTGTAGTATTTTCATGTTTCGGATTTTGAATTTTTATTCTAAAATTCGGGGCGTGACATTCGCTTTAAAAAAAATCAGCTTTTGTTTGAAATTTTAGATTTTATTGTGTTTGGTAAATAAATAAAAAATAGCTTTAATTGAAAATTATAGGTCACTGGCAGCAGATTTTAGAAGCAGCTCAAATATTGCTTTTAGAAGCTGTTGTGGATCAAAACACGCTCTGAAGTTGTTTTATATACTAACAGCACTTTTAAAAATATTATTTACCAAACAATAAACTGTTTTAATTCACAGTTGATTATTCTCACAACACAACAGCATCAGTTTTTTTTTTTTTTTAAAGTCACAGCAATCCCAAACTGGCCCTTATAGACAATGACCAAAATATCGATGATCAAGGAAATATCGACCATTCAAAAAATGAAAATTTCGAAGGAAATTTCGAGGATATTGATAAAATTTAGACAAAGCCTATTACTTAGAGAAAAACATAAAAATTTTAAATAAAACTTTAGGATATGTCTAGTTGATCAATAATCTACTCTATTTCAAATATATATATATATATATATACACATATATATATATATATATTAGACAAATATTATTACATAATAAATTGGTATAATTTAAAGTGAATAAATAGACATTGAGTTACAGACATTTATTGAAATTTAACTTTAATGAATATTTATAATCTTAATACAAAATAAAATATATATCATTAGCAGTTTGTTGAGATACAAAGTATCTAAAATAATAATTTTGATTAGTTGTAACAAAACAAACTACTGAAAAAAGGATTATAAAAAAAGAGGAGATTAGTGAAGAAAGATATATATAAAATGATATTCGCAAATTGAATGAGTTTTCTTTCAGCAGCATTGGTTGCATTGTTTGCATTCTCCTTATGCAACCTAGGTTCGAACCCCAAGCTCGTTAGCCTCTTTTTTCTGAATTTTCAGTCTAACTTGGCAAATTGAGCTGTTGGGCCACGAGAAAAATAAGGAAATTCAAGTTGGGCCATGAGAAAAAGGAGGAAATTTCGGGTGTTTCGCCCAAATATCCGAAATTTCCATAAATATCATGCGAAATTATGATAGTATGTGACGATAATATCGCCAACCCAAGGTTTTAAATTTCTCCGAAACTGCCCCAAATTTTCGTAATTTTGAAGTACCGGAACGAAATTCATACGCTATCTCATTTCCGTCAAGAGTTTGCTTAAATTTTTCGAAATTTTCCGTACATTTCTACCAAATTCTTAATTTCCAAAATATCTACACACACAATATATATTTAAAAATTCACACTGAAATTTTGTCCGAATTTTCTGTAAAATTTATGAGAAATTTTGATGTCACATACAATGAATTTTTTACTTCATACTTTCACAGAGAAAATATAAAATTTTGATTTTTTTTTTTTTACAATTAAGTTGCATATAACAAAAAACCTTTTTGTTTTTATCTGCGACAAAGTTGAATGTTCTAACAACAACATGATTCCCTTTTGCTTTGTCTCAAATATTGTATGTTTCATACAAAGAAACATCATATCAGGTAATTGCACAATATCCGATATATGGATTGCATGTGGAAACATGCTCTAACAACACGTACACATACAATACCCATGTGATAAAGTACGAAAATCATTTCCAAAATTCATGTACTTGGGAGCAGTATTGTATGATACTAAATAAAAGTTGTGAAGACCCAGATTTCCATACAATAAATTTATGTAATTCAATAATTGTTATATTCATTGAATTGTGATATTTGGGATTATTTGGATTGTCGTGGGTTGAGAAAATTGGTTCCGAATTATTTTATTTTCGAAAACAAACGTTATTTAGGGGGTCGTGAAAATCGACTTTTTATACGTTCAAAATTTGGGAAAACTTCCTTCATGAAAGTTGTAGAGCTCGTCAATACGAGTCCGTGCATATATGGAACGTATTATTCGGAGTTCGTATGAATAAGTTATGAATATTTGAAAATCGAAATTTTTCTATAAATAGTGGAAAAATCTGAGTTTGTTGTGAAGGACGAAAAAATCCTATTTTTGCACTTCAGCCCCCGTCTCTCTCTCGGCCTGGTCACTGTGCCTGCAGACCCGCCGACCCGACCCGACTGGAAGTCGGCCTTCCCGGCCGCGCCACCGCCGGACCCGGGCCCCGTCCCCTTCCCGGTCGATCCCCGCCGTCGCCACACCCAGCCGCCGCTCGTAGGCCTGGATCGAAGCCTCTATCCGAAGCCCAAACCCGACCCGGCCGGAAAACCATTTTTCCAGCGGTGCACGGGCCGATCCTCCCCATTTTCGTGACGTGCTCTTCCTTCTGATCATCCCCATATATGGCTTGCATCACGATTTTGAGTGTAGAGTGGTAGATCAAGAGTTGAAGATTTCGACGTCCCTGATTCGATCTGGAGACTGATCAGAGGGCCGAGATTAATCCAACTTCAAAGCCCGATCTAGGAAGATCCAGACCTCATCTCCGAAAACGTCAGGTATTAAAGTTGTTCAAAATTTCATTTTGAAGAAGTTTGTAGTTGACGACTTTTGCATCGGAGGTGGTTGACCGGCGTTGATCTCCGCGTTGACCACCGTCTGACCGCCGCGTGTGGCGGCGCGTCGGACCACATTTTGAGTTTTTACTATCTGGATGATGATCTATGCATCCATACGAGCGTTTTGAGATATAACTTGGTCATGTTAGAAAAAGTTGATAAATAGTCAATTTCTGTTTTGACGTTACTATTTACGGTTTTACAATTTACCTTCGGTTTGAGATTTACAAAGATCAGACCATCGGTTTTACTTCAAATTTTAATATGATGTTCATATGACTGTCCCGATGACCTTGTGTGGTCACGGGCCAAGATCCGACCGTTGGATCTTCGTATAATTGTTGAATAGTGATTCAGGAGGCAATTAGTGAAGGATCTAACCGTTGGATTATTATTTAAATTCAATCCGCCCGTCAGATTGCCATTATTTTAGAATCCGACCGTTAGATCATCATTTAGGTTTATTTCATGCTTCGTTGCTAAGTAAAGACCGTACTTGATTAGGTACTTGACGGCTTGAGTTGACGAGCATTTGGATTATTGTGAGTTATAATTATATTGAAGACGCAGCGGGAGTTTCGAGGTGAGTAAAACTCACGTGGTTCATATTACGAACCGAGCATTTTAATTTATTTATTTTTGGTAATTGTGTGAAAAATATTTGCGGATTAAATATTTGTTTTAAAATTTCATGAACTTGAATCACCACGGTCCATAGGTAAGTAAAATGAATTTTAACTATACAAATGAATTTCATAATTTTCTTGTGTGAACTATAGATGGTATTAGTGGTCATTCCTGTGTGGATGATTACGTATATATATATATATATATATATATATATATATTTATGTGGATTGTTTGATTGATGATATGATTGAGTTGAATTGATGAGTTGATTATATTACAATTGTGTAATTCCATAATAATATGATGTATCTTGGTTGGGTTGATTTCAGTATGTGATATTATATGTTGGGTTCATTTATGGGTTTAGGGTCAACGTAATGACCGGTGTGGGTAATCGGACGCTCTAATCCTAGTGTGGATGATGGGATACGATTGGTTGAGTATGTGGAATTATTGGACGTTCTAAATATGTATATATGTATACATATTGATGAAATACAATAATTGATAAATATGTCGGATGCCATAACCTAAGCTAGGTGACGGGCTACGATTCAGTTAGAGCTCTAGTCTGTCAAGTACCGTATTTTATAAATACGATGATGAGAGTTGTAGGGAAAGTAGTGAGTGGGGTTGTCTTGATATATTGAATTGGTGTTGATTGAGATTGTTATTATTTGCATATGTGGAAATAATTGAGTGTTGCTGTGTGTGGGAATAAATGAGATTAAATTAAGTAACAGTTCATTCTTTTACTCATACAAGCTTTCATAAGCTTATCGGATTTTGTGTTGTTGCAATCCCGGTACACTATTCAATGGTGTAGCGGATATTCCTGCAGGTCAGGATAACCAGGGTGGTGACCGAGCTGCTTAGGTGTTACAGCAGTTTTGTTATTTATTTAGTTGTGAGGTGTGTGTATGCTCATTTAGAGCTTTACTTTACATTTTGGATTTGAGTTGTGATAATTAACCGAGTCTAAATTTGGTTTGAATTTTATTTCGTGTGGTGAGTATGTTAAGAAAAGAAATTTAGTGGATGATTATTTTGAGTTGTAGTATTTTCATGTTTCGGATTTTGAATTGTTATTCTAAAATTCGGGGCGTGACAGTTTGGTATCAGAGCGTAAGGTACATATTTGGTGATATGTCAATACTTACCGAGTGATGGCCCGTCTGCAGCGGATCCCCATCGTGTGCTCTTCGGTATTGACAATGTCATTGGGTATGTGAGTGCGTTAGGTTGGCTAGGAACGTTAGTACTTTTAGGAAATTTAAGCATTGTTATGTATGATCAGTACTTGGTTAATATGGACTTGCATTTGACTTATGCTTTGTTTAAGTGTTATGCGTGTATTAATCAAGTATATCATGCTTATTAGGTAATGGAGATTGAGGGAAACGAGGCCAGAGGTCGGGGTAGAGGTAGACCTCGTGGCAGGGGTAGAGGCCGAGGAAGGGGTAGGGCCCCTCCAGTCGAAGAAGTATTCGAGTCGGAGGAAGATGCACCTTATGAGGATCAGCCTATTCCTCCTGTGGCTGTGGTTGATAATCCTGCTCGCTTGCTGATGCTAGCAAGGGAAATTACTCGCTTGGGAGCAACCAAGTTTGGAGGAGGCACTGATTATATGGTGGCGGATCGTTGGATAGAGGATTTGCAGACCTATTTCGATCTGCTTGATTGCACTGAGACCGACAAGAGGAAGCTAGCCGCTTTCATGGTGAAGGATGAGGCTAGGGTGTGGTGCAACGTCACTCAGAGGAGCATTGAGGTGTCTACCTTGACATGGGACGGATTTGAGAGGCTGTTCAGGGAGAAGTACTTTCCACCAGCAGTGAAGGAGAGGTTGGAGCGAGAGTTCCTTGCACTTGTACAGGGGAAGATGACCGTAATTGAGTATGATGCGGAGTTCTCCAGATTGTACAAGTATGTGAGGCAGATGGAGGATGAGGACTTGGCCAAGAAGTTTCAGAGAGGGTTGAGTCCTTCGATTGAGCGTGATGTAGCCATCTTGGAGTTGAAGACCAAGAGAGAGATCTTGGCTAAGGCACAGATCATTGAGCAACAGAACCTAATTCGTAGAGAGAAGGAGTCTGCTGAGAGAGACTTCCAGGGCAAGGGAAAGGTCATAGCAGGGAGCAGTAGAGCTAGAGACTTCAGGGGTGGGTTCTGGAAGAGACAGAGGACTCAGTTCCAGCATCAGGCTCCAGCTAGGGCAGCAGTAGCTCCTCCTGTTCAGGCTATGCCTATTAGGTAGATAGCACCAGCAGCTCCGGTGAAGTGCTTTAACTGTGGCGAGCCGGGCCACATCTCTCGTGCGTGCACGAAGCCACGGGGTAGGTTATGCTACAGCTGTGGACAGGCAGGGCATCAGGCTAGAGAGTGTCCTCGAAATCAGGGTAGAGTGCAGGATAACCAGCAGAGGCAGCTACCACCTGCTCATGCTAGAGTCTTTGCCATCGGTCAGGCAGGCATGGGAGTGGAAGGTACCTTATCTGTTTATCACTTTCTTGCTAGAGTACTGTTTGATACGGGAGCCTCACACTCTTTCATATCTAGTTCGGTTGTGGATGTTTTGGGTTTGATTGCTATGCCTCTGACTAGATCATTGTGTGTTACATCACCTCTCGGTGTGTCTCTTGAGCTTAGCATGCTTTGTCATAATTGCCTATTGGGATTGGTGGCAGAGAGTTCTCTGCATCTTTGGTTGTGATTCCGGATCACACGTATGATGTGATTTTGGGTATGGATTGGTTGAGCCCGAACCATGCTGTTATTGATTGCTTTAGGATGATTGTGTCCTTCCATGTTCCGGGACAACCGGTGTTTCATTACCGTTGTCTGAAGTCTGACATCACCATGAGGATAGGGATTTTGGCCCATATTGAATCAGGGAGTAGTACTTCAAAGATTACAGGGATTCCTGTAGTTTCCGAGTATGAAGACGTGTTTCAGGAGATCCCTGGGTTACCTCCGAAAAGGGTAATGGACTTCTCCATTGATGTGATACCAGGTACTTCACCTGTGTCGAAAGCACCCTATCGAATGGCTCCAGCTGAACTTCAGGAGTTGAAGGTTCAGATTGAGGGCTTACTTGCACAAGGGTTCATTCAGGCAAGTGTGTCTCCTTGGGGTGCACCAGTGTTGTTTGTGAAGAAGAAGGATAGTTCACTTCGTCTATGTGTGGATTATCGACAGTTGAACAAGGTGACCATCAAGAATAGGTACCCTTTACCTAGGATTGATGACTTGTTCGATCAGCTTAGAGAAGCTACTGTGTTCTCGAAGATTGACTTGAGGTCTGGATATCACCAGTTGAGGGTGAAGGAGGAAGATATTCCAAAGACTGCGTTCAGGACCAGGTATGGACATTTTGAGTTTCTTGTCATGCCTTTTGGTCTCACGAATGCCCCCGCAGCATTTATGGACTTGATGAACCGTACGTTCAGTCCTTACTTGGATCAGTTCGTGGTAGTGTTCGTTGATGACATCTTGATTTATTCAAGGTCGTCAGTGGAGCATGAGAGACATCTGCGGATAGTGCTGCAGACATTGAGAGAGCAGAAACTATTTGCCAAGTTCGAGAAGTGCGACTTCTGGCAGAGTGAAGTCAGAAGGCTTTCATTGAACTGAAGACTAGATTAACTACAGCTCCGGTGTTGACTATTCCTACTAGTGGTGGTGGATTAGTCATTTATAGCGATGCATCTCATCAGGGTTTGGGGTGTGTGTTGATGCAGAATGGTAGTGTCGTTGCTTATGGTTCTAGACAGTTGAAGGTACATGAGCGGAATTACCCTACTCATGATCTAGAGCTAGCAGCTGTGGTGTTTGCCTTGAAGATTTGGAGGCATTATCTTTATGGTGAGAAATTTGAACTCTTTTCTGATCACAAGAGTTTGAAGTATCTATTCTCCCAGAAGGAATTGAACATGATACAGAGAAGATGGATTGAACTCATTAAGGACTATGACTTCACCTTGGAGTATCATCCCGGAAAGGCAAATGTAGTGGCGGATGCTTTGAGTAGGAAACCGCGAGTAATCATGACATCGATTATGGTGCGGGAGTGGCGCATGTTAGAAGCTGCATCTGAGTTCGACCTTATGCCCGCAGGAGCAGGACAGGGAATCTTTCTCGGTAGTATCACCTTACAGCCCACCTTGATCTCCAGGATCATTCAGGGTCAGACACTTGATGAGTTTGCTCAGGCGAGGATTGCTGAGATGACTGTTGACCCTGATGTGGAGGGTCCTTCCGAGTGGATGATTGGGGCTGATGGAGGGTTGAGATTTCGAGGGAGATTGTATGTACCGAGTGTTGATAACCTCAGAGAGGAGATCATGCGGGAAGCACATAGGTCTCGATATACTATACATCCGGGAGGTACTAAAATGTATATGGATCTAAGAAGGCAGTTTTGGTGGTATGGTATGAAGAGGGATGTGGCAGAACACGTGTCGAAGTGTCTTATCTGTCAACAGGTGAAGGCAGAGCATCAGCGACCAGCAGGAATGCTGAACCCCTTATCGATTCCTGTTTGGAAATGGGAAGATATCTCTATGGACTTTGTGACTGGATTGCCCAGATCTAGGCAAATTTATGACTCGATTTGGGTAATTGTTGACCGGTTGACTAAATCAGCACACTTCCTTCCGGTGGCAAAAACGTACTCAGGTGATGCATTGTGTAAGTTATATGTGAACGAGATAGTGAGGCTTCATGGAGTGCCAGTGACGATTGTATCTGATCGCGATGCTCGTTTCACTTCAGAATTCTGGCGTAGGTTCCATAAGGCATTTGGTACGTCTCTTGCTATGAGCACTGCATTTCACCCACAAACAGATGGACAGACCGAGAGAGTGAATCAGGTGATGGAGGACATGCTTAGAGCTTGTGTTCTGGATTTTAAGGGTAGTTGGGCGGATCATCTGCCATTGGTAGAGTTTGCCTACAACAACAGCTATCACTCTAGTATCGGTATGGCTCCATATGAGGCTCTTTATGGTAGGCCATGTAGGACTCCTATCTGTTGGGCGGAAGCAGGGGATACAGGGCTCATCGGACCTGAGATTGTACAGGAGACTACAGAGAAGGTCACTACTATTCGGGACAGAATCCGAACCGCTCAGAGTAGACAGAAGAGTTATGCTGACGTGAAGAGGAGACCGTTGGAGTTTGAGACAGGTGATCATGTGTTCTTGAAAGTCTCACCAATGAAAGGCGTGGTGAGATTTGGCAAGAAGGGGAAACTCGCACCGAGGTATGTTGGACCCTTTGAGATTCTAGAAAGGGTTGGTAACTTGGCATATCGTCTTGCTTTACCTGTTAGCATGTCGGGTGTGCACAACGTCTTCCATGTGTCTCTGCTCAGGAAGTATGTTCGAGACGAGTCTCACGTGATTGACCACGGTACGATCGAAGTGAACCCGGATGTGACGTTTGTAGTTGAACCTGTTCGTATCTTGGATAGGTCTACAAAGAAACTTCGTAGGAAAGAGGTTGATCTTGTGAAGGTGTTGTGGAGTCATCATGATGAGGGTGATGCATCATGGGAATTGGAGTCTGACATGAGGAAGAGATATCCTCAGCTTTTTGTGGACGAACATGCTTGAATTTCGGGACGAAATTCTTTTAAGGAGGGTAGACTGTGAAGACCCAGATTTCCATACAATAAATTTATGTAATTCAATAATTGTTATATTAATTGAATTGTGATATTTGGGATTATTTGGATTGTCGTGGGTTGAGAAAATTGGTTCCGAATGATTTTATTTTCGAAAACGAACGTTATTTAGGGGGTCGTGAAAATCGACTTTTTATACGTTCAAAATTTGGGAAAACTTCCTTCATGAAAGTTGTAGAGCTCGTCAATACGAGTCCGTGCATATATGGAACGTATTATTCGGAGTTCGTATGAATAAGTTATGAATATTTGAAAATCGAAATTTTTCTATAAATAGTGGAAAAATCTGAGTTTGTTGTGAAGGACGAAAAAATCCTATTTTTGCACTTCAGCCCCCGTCTCTCTCTCGGCCTGGTCACTGTGCCTGCAGACCCGCCGACCCGACCCGATTGGAAGTCGGCCTTCCCGGCCGCGCCGCAGCCGGACCCGGGCCCCGTCCGCTTCGCCGCCTCACGCTCGGTCGATCCCCGCCGTCGCCACACCCAGCCGCCGCTCGTAGGCCTGGATCGAAGACTCTATCCGAAGCCCAAACCCGACCCGGCCGGAAAACCATTTTTCCGGCGGTGCACGGGCCGATCCTCCCCATTTTCGTGACGTGCTCTTTCTTCTGATCATCCCCATATATGGCTTGCATCACGATTTTGAGTGTAGAGTGGTAGATCAAGAGTTGAAGATTTCGACGTCCCTGATTCGATCTGGAGACTGATCAGAGGGCCGAGATTAATCCAACTTCAAAGCCCGATCTAGGAAGATCCAGACCTCATCTCCGAAAACGTCAGGTATTAAAGTTGTTCAAAATTTCATTTTAAAGAAGTTTGTAGTTGACGACTTTTGCATCGGATGTGGTTGACCGGCGTTGACCTCTGCGTTGACCACCGTCTGACCGCCGCGTGTGGCGGCGCGTCGGACCACATTTTGAGTTTTTATTATCTGGACGATGATCTATGCATCCATACGAGCGTTTTGAGATATAACTTGGTCATGTTAGAAAAAGTTGATAAATAGTCAATTTCTGTTTTGACGTTACTATTTACGGTTTTACAATTTACCTTCGGTTTGAGATTTACAAAGATCAGACCATCGGTTTTACTTCAAATTTTAATATGATGTTCATATGACTGTCCCGATGACCTTGTGTGGTCACGGGCGAAGATCCGACCGTTGGATCTTCGTATAATTGTTGAATAGTGATTCGGGAGGCAATTAGTGAAGATCCGTTCATCGGATTTTCGTATAATTTTGATAGGATGTTTCCAAGGGCAATCCGTAAGGATCTAACCGTTGGATTATCATTTAAATTCAATCCGCCCGTCAGATTGTCATTATTTTAGAATCCGACCGTTGGATCATCATTTAGGTTTATTTCATGCTTCGTTGCTAAGTAAAGACCGTACTTGATTAGTTACTTGACGGCTTGAGTTGACGAGCATTTGGATTATTGTGAGTTATAATTATATTGAAGACGCAGCGGGAGTTTCGAGGTGAGTAAAACTCACGTGGTTCATATTACGAACCGAGCATTTTAATTTATTTATTTATTTTTGGTAATTGTGTGAAAAATATTTGCGGATTAAATATTTGTTTTAAAATTTCATGGACTTGAATCACCACGGTCCATAGGTAAGTAAAATGAATTTTAACTATACAAATGAATTTCATAATTTTCTTGTGTGAACTATAGATGGTATTAGTGGTCATTCCTGTGTGGATGATTACGTATATATATATTTATGTGGAAAACATATATTGATGAGTGGATTGTTTGATTGATGATATGATTGAGTTGAATTGATGAGTTGATTATATTACAATTGTGTAATTCCATAATAATATGATGCATCTTGGTTGGGTTGATTTCAGTATGTGATATTATATGTTGGGTTCATTTATGGGTTTAGGGTCAACGTAATGACCGGTGTGGGTAATCGGACGCTCTAATCCTAGTGTGGATGATGGGATACGATTGGTTGAGTATGTGGAATTATTGGACGTTCTAAATATGTATATAGGTATACATATTGATGAAATACAATAATTGATAAATATGTCGGATGCCATAACCTAGGCCAGGTGACGGCCTACGATTCAGTTAGAGCTCTAGTCTGTCAAGTACCGTATTTTATAAATACGATAATGAGAGTTGTGGGGAAAGTAGTGAGTGGGGTTGTCTTGATATATTGAATTAGTGTTGATTGAGATTGTTATTATTTGCATATGTGGAAATAATTGAGTGTTGCTGTGTGTGGGAATAAATGAGATTAAATTAAGTAACAGTTCATTCTTTTACTCATACAAGCTTTCATAAGCTTACCGGGTTTTGTGTTGTTGCAATCCCGGTACACTATTCAATGGTGTAGCGGATATTCCTGCAGGTCAGGATAACCAGGGAGGTGACCGAGCTGCTTAGGTGTTACAGCAGTTTTGTTATTTATTTAGTTGTGAGGTGTGTGTGTATGCTCATTTAGAGCTTTACTTTACATTTTGGATTTGAGTTGTGATAATTAACCGAGACTAAATTTGGTTTGAATTTTATTTCGTGTGGTGAGTATGTTAAGAAAAGAAATTTAATGGATGATTATTTTGAGTTGTAGTATTTTCATGTTTCGGATTTTGAATTGTTATTCTAAAATTCGGGGCGTGACAAAAGTAGTTCAACCACTTAGATCGAATCACATCGTAGTAGCTTTTATATTCCTTTTGTTGTACTTGTTCATTTTCATTCACGGAGTTTTAGTTTTACGTGCCTCGCCCAGTCTCGTTGTAATTTTCTAATTATTAAAAAAAGTAATTCATACTTATATTATCAATATACAACAGATTATCAATACACATAGATAAAAACACTTAGTTTAGCAACGTACTACAATACTAGTTAATTACTTGTCCACATAAAATATAATAACTCTATTATAAATGTATAATTTTAAAGAGGTTACATTATAAATAAGTTTATTATATGTTAGTTTAGTGACTTAGTCTATGTAAAAATTTCATTAAAAAATATCATTTTATAAATGTAATTTATTTGATTTCTTTATGTTTAACCGAAATTTTCATTGAAATCGAAACTTTCTCCGAAATTTTTTTAAATTTAAAATATCAAAATCGAAACCAAAACCGAAACCAAAATTTAAATCCTCGACTCAACCCAAAAAAACAAAAATTTCGGCGAAAATATGGATTTTTCAGTCCTTGCTTATAAAGCTGTAGTTGAGATTTCGGTAGCTGCACCATCCCTCCCGTCCTCGTTGAAGACGCCACCAACCCAACCCACCCGCTTTGCTCTTCAGGTATCAATAATCAATTCTGATTTCTTCTTTTTACCTCTTATATAGTCTGTTCGGAATCCCTAATGCGAACTTTGAGATGCCTTTCCCAATTTTCTGACATTGTTTTGCGTAGGGCAATTAATGGGTTTTTTAGATGTTGGGTTATGATCTTGACCGTTTCGTATTTCATTCCGAGGTTTATTGGTTTTGATTTGCTTTATGTCATTATTGTACCTTCAAAAACTTGATAGTTTTCAATGAATTGCAATGGTAAACTATAGGATAAGAGGCTATGAGTTTAGGTTTGTGTGTGTGTGTTCCACTATTCCTCCTTGCGTGCCGATCTCATGGACGCTGCTGCTTTTCAGTGGTAGCAGTGATATGGCCCTTGCTTGAATCTCTTTACTGTTGTATATGAAATGTGGTTATATTTGATTCAGATGTATTGTTTCTGTGTTGGGAACTAAATGATATGTGATTCAAGTGTGCTTTTTATTGTGTATTAGAAAAACAAAACTAGTTTGAAAGCTATATATCTCTCTCTCAATCAGTCAATTGTAAACAAAACTATGAAGTCATAAGTTGTATCAGATCGTTTGCATTATTTTTGTCAATTTTTAGCTATTCAAATCAGAATTATGGATTTCGAAGAGGACAAAAACTTTGTTCAATATAAAGTTCTTCTGGTTTAGAATAAACATCCTTCAGTTTTGTTTGTTATTGTCAACCAAAATGACCTCTACTGGTTTTTCCTAATCTATAACTTGGTCCTTTTAAGGAAAATGTCTGTACTGAAGTAATAACAGTAGGCTCTTTTTAAATGTTAGCTCCCCTCACCCGGTAAAAAAATTATTAACAGCTTGCCCCCAAAAGAATGCAAGGCCTTTAGGGAAGGGGAAGTCACAATAAGTTAGTGGGTAAATCCATGTGTATTCTAATATATACAGGTTTACACCTGCCTCTGGAAATGAAAAATTGTTGCATATAGTAGGCCTCACATTGCCTCGAGTGTTTAAGCTTTGAGGGGTGGTCTCCATCTTAAGTTCATTTTGTTTATGATGGCTGTTTTGAAGTTGCGTTAATGTACGATTTAAGTTGAACTTCTTGATCAATGGACAAAAACAAAATGTCATGCAGACAATACATTGTCAGCCAGATAAAGTCAAACTTTATTGGGCCAAGATATAACACAAAGAAATTAGGTGCTGTTGCCATTGCAGAGTCGAATCCACTGCCCTGACATTTTTAAAGATTGTCCTGCAAATAGAACAATGTCACAAGGGTCTCAACTTGTAGGGGTGAGTCCACTGCCCCATCCTAGTGACAGACCTTCCTACAAACACAACATTGTAAAAGGGGTCTCAACTATGGTTCATATGCCCACTGAGAAAAGGCTCCACCAATCATATATGTAGCAGTTAGATTTCCAAGATTCAATACTTTTAAGTGATTGCCTTGTGGTTTACAGTTTTAGTGGACAGGAAAGCTGCAGCTAGTTGATTCACTGAGACTTAGTTTAAGTCTGTTTTTATTTATTTATATTTTTAATTAATGTTATTCAAGCAGTAGATGACTTTGTATATGCTGCTGCACTTTGAGAAGTGGACTTCTTGTGCAAATTTTTCTGTGTTGTCTTTGTTAATTGAATCTGGTTTCATCTTGAAATATAAAAAATCTATTATTCCCTATCAATATGTTTCAATTTCTAATTTTTAAAAAACACAAATTTAACTTGTAAAGAGACAGCTAGCTAAAGAATTTGGCCAGTGGTCCTGATCCTTTGTTCCAAATTCCTTTGGAGTAGAGAGTAACTCTATTTACTAGAACACTTGAATTCTGTTGAAATCTCTATGTGTGTTATGAATGTTTTAAGTAGCAAATAGTGGCCATTTATGGTGTGTAAGTTTAAGTTCCATTTCAGTGTTGGAGGACATGCCAGGCACTACTTCGGCCTCTTTTTTGATGTTTGCAAGTACTAAACATCCAGTTAAAACTAAAGCACTTTTTACCATAGTCTATAGCATTAATAGATCACATAAATCTTGCATGTCATAAAAAGGGAAATGAAGGGGAGGACCGGGGGAGCAACTCACAGGAACACGAGTTGAACAAAAGAGACAAAGTAGACGTAGTGAGTTTGAAGACCCTCTCTTTGTTATTAGATAGTTTCGGCTGTAGCAGCACAGGAGATTGATAATTTTTACATGCCAAGAAAATAAGGTCAGTAGAAAGACATAAAGATGATGAGAAGTGAAGAATAAGAAGGCTTTACCTCTATTTCTACAATTAGTGGATATCTTGTCAACTGCTCTGTACATTCTCAGTTTTAATGAATAATTTCTAATGTAGCAACATATGGAGCTTGATTGATTTCTGTTTTGGTTGGAAGGGGTAATGGCCGAGAGAATACAAACTAGTGCATAGAAATAGTCCTTGTCCTTCTGGAGTTATTAACAGCTGATTAAAGTAGAAGAAGGGAGAGTCTAAAAACTATGCGACACCAGTGGCCAAGGCTCAGAGCGGCTAAGTTATCTGAAGCAGCATTCTACTCCCTATAAATGTGCCTCACATTACAATCCCTCCTGATTGAATAGCTCTTTACCCCCGGAAACCAGGCTATATAAAGGGTGTTCAGATGTTAAGCACAGTACACACCAAGCAGTCAAGCAGACAGCAGTTAAGAGTTGCCTTCCACCTCTAAGTGTCTATATTCTTCATTCCAGGCCAAACACATACCCCTGTAAAGACCCCATAAGGGAGTTAAATGGATTTTCCATGCGAAGAAAATGAGATAAATGAGTCTCCTTTTTATGTAGGTTCACGAGCCTCCATTATTCCAAGCATTGTATTACCTTCGGTTCTCTCCTCTCAGTTCAATATATGTGGCCTTCTAGGTCTGCCTCATGGAAGTTTATGTTCTTAGTATATTTCGCAAGAGCTTGAATAAGAAGTCTGAGATGGGGTTTGCAAAACACATTTAGCTACATAGGATTTGGACCTACTCAATATCATGGTTGGGTGTTGGGTCAACTGAACAGGATTTCAAGTGAAAAAGTTCAACCCAAGGATAGGTATTTTGGTTATCAATCCTCATCATTAATCATGTTGCAAGATGCAAGTCTTGACCTGTTATTTTAGGACTTTAAGATTAGAAATTTCCAGGGTATTTCTGGCTCCTTCTTACTCTCTTCATTTAAATTAAGAACTAGATATTCTTTGTTTCTTTATTTTGCTTTAGCCTGTGTCATTCTCTCGCTCTGTTCCTCATTTGTGAATTGGTCTGTTCTCCCAAATTAAGCACTAGTTGAAACGTAAATTATTTGCACTAGATATTTGATGTAGATTTATAGATTGCTGGACTTTTATCTTTGTGATTTAATGGTCTTTATTCTTGAAAATTGTTTACAATAGATATTTCCTCAGCTGCTGTTTTTTTTTTTTCCTGGTTACTTTCTCTTCAGCTTCTTCATATGGATGCGGATGCTGCAAAAACAGCCCGGGAGTCTCTGGACCTAGCATTTCAGATGTCCAACATTCTTGACACGGGGCTTGATCGTCACACCCTTTCCATCCTTATTGCACTCTGTGATTTGGGTCTCAACCCTGAGGCATTGGCTGCTGTTGTCAAGGAGCTCCGAAATGACCTCGGCCCACTTACACCACAGGATGCTGCTCGTCATGTTCGGTGAACAGGTTTATATATTTGCTTCTCCATTCTTGCCTGGTTGGGATGATTCATTTGTTAAATTTGTAAATGCATTGTGTAACCTTTACATAATCCTAATGGATACCAGTTCCTGAGTTCAGAAGATTACTTGAACAGTGATACGAACTAGTTCATTAAGCAGTAACGATTTTTATGCTCTATAGTATGTCAAACAAATGCTAATCTTGCTTATTGTTTTGAGAATAAGGTCTGCATGCATTTCCACTCAGGTTTACATGAAAAAGTACACCCCTTGGTGTCAATAAGAGGTTTTGTAATGAAGTATTATAGGAAGTATGAGTTGCACATTTAGAAAATCTCTGTATTTCAGAAATTATCGCTCTGATGTTTACATTGTGAAATGATCAACTTTTGACATTATTGACATGTGTAGCCTTTGCTAAATTTTAGTCTGTTTTACAGGACCTTTTGGCTGAGAAACTAATATGCTTCTTTGGAGGAATGATTTACACATATCACTCTCTCTGCGTTCCTTTTGGGTTCTCCTATACAACTGATGGATGGGTGTTGTACAATGCGTTCATGCAATTTTCCAGCTTTGGTTTATGTGCTAGGGTGAACTTTGTAAATTGCATATGAGCAGAAAGAATTTGATGTCTATTTCAAGGTAGTAGTTTTTTGAAAAATTTAGTGTCACTTTGTATTTGGCTCGTATCATACAGATCTGTACCTTAAGATTCGTGTGTGATGGTGGAAGGCGAAAGCGTTGAAGAACTATGAGATAAAATATTGCAGAAGATTTGGAACAAAACAATCCTCCCTTTTTATGCTATTTGATCTCCATAAGACTTTTCAATACAAAGCCTATTGGTGCTTTGTGACATTAGTGTAGCAGCTTTCCTACGAAAAATGATAAGACGTGGTCATAAAAAAATAAAAAAAACAATGGTAAGACGTGCAGCACTTTGCTATGTGCTTGTATGTATTACACCGGCGCGCTACAGTGATATTTCTCTTATGAATAATCTCAACTTCGAATCCTATTGAGTGATCCCCGAAAAAAAAAAAAAAATTGCTCAGATGGTTTGTCTTAACTTCCATACTGTCGTAACATGGTAAAACACACAAAAAGAGACATACGGCGGGAGATTAGTCTGGTTTGACTGGAATACTCTCATGGACTTCGGTTCGAATACTTGTCACGGGGACGATGTTTCTCCCAAAACTTTTCACTTCGTGATAGCGCCAAGTAGCCCTCTTCTGCCTGACCAGCCAACTTCTATCACTCACTTGCTTGAGTATGCAGCGGAACTAACAAATAAACACAGCAAGTAGTTGACAAGCACACCCACACACACAGCCAACACACAACGTTTACGGGAAGAATGCTTCCCAACCTTTAAACTCAACTATAAAGGAATCTGTACAAGAGTACAATGTTGCTTACAGCGTTGACAATCCAACATGCCGTTTCTGCCTAGCAACTAACCCAAGTGCTTACACCCTTAGTGATCTAACACACTTTCTGCCTAGCTACCCGACACGAGTGTTTACAGCCTTAGCAATCCCACATGCCCAATCTGCCTAACACTCAACCAACATAGACGCAACTCTCTGTCTATCTATGTCTATCAGTCCCTTGACTGCTCTGTTTCGTCAGTTCACTGAGTGGACGTATTATTAACTCGCTAAAGTAACTAAGGTGGTTTACTATCTCACTCCCAAAAAAAAAAAAAAAAAAGAGGCAGTTTACTTGTTTTGTAACTAACAGATGACAAATGTAAAAGAAAATTTTCATGTTCTCAAAGGCTCATCCAATGTAAACATTTTGGCTCATAAAACCATCTTACCTTTCCTTGTTCTTCAATGCCATCTCCTGCTCTTATTGAGCTAAAAGAAATTTTCTGGTACATCTGGTACAGTAGATTAGTTGATACAAAAATAGAATAATTTTGTAGATTAGTTGGATACAAAAGTAGATTAATTTTAGGGAAAATGTTCATTTACCCAAATTTGAGCAACACTAACCCCACTTACCCAAACATCTTATGAAATTGCCCACTTACCCAATAATTTACATATTTTTTGCCTTAATATTCAATTAAGTATTTTTTTTATTGTTTTCTATCTATTTTTAGGACAATTTTGCCCTCTCCCTCTTTGTCACTTAAAGAGAGTCATCGGAGATTTCGGTGATCGGCCGCCGGAGTTCGGTGGCAGGATTCTTGCAACCGGTTACCGAACTCCGGCTATCGGATCTTGATCAGATTCCGGCAACCGGTCACCAGAATCTGTCCATCGGACCGGTCACTGGAATCTAGTGTTTGATTTTATTGCCCCTCAATAATCTTATTACTCCCCCCCCCCCCCCCCCCAATAATCGTATTATTGGCTCTCAATAATCGTACTATTACCCCCAATAATCTTATTATTGCTTCCCAATAAAAATTTTGTTGGGTACCATAATGTTTTAGTAGAGGCAATAGAAGCTTTAAAAACTTTAAATTACTTTAAAATAATCGCATGTATTTCGTAGTGATCCAAAAACCATTGCTATTTGCTTTTTTCCCATGAAATGTTTGGAAAAAAAAAACAAACAATTCAAGGGCACAGCAATTCACATAATAAATCATTCTTAAAACTTATACAGCAATAGTGGATAGTATATACTGGCACTCACTAAAGACCAAGATTACACTGCCAAAGTATCAAATATATACAAGACCATGTAACAAAAGACTCCAACCTCACCCCTAACCCAACTGCTACCCACCACTAATATATTTAAATATTCAAAAACTTCTTTTCGCTTTAAAAACTTGGGTTTTGTTACCACTCATCGGAAATTGAGTAACAGAGCTCTCATACTCCAATACAACACGTGTAAAAGTATAGCAACCAAGCATAATAAACCGATCATCCTTCGTCGAAATCACCCTTACCAGAGCCATGGCAATAGCTTCGAAAAGAAACCGTCTTGAAATAGCCTGTTCAAAACCACCATAGCTTGGTTGTCGTGCTTCGAGTCCTTGTCCCTCAATGACTGAGTTTATCAAGAATACGAATTTAGCAGCAATCTGGATAATGAACAATGCAAAAGAAATGGAATTGCGTACATTATTGAGCGATCAAGAAATTTTCTTGGCCTTATTATGTGATATATCATAATTTAGGGCATTATGTACTTGAATCTAATATAATGTATTAACATGTCCCTGCATTGATATACATCGCCATGTTAGCTAACAGTGGACCAAAATAAGGACAATATATGGCTGACGGAGAATGAATGACCACTCACTCAATTTGTACAAAGTGAATGACAAGTCTCTAAATTTTCTTCAACACCCACCCCGTGTTCTACAACTATATCCTTGACTACAATCCTTCTCCATTGTCACCTATCCATAAAGTAGGTGCAATGGTTCAATATATATAACTGATTGCTTCCACTGAAGTCCCCAATATTAGATTCTTAAAAAGGTAACACCGCCTATGAATATCCTCACATTACATTCACAATTTGCTATAACCTCCCATTGCATTGATTCCGTAAAGGATTGTATGTACTCTTCAAAAAAAGAGGTTTGAAGGAGGAATTTCGAGTCACTCTTAGGTTCGAATTTTGGCTTACATCTCCCTTATCAAAATCATGTTAATGTACTTAGTCCTTAGATAAATATAACAGAAATGTGTACATCGTAACTTAATGTCATTGGATATCATTATGCAGGGCAGATGGCATTGAACAACAATAACCCTGTGAGGAGTTACGAGTTGCCTATGTTTTATGCCAGCATCAACAACAATGATCACACTGCACACCCAGTAAGTTAATGGACATGTCGAGGATGAATATTAGTTTACATGTCCCTATTTTAATGAAGAGACTCCTGTGATTAATTCTCATAACATGTTTTGCAGAGATTACCAAGAGAGTTCAGGAAGGCCAACTTGTTACATGACAAGTCGAAGCTAGCTTTGCTGAGTCTAAATGGGTTCCCTCAATGGGCTTAGGAGTGTGAAGTTGTTCATTTTAAGAATGACTTATTCTTCGGTACAGACTTTTTAAAGTTCTGTGGTACTATTAGTGATGGGAACGGACACATCCATCTAGTTTTCAACTACAAAGGTAGTCCCATGCAGTTCACGGTGACAAGATTTGATTGTAATGGACATATGCTGCGATCTCCGCCAAATCTATATTCATACCAGGGACATCCGTTCATTTATGAGGGTTTGAAACATCTAAAGGATGAGTGGTTATAAGTTAACACACCTATATTACAGGACCATATGGTAATCAAAGAGTCTACATGTATCAAATATTGTTCATCACCAACATTATGGTATGAATTTTGACAATAGGTACATTACAGTATGCATATATATTTAAGTATATTTAATCACAACATGGAACTATATATTTTATGTAGGACTTGTCCATGGGTAGATTTGTAGATAATTTGGTAGCAAATGGACTACCGGCCACACATACTCTGTTGCTTGAAACCCACTCATCAATGTGTTGGAACGTTGCAGTGGGTTACAATATGGACAATACCATCGGGTTTCAGCACGGGTGGCTACCATTTGCATATGCAATCGGAATAGATGGCTCACAATGTATGTGCTTCAAGTTACATCAAGATGGGGAAAGTTTGTCCGTATTGATTTTTTATGCATACACTGGTGCAGTGAAGTTGCCAAATTTTGACGGAGTGAGAAGACATGTTAAAGCGATTCCGTCACAAACCCCGATCATGGTTCACCGCGCAATAGACATGGCTGGCAGTAGTAATGATGCTATAATTGATGAGGACGTCAACGACGAGGAAGTTTGACAAGGGTTTGGAGAACTTCTGTCGAGCCAAAACCTACAAGGTTTTTCCACTTGCACATGCATGTTGTACTCTACATTTGGGGTTAGTCTTCGTGTTGTTATGTATTCCAAGATAATGAAACATGCGCAAACCGGATTATATTGTCATATGAATATTCTTCAATATTGGTTTAAGTTGGCATATTCTTTTACTAAAGTTAACTAACTAAAAATCTCACTTCTATTGGTTTTGTAGAAGATGCCTCAGCAGTTTGTCTGTAAAGAAAAACTTAAGGCAAACTGGTACATACTACAATCCATGGAGGGAACCGCTATGAAGGTATTATTCAAGAAAGTTGGCAAGACATTACATATGACAACACGGTACATGAAGTTCTTAAGGATATTTGACATTGCTCCCAAATATCCATGTATCTTGTCGGGCAGGATCATTTTATTTTCCACCCCACTCAATAACTTAAGTAACGGTTTTTCATGTTCTGTCTAGATGAGAATGTCGGGTAGTGATGAATATATCTCATGCATGAAAATTATCTATTTAGACTTTATTATGAACGTACGGATATCCCTTCTGTTAATACATATGTAATATGTGTTTGTAACATATTACGGATATCTTATGCATATCGGTCAGTTTTCATTTGCTACTGAGTATTTTTCAATTTGGTATTGCTGAAACTCTGGGATTTTATAATATGTAATATTTGTTTTGTAGAAGATGGTGACGTCCTCCTTATGTTGGGATGATAATTGGGAATATTTGTATGTCATGTCCACTAAACAAGCAGACCATTACATGTCAACATACAGTAACACATAATTTGTTCTGGGGACAACAATTTACAAACTAAATGCATGTGTCGTACATACACTACAAAGGACTTGCCCATAGTTAATATATAGTAGTAGTTGCCATATATCCCGCAACCTCCTAAACGGAAAATCGATGAGTACGTGACTAATGTCATCTTGAAAATAAAATTTCAAGTGCACACAACTTAATAAGCTACTAATGCAGCGGACAACATGTTTAAGGGTTCTGAACATCTTCACCTTCAACTCTTTGTATTTTTAAGATCTCAGTTTGAATATTTTGAAGGTCTTCGCACCCACATACACAATCTGAACGCGGTCTCCTTCTTTCAGAAATCCATTCTTGACAATTTCCAGCCACCCACCACAGAGCTTCATGTTGGTGTTTGAAGGAACCTCACTGACTGGCGATTTGTTCCCACGTTGATCTATAACGTTGACTTGGTAGTGTCCTAGCTCGAGGTAGGCTTCAACAATATAGGACAGAATGTTCTTATGTTCGGAATATGGACATGCACATCAACAAATTTATTATTAATATTTCTCTTAATATAAACAACACATATCTCAATCTAAGGTTAACTTTAAAAAGTGGTTCATTTGAAGAAGTTGAGGTAATTACCAAATCCTTCGAAGAATGTTTGTTATAAATTGAACCCCAACTTGACGCATCATTTGTAGGGATGCTTGATCATTATGAAAGTCGACGCCTATTTTGTTGTCTATGTATAGGTCAAGATGATTGATTTCGTCAACTGCAACCACAATAGTAAACTTGAACACTCTGGGTTCTTCAAACTTGATCTGTACAAGTTCTTTATGCCCCAGGTTATTGTCATTATAGAATTGTGGTCACCCATGAGTAAGCCAAAACCACCCAACATTGTCACGATATAGTATAACAGTCCATCTCTTTCTTGGGTTGTCTTCAAGAAATAAGTATATTGTTTGAAATCAGCGTAAATGATTGGGAGGTGAAAATGGACGTGCAGTGCCTGCATATAGTATACGTGACATAAATTATAAAATAATCAGTCTTGGTAATTATGCTTGTACAGAAACACTGTAAACCAAATCATACCATTTTTTGAAGATGCCACCCAGGAATCATTCTCCTCCAAAAAGTGCGAACCGTGTTTTCGCTGACATAAGTGAAGTGCAAGTCATTAAATGGGCGTGGGTCACCCATCGGAAACTAGAAAAAAAAATTAGAAGTTAAGAAAATTACTGATAATCTGCATGCCAAAAATAAATTACGAACTATGGAAGAAGAGCAATGCCATGTAAACGGCAAATCAATAACATAGCATATATAAATAGAAACACATACACTCGTTGTTCATAGAGTTTGAGATTCAGGTAAGGAATGGGTGATGCTACGAGACACTAGTACAAACAACAAACTTCACAACAAAATAAAGGAGAAAGGGACTTGCGTCTTAGCTTGGTGGATTAGCAAGGTATATGCAATGGAGATTAATGCAAAGTGCAGATAGGTGGCATAACAAAAACCTACCTGATTGTTAGATATATAGAGGGAAGGTAATCATTTTAAGTTAATTATGGACTTCATGAGGTGGTCATAGATTTGGTGAACAGTAGCAATCTTTGAAAAAAAAAAATGCTCTTTCACGCGAGAGCTTTACGGATTGAGTTAAAAAGAGAGTGGCTCCAAAACACTAAATATTCGGCCTACAATAGCTTTAGTAGCTTAGTAGGCCTATAATGTTTCATCCTCATCAACATGACCATATGCCATTGAGAAAGCAAACAAATAAATCTCACTTTAAATTTTATATTGAGGATCGATCCAAACTGGTGCTAGTTTTGTAGATATCTTTGTCTGCATGTACAGAGGTTGACAAGAAGCCATTTCATGCATGGTGAGCAAGTTGAACTACCTTTTGCTGATATCAAGATGGTTGAAAACACAACACATCCAATAGTTGATGGTTGAAAACACATCCGGAAGGGTAGCTAGGAGAAGAAAAAAGATATGACAATACATGGATGAGATTATGAGATCAATTGCTACACATATATAAAATTTAATAGGAAACAGGTGGAGGCCATGGGAGCTATAGGCAAGTGCTGATCAGGCCCCTACAAGTTTACATCCATTGGAAGCTTCATTTAACCACAAACTTGTCATGTGACTGCTGTATTTGATGGTCATAAGTGTGTTATGTTATATTGATAATCATAAAGAGTACTAGGACACATCGGTCGTTGATATATATATATATATATATATATATATATATATATATAGATACACACACACATACATACATACAGGGTCCTTCTAGTGAGGGATCCTTTTTTTTTTCCTAGGGATATGTCATTAGACCAACTTTTCTATCATATCTTCACATCTCAACCATTCAATTTTTAGGTCCTAATGTATAGATAACTTCTGTAATTTTTCAGCCAATTTGATGATCGTTAAGGCATCTAAAACTGTAATTTACCATTGTAAACATGAATGGTTCCAGTTCGACAAATTTGGTTCATTCGTATAAATTGCAATTTTGGATGCCTTAACGATCACCGATATGGTTAAAAATTTGCAGAAGTGATCTACACACTAGGACCTAAAAACTGAATTGTTGGAATGCCAAAATATAATCAAAAAGTTTGTCTCATGCATATCCCTATAAAAGACCAAAAAAATGGATCTCTTATTGGAAGGGCCCTATATATATATATATATATATATATATATATATGTATGTATGATGACAAAACAATTTGCCACAAAGCAGCAAATTTCTGGATATCCTGTCATCCAAGCACCATTGCTAACTACATTCAAGAAGGTCAATGAACTGTAAATTTCTGAAACTACATTTGATGTCGGTGAGGTCATGTATTATTAAATGGAGCTAATGTCATTGTTTCCTTTACACAATCATGCAGCACACACCACCTATGGAGATGTTACCCTACTTATTAAAGATTGATCAACTACAAACCATTGAACTTCCCAACCATGTAATGAAGGTACATGTGATTCAGATGTTTGTTGTCAATAACATAAATGTTTACTGGACAGACGATAGTTTAAAAACCTGAGCTCCCATTATCAATAATAGTATCGTGCTTGTTGTGAATGGAATTCTCTATAAATTCACCAAGAAATAATTTGGTTGAAGACAACTCAACAAGCACAACACTAACACTAAGAGGGCTGCGTAATCACGTTTGGCATGTTGGAATTGTTAACATAGGGAACCAAAAGTACTTTGGAGTAGCGTGGAAAAAATATTGTCTATATTTGATTAGGGAAATAGGCGGAAGGTTGAAAAATGACACAACTCCACGTCATCGCTAGTTTTGCTTTATAAATGCAAGGGAGCTATAGCCTTCTGGAAATTGGATTGACGTTGTGATATTTCAGAGATTATTGTGCGATTGAAGCCATTGCAACAGCACCTTTTGCAGCTGTGCATGTGATAGGATTGTATGCTCATTGGATTAAAATTGCAGTGAAGGAGGGGAAGGTGTACGATTCTTTATTCCAAGATCTGTGAATAGGAATTCAATCATCCTCTACAAGAATGTCTGGAACGGGTAAGTAGAATCCATCGAATCCTATACATATGTTGTTGATATGTTGGTTTATGGGAGATATCTTCAATTCATAGAAGGATCTCCCACTTCCTATTTTAATAGCAGAATTTAAGAAAAAAAAAATATAACCACCAAAACAAAATGTGGATAAATAATTACTGAATGGGGATGAAATTCGAACAAGTTCAAGTTGGGGTAGGGTTGCTATCAGATAGTAAATATCATTCAAATATACAGGTTAAACATTAGTAAGTACAGTATTATTATATAATAGATGTGACGTCGGTTGATAGTAGGATTTTGTAAGTGAAAAACCGGTGGAAATGGAATATAGCACAACTAGAGATATTATAAAAATCATCAACACTATACAAGGGCTAGTTTTAACAAAGATCTCTGATTGGTTTCGGCTAATCTACGGGGAAGGGTGGATCAATGATGCATGGTCATATTATCCTTATCTAAATTGTAAGAGGGAGTGTGGAAGGGCAGGCATGTTCTACGAGATGGTGAACCTAGAAAAAATATTGAATAGTTTATGAGCGAGTATATTCTATCTGTAACAGAGTTCCAAAACTGGAGTGAGGAGAGGAGAGCAAGGTACATGTCTACTAAGCTCAGTCACATAGACGAGATGAAGACCATCAAGGAAGAAGTCCAGACGGTGGTGAGCGCGGTGACCATACTGTGTTAGAGGATGTCAAGAACTTCATGAGCATGTCAAATTGGATAGCCCCAGCAAAGGTGTGCAGTCCCCCTCTTATTAAGGTTCCACCACCAATTTGCAAATGTGGTGAACATATGGTCCATATCTGGACAGGTGAAGAAACTGAGTATCATAAGGTATTCTAGAAATACAACGCCTCACTGGCTGTAAGATAATTCAATTTTAGCTCTCCTTATTGAAAAAGTATGTTTCATTTAATAAATTTAGTGCTATATGGGTTTTCGTTCAGTATAGGCCACAGGGAAGCGAGCATTTGAAGGAGTGCGGTGCCGCAATCGTATATCAGTAGACAAACTCCATGTTAGTGGGAATCTGAAGAGGAAATTTAAGTAGATATGGTACGTATGATATTACGATGTCTTCTTTGATCAATGTTATTACAATGGTGTGGCATACTTATGATTGCATTTGACGTATGTGTTGCAGGATACAGTCAAGAATGCAGCCCAAAAATATAATGGTGTGCCATATGAATGATCCATTTGCAACATATGTGGGATGCAAATGCAGTCATACATTTCTAGAGGAATATACGAACAATACGGCAGACCATACTGGTTTTTCGAGGGGAGTGAGGTAAGCTCTGCATAATCATTGTGATGTGGCAGTATATATCCCAGTCGTAGCAAATTGAATCGTGGGACTTTGCAGTTTGATGTATTTCAAAAATCTTATGGTGATCAGGTTGCTTGCCATGGTGGAGGATTCATATGGGCAGACGAATGCAAAGTAGGATTTCTAGTTGATGAGTGATCACCAATGTCTCTCAAAATTAAATGAATTAATAGGGAACCAAATGATGAACAAAGTACCATCGAAATGGGGAAATAGCGAAACAATTTATGTAAATGTACTGTCCACTGGTGTATTTTAATCCATGTGGTTTAGACATACATTCCCGGGTAAACTGCAATCTGTAATTATTGGAATTACAAAAAATATGTTTGATTATTTAGCTTTTCGATAAAGCAATAACGTATTAGCTATTGCTGGAAAGAAATTAAACAACTTTTGAAAACAGTAACTATACCTTTAAAATCTTCACTGTTTCATATCCAGATCTGAAAGCAAGAAGTAAACGCTCACATGCATACATTATTACTGGGAAAGTCAGATACATCCATGTCTGTGATGACCATTCATGAAAACAAGCATGTTATAAAGTGATGAAGCAGAAAGTAACAAAGAGCTTTGCCGTTTATAAAATTTGCTTCACTGGACTAGTACAATAATTTGAAGGAGCACTTACTGTTTTCTTGTCCCAGTTCTTGAGAGGTAGAGAAAGTATCCATGGATAATAAAGAGGATATACACTATGACAAAGAAGTGGTGGGAGTACCAAAAGGCATTGACCCCGGTAAGTTTCTTTAGGGTTTTAGGGAGGTTTCTTAGTTGATTGCAACGGAACCAAGGTTGAGCCAATGTGTATGCCATGAGCATTAACACCACCATAACCACCCCGGTCCAGCCCTAAGTGCCCTTCACGAACCACCAGTAGTCGTCCGGCCGAAAAACTGCTTCATCTTGTCGTATTGATCATTGGTCGAGTGTAGTAGCTTAGGGAAGTCGCATGTCAGATGGTAAAAAATTCTATGAGTAAAATCATGGCTGGTGGTACGATGCAATTAAGGATGTTTGATGGCATTATGAGAATACTTGAAAATGTGAGGCATGTTCTGGAATTGTTGTGACTGGCAAATATATTTCGGAGTACCATTTAAGTATTTGTATTGTTGCGTTTTCATTATGCACTAAAAGAAACTTCAATATAGGGAGTTTTACAATTAGTGTACATTGTTAAATGAACGCTCACCATATTGTTGATCAATAATATGACGATGTTGACATTTTGTTTGTAATCCGCCAGTTTAATGGTCTTCTGCGAAAATTTCCAGTGCATCGGTAGAATCACATATGTGAAGTACGACTAAACCACAATTAACCAGATAATAAACTGTTGAACAGGGAATGAAGATTTCCAAATAACCAACGAAACTTCCAAATGGGGGTTGACATTTCCGGAAAATGGTAATGCAATTGGGAAATTACTGAACAAGACATTATAACTTCCGAAAGTCGAATGCAACTTCCATTTAATATAAGTATCAATCTATCAATCAACTTCTCATCTGGTTTGGGAAAAAAATGCTTAACTTTGATACAACACCTCCAAAAATAAAATTAAAAATGCATGGAACCAAAATTCAACACCTGAGAGGAGTTTCATGCCATGGGTTTATCTCAGATGATGTGGCCAAATGGTGACTAGATCCACAATAATATATAAGTTATACGTACAAGCATATGGGAAATAAACATGATGGTTTTCCAACAAAATATGTCAATAGCACTTTCAATTTTACGAGATGCATCATACTAAAATGATGGATTACATTCAATGTACATATATAACATATCATACAAAAAATTAACCAAGCTAGTTAATTAAAAAACTATTATGCATGGCAAATTTTTTCAAACTTAAAAGGCAAATTGGTGCACACATACCGATGTATGGGCGACAAACTTGATGTCACCATGACCCTTGGTGTTAACCAAAGCTGGAACTTTCATGTAATTGGTAGGTAGACAGAGAGGGTATTATGTTGTCATGCCCCACAAAAAATGCAAAATAGCGGGCTTCTTCATTATGGTCCAGCAAAGAATTAGCATTCTGGCTACTATCACTAGTGTTGTATTCCACCTCTCCGATACAGGTGTGGTCAGCGGAGGAATCAAAAACAAGATTGTCACGATGTGATTTGCCCCATCCTTTGGCATTATTACTAGCCTTGTCGCATGTTCGCACTTTGTGGCCTGGTTGGTGACATTTATCACATTTAATAATGTCTTTGGTAAGCCATGCTTTGCCATCATCTACAATAGTGGGGGATTTGCTCGAGTTTCTTTTGATATGGAAATGGTAGGATCCTTCACAACATACTTGTGAAGTCCATAAAAACTGTTATGTGTTGTATCATCTTGATCTTCATGAACTAGATATCTCTTCACCCTAATAGACATACACCTCATGGATTCAATAGTTTCGTAGAAAGTGTCTTCAGAAAATGACGCCCTACAACAAGTCTGTGTACATTCTGTCATCATCTCGCTGACCTTGCCAGGCGAAGGGAATGATCGGGGGGTCCCACCTTTGCTATAGAGTTTTGACATTCTTAGTCGTCGCATCTTTAGTCCACCTATTTGTCACCAAAGACTCTGGAAACGCCATTATCTGCTTCACTTTCATCACATCAAATATATGATAGTAAGGAATTCCATCAGACTCAAACAACTTGCACATGCAACTTAGTGTGAGGTTGTCATTGTTATTCCGAAATGTAACGTTCCACTTCCTATACGGCTTACCGTACTATGTAAGAGTGATTACTGAGGATCTCAAAGCAGGAAAATGAAATTCATCATGCACAAAAAATTAGGATTCAAACCTAATTTAATTCTGTATCAAAAGGAAAATGTCATGTGTAAATTTTTTCCCAATTTGCTCTTGCAATAAATTCATGTGGTCGCCAATAACCGAACTTGTGTTGATGGAGACAAAATCATCATACAACACTCTTTCCCTTATTCGATCCATTGTCTTATCCAACTAAGGCAACACCTCATAAAGCCTCATATGTTTACCCATTCCAATCTTCAGATCACGATGCATTTGTTCACATCTCTATGTAGAACGAACACCAGTAAAGAAATCTTCCCTGAAGAAAGCCTCAGCCCATCGTTCTCGCTTAATGAACATGCCGATAACCCAAAGGTTTTCCTGTAGACCAACCATAGCAACCACGTAGTTCCAATAAGATTCCCACTCAGAAACTGATAGTCCAGAGTATATCAAATGGGAGAAGTCTCTTTGAACATTAACATCATGAATTTTACCAATAATATTCTTGGAAATGTGCCATGTATAGTCCATATCTAGCCTCTAGTATAAGCTCCACAATGGCATTTCGCATAGCGTCATCCTGGTCAGTAATGACAGAAATGGGTTTCTTCCCATCCATAGAGGAAATGAAGGTTGAAACCACTCATTTGAAAGTCACTT
The DNA here is from genome assembly GCA_025331145.1 of Rosa persica. Taxonomy (NCBI): domain Eukaryota; kingdom Viridiplantae; phylum Streptophyta; class Magnoliopsida; order Rosales; family Rosaceae; genus Rosa; species Rosa persica. The sequence continues at coordinate 32,319,209 of WFKR01000007.1, read as the reverse complement.
TGGCCTCATCCACCAACAAAGCGCAACCAAACAAAACCGTCACTCGAGGATTGTTAACTCCCACAAAAATGACTAATGGTTTTCCATAGATATTTGTCTTGTAAGTGCTATCCATTATCAAAACTTCGCCAAAGTTGTAGTCAACAATTCACTTTGAGTCTCTCCAGAAAAGATTTGTCAGCCGCCCTTCTTGATCAACACAAAAATAACAGTAAAAATAGGGATCACGGGACGCTTTCAGATTCATGAAGCTAATGGCAGCTTAAGCGTCACCGTCAACCAATAGTTCTCTCCATTCTGAACCTTGTTGGTTATACAAATCCTTTAGTTTGAAGCCAACGTATGGATATTCCCCTGCTTGGTGAACCAATAAGTCATAAGCACTACAAGTCGGAACGAAATTTTTTTCAAAGAGCTTACTTGTGCAAATACATGTTCTCCAACCATCTTGTTTGATCTCAGCAAATGAACCATTTCCTTTAGAACAAGAACATGATTGTGGTCGATATCAAACTGCAACACGTAGCAATAACCGGTTATCTTGCAACAATTGACAGTTAGGCGGGCTGGACAACCGCATCTAATCACCTTCCTCTTAATTGCAGGTTGTTCTTTATTAGTGACTTGAGAGGGGACACTCCCGTACACTTTTGTATGCTTCTTTGGATTGTTAACCGTACATCATCCCTCCTTAGAACAACAAACTGATCTTCTAAAAATGTCACCATCACGGTCCTTGTCGGATTTGTTTTTCCTTACAGAAAACCCCTTTGCAATTGAGTGCTATACATAAAATTTTTCAACATCATCAACTGAACGAAACTAAATTCCATTGAAATCTGAAAATTGTAGGTCTTCATACTTCTTTCCCTTGTAACGTAGACAATCTGTGGATTCATCCAACCCAAATATGAATGTCTCCCCTTTTGGTTCATCACTCGACAAATCATCCTCCTCATTAGAAATGCGGGCGGATTTATGGTATTATTCCTCACTAAAGCGCAACACATGTTGGTCTGTGTCACTATCCATTTCCGATACTAACCTGTAATTGCAATGGATGATTTATGGATTTGTTACATAATAAGATTAATAATGTGCCTCATTCTTGTAACAATTTTAACAAAACACACTTGACGAAGAATGACAAACTGAATTATTAGTTTCAATTCATCATATGTACCATAAAGTGTGATAACATAAATCATTGGCGTGCTAGGAACATGATCAATATATACCCGTTATACAAGGAAGTGAGCTTTATGAGGTTGACCGACAGTGAAATTTGTTGGGGTTTGTTTCGCAGCAGGTCATTCAAATTCTTCTTTTCATTCTGTTAAAGCTGAAGAAAATTCACAAATAAAATAAAGATAGCACAATAAGTATCACATCATCACAATATCCACCAATTCAGGTAAAACTAATCATACAATACTAGTGAAAAACTAGTTAAGCAGATGAAATCAAATGTCAAGGAAAGGGAAAACATAATTAATAGCATTACAATATGAACTCCTGTATCATAACTCTTATACAATTATCCGAAATTGAAGTAAAAGAAGACCCTAAATAACCAGATAGCTCACCCTCAGACAGTTAAGCCTCACAGCATTGTTGATAAACCTACTTTCAATACAACTTATTAAATTTAATAAGGTCATCAAGGGTATTGGGTCGGCTTTCTGTGCTAGTTCAAGTAAGAAGCACCACAAGAGCAATATAAATAAATTAAATCATATCTAATTTCAATAACAAATTAGTTTGCCATAATACTCTTTAAAATCCCAACATAGGCTCAGTTACTTTATAAACAAAGTAGTTCAAACCTATAAATCATTTCAAAAAAAAAAAAATAAGATACATTCTAAAGTTCATGCAGTCGATGCTCTGTAAAGATATTACTACAGTTATAATACATAGTAAAAACTGCCATCCTTCGAACCTAAACCATATTACTAATTGTTAATGTTAGAGTCCGCTGGGGTCTCTAGTTAGCTTTAGAGAGAGAGAGAGACACAAAAAGTATAGTGGTTCGTTTCCCGCCTTAGCAGGAAACTACGTCCACTTGAATGTTGTAATATGTGTGTTTGGGATTACAAAGCATGTAATGGAGTCTCTTGAGTTGTGGGAGGAGGCATTCCTTTTATAGGTGAAGGAATGCTCTTCCTTTACATGGTTTTTGATGTGGGACTAAAATATCACTTATTCTAGTATAGAAAAGCTATATTGTGGAGGCAACTTAGCAAGGCCGGAAAGGTGGCTTCCCGGCGACTTATTTGCCACTTTCAGATATCGTAGCGTAGCTTGAACATAGGGCTACAAGATGCAAGTGGCGGTTGGATCCCATGAGGGTGTTGTTTATGCTTGGTGAGGTAGCAAACTATCCATGTATAGTGAGAGGTATCTACAAGTCCCCAAAGTCCCCGAGTGAGAGGAGCTTCTTGATTGGGGAGTTATAATCATGAAGTCATCAAGCATAAACAATGTCCGAGAGGCGCCTAGCCCCTACAAGTCCCCGAACTCCATAAGCAGTAAATGACTCTTTTAATCTACACAGTGAGACAAAAACGTGCATATGTAGAATGCTTGTTGTATTGGTTACCGTTCGTATTAATGGAATGCGAAAAAAATTCAATTTGTAGCGAACAACAAATGGTAGAAGAATTCAATATTCCATTAATGTGTACGAACATGTAAAATATTGGTAGTTGTATATGTGGATCTTATGGCCATATAACACGCACAATAGATAGTGGCAAGTGCAATGAGTGTCCATATAAAATTGTGGGAGTAGTCCCGGTGACATATTATGAAGCATTTGTGAACTTGGGGCTTAAGTAAAGCATGTTGGATATGATCGAGCAAGTTAGGTCGTTCGAGCAAGTTGGGTGTAGTTGAGCGTGTAGGCGCTGTGCGAGATGTGGGGTGTGGCCCAAGCACAAGTCGTGGCCACGCTCGATACCCAAGCAAGTCGTAACCCGAGCAAGTCGTTTATCCGAGCATGTTTAACTGAGTCGTAAGTGTCACAAGCTTCTAAATGAATGTCATTTGAGAGTGAATTTAAGCATGTATGTGTGTAGCATGTACTTGTAGTAAAGTTGCTAATAACATTTTGTAGGCATGCTTAAGGGTCATGGAAACATGTAAACGCGTATCAAGTGTGATATATTGTAGGCATGCTCAAAAGTTATGAAAGCATGGTATGGCGATAGCTCAAATTGAAAGAGCATAAAAGATAAGTTTTTTTTAGATTAAAAAAAATCCCTCGCGGCTCCCTACCGTAGTAACGAGCCACTCCCCAAGAAGGAAAAATGAGTTGCAGGGACAGATCCATTTCCTCTGGCGGGGAAAATCCATTTGGATGTATAGGACGAAAGCCATGCCCCTAGCCTCAAGAATGAACTCTTTGAGGCACCAGTGCGGAAGAACCACTACGGCTATACATATCAGCGGAACATTCTTTTCGCAGAAGAACGGAGAACCGATGATCAGATACGATTAATTCATGGGAAAGTTTGATGTAAATGGATCTAAGTAATTGGGTGGTCGACGACAAACTTTATTTCTTTTTATTGAGTTCATCCTTATGTAGCAATCGGCATTGAGTCTTGAATTTCTCACATGTTGAAGACATGACTACCACAGGGAAAAAAGCTTGACAAAGTTTTTTTTTTTTTTTTATGACCAAAAGCTTGACAAAGTTTCTCCATTCATTTTGAAACTTTTAAAATAAGGATAGTATAAGCACTTTCAAGATCATTATCATGATGAAAGACCGTAAAAGATAAGATTTAGTTACTTATCTTATGTCGATTTGGAGCGAGTTGGAGTTGGAAATGATGTAAGTACTCAAATCATGTTGGAGTTGTCCAAGCATGACGCTCCATTGCTTTGGTGGAGAAAGTGCTCTGATAATGTAAATCAACTCGTAGTTGAGGTCGAATGCTAGATAGAAATAGTTGAATTTCCCTAAAACAACATAGATGATTAATATATGATTTGTAAAATCAATACTAGTATTTTGCATATATACTTTGATCGATTACTATTAAGCCAAGTGTGTCGGCGATGTAGTTAGTCGACGACTAACCCATGGATTACACATCTATTTTGTAGTTCAAAGTGTCCGAGGAACAATGCCGAATTTATTGTTGTGTAATAGAAATGGAAACATGCATGGCGGCTATGTCCCGGTCATAGATACTAAGACGCATCTATTGCAATTATATGGCATTTGTAGCTGACCATGCACATATTAAAAATATGACACATAATGTTTCAATGCTATCTCCTCTGCAAGTGTATAATACATTATAGTATATATAGGGTGCGTGCGAGCTGTACGCACAGCAATGTTATGCAAGCAACAACAGGCTTTTTGAGATAAGGTCATTAATTAAACATATATATGTATAGTTCACATGCCTTTGCCACATGCATAATTGGCAAAGAAGTGGACAGTTGGAAACCGCGCATGTGGCCAACAATATAAACATAACTATATGTGGTGTTTGTGCGGACAGGTGTCCCATATGTGCCCCAATTATGAGAGAAAGAAAAAGCACGTGGTGCTTTAATAGTAAGGAGAATATTATATATGGAGGAACACTTAGCTTTGCCGTAGAGATCGAATTGCTATATGGCTGGGTACTAATATAGCTCAGATAGCTCTTCTAATGGCTTGAATGTTCATCAGTGTGTAGTGTGCAGTGGAAATTGCCAGCGGAGGTCACCCAGCGGAAGAGAGCTCAGCAGTGGAGCAGCTCGGCGCTAATTCTCAGAGGAGGAGAACTCAGCAGTGGGGCAGCTCAGCGGAGGAGAAGCCCAGCTCAGCGGTGAAGCTGAGGCTGCCTACCTACTCAGCGGAGGTGCCCAGGGAGGTACTGCTCAACGGTACTGCTCGGCGGTGGCTTTCAGCGGTGTATCCCGACGGTGAAGTTCAGCGGTGAAATTCAGCGACGAACTTGCAGCGGAGCTCGACGGTGAAGTTCGGCGGTGGACTTCTAGCGGTGCAGCTCGGCGGTGCATTTCCAACGGCAATGGTAGCGGAACGGAGCTCCTAGCCAGTGGTGTACAGTTCAGCGGGGATTTTGCTTGGGTCAGCAGTAGTGCTAGGGAGGCTGCTGTCGATTGTCGAAGTGGAGCAGAGGTTGGCTAGTGGAGTTGTGCCGCTGATGGTGATGACGCTGGCGCTGATGATGATAGAAGAATGGTGATGGGTGCCCAGAGAAGTTTTCTAGGTGTGGAGAGTTGTCCAGCGGTGGAGCTGCTCAGCGGAGGCCGGCGGAGCGGAGCCTTGGCTAGTGGTTGTTCCTAGCGGCGTTGTGTGGCGGAGCTTTTTACCCAGCGGAGGTGGCTAGCGGAAGAAGTTCGGGTTGGCGGTGCATTGCCCTTAAAGCTTTGGTCAGCGGAGGTTTGGCAGCGGAGCTTTGTCCGTGAGGATTTGGTCAGCTGGGCGGTTTTGTGTGGTTTGCGGTGGTCTGGTCGCTTGAGGCGATGCCGTTGATGCCATGATGAAAGCGTTTTGGTGCTCTTGGCGGATGGCTTACTGGCGGTAGCCCTCACTGGCGAAGGGGTCACTAGAGGTAGGCTTGCCAGCGAATGGCGCACTGGCGGTAGAGGAGCTTTGGTCAGCGGTACCTTGGAGCCCAGCGGTGATGGCTAGCAGTGAACATCAGTAGTGATGCCCAGCGGAGGAGCTCAACGGCGATGTGGCCAGCAGGGATATGGCTAGCGGACCTTTGGGCTGGTGACCTACACGGATAGCTGGGGCTGGTCGAACAACTGAGATGACCTCAAGTTTAGTTTGATCAAATGAAGTGCAGCGGCCGCCGAAGTGCGGGCAGTGAGGGAGGTGAACACCAAAGAGTGGTGATCAAAGATGAAGCACTGTGAGTTGAACGCTGATTCTAGGCGAAAGTTTGCTGGTGCCGCAGATGAAGCTTAGCGGATGCTTGGTGCCAAGTGATTTACCGCTGAGGTTGGGCTGTTGGCTGGTATCATTAGCCTTGCTAGTAGTGAAGCTCAAAATTCTTTTTTTTTGTATTGTTTTACCGCTAAGGATGGATAGCGGTGGATGTTGTTGATCAAACTTGGGCCAACATTTTTTGTTTTACCGTTGGGGTAACATTGATCTTTCTTGAGTTGGGGTTGACATTTCTTGAGTTGGCGTTGACCAGCCCTTTGGGCGTCGACCGGCCCTAACGGGTCAAAGTTCATGATAGGTGACAAAGCCTTTGTGTTGGCTTCCCACAGACGGCGTCAATGTTAACGTTAGAGTCCTCTAGGGGTCTCTAGCTAGCTTTAGAGAGAGAGACACACACACAAAAAGTATAGTGGTTCGTTTCCCGCCTTAGCGGGAAACTACGTCCACTTGAATATTGTAATATGTGTGTTTGGGATTACAAAGCATGTAATGGAGTCTGTTGAGTTGTGGAAGGAGGCATTCCTTTTATAGGTGAATGAATGCTCTTCCTTTACATGGTTTCCTATGTGGGACTAAAATATCACTTATTCTAGTATAGAAAAGCTATATTGTGGAGGCAACTTAGCAAGGCCGGAAAGGTGGCTTCCCGGCGACGTATTTGTCACTGCCGGATACTGTAGTGTAGCTTGAACATAGGGCTACAAGATGCAAGTAGCGGTTGGATCCCATGAGGGTGTTGTTTATGCTTGGTGAAGTAGCAAACTATCCATGTATAGTGAGAGGTATCTACACTAATCTTCCAACAAAACTATAGCCAACTATTTTCATCCAAACAGTAGTGAGCCACAAGAACTTCCAAATTATAGTCATGCAACTAGTATGTCTAAACCCAGTTGCATAGTAGGTATATGCTGAAAAAGGAACTGCCAAACTAGCAATTTGATGTTCCAAGGTAATTTGCAACTTCCATAACTCATTTTGTCTAGACTAGGCAACCAAGAACAGAGCATTTCAAGTTCCATATCAACATGTAACTTCCATAACTAAATACAAGCTGAATAGACAACTGCTCAAAGGAAATTTCCGTATTAGTAGTGCAACTTGCCGAAAAATGACAGCTGATGCTTCCCTCGAGAGCATGTCATAGTTTGTACCGTAGTGCTAACAAAAATGTTTTAACCATTAATTTTGCTACTCGGTTATGAGCGCTACCTTTAATGGTACTGGTATATGATGCTTTCCTTATTTGCTCCCACTGGAGAAAAAAAAAAACAAGTTGGAACTTGGTAATGGGAAAACTAACAAAGAATTCATGACTATATAAAAACCAAAAACAAGATCCAAACTGTATTGAAATTAACAGTTATAGTTTCAAAAGTTTCAAAGGTAATCACCCAGTAGTAAACTGCAAAAATAGATAAACAAATAAGAGAGCTTTAATTACTCATACCGCACTTTTCAAGCAGTAACTTGAAATAAAATGGTTGTGGTTTGCTATTAAGTAAAACAAGATTTGTTTGGTACGTTAGGAAAGATAATCAAACCTTTAATAGAAGCTATGTCATACATTACAGATAGTAGGTTTATGAGTCAATTCCCCAACCTTCAAAATAAAAAAGCACAGTTTTTTTTGTTCAACATCAAGTTGGCAACCTTAGAGCCGGTTTACTGACATTGAAATACTAGTAGTTTTCACAAAGATCAATTAATTTCATTTTCAGCTTGGAAGGAAAAAAAATCGTGATAACGACCATGTCAACTAAATGAAGATACTTGCATACTAGAGGAGTTGCTAATGACCCTTGACATTAAGTAACATACATGAATGACATCACCTTTTTGGTATAATTACAAACATAATGTAACTCAAATCATAATCGATTGATTATTGCTATTGTTGATACTGAAGCAGTACTACTATTTAAATTATCATTTGATACGAGTACAGGTATGTATATAATTTCTGAACAGCACTATGTTTGCAGACTACAGAACCCTACAAATCAGAAAAATCAATACCCATTCAAGCATATGGAGAAGTTTCAACACAGTTGAAGAAAATAAATTTCTAACTCAAACAATTGCCTTTGTTTAGAGGACACGGCATTTGGATCTTGTTCTATGAAATGAAAACAATAAGCATGATAAGAAATCGATTCATCAAATCGAAATGCTATTTCCATTTTCAAAATACTCTAAAACCCAACACCGAAATCTCCTTCCTTATAAAACCCTATTTCCCAAATTCACTTTGCTATACAACTGTAATACGAAATTCGACTTCAATATGTACAGCCTTACTCAAAATAAACGTGAGACCTTACCTTCGATTAATGGCAAAAGTTGTTAATTGAGAGAGAGATTCCGACAGAGATATGCATTGCAATATATGGTGGTGCTGAGAGTGTAACTTTGTCTGGCAAATGACAGTGCAATGGAGATGATCAATCTGTGGGTGTTTCTTCTTCAATGTGCTGGGTGAGACTGAACGATGCTTGCTGGGATGAGAGGCGTAAGAAGATGAGACTAATCTTTTTTCATTTTTCACGGGATAACAGACAATGGTGTTATTTATTTTCCTTTTTTTTTTTTTTTGAATGAACTACATAGGGTGGTTTCGAATGTTTGGATTGAAAATGGTCAATTTTTCTGTTTTTAAATTCTTCTTTTCAGTTTTTTTTAATCAATGGATAAATAATTTTTCCGTCACATACACTTCCGCTGCCATTTAAGAGCATAGACAGACAATAAGATAGGGGTACTACCGAGATTGGTACATAGAAATAGACTTACTCATTATACAGTCAAATTTGTAGAGGTAGCGTTTCCTCCATTGGTATTACGCCAACAGTGAACCAATATGTTCAATGTGTGTTAACGATAGGCAAAATGCACAAGTTAAACAAAAATTTTTCTGATTACCTCACAGTTGTCTCATGGTAGTGGTTTGTCGAGTTACTAGTTTTTTTTAACCCCAAATTCATTGAATGCCAACTAATGTTCCCTAACATCTTCATTCGCTATACGAAATTAACTACATCTCTGAATAACAATTATGATGTCGATATATACTTTCGAAAAAGAATGCAAACACCAACCATTAAATATGAAACATATATTATTTTTGGTGGCATATCCAAAAATCATTTCATTTTGCTACGGTTAGGAGTTCGATATGCTAGGTCAACCAAATGAGGCGTAATACTGCAATATGTATCAACTCCACGCTAGAAAAAGAATATTAGAATATTTCACTACAAGCCTCAGAGGGAAAAGGTTGTCATTGGATCGTGCACTTGAGAATCCTTCCGTCAAACGTGCTATGTGCATTATTTTAGGCTTCGAGCAAAAAATTAAGAAAAATCTTTTATCGATAGTATGGCCATCAGGTCGGTCAACCGACTGAGAGTTAACAATCCTATTTTTAATCTATACAACCTTCCAAAGATAAGGCCATCATCGGATAGTACACTGGAGAATCCTTCCGTCAGATGTGCCAAGCACATTATTTTAGGATTCCAGTCAAAAATTAAGAAAAATCCGTCATCGTTAGTATGGTCATCAGGTCAGTGAACCGACTGAGAGTTAACAACCCTATTTTTAATCTATACAAGCTTCCAAGGACAAGGTCATCATCGGATTGTGCACTTAAAAATCTTCCATCAGATGTGTCAGGTACATTATTTTAGGATTCCACTGAAAAATTAAGAAAAATCCGTCATCGATAGTATGGCCATTGGGTTGGTCAACCGACTGAGAGTCAACAACCCTCCTTTTAATCTATACAACCTTCCAAGGGAAAAGACCATCATTGGATCGTGCACTTGAAAATCCTTTCGTCTGATGTCTCAAGCACATTATTTTAAGATTCTAGTCAAAAATTAAGAAAAATCCGTCATCGACAGTATGGCCATCGGGTCAGTCAACCGACAAAGAGTTAACAATCCGATCTTTAATCTATACAACCTTCCAAGGACAAGGCCATCATTGGATCATGCACTTGAGAATCCTTACGTCAGATGTGCCAGGTACATTATTTTAGGATTCCAATGAAAAACTAAGAAAAATCCATCATCAATAGTATGGCCATCGGGTCGGTCAACTGACTGAGAATTTACAACCCTATTTTTAATCTATACAACCTTCCAAGGGAAAAGGCCATCATCAGATCGTGCACTTAAGAATCCTTCCATCTAATGTCCCAAGCACATTATTTTAGGATTCCAGTCAAAAATTAAGAAAAATCAGGCCATCGGGTCAATCAACCGACTGAGAGTTAACAACCCTATCTTTAATCTATACAACCTTCCAAGGACAAGGCCGTCATCAGATCGTGCACTTGAGAATCTTTCTGTTAAATGTGCTAAGTACATTATTTTAGGATTCCAATGCAAAATTAAGAAAAATCCGTCATCAATAGTATGACCATTGGGTCGGTCAACCGACTGAGAATGAACAACCTTATTTTTAATCTATACAACCTTCCAAGGAAAAAGGCAGTCATCGGATCGTGCACTTGAGAATCCTTACATCAGATGTGCCAGGTACATTATTTAAGGATTTCAGTGAAAAATTAAGAAAAATCTGTCATCGATAGTATGGCCATTGGGTCGGTCTTAATAACGCAATTTTTTCCCTTTACAATCTTTAAAGGGCAAGGTCGTCATCGGATCGTGCACTTGAGAATCCTTGCGTCCAATGTCCCAAGCACATTATTTTAGGATTCCAGTCAAAAATTAAGAAAATTCTGTCATTGATAGTATGGCAATCGGGTCGGTCAACCGATTGAGAGTTAACAACCCTAATTTTAATCTATACAACCTTCCAAACGAAAAGGCCGTCATCGGATCGTGCACTTTAGAATCCTTCCATCAGATGTGCCGGGTACATTATTTTAGGATTCCAATGAAAAGTTAAGAAAAATCCGTCATTGATAGTATGGCCATCGGGTCTGTCAACCGACTGAGAGTTAACAACCCTATTTTTAATCTATACAACCTTTAAAGAGCAAGGTCGTCATCGGATCGCACACTTGAGAATCCTTCGGCCTAATGTCCCAAGCACATTTTTTAGGCTTCAGATCCAAAATTTGGAAAATTAGTGATCGTTACGATGTCGATCGGCTTGGTCAAATGACTAAGGCTTAAAAATCTGATTGTACATTTGAGAATCCTTCCATTACACGTGTCCAGTATATTATCTTAGGCTTCGGTTCCAAAAGTCGGACAAATTCGTCATCGATCGGATGTCGATCGGCTTGGTCATTGACTAAAGCTTAATAACCCTATTTTTTTTTTCACTACACGCTTCGAAGGCCAAGGCTTTAATTGGATCCTCCACTTGAGAATCTTTCCATTAGATATGTCAAGTATATTATTTTAGGCTTTCGGTCCAAAATTCAAAAAAAATCCTTCATTGAGATGATATTGATCGGCCTGGTCAAATGATTAGGGGTTAATAACCTTTTTTTTCTCACTACAAGCTTCAAAGGCAAGGCCTTCATTGGATTGTACATTTCATAATTCTACCGTCAGATGTGCCAAGTGCATTATATTAGGCTTTGGCTCCAAAATTGGGATAAATCAGTCATCGTTAAGATGTCGATCGGCTTGGTCAAACGATTGTGGCTTAATAACCCTATTTTTTTCTCTACAACCTTCAAAGGGCAACGACATCATCGGATCGTACACTTGAGAAATCTTCCGTCAGATGTGCCATATACGTTATTTTAGGATTCCGTTCTAAAATTCAAATAAATCCGTCCTCGTTAGGGTGTTGATCTGCTATGTCAAACGACTAAGGCTTAGTAACTAATTTTTTTTTTTTTACAACCTTTCAGGGGCAACACAGGCATTGGATCGTGCACTTGAGAATCCTTTCGTTAGATGTGCCAAGTACATTATTTTAGGTTTCAGGTCCAAAATTCAGAAAAATTCATCATCCTTATTATATCGATCAACTCGATCAAGCTATTAAGACTTGATAAAACATATTCTCTCTCAATACAAGATTCAAAGGGCAAGGGCGTTATCCAATTGTACTTTTGAAAACCTGTCCATTGGATGTGCCAAATATATTATTTTAGGCTTCGAGTCCAAAAATGAGAAAAATCCGTCATCATTAGCATGTCGATCGGCCCGGTCAAACGATTATGGCTTAATAACCCTATTTTTGTTCTCTACGTCCTTCAAAGGGTTAGGGCGTCATTAGATTATACACTTGACAAATCCTCTGTCATATGTTCCATGTACATTATTTCAGGCTTTGATTCAAAAATTCGGATAAATCCGTCTTCAATAGGGTGTCGTTTGGCTCGGTCAAACGACTAAGGCTTAATAACCCTATTTTTTTTTTCCTATACAACCTTTCAAGGTCAAGACCAGCATCGGATCGTGCCCTTGAGAATCCTTCCATTAGATGTGCCAATAACATTATTTTAGGTTTCAGGTCCAAAATTGAGAAAAATCCTGAAGGGGGAGAATGTCAACCGGCTCAGTCAAACGATTAAGGGTTAGTAACCCAATTTCTGTTCTCTACAACCTTCAAAAGGCAAGGGCATCATCGGATTGTACACTTGAGAAATCTTCCGTCAGATGTGTCATCTACATTATTGCCATTATCGATACAAATATTCTGATAAATCCGTCATCGTTAGGATGTCCATCGGCTCGGTTGAACAACTTAGTTTTAATAACCCTATTTTTTTGCACAACACGCTTCAAACAGCAAGGGTAAAGTACGATCGTGACATTAAAATACCGTCCGTTAGATGTGCCAAGTACATCATTTTAGGCTTTAGGTACAAAATTCGGAAAATTCCATAATAGTTATTAGGTCGATCAGCTCAGTCAACCGATCACATTTTTTTCTTATTTCTATTAACTCGCACTTCGAATGGCTAGATCGTTTACGAGTAAAAGTTTTCAGACACAATATTAAAGTACATGTCACGTTCAGTTTATGAGAATTTTTATGAATTTTGGCCAACCCCAGAGCTATTTATTACAATTTTTAGAAGTTTTTTAATTTAAAAAATTATTTCTGTATTATATTATTAAAAACATATCAGTTATTTATTAGAAAATGACTTTTATAGGTTTGATCTGCACTGTTAATATAAATTTAATATATATATATATATATATATATATATATCTCCAAGTCGCCGTCTACAACAACACCACCGCCAACGGCGATGTTGCAGCCTACGGTTTTGGGGTGGTGCTTGTGGAGCCACAGCGCCAACGTCGCAGACGAGCTTCAGGGTGGCAGAGCAGTTCTCGTTGAAGCCCATCGGATGTTTCAGGGTTGGCTTGTTGAAATCGCCGACCATGGAATCGATGAAGGGGTGGCCGTGTCTGGATCTCCTCCGCCTTGGTAGTCTCTGTTGTGAAGGTGGTTTAACGAAGGAACTTCAAGGAGGACGAAGTCGGGGAACAGTCAACAACCTAACATTTGCAGATCAGTGGATCCCACGCCGTCAGATTTCTTCCTCACTCGCCGGAAAACCGCGTGTGCTCTTCACGCGCCGGATTTAACTGTGATCTACCTGGACTATGGTCTATATTAGAATTTTTGATAAATTTAGTAGATTAATGTTAAATTAGTCTAATTTATCTCTAAATATTAAATTTAGTAGAGTACCGTTAAATTGGTCTATCACTTCGTGAGGTCCATCTATCTTTAAATGATCGTGTCATTTTTTTTTTGTTTTTTTTCCGTTGATCCCATTCGTATGTACGGTACGTGGAGCCCAGTCAAGGGCAGTGCGTCAGTGACCTCTGTCTTTACACCCGCCCCTTTTCATTTTCAAACCGCCCCCCCCCCCCTCTCTCTCTCTATCCGCATATTTAAAGTGGTTTCACACAGAACCACACGCACCGATCAACACCGCCCTCTCCCTCTCTCTCTCTCTCTCTCTCTCTCTACTCTACTCTGCTCTGAACCCAAAACCCTAAATTCTCCATGGACGATCAAGACCCAGTAAGCCTCTTCATGAGCCTCGATCAGTGGCAAGGCCCCCCTGCCGACCCTGACAACGACTCGGACCCTCTCCCTACTCCCTCCGACACCTACATGCTCGGCTTCGTCATCGCCAACATAGTTGGAATCCAGTACTACTCCGGCACCATCACCGGCCGAGAAATGGTCGGCCTCGTCCGCGAACCCCTCAACCCCTACGATTCCAACGCCATCAGAGTCCTCAACACCCGGACTATCCAAGTCGGCCACATCGAACGCGCCGTCGCCGCCGCCCTCGCCCCCTTGATCGACGCCGACTTGATCGCCGTCGAGGGCATCGTCCCCAACACGCGCGCCAAGGCCAACAGGTTTAAGATTCCTTGCCAGGTTCACATCTTTGCCAGAATCGACGACTTCCCCTCCGTCATATCCGCCATTCACGGCTCTGGCCTGCAGTTGATTTCGGACAACGACGCGGTGTTTTCATCGGAGGCGATGGTGGTGAAGGAGAAGAAGGCTGAGAGGGGGCACAAGACTGTGGATGAGATTTTCAAGCTGGTGGATGATAATGCCAGCCAAAACGGTGCGTTGGAGCCAATGGAGCCTCCGAAGGAAGTGATCAAGTCGGAGCTTTTTCGGCACCAGAAGGAAGGGCTGGGGTGGTTGGTTGGCAGAGAGAATTCTGTTGATTTGCCTCCGTTTTGGGAACAGAAGAGTGATGGGTCTTTTGTCAATGTGTTGACAAATTACCATACACAGAACCGACCGGAGCCTCTAAGAGGGGGAATCTTTGCAGATGATATGGGTTTGGGTAAGACTCTGACTTTGCTTTCCTTGATTGCTTTTGATAGATATGGTAGTGGCAACAGTGCTAGTGTAGATGTAAGCATACCAAATGATAATGAGATGGGTGAGGATGAGGGGTTGCCTGTTTCTGGTAGTAAGAAGGGTAAGAGGAATAAAACGAGTAAAAAGGGAGCGGCGCCAAGGAAAAGACGTAAAACTGAGGATAGCAATGTGAGTGTAAATGATAAGTCTACTGCTGGTTTCAGTAGCAAGTCGACGATAATTGTGTGCCCTCCTTCTGTATTTTCAACATGGGTAACACAGCTAGGAGAACACACTAGGCCAGGCAGATTGAAGGTGTATATGTATTATGGGGATCGGACCCGAAATGCTGAGGAGCTTAAGAAGTACGATATAGTGTTAACTACTTACAGTATTCTTGCTACCGAACATTCTTGGCCAAGCTCTCCTGTTAAAGAGATTGAGTGGTGGCGGGTCATTTTGGATGAGGCGCATACAATTAAGAATGTGAATGCTCAACAAAGTCAAGCTGTCACTAACTTGAAGGCTAAGCGAAGGTGGGCTGTTACTGGAACACCAATCCAGAATGGCTCATTTGATTTGTTTTCTTTGATGGCATTCTTGAGATTTCAGCCTTTCTCAATTAAGAGCTACTGGCAAAGCTTGGTGCAGCGCCCGCTTGCTCAAGGTAACAAGATGGGGCTTTCACGCCTGCAGGTAATACAATCGTATTCAGTTGTTTTTTAAACCTTTTTTTTTTTAACGAACTTCGTAGAAATTTTAATTTATGTGATGGAAGTATGCATCACATGGGAATTTTCAATTCTCATGTTCTTTGTTATCTGCATGGTTAGGTATACTATTTGGATTTTTATTTTTCTCGATTCATCTGCAGTTGCTTGTTTTTGGCAAACTTGGAAAGAATAGATTAGATTCTTTGATCATTTCAAAATCATTTCTTTTTTGCATCCGAAGGCTGTCAGACCTCACCGTCTGCAGTAATATATCTGCTGATCTGTAATGTATCTGAAGTGTGTTAGTATTCTATTGAAAGTAATGATAGTTTCTCTTTTCAGTTCTCCTTTTCTTTGAACTATTATTTTCATAAGATTATCATATTGGGTTTTAGCCAAAGTCAATTGCTTGAAATTGTTCTTTGACACTTCAGCTAAATATTTCAATAAACTAAGCCTCATTATGGTTTTCATGATGAGTATGACTTTGCAATTTGATATTGAACTTGTCTTTCTCCCAAGTCAATTTCCCCTCTGGTCTTCCCCATTTTTCACTCTCCGTGGTTGGGGTATGAAGGAGAGCAAATTACTGTTATGCAATATAAGTGTTTAGATGACAGTTTAGATATGACTAAAGATGCATGACTTATTTCTGTATAAAGGGTAATCAAAGGTCTTCAGTGACTTTGTATGTATTTATCCATTGTTCATTGTAGAAATCTTCTGTCTTTTTGAGTTGAAGATAGTGGATCCATAGGAGTTCTTTTCTTTACAAGGGTAATCAATGGCCTTTATGGACCTTGGATTTATTCTTCATTTTTGCTATGTTGCAACTTTTCATATATCCGCCTTTTCGTTATCCAAAGATTTAAGGTGCCAGATTCTTGTCTGTGCTTTTCCTTTTGTTTTTTTTTTTTTTCTTGCTCATAATTCCAGTCGTACTGGTGGTAATGCTAATTTTCAGGTTTTGATGGCAACCATTTCTTTGCGGAGAACAAAAGACAAAGGACTGATTGGATTGCCATCTAAAACTATAGAGACTTGCTATGTGGAATTATCTGGTGAAGAACGCGAACTGTATGATGGGATGGAGGGAGAAGCGAAGAGTGTATTGCGGAATTACATAGCTGCTGGTAGTATGATGCGGAATTATTCCACTGTACTTGGCATAATCTTACGACTGCGGCAAATCTGTACTGATTCGGCATTATGTCCTTGTGATCTCAAGTCACTTCTTCCTTCCAACGATATTGAAGGTATTGGAAAAGGACTTTATGTTGGTGTATTTGCTGTTTTTATTTTTGGTCATTCAACTTTACATCACATGCATACGTCACTAGGTTCTGTGAAACTCTTCAGCTCCTACTTTAGTTTACAGTTCTCTCAATGGGCCCCCCCCTTGTTAGCATTAATTCTAGGCGTAGTCAGGATATATATACATTTGTATATATATTTAACTGCATTGTTTACTTCTTACTGTTAAATGCATATACTCCTGCCCTAATGGTGGTCAATAAAATATTACAACGTTTAAATGTCTTTGTTTTACCATCTTGGTAGGCTTCTGAGGGGGAAAAAAGGTTAATGGTGAATTCATTTAATAAGAATGTTGAGGCCATGGCTTGCTCCCATGTGGTCTGGGGTTCAAACCCCCTCACTATACCTATCTACCTATTTGCTCCTGCCTCCTAAAAAACAGTAGCGTTATGCATGTTTCAAGTCCCTGTTCACAAAGCGATTTAGGGTGATTTCTAGGTATCAGAAATCCGGATTTTTATCTGCCAAGGAGTGTTGTGCCCCATAGGCTATAAGGACGAGCCATATGTTTAATTTCTGTAGGCCCTGGTGGAACTGATTGTCCTTGCTAAAAAGTTAGTTTTGAAACTGGAAGATGTTCTGGGAACTACTATTCCTTTTCCTTGCACCAACTTAGACTTCCATGGACTTCCAATAGCTTGCCGTGGTCATAATGTTGGTGACCAACTTACCATGTATAATCTAACTGACCATATATAAACAAAGTGAAAATTCATTGCTCCTATTGTGCTATTTTCTCCAACTGTTTTTGTGTTATGCTTATGTTTTGCCTTAACTTTGGTACATCCTTCAATCATACCATAAACAAATCAGTCAATGTTAAATGACGATTCATTAAATTGTCTATATGTCATCATTTGATAACTTTCTATTTATTAGAATTTTAGAACTTCAAAAGTATACATCACAGAATTGAATAATCTTATGCTTATTTTTTCACCTTGTTGTATATCATATGCACTGTGGTCGCAAGTAATAGCTGTTGCCAGTCATTAGTGAATGTTGTGCAGTTCAGACATATGTTTTTTCTTTCTGTGAGCATTTCCAAAGTGTATAATACTATAATATTTTCGGTGATTTTATCCCACATAAATTGCAAACCTTTGTGAATGTTTTTACCTATTATGTTTATTCTGACTCATATAGTTGAATCTAAGCAGATGTCTCAAAGAACCCAGAGCTACTGAAAAAGATGGTTGAGCTGCTGCAAGATGGTGAAGATTTTGATTGTCCAATTTGCATTTCTCCACCAACCGATGTTGTTATTACTTGTTGTGCTCACATCTTTTGCCAAGCTTGTATTCTGAAAACCCTTCAGCGCACAAAACCCTGCTGTCCTTTGTGTCGTCGTCCTCTATCACAGTCTGATCTGTTCTCAGCCCCTCAAACATCTTCTGATGATGACAACACAATATCCTCAAAAACAACCTTGTCTTCAAAAGTTTCTACTCTCATAAAACTTCTTGTTGAATCAAGGAATCAAAACCCACTGACCAAATCAGTAGTGTTTTCACAATTTCGAAAGATGTTGCTAAATCTTGAAGAGGTACTGAAAACAGCTGGTTTCAAGGTTTTGCGTTTAGATGGGTCTATGACCGCAAATAAAAGAGCTCAAGTAATCAAAGAGTTTGGGGTTGTAGGAGATGATGTGCCCACAGTTTTGCTTGCAAGTCTGAAGGCTTCAGGAACAGGGATAAATCTTACCGCTGCTAGTAAAGTCTATTTGTTGGAGCCATGGTGGAACCCAGCCGTTGAGGAACAAGCAATGGATCGCATTCACCGGATTGGGCAGAAGGAGGATGTAAAGATTGTCAGATTGATTGCTCGAAACAGCATTGAAGAGAGGATATTAGAGTTACAGGAGAAAAAGAAGAAACTTGCAAAGGAAGCTTTCAGGAAGAGAGGTGCAAAAGATCGTAGAGATGTGGGTGCCGATGATCTTATTAGCCTCATGTCCTTGTGAGTTCATCTACAAATGCATTGATGCTACATCTTGTCGTTGCACATACTAGTCAGTTGTTACTGGCATGTGTAAATATGTGGGATGCATAAATGGAATAGCTGATGTTCATGCCCTCATCTCAAGGAACTAGTGCCTTTTGTTTTATAGTTGGCACATCGTTTGTTCCTATTATAGATGGTATAATTTTGTTGGACGTGGCACAGTTTTTGGCTGATGGCAAGAATGAGCTTCATTGATATTTAGTCTTTTTCATGTGGTCAAATGACAATTTATGAGTCACCCACCTGCTGTGACTTATATACCAACTTATGAGCTAGCTCACTTTTTTTCCTTTGGTACGATAACGTGGTTATCTCGGCTACCATGACAAGCATGGCCCCTTTAATGCAAGAACTTTAAAGAACTTATGCCAGTTGAAATCCTTTCTGCTGGAGATCATTGATTAAGACTGTAAAACAAACAACTCAGTTTAAAAATATTTTTTTTTATTTTTGGATTTACGTTCGGATAAACATTATTGACAAGAATGAAGTACACACGTTCAATTTCTTTATCTATGCTCCCCCTACGTTCTTTACTTTCAATTAATTCTCCAAAAAAAAAAAAACCATCAGATTTGGATCTTTTTGCAACTCTTGTGTTCAAATAAATAGATGATTCATTCACATGATATTGCAACCAAAACTATCTATTTATTTGATACAATTGAAAGGTTATTTAGATTTCTATTTTGAAACATGAGCAGTTCAAATTATAAAACGAAAGTACGTTAAGAATTATGCACAAGGCAAAATGTCCATGCGTAATAACATAGTGGCAGATGCAGGACACATGCCTGTTTTTAACTACAATTTAATGAGAATGTGGACAGAAGTAGCACAACGATGCGTTTTCTTTAAGGCATCACACATAGCATTTGGTGCATCGAGTCTTGCCACAGGTGAATTAGTAGTTGCGGTCAGATTCAATCTTAGCTGCTCCTAAAGCACATGACTAAACAAAAGAAGAATCGAATTTCTCTATTAGAAGTAGAAACTGACGAGTCTTCAACATATATATTGTTCTTTTTCAATATTATAGGTGCACAGCATCTCGGATCATATTTTCAAGTGTAGTCTTACATGATAAGCAAAGCTATTTCAAAAGTTTTGGAGGCTTGTGTGAGATTAAAAATAGCGCCCTCTCTATGTGATCTTACATGAATATACCCTTCAAAATTTGATATATTGAGACAAATACAATACAAAATTGTTTTTAATAGATTGAGGTATTTCAATGATGTGTTTTTGAAAGTGTCTTGGTAAGTAATTCACTGATCACTTTTAAAAGAAGAATATAGTTTTGCCTGGTTTGTAAAAATGAAAATGGTGATTCTATTCAGACCTTTGAATTTGCTACTTAAACCTTCTTTAATTTTTGTAAAAATTTATTTCCTCAATTACCCCTCTAATAAAATGAAAAATAATGAAATGAATCATGTTGCAAAATTTTCATCTCAGAAGAAACAAAATAAAGTTTACTGTCAGAACCCATCCCGAAAATCCTCTCAAATTTTCAAGATGGACTCTGCGGGGCCCACTTTTAAGAAAAATTCGACAGAACTTCCCTTAAAAGTGGACAACCCAACCTGTAAGAAAAACAACAAAAACAAATTTTTCTAAATCCAAGATCCAACAACATACAGTCATCCTATATTTCACAACCACCACAAGTTACTAAGCTAAAAACCAAGCGTAAAGGCAGTAAAATTTATACAATATAGCCTGGGGGTTCTAATCTTCAACTCCACAATAAAACACATCTCCGACAATGAAATTAATACACAATAGTACTAAACCTTTCAAGGTTATCAGAGCGATCTACGATAAAGTCAAATATATTACATGAGGTAGGTTAATATTAACCTACGCAAGGCAAGTGGCAGGACTGGTGCTAAGCCTCGATCCTACGCCGAACAGCAACACTGCCAACTGGGCAAAGGAAACCGAAAGGCCCAGGGGAATGTAAGCAATAAAACGTTAGTTGTGAGTGGACAAAAATATTTAATTAAGAAAGAAATGTTTCTTACTTTCCCACATTTATTGTTTATAACGTTCTTATGCATGCAATAGGGAATTAAAGATTTTAAATCACTTTCATGACTAAGCCAGCCCCGCTGGTTTGAGGGAAGTTCGACCGACCCTGTTAGTCGGACGAATAAATAAATAAGTAAATAATTTAAAAGGTATATGGGAAAGACGTCATCACCATACAATAAAATAAAGTGAGCCGCTAAGGCTCGGGTCGGAGTGTCCCACACTCAAGAGCATCCCATGCTCGGCTCTACTCACCCACTAACACAAAGTAAGTAGGGAGGAGTACCAATAGGCTAGCTAGCAATAAAGTATATCGACCCAGGTATGGTGGGTAAAAACCATATGAAAATCGAGAATTTGTGAGATTTCCTCGAAGTCTCACAAGAAAGGAACTTAGTCCAACGACGTGACCCCGCAAGCCAACATGATTCAAAATCATAAACCAATATACTAAAATAGAGTAAGTTCATAATCTCGAAGAAATCTCCCATTTTCGAAGATTTTTCGAGAAACCCGAATCTACTAACAAATAATGATACTTTCATTTTTAGAAATAATCTTGTCGAAGATTATTTCTAATAAAAAGTTCGAATGGAACATAACCACTTCTAATCGCCAATTCGAACTATAAATAATTTCATAATCAAAAATCGAATAATATGCTCATTAAATAAAAGATGCTTTAAATATTTTCGTAACTTAGAAAATTTAATTGCATGCATGAATTAAAATCAAACGTCCACTCACAGTATACGGCTAAGCTTGCCGTCGATCCGAACCCTCCTCGTGAGAATCCTCCTCACGTCCTGTACAATGTAACGTTCATAAACCGATAAGTACAGGACGGATAAAAATTAAATTCACCAAAAACACAACCATATCCCAATTGTTATTATTTACTTAAAAATCTCCAATTTCACTTTTCTAACTTCATTTCTTTACTTTGAGCTTCCGATTAAGGAATTCCGATACACGGATTATCCGTGAATTAATCAATGAATTTCACACCATAACGAAAACCATATCTACACTTCACGAAATTAATTCGATGTCACCAATATGGAAACTACATTATACCAATGATTAAATAGCCAAATTACGACAGTTAGAAACCTGCCCTACACCACCTCATGCGCCGCCCACAGTGGCGGCGAGTGGCGGTTACTCGCCGGAATTAACCTCCTCCTATGGCCACCAAATTTCATGCACAACATCAATTCTACCCACTGGTCATTTTATTCAACTACAACACATCCAAATTATGCTTAAAAACAGTCAAATCCGATCGGTGTACAAAATCCCAGAAATTTCTCAAGAACCCTAGAATTTCAATTCAACAATTCGACTTCTACACAGCAAATCGAGACACAAGGCCATAGGGGAAATGATCAGTGAAGAAAACCGAACGTTCGACACCGGTTTGGTGGCCGGAGATGACCGAAATCGCCGGAAATCGCCGAAAAACCCAATCTGCTACAGTAAACTTCGTGGCTCAATTCCGAGCTCCTCCGATCGAGACACCGCAAAATACCACTGTAGGCATGACAAGGAGGTAGAGGCGAACCTAGGAATGTTTGGGTTTCGTCGTGGGGCGGCCGGAATCGAAGGAACTTGGAGGAGGAAGATTCGGCCGAACTGGAGGAGGAAGATTCGGCCGAACTGGAGGAGGAAGAGTCGGGGGAGAAGAGAGAGAAGAGGCCGGGTAAGTTTCCAAATGTGGAAACTTACCACAGTAACTTACTATTTAAAGAACTTACTATGAACAGTAACCGGGAATAGTAAATTTAGTTTTTCGCTTATAACTTTCGCATACTAACTTCGATTTTTACGAACCACGTATGCATGTTCTCGGTTTAACATCCTCTACGACTTTCACGAAGAACATTTTCTCAAATCATGGTCCGAACAAAAAGTCAACTTTTAGGGCCACTAAAATCGTATAACAGAGTAAAAATTAAGAGTAACTGACATTTACCGTCAAATTAATAAAAATCGAAAATTCTAGGTTCGGGACGTAACATTTACACTCTCTCTTCTCTCAGCCCTTGTTTTATTCAACTCCACCCATCGATCTCAACTCATCTAACAATTTTTTATTTATTATTAATTCATTTAACATCTGTCAGTTTACTTCCATTTAATAATAAGCAAAAGAATTGATCAACAAGTTTCGTTCTTGATAATCTCATGAGACGAGAACCCTGAGGTCACCTTCTCCCAAACCTAGTGAAAAAAAAAATTTGTCATCGTCTTCTCTGTTTCTTGTCCCGCTGCGCGACGCCGTAGGCACAGGCCTCTGGCCTCGCCAGCGTGCTTTGAGTGCGGCCGAACGGGATGATATCTCAAGGGCTTGGTCCAGTGATCAGAGGCTGGGCTGAAGGGATCCATCTGGCTTTTGGCTCACGGCGGTGGTTGCACTGGGTTGGGATGCGCGGCAGACAGAGATGAACGGTTGTGGGGTGGTGGTTTCAGATCGTGCAGCAGGGTCGTTCACCCTTGATGGTGGGTTTGGGAGGGTGAGGGCGATTGTCCAAGCTCTGGTGAGGTTCTACATCATGAGTTTGGGTGCTCGGGTTGTGGGGGTATGGTGGAGGGGGATGACTACTGTTGGTGCTCTGTCGGCAAGCTTTGTTCGACGGCGCTTGGGATCTGAAAGGGATGGTGGAGCGGTGATGCCTGTGCAGCGGTTGGTTTGGGCTGGATTCACAGTTTGGGCTCTCCTTGCCCTAGCTTGGTTGTGGGCCTCTCCTTGTCGGATTGGGTCTTGGGCTTGGGGTTTTCCCTAGGCACAAGATGTGTTATTTTTTATTTTAAATTATTTAGTTGTTTTTTCTTTTAAATTTTTTAGGTGTCGGAGGAGGGTGGATGGCAATAGGTTGGGCGGTGGGTATGGCGGCCTGCAGCATGGATGCTGGGTTGAGCTGGGTTTAATATTTTGTTGGGCTATTGATGGTAGGCAGTTATTACTAGTTTTTAGGGTTCGTTTTTTTTTGTTTTGTTTCTTAGCAATAAGTCACTTTTATGGTTTTGTTTTAAGTATTAGCTATCGGGTCGGGGGCACTGCAATTTTGACATAAACAATCTTCTTTTCGATGGTCTAGAGGTCGGTCCTGTTCTGGAGTTGGGTCAGCAGCGATGGCGAAAATGTCTGGCGGTGGCATATTGGCATAGACAATCATCCATGGCCTTCTAGTGGGATCGTTCTTGTTGATTTCGGGTGGAGGTGATGGCGATTTGGAGTAGGTGTGGATTGACGTTGTTCACATTTAGGCGGCAATGGTCTTGGGTTTAATTTAGTCTCAGGTCTAACGATCCAGCTGTTCACTTTGGTTGGGTTCGAAGTCACACGAGTGTAGACTTGGTCGATCAAAGGTAGGTCAAGAGGACTCTGGCTGGCGAGTTAGTGTTGACAAAGTTTTGTGTCAATGATTTACTGTTCCTGCACATATTGTCTTTGTCTTTTCTTTGTAGTGCAAGTTTTAGGTCTGTAGTTGAGTCGGGGCCTTTTTGGCTCTATAAGTTAGCCTTTTTGGAGTTCAAGTGTGAAGTCTAGTGGCTATTTCTGTGTATGAGATGTTGCCAAAACTCATTGTATCCAGTTCATTATTAATGAAGTTTATTATTGATAAAAAAAAAGTTTCGTTCTTGATTATTGTGACTTTAACGAACAATACCATCAATAAACATTGAAACTAGTTGTTCTTCATTTTGAGATTGAATTAAACCCCAACAACTCGAGTATTTGGCTGGGCTGAGGTTCAAATTGAAGAGTTGCAAAAAGTGATCGCTGGGAAAACCAGAAAACATGTACTTTAGAGCAAACGATGTTGCGTTTCCCTTCTGGCAAAAAAAAAAATATTACAAAAAAGAAGAAAATCAAATTGGGGGTGTTTTACTTTAGCAAATTCCCTAGGCATGAGTGTAAGAAGTTTCCGACATCTTCTACTTCCGATTGTGCACTGGGTCCTAATGTAGTTCCTTAATGATTTCTGTATCTTCTGGGCCTTGGTCGCTTTGATGACTTCATTGGTTGTTTGCTGCTCAAAAGGGAGGTTAGGACTTCGATAGGTTGCCCAAAGATTGCTCCTTCTTGTTCTTCATGTCTCATCGCCGTTAAAGATTGTATCTTGGGTGGGTAGAACAAAAGGGAGGAGGAGCTGCTCCGGGATGGAAACAAGACAACGTGTGTATAGTTCTTCTTTTTCTCATTTTGTTAGAGGGTAAAAGGGGAAATAAAGTTTTACATAAATTAAGAGAGGTGGTCTGACTGGAATTACACATTGAAAATGTTTTAACAAAAAGAAAAAAAAAAATCTCTTGCTAAACATACACAGCATGCGGTCCAATATAACCGAGCCGTAATGAAATTTGGTTGTAGGGGGTTCGATGTTGTAGGTACCTTATTGATTATTTTTGAAAATTTAGTACATTTCTATGCAATTGTAAACCATAAGATGAGGCTCTAATGAAGACCAATATAATGAGGACATCATGAGGGTTTTCTAGTGAAAGGTTGTGAGACCCATTTTTTGATCACATTTCGGTTAATCAACCATTAGATGTTTAGATATTCATGAGTATATTATTTATGTAAATTTTCAACCTAATTGAAAATAGTTAAAGCATTCATAATCATGATTTATCATTTATAAACATGAAATGTTCAAATTTAACATATTTGGTTCGTTTATTGATTTGATCTAGTTTAGTACCTTAATGATTTTGAATTTAGTTGAAAATTTACGTAAGTGATCTACTCATGATTGTTTAAACATTTAATGATTGATTTGTCAAAATATAATAACAAAATAGATCTCACAACCGAAATCCTCATTTTAAAATTTCTCATTAAAGCCTCTCCCTTAAATCATAATGGTTAGAAAAAAAAACTTATTATCAATGATTTCTTTTGTTTTTAATAAAATGGCAGTGTATGAAACACTCGTAGAAATTGGGGGCATGGCTTTAGCTGACGTGTCATCTTTCAGGGCTTATTTTTGATTTATTTTCAGAAGACGAAACAATTTGCAGTTACACTCGATTCCTCAAATCGAAGGAAGCCAAGTTTTGCAGAGAGAAGAGAGAACGAGGACACCGACTCAGCCTTCGTCGGCAATGGCTGCCTTTCTAGCTCGGAAATCCCTTCACGCTCTTCGTGCCAGACAACTTCAGCTCGTATGTTCTTCTCTGCCCTAATTCTCTCCGTCAATTTTGATACGCATTTCCAGCCCCCTATCAAAGTTTTATTTAGGTTTTGAAATTTCTTGGATCAGGGCTCTGCTACTGTTAATTGATTTCTTTGAGCAGAGCTGAGCTATTTTACTGAATCTAGATTCAAAAGTTCGATTTTTATTCGTTACCTCATATATTATCCCCGGTTATAGCTTTAGTGCTAGAGTCCACTATGCGGTTATTGTTTATAGTATTTACTGAAAGATAATACCAATTCGTTAAAGAAAGGGCTGGAATGGAATTACAGTGAATGGAAATACCTGGGTGTTTCATTGTGTGTGATGAATTGATCTATGAACAAAGCATGTGATGCGCCAGAACTAGGATTTCATAGCCTAATCAATATACTAATGACAGATTGAACGGATAGGAAAGAACTAGGTTGATTGCCGTGCTAATCTAAGGAGTGTAAAGGAGTTCAAATTCTGGATTATTGCCCCTTATATTGAGCGGTGGAGTTCCAGGATGTATGGACCTATTCCTTGTAAGTTTTAACAGCTCTATTCAAGGTTCTGTTCTGAAATTTGGAGAGGTGGGAATCGATGTGGGAGGCTGCTATCATGTTGCTTTCATTTTCTTTATATCATAACAGTGAAAGGGGTTGTTGCTTTTTGTTCTGTTGTATTTACAAGTCTGCTCTGTTAGAGACTCCTTCTCCCCTGTGCTCTACTTTCATCTTTTCTAGTAACATGTCATTTTTTTTTATTATAAAAAGTAACTCGGAGATGAATGAAATTTAATGTTTAGTTTCATCTTTGTGATTTATTATAGTGTCAAAAGTATAGATTGGGTTTGAAAATCCGCTCTGTTCTTTTCTCATCAGAAAACCTTTATTTTGGGTTTTAGATATTTATATAAAAACTAAATAAAATAACTGATTTTGTACTCTCCAAATATAGAAAGGGCTATGAAACAGACATGCTGTAGGTGTTCCCAGAATTCTTGAACAATTTGTTTAGCTGTCAGGTAACATTCATTAGATTGATTGAAAATACTCAAGGCATCAGTAATTTCCAAGTTTCTTCTATGTGTCCATAACAATGAACTGATCATTGTGTCAGTCCAAAAGACAAAAAATTTCAGAAATGAACCCCAGAAGTAGCATAAACCACGCCACTCAACTCTACTAAATCACTCCATTTACTTCAGGCAAGTTTGTAATGTTTGCCTTTTTTTTTTTTCCTTTTATTTATTTATTTATTTATTTTTGTTTCAAGAGGGGGGAGATGCAGAATAGAAGATAGGGCAGAAAAGAAGTGACAAAATATGGCATTAAAGATGTACACTTTAAGCCAATTTAAACTGTGTCTATGTCAAAAAAAAAAAATGTTTCTAGATTTTAGTTTTTATTTTGAAGATATGACTGAATTCTTTCTCTCATTCAATATCTCGTCTCTTTCTCTTAGTTCTCTCCTTTTTAATCAGAAAAGAAAACGGGACTTGAAAGGTTGAATGCATATTAGAATTAAGAGAGAATTCAAATCAATTGTGAAAATTGTTCAAACAAGTTGCTGATTAACTTAAATTTATTGTTGGTACAATGTTAGTATGTCATGATTGGGAAACATGATGCTGGAAAACCAAGTTTCTTATATGGAATCTATACTACTACTACTATTGTTATAATTACTTTTTTCTTAAATTTTTGAAATTCTATTTTCATACAAGTATATTTGAAGGTCACTAGATTTTTTCCTCAATAATTTTAGCTGTTATTCTTCTGCTAATTTCTTAGAACCTTTTTTTTTTATCCTGCAGACATTACATATTCTTTGTAGCCATTGGATGTTTAGGATTTCATTTGACGATTCAACTTTTGGGTTTTTGTTTAGGCTGTACCAGGGAAAGCACTGCAGGGATCCCACTTCTATGGAATGCGATCCAGCTCACATTGCTACTCAACTAAACTAGGTTGCGATTCTGTGCATTGGTGTTGGTGTAATTAAGAACAAGATAAAACAAATAGATATCTTCAACATTATCTGGTTGGTTTAGGAGCTTTATAGAGTAATTAAACTACTTTATAACAGTTCATTTTTGTTTATGCCAACTGCAGAGGATGAGGAAAGAGAGCAACTGGCAAAGGAGATGTCCAAGGACTGGAGTGCTGGTAATCCTTATTCTCTTATCAAAGAGAAGATTGGAAACCATTATTTTAGCTCTCAATGTGGTGTTAGTTTACTAGGCTATATGAAGTATATACACTCAATTTTTCTTTTTTATAATATCTGCAGTTTTTGAGAGAAGCATCAACACACTATTTCTTACTGAAATGGTTCGAGGTCTGATGCTGACGCTCAAGTACTTTTTTGAGCAAAAAGTTACTGTAAGTATTTTCTCCACCGGTATTATTTTTCCCTTATGCTGGGGACTTATGGCAGCCATCTTTTGGTTTGTAGATCAATTATCCATTCGAGAAGGGTCCTTTGAGTCCTCGTTTTCGTGGTGAACATGCCCTACGGCGTTATCCTACAGGAGAAGAGCGTTGCATTGCCTGCAAACTTTGTGAAGCTGTAAGAGTTTAAACACTTGTGTGGCAATTCTAGCTTTAAAATATGAACTAAGAAGCTAAACTCACCATTATATGACGGGGCAAATTCCTTGCCTGTTAAGCTTGATTATGATATACATTCATAATCCTGTTGTTCCTCTAGTGTATATGGCCTCAGATTATTCCTTGAGCTGCCAATGGATGGTGCCTGCTTTGTCATTGTGGGCAATGCTTAACTTAGAAACCAGATAATTTTGGTCATATTCAGGAAAACTACATTATTGTGTGTACTCTAGTTTTGCATCTGGCTTCATTAATGTTCAGTTACTTGCCCAATTGGGAGAAAGGTTGATGTCCCACATAGTTGATATGCCCCTAATATATATCATATTATTCTGTTCTCTGTCTGATAATATGCACACACAGTATAGGTCCTCATAATGTACTGTATTATCTCCTTTCAGACTGATATTATATATCTACCCTAGTTCTTTGCTTTGGATGTAACCGACTCACCTAGAATGTGATAAATCATTTCACTTTGTGCATCCTCGATGCGCTTGCTTATGTTTATTTAAAAAGGATGAATATAGCATTTTAACTCACCAGGCAATTGTTGTTCACCAGATTTGCCCAGCACAGGCAATTACAATTGAGGCTGAGGAACGAGAAGATGGTAGCCGTAGGACTACTAGGTGAAGGATCCATTCTGACTTCTTTCTTTCAACCCTCTCTTCATCTCCCACTTCATTACCTTATTCACATTCATTTGATTTTTCAGGTATGACATTGACATGACGAAGTGCATCTACTGTGGGTTCTGTCAAGAGGCGTGTCCAGTAGATGCTATTGTAGAAGGACCAAACTTTGAATTTTCAACAGAGACTCATGAGGTTAAGGAAGATCCTTTCTTCTATTTAATTCAACTAATCCTTGCTTTTACTCTCTTTTAAGTAAATTTAGCTGTCATCTGATCCAGCGATCTTTATCTGCCCTTATTGCAGGAGCTTCTTTATGACAAAGAAAAGCTGCTCGAGAATGGAGACCGTTGGGAGACTGAGATTGCTGAGAACCTCAGATGTGAAAGCCTCTATCGTTGATTCTCGACAGATGGTTCTTTCCTCAGTGACCGTACCTGCAGTTGACCTTTTTGATCATGTGCAAAATAATAGATCCATGCATGGATCTTTAAGTGGCATCACTGGATTGTGAACCTCTTTCTTTTCTTTTTTGTGTTTGTAAGTCATGATTCAAAATGCAAGGGATGGAACCATTCTAAACATGTTGAGAATACACAAAAATGCCTCTACTCTGTTTCATATGACATAAATTCCCCGTCAAGAATTATGTGCTCTGCTGAAGGTATAGCTACGCATTTTTGGCACAAATCAGGTGCAAGTGTCATCAGGGGAAAACCTCATTTGGTCTAGAAGTCAAGCCCCTAAGACTGCTAGAAGACATTTGAAAGATTCTTGAAGTCGAAATTTAGAAATCACACTAGATGAGATTTAGAACCACTCTAGAGGTCGTACGCCTGCGACCGCTGGCATTTGGAAATTATAGCTTCGATTGTTCGAAATCAAAATTTATACAAATTATATTATGACCTGTTTGAGACTGTTTTTAAAAGACTTTAAAAGTACTTATCAAAATTGACGAATGAGCTTTTGAACGAGGAAGTATTTGACAATTATTTTCAAAACGATCCAAGAAGCATTCTATATTTTTTTGTTATTTTTTTTATATTTATAACTAATTTTTTATTAATCCAAAAACACTTTTGGTTCTTCCACGAAATTACAAACAGGCCTATGTAGACTTATAAATCACATTCATATGGAAAAACTGCTTTTGCTTTTGAAAAATCCAACTTTGCGGATCTAGCTAAATTAAATGTTCAAGAGGGATTTGAAATTCACAAAAAAGTTCCCATTATTTCAATTACTGGTCTGCGTATACATGGCTCGTTCAAGAAAGCAAAAGAAGCAACAAGAAAGGATTATGTTGTTTTTTCTTTTAATCACATTTCCTTCTGTTTCATACAGAGATCAATAAACATCATATTCAAAAGGTTCATTTTCTATTTACATTTTGAATTCAGACGTAGGTTGGAACACATCAGGAATCAAGTTATTACTTATCCAACTCTTGTTTCGGTAATATCCTGGTCTTTTTTTATGGACATTGCGGTTCTGTTTCTGTATATAATGGCCTCTGTTCAAACTTGTTTGAGTAACGCATAGACACCACGACTACACAAGACCAGCCAAGACAACCTTCCATGAATGCGCCAGTGGAGGTTTATTCAGAGCTGAGATCAGCTCTAAACTGAATTTGATTTTTCTGAGAACAAGGACTGAATCATTCGCGACGAACTAGTCATTGAAAATCTATGAGCTGAGTTGAAAGGGGATCAAAGTTATAAGCTCAGATCTATCATTGCAATGAGCTCAGTTCAAAAAGCATCAAAGTTGTAGCCAAGCACTGAAGCACATAATTAAGCATCTGTTTGCTCCAAGTAAAATGTACAAAGAGTCTCTGATAACATGATATTTGTCATGAGTAGGTTATGATTAACCACACCCACTAACAAGAATAATCTATACAACTACAGAAAGACAACAAACTCATTAACAAAATTCATTACAATTGGTTTGATATATACTTCTCACTGATCTATAATTCTCTGAATTACAAATTACATATATATATGGAACCGCAGTTGCAAGATTACTGGTAAATCACTAATCCAATTTCTACACCATAGCCTTTCCCTCTTTCTCTCGAATATCAATTGTATCCTTCAACATGTTCAAGAGGGGGCACAATTTTCTCGGTTTCAATCCACTAGCCTTGGAATTTAATCCTGAGCCTGAACCACACTATGTTCTGCTGACATTTCTTCACAGTCCTGCAAAAATCTTGCCACTGATCAGCACATCGACACAGATCAAGAACCAATGATACCAAATTAGATCAAAACAGATACCACATTGGAGGAACATGAAGAAAAACTGAGAGACAAACAGACACTAACATGTATGGAGACATTCAGGTAGTAACTGCAATCGGCCTTTTCGGCTCGATTGTAGAGAGGATTTGGGGCGGCCTCTTGCTCCTCTCTAAACCCCTCTACTTGGTGTGAAGACCCTGAAAGAGACATAATAAATCACACACAAAAGAAACAGACTGTAGTTTGATCGAAGTAGTTAACTCAGAGAGAAAGTATACCTCTCTGGTAAATCACTGATCCGATGAGTGGTTTAGCCACAGCCAGGCTCTGGAGACCTATAGTCATCTTCTTCCTCATCATCATGGCCTTCGGAGGACTCACAAACCTTCACCATTTTTCTCTATCAGAACCTAGATATATCAGTGACTGAAAAACTGGGGATGAACGCCTTTTATAGAACAAGAAGACAGTTCTAGAAAGTCTGTTTTGATAGAAAACAACGGCTCCTTCTCAAAACCAACGGTTTTGGTGTTGAACGTTTGAGACTTTGAGGAAACAGTGTGCTTCTGGTTTGAATGAGGCTCACGTTTTCCAGCTTCTTCAAGGATTCGTTTAGCATTATCCGCACTGTAAACGTAACGTAAAAGTTAAAGTTAACGACAATTACTTATTTATTCTTTACAATAATTCCTATGAAAATAAAATTTATATTTCCAACAACAATACTAACGATGGGCAGATTTATGATAATTTCCCCTCTTATAATTGCATAAGAAAGTAAGAATTAATACATTAAGATGACAGCCAGTGATATTTAACCGCGGATGATATATTCTTCTCCTATACTAGTCCAAACCATTTCAATTTTTCTTATCAGTGAGTGAGAGATTCTCCTCCAAGCCTAACCTTTCATTTTGCTTTGTTCGTTTCTTATTATAGTCTCCTATCAGAAATGGCTTCAGAGATGACAGAGAAATGTCACCGGAACACCAATCTCGCAGCAGCTAAACAGAGGTCTGTCAATTCTGCCATATAAATTTGCGGATTTGGTATGAAAACAAAACAAATTTGTAATTAACAAAAAAGAGTACAAAGTAATATATAAAATATATTTACAACATCACTATTTGCAATATATTTGAAGTGAATTTCAAATGAGACTAAGAATGAGAGACTACTCCAAGCCTAACTTTTTTTTTTTTTTTTTTGCTTTGTTCGTTTCTTATTAGAGTTCCCTATCAGAAATGGCTTCAGAGATGACAGTGAAGTGTTATCGGAACACCCTCAGCTCAATAATCCATTACCTTGACGGTACCAATCTTGCAGTATTTCAATGAAGGTCTCTCACTTCTGCTGTACAAATCTGCGGATTGGGTATGAAAAGAAAACAAACTTGTAATTCCAAAAAACAGCCCATTATATATATTCAGCAAGCAGTACAAAAACGAAACACCCCTAAAGGGTCGACAGAAAGAATCGTTTCTCAAAGTACCCGGAGACACCTATTCTAAAACAAGAACAGAAACCCACTATACCCCCAGTACACCCACCTTTTAGTGTCACGCACATTTATTCCAAACAAAAATCAATCATCTCCGAAGTAAGATAAAAAAAACCATTAGAGATTATGATCCTTACGACCTAACAAATTTAAATAACAATTTGAGGGTGTCGTCCGGTATCCCAAATTTTTATAAGAAATCCATCGGGATCTCAAATTCGAATCCAAGCCAGAATAAGTCCACACTCTGCAGCCTTAGTCAAACCATTAGGGCCCAAACCCAAGTCAGGAAAGTAGAGCCAAGCCTAAATCTAATTAGGGTTTGCCCTTGTAGCCAAAGCAAAGCGGCTCTGGTCTTGCCGCCACCGCCGCACCTACCTACCACCATGCCGCCGATCAACCTGCTCCAAGGAGCCAGAAAACTCTTAACTCTTGTCCAACCAGACGACCTAGGCAGAGAGCGGACGCCGACATACACCGTGCCATCAACACCGGAAGCCCCACAGCCCTTGGAGAAGTAAGACTCTGACAGCCCTACATCTTCCCCATAACTCCGACAACCCTCCTTTTTCTCCACATCCCAGTCCATTTGCAAGCCCCCTTGCCGCCATCTATGGAGGATGGACTCCATCTGAACCAGATCCAATCCCAACTCAGTTGAAACAATGAAAAGCCCGGGATCCCAAATTCTCTAACCACCAGCAATCATTAGATCACTAGGTCACCGAACAGAATTCAACCTCAAATCTTGAAGCGAAACAAATTGAGAAGGAGAGAAAGCTCCCAATCTCGACTTCAAGGAGAAAAACGAAAAAATGGGAATGACAGCCTGGACCCTAAACCAAAGGAAGGGCCAGAATTTTTCCCCATCGGAGATGGAGGCAGGTACATAGACTCCTAGCCATGGCTAAGAAAATATAGAATATATTTAGACTAGATCCAATATATTTGAACTGAATTTCAAATGACTATATGTTCAAGTAGGGGAAAAGAAGAAGAAGAAGAAGAAAACTATCAAATGCCAACTATTATTAAACTTAACTCTTTAAGCTCTAAACCATGTAACTCCTCATGATTGCTCATTGGTCACTTCCCATTGTTTTTTCTTTTCATATATCCTTTCTCCCTTTCTTCCATGTCACAGTGAACTTTCTCAACCTCCATGTTGGAGCCACATTGTCCTACTTTTTTTTCTCTTTGTTTTTTCTTTCTTCTCATTGATTTTACCTTCCATATTTCATTTCTCCCTTTCTCGCTGCTGTTTTTTTCTCTCTTACTTTTCAACTTTTTTTTCCCCTTTTCTCTAACTCTTCTTTTTCTTTCTTTCTTTCATTCTTCTAATTCTCTTCTCATCTTCCTTTCTTCCACCAGAATTTCTTTTTCACAACCTTGCAACAACAGACATCAACTACCATTGGATAAATACAAAAAGGACTAAATTCAGTTTGCCCCCTCCAACTTTGGGGCGAACATCAGTTTGGTCCCTGACCCTTTTTTTTTAATCATGATCGTCCCTATGCTTTCAATTTTCATCAACTGTGTCTAAATTCTCCGATTGTGACGTCTGAGTCGGCCCCGACATGAGGGCCCACATTGTAGACTAAAAAGGGCATAATGGACATTTAAATCCAATAATCTAAATAAATGAAATTAATAAATAATAAATCCCATAATATATGGGTCTTCGATCAAATCGACGTTTTCTGTCGCCGCCCTTCTTCTTCTCCACTGACGATCCCTCTTCTCTCCTACACTTGAAAATTGTCGAAATCTTGTTCTCTTATTTGGGAGAAGGACCATCTGATCTGAGTGGTTGGAATCGTTGTCGGCGAAGACGACGCAGCAGAGATGAGGCGGAGAAGCTGAGTTCCAGTGAGCTGGGCATGGGCCAAGCCCTGTTCCGGGAGCGGGATTTTGATGTCTGGGGTGGCAGTGTAGGCGGCGATGGTTGTAAAGCAAGAAGACGAAGACGGAAGAGGATGAAGATGAAGGTCTCAGATTCATACTCGTTTTCATCTTCGCCACTCTCAGATTTGAGCAACCCTAATTAACCCAGATCGACGATGACACTCGCCTAAAAAATCCCAACAACTCCCCAAATCAATTTTCCAAGGTAACCTATTTCTAAAGCTTTCATCTTTCTCTTCTGTGTTTCTTCATTTTGGCTAAAATTTCAATCTTTGGTTCTGGCCTCTTTTTGTGTAAGTTTGCTCAGCTATGGAATCTGGGTTATAGACTTTTGTGGACATGGCTGGGGCTAAGTTGAGTTGTCGACGTGTACGGTGAGTTGCTTCTTGGAGGTAGAGGAGAAATCTGGTTTAATGGTGAAGGCGAATTGAATTCTGGGTATGTTGATTTGGGTGGCAAAGGTGAAGTGAAATCTGGTTTTGATTGTTTGGATGGCAAAGGTGAAGTGAAATATGGTTTTCATTATTTGGGTGGTGGTGAGGATGCATCTGGAGAGTACAAATAGTGGTTTGGGGAGGCTGAGAGATGAAGGTGAGGAGAGAGAATGTGTAGTCAGAGATTGGTTTTGATGGTGAAGCGGATTGAGAGTGTGAAATGTGATAGGAGAGGAAAGGAGGGTTGGGTTGCGCTCATGGTGGCGGTTAGGCGAAGCTGCAAAGGGACCTGGGTTTTTTTGGATTAGAGAGGGTCGTGGGATTTAAGAGAGGAGGAGAGGAGGGTAGTTTGGACATTTTGTCCAAATTGAGGGTCAAAGTCTGTAAAGTGGGCCCTCATGTCAGGGCCAACTCAGCTCGTGACGTCACAATTGGAGAATTTGGACGCAGTTGATGAAAATTGAAAGCATAGGGACGACCATGATTAAAAAACAAGGTCAGGGACCAAACTGATGTTCGCCCTAAAGTTGGAGGGGGCAAACTAAATTTAGTCCATACAAAAATATCAATCACAAGCACAATAAAATTTCTCACATCCATAAGATCGCTTTGACTCTTACACCACTTGTTGTCTATCAACGGACACATAAAATATCTTTTACACACGATACACTTTGATGGGGAGGAATAACACATAATATACGAAGATGTGTCAGAGATGTACAACCCAAGAGTATGTAATACAGCTCCTAGATAATTTGTGTAATAAATAATAGAGTTCATTCTAAGTACAAGAGCATGTCATAGCATTATCTAGAGCCACAAAGTAAGAGAGATTTGTGTGGTGTAAGAGCATATAAAAATAGAGCTTTGTGGTGTAAGAGAGATTTGCAAAATTGCTTATAATTTGGTTCATAAATACCAGAAAGTAACTACAAGCGACAAGGATAAAAGTACTATTGATTCAAGTAAGTCCATAATCGTAACCTAAATAAGCACTATATGCTTTTTTTGTTTCTTTGGTTAAAAGCAGTATATATAGTGCTTAGAATTTCTATCGCCGCAAACACACTGATTGTCATAAGAGCTTAAATTCTAAACAATTTCAACAACCATGTCTGAAGAGAACTAGTGTCCCATATTCGAGCCACAATTGATATGATTTTAATCAAGCATGACCAGTTATGCATCACTTTATATAATCATAACAAAGCAATGCACAAAAAATTGTAATAGAAAATGTATGTTTAAAAACTTTCTTCTATGAATAAATTATTATTGTGAAATGATGTTGTTCAAAACTAAATGAGAAATTATTGTCTAATGCTGATGGTTAAATGATTGATATATAATAACTATACCTTTGGTAAATCATTGATTCGATGATCATTTAGATCCATTTCAAGCTTTTCAGTACTCCCATCATCTTTGCGTGAATCATCGTCTTTTGACCTCTTATAAGGTTTCATCAATCCTGATATAGACTCTATGATTTCTAGTAAATAAAGAATTAGGGAAGACAACATTTGTGCTTATACGAATTCACCAATCTTTAGGTTATTGATTTAGGTTGCAGAGATGATTATTTTATCGGTAAGAGAATATAGAGGATTTTAAAACAAGCGGTTTTGGTAATAAATGATGAGTTGGTAAATAATAATGGGTTTAATGTTAAATTTGCTTGTATGGTATTGTCTTAAATTCGTGTTTTTAAAATCAAATATGGTCAGTGTTCTCTTTTGTCATAGATTTATCTTTTTCATGCTGACTCATTTATTATCATGCCAAGTTCATGCTGACTCATTTATTATCATGCCAAGTTCATGCCAACTCATTTACTTGAATGTTAAGTTTAGCCCGACTCATGGCTCAAGTCCATTGTTAGGTTCATAATTACCTAATAATTTTTCTCCTAATCTTGAACTTTTGCTTAACCTTTGTGCTTATTTATATATATTTGTTATGTTTTTTTTATCATGCTAGAAAATGATGGATAAGCTTGGAAATGCGTTAAAAAGTCCACCTTATCACATTTTCCTACTCAGGCTAGGAGAAGCCAAGTTAGACAAGGAAGGAAAGGCGGCAGACTGACGAAAAAAACTCCAAGTAATCTAAAATTTTACATAGATATTCTAAACATACTAAGATAATTTCTTATGAAGAGTTCAAGTAGTTCAAAGTAGAAGGCCCTGAAAACATTGGTTTCTACACTAGAAGACAAAAACTGCAAAACTGGACTTTGTACGGATGCCGGCAGCATTTCTGGCCAAACTACGGTGAACTAAGCTTTGAAGTTTTACCAAGATGATCTAAACTCATAGACGAAAATTTGTTATGAAGAAAGAAAAGGCCAAATCCAAAGTCTTGGTGAAGATATAGTTGAAGGAATAAAGGAGAAGAGATTACGTAAAAAGACAAAAATCTGTACAGCCGGAATTCTGGTCACTTTCCGCAGGCATGGTGGCCGGCATGGCAGCTAATGGTTGCCAACATGCAAGGGTACCAGGACAATTCTTGAAGGAAAAGATGATTAGGGTTTTTGAGTTTCAAAAGAGAAGATGACAAGCCCATGTGTTTGATGTTGACCCTTGTCTCTTTGTTCCCTTGCACAATAACCCTGCTACCCTTACTTTATCTCCTCTACTAAAATATCTATGAGATTTTAAATTATTTTTATGTGAAATTAAAGACTATATCCATATTTTATGCTTACACCTTTGTCCATTACATACAACCATTCATTCTTTTGATCTCCGCTCTTCATTTCAAGTGCCCTAAGCCTATAAATACCCCCCTCTCCCATTATGGACGAATTATACTCTCTCTTCTCGCATTTTTCAAGTTTTTAGTTTTAGTATCTCTTCTTTTAGCTTATGTTCCTTGACTTCCTTCCATAGTCAATATGTTCGAGTTTTGGTGTAAGAAAGGGATGTGAAAGCTTGTTGTGATAAAACATATCCAATTCACTCTCTCTTCATTCTCTACTCTTATTTCATACTTCAAGCCTTGTTCATCATAGATTGTGTGGACTTGTATGTTGTTCATGATGTTTTACCTTGTTAGAACTTATTAATACCATAGTTGGAAGCATTTTCTTACATTGTGCTACATCTTAGTGAGTAATAGAGCATCTTAGAGGTACAATTTGATATTTTTGGTACCAAACCCATGGTAATCCCCCTCTCTCCTGACTCTTTCCTCTCTTTTTCTTTGATGTTTTATAAGTTTATGGGTTTGATGTATGTAAATACGAGTAGTGAGTAGTGGATTTGGGGGTAAGGCTTTGTGTATAAACATTATGTTTTGGTACAATTTATGAGCATGCTTTTCTATTTTTATGTTGTTAGTCTACTTGTTATTCATTTATGCCATTAAAAGTAGTGATTTATGTGTATGAATGTTGAAATCTCATGAAAAGGTAGCTGAAAGTCATGACCTTAGTTACTAAAAGCATGTGTAACATAGAAAAGGTGGTTTACAATAATCAAGTAAGTTTCTTGATTTTCTTTCAAAAAAGCTTAATGCATGTTTATGTGAACTTTGGTAAACCGATAATCAATGGATGGGTAAAAACAATGAGCATCTGGAATGACTATTTCTAATAATCAATGGTAGTTCACATGTTAAAGCATATTTGTCTCTCAGTATCTCCTTGTTAGAGCCGAGGCAGATTTCATCAAAAGCATAACCAATTTTTATCTTAGCACGAAGTTTGATACAATGGAGGCTAGGTGTGATGCCTTGGTTTCCCTCTTCATTCTTAGATTGAATCTCTCCCTTCAGTTAGCTAGTTTACATTAATTGTTCTTACTTTAATTTGTTGTCACTTGAACCATTGAAAAATCAGACCACTACACAATAATTGAAAATATCATCTCTAGAATCATGGCCTCCAAAGGGTTTGTGGTTTTTAGGCCTGTAAGAAGGAAGATTGCATGTGTTTTATAGCTTTATTTTAGCGGTAATTTAGTTAGGTTGAGTTTTCCCCAATTCTTTGGGTACGATACTTTACTTTTTCCCTTGACTAAAACTTGACATTCTAATCTAAGGACAAATCCATCCGTTGACTTTCAGTGACCATTCTTGACATTTTGTGAATATTGTCTGACCTGCCAACCTCGATAGTTGTAATACAAGGAAAAAAATCAGTGAATAGTCTTGACCTATCAAGCTCAATAGGTGGACTTGTTCTTAGGAGTAGGTAACATCACACATAATTGCATATAATATAAGTTAGATGATGCAACCAATAAGTTTTTGGCACTGTTGCTGGGGATTGAGGTAAACTCAATTCCTATTAGATTGTTATGGGACTAAAGAACCCATTTTGGAGTTTATCTTATCTTTATTTTGTTAGTTTTTAAATTCTGTTAATAGCTACTTTATTTTTGAAGTTATTACAAGTACTTTGGGTAAGTAGAATAGTATATTTTGGTAAGAAAAGAATAAAATGTGAGCATGTTAAAATGAAAAACTAATCTTTTGCCTATTTACTATTTACTTATTATTTGTGGAAATTCATCTTTTAGATGGTTAAAAAATCATTTAAATATTTGGTACTTAGATTTATTTCTTCGAGATTAGAAGTTTGTTGAAATTTGTAAAATTTTAAAGTAAATTAGATTAAGAATTTTATCCTTGTAACGTCGAGCTTACTTACTCAACACAACTAGGTCCATCCAATTAATGCGAAACTTAGGCCAAAGATTGAATAGAAGAAAGGTAACCGAAACATTGGAAAGCAAGCATTGCTCCACCGAAATCTTTATCCTCCTTACTTGGTTGTATTGAAAGGAGTTGCCGAAAGATTGCGCAATAGGCAACACCCAAGGATCAGTGATACGTGCAAAAGCTACGCCAATTTAAACCCTGAAAAACATCATCATTAGTATAGAGCAAGTAGGGTATCGTTCAAAACCGGGGATTGAGGGTACAAACATGTGAAACGAAAACAAAGAAATCAAAGAGAAGAATTTACAAGTTACAAAATTATTAGAACACTTTACAAGTTTACAATTACAAGCATGTTTTAAAGTTAGAACAACAAAGAGTTAGAGAGAAGAACATACATGTATCACACGAAAGTAAGAGAGAAAGAATGAGAGAGAGAAACGAAAATCACAAGTATATATATATACACACATAATTCGAAAGGAAGAGAGAATTCAAGTTAGAAAAGGTTTTGGAAAATCCTACTCCTATTTATACACAATTTACAAGTCATAATCACATTAGAAAACCATAAACAACAAGGATATAAAGTCTAAACCAAGTCAAACAAGAAATCCTAAGTCAAAACTAACTCTAATTACTTTTCCTAAAAAACACCAAAAGAATTCCTATGTTTTAGCAACTCCTAAAAAACGCAAAACAAATCCCTAAAAACCACCAAATTAATTCCTAGAAAACACTAACACATATTTACTATTCACAGAGACACTATTCATGAATTTTTAAAAACATTTATTTTATTTTATTTATTTTATTATTTCCATGAACATGCTAACTAAGAATCTCAGTTAAATTTAATTATTTACAAATATACACGAACAAGAAAACATAAAGATAGGGGGGTTTTTGAAGATTAAAATGTAAATTTTCAGAAAACAAATAAAAGAATAAAAGCAAAGAAATCGTTTTATATACATAGGTGGGAAAACAAGAATTTTTGGAAAACAATTCATCAGGAACAATTCAAGAACAACATATTCATGCATCCCTTAATCTTGTTTATTACCAAGAACGCCATCAATCAAGACACAAAGATCAAAGCAACCAATGTCCCTTTTAACTTTCTTTCTTAAGTTAATCGAAATAGCAAAGCACCAAATCAATTTATTTTGAAAACCCGAATACACACATACATTGAAAATTCGTTTTCAAATCATTAAGTTCAAGAAAGAATTGATGAACATGCAAATCCAAGCGTGTCAAAACTATTCATCACATGCATAATCTGATTTACGACTCAAAGCAAGCCTTCACTACATATTGAATTAGAGTTTACAAAGCAAACCTAATTATTAGCAAGTTACATGCAATTCATCCTATTATGTTTGTCAGACCAAGTGAATCGTTGACATGTACTGAAGCACAAAATCAGATCATCATTCTATCAATTCGGCAATTAACAAAGATCAAGAACACATAAACATATCAAACACGAAAAGAACTATCTAAATTGAATCCAAAAATAGGTTTGTCACATCATAGTTTCAGTTTAAACAACAGAAATTCCAAAGCAGAAATTCTAACTATAAGAAAGCCATAACCGCAAATTAATATGAGAAGATGATGGTATGAACAACCCTTGATCACGTCCCAAGGTCCAAAGCAGATCCAAGATGATGTACAAGTGATGAACACGGCTGGGAAGGTGGATGGTCACGGCTATGCTCCTTGAAGATTGCAAAAACTGAAACTTAGAGAGAACAAGTGAGAAATCAAAATTGTGGAGAAAGAATGTGTACCTTTGAGACGTCAAATACACTAGGTATATATAGGAGAACGTCTCAAGGCATTCCTAATTTGTTCCTACTTGACTTCTCCAAGTTCTTGTTGATTTAGGACTTCTTTGACACAAAATAGTTTCCTGGTAGACTTGACCTCTGTGTACCAAATCGGCCATAACTTCTTCTACAAAATAGATATCACTAAGTTGTAAAAATTTCGGGAAACTAGACATCTGTAGCTTTCCAACCATATAAAGATCATAATTTTCTGAGCTCTGAGCTGTTTTTGACACTCCGTTGAAGTTGACTGATCTGCACAGGCAGATTTCCGAATCTGTAATGGATTTGACTTTCAAAGCACAACTCTTGTCCATTTAGGATTTCCTTCACATCACATGCCTCTCACATGTCTTCCACGCCTTGTTGAAGAATGAAACGTCAAGAACTCCCTAGAACCTTCAAGAATCTCACGGAAAATCCAATCCAAACTCAACTAGAAATCCGAACTCCTCATTGCTTTGAAATCCGAATTCTTTGAGACTTCCTCCAAGTGTGCACGGCACATGATCTTCTTGAGACTTCTAGATGCTTCATGAACGTTCCAAGGACTTCTGCTACCTTCCACAGGTCTCCTAGTGTGAGTAGAACTCCATATGCAAGTAGGTTTCCTAGTCAAATACGAACTTCTTTTCCGAGATGCTTCTACACTCTTCCGGAACCTTCTTGAGTAATCCTTATCCAACAGGGACTCCTTATCATACTAGTATTCCTTATCTGAGTAGAATTGGGTTTCCTTGTCCAAGTAGAACTCCTAGTCCAAGTCAGCTTCAGATTCCTACTCCAACTGAGATTCATTTTCCTAGTCAAACTGGGAAAACTTCCATTTCTTCATTTCTTTCCATTTCTGCGCCACTTGTGCTTCCTTAGCCATTTTTGGACTTTGAGACTCCATTTTACCTGAAAAACACTAACTAAGTTAAATTGATCAAGTTAAAAGAAATAACTTAGCAAAATATAGGGTTTAGATACTTATAACGTCACATTTCATGCTCCTATCAATCAGATTTCTCTTCTCTTTACTTAGTGAATTTGATTAAGATTTCGTGACAAATTAGTTTTTCGATCATCCCTAATATGGCGCACCTTAGTAGAATTATGATGTCTAGGCAACACACTAGAGATTTTATCTCGGGTGGATCGTGTGCCAAGTGTGTTTTGTCTCTACCGTAGCTCATCTACTCCTATCTGGTCATAATATGAATTGAAATTTCGCTAATTTGGAAATCTTTTTCCTACTTGCTTTTCTACTTATAAATTTTGATTGCTTTCTAATTTCTTACAAATTATTTAAATGGTTAGATAAAAAAAATAGAAAAGAGCAAAACATAGTTCTAATTTTGAATTTTGTATATACCTTGCATTTTGTTTTATTTCTAGTTACTTATAATCTTTACTTTGTATGTTTTTATGTGTTTATGTCCACATCACCCACTATCGGCCTACATTCTATATTATCAACTTAGCGATCTCAAGACACCATAAGATCACAATCTTCACTACAAGAATTACTCTCGGACAATGATACTAACAGATTCAAAGTAAAAATTTGTAAAATGAGAGGGGAGTGTATAATTGGTCCAAAATGGGAGATGAGGGTATTTGATAGGCCTAAGGCACTTAAAATGAAGGGTAGAAATAATAATAAAAAAAAGGTTGCATATAATAGACTAAGATGTAAACATAAAATGTGGGTATAATTCATTCAAAGATGTAAGCTATAAGAGGAGAGAGTAAAACTACAAACTTGAAAAATATGAGAGGAGAGAGTATAATTAATCAAAAATGGGAGAGAGAGGTATTTCAAGGCCTATGACACTTAAATGAAGGGTGACGATCAAAAATAGATGGTTGGATGGAACGGACAAAGATGTAAGCATAAAATGTGGGTATAATTCGTCCAAAGATGTAATGGATAAATGTGTAGGCTATAAGAAGAGAGAGTAAAACTACAAACTTGAAACAATGAGAGCAGAGAGTATAATTCGTCAAAAATTAGAGAGGGAGGTATTTAAAGGCCTATGACACTTAAAAAATGAAGGGTGGAGATCAAAGAATGGATGGTTGGACTTGTATGTAACAGACAAAGGTGTAAGCATAAACTGTGGGTATAATTCGTCGAAATCCTACTTAATAATCATACATTAATCATTCTCATCCCCGAAATCCTATATTTATCAATAATTCTCTCTTCTTCCAATGTCAATAATAAAGAGTGACGTTATTTTTCATGACCTCGGCTAAGTCAAAATAGTCATCAAATGTGTAATCGTCCTTTGAAGTAATTCTTACAGCTGATAAAAGAAAAAAATAGTTTGTGTAAAAATGATTATTAGGTAAAAAGAGTATGAGTATGCATATACAATAAAATGAAGAAAAAAAAGTTTATTATTATTGTATACCTTTCATTTCACTCCACATCCAGTCTCGGGCGCACATAAGAGCCTTCAAGGTGTCCGCATGTAGACGGCTCCAATAGGAGCTCACAACTCTCCCATTGGTGTTGAATGCCGACTTAGAAGCAACAGTAGATACCAGTATAGCCAAGATATCCATTAACCTTCCACCATTCTAAAATATCAAACTCAGGTAAAGTTTTGGTTCTTAGTATCAACTTCTCTTCCAAGTAATCCTCCAATTAAGACTTCTGGCTATCCTTCTTTTTCTTACTAGAAACATATAAATTGAAATACGCTAGAGAGCCATCCTCCAAATCAAAAGGTACTAAAGATGGAGAAGCAGAAGATTGAGATGATACTTGACCGGCTTGCAGGCTTAACTGATAATGCTTTGTCAGGTTATTTCAACTCTGTGATTCTGTCAACTTCTGATGAGTACCTCTCTTGATAAATCA
Source organism: Rosa persica (assembly GCA_025331145.1). Lineage (NCBI taxonomy): Eukaryota > Viridiplantae > Streptophyta > Magnoliopsida > Rosales > Rosaceae > Rosa > Rosa persica. The sequence continues at coordinate 32,274,543 of WFKR01000007.1, read as the reverse complement.
TAGGAAAGAATTACTCAATCAACTTCATCTTGTACCTTGGATCCAATATGATTGCAATAGCCATCATGCCATGAATAGAATTTCAATACTTGTCAAACTTCAATGACATTTTCTCAGCCATTGACCTCACTTCAATGTGTTCAGACTTCAACTTTTCAACAATCCCTCAAATCCTCTCAATGGAACCATTGATCACCTCCAGACCATCTCTCACAATTAGATTCAATATATGGGCACAATATTGAGTGAAATAGCTCTCCATCTAATAATTGTGAACGAAAGAAATTCTTCCCAAGAGATCCTCTAGCATTGCATCATTTGTAGAGCAATTATCCACTGTTAAAGCGGATACCTTAGTATCAATCCCCCATTCAGTCAAGTACTCATCAAAGCATTAGCAAGTACCTCAGCCATATGTGGACACGGCACATAGATAAACCTATTAAAGAAACAAATACATTGAGTATCATTAGCAACCAGTTCATAAAGTCATCCATCAAAGTTAAAACTTTCAAACTAAACTTTCAAATTACACATCTATCAAAGTTAAAACTTTCAATTCAGGCACAAAGTAAGAATTGTATAAGTGCAACAAACCTCACAAGCCGACTATCCAAGACCCAAGCATTGTCTATGAAATGTGTGGTCATGGTCATGAAACCCTTCTTTGGTTGTTTGAGTTCCACATGTCTGTTGTGATTGCAATTCTACTAGTAGTCATACTCAATAATTGCATTGTCCTCTCTTTCTCGTGCTCATAGATCTTCATGATATCTCTCTTGATTGTGTATCAATAAACAATGGTTGTAAAGAGTAACAAAACTCCCTGAACCCATCATGCTCAACCATGCACAAAGAGTACTCATGTTTTATAATCATGTATGCAAGCAGTTTTCATGTGTCACAAGTAGCAGGCTATATGTTAAGAACCCAAGTATAGATTTCATGTGTTCGTTATATCAAGTATGAGGATGGTAATTGTATATAAGTCATACCAAGTGCAAGAACTACTCTTTAGGCATTGAGTCTTCTATATACAAGCATACATTATGCTGCCAAGCATAAAAACCATGCTACAGGAACCATTGATCACAAATAGATTTAAAAAAGAACATCATTGCTTGCTAAGATTCTAATTTTACAAAATCCACAGCTCTTCATTCCTCGAATGTCAAACACAAATATAAATATCCAACAATTCTACAACACAAAAAACTCGAAGAAAAAAATTTGGTTTATCAAATTCCATCTGTAGATAGAGATTTAGACATATACCTTTCCTTGTTGTTATACAGATCACAATCCACAATCCTCCATGATTAGAATTCACAACGCCACTCTTCTGTTCTTGAAACACAAACAAAACGTGAAGCTTAGAAATACCATTAAGTTTTTCAAATCACCAATCACCATAGACCCATCTTTTGAACTACCCATCTCGAAATCGATGAAATGTTGCAAAATTTCAGCTTTGAAAAGAACAAAATCGCACAAATGAACAGTGCTCCACCTAGAACATGAAGTAAAGAAATTCAAGGCTTTGTGACATTATACCTTCCGATCTGTTTTGAAGATTGCAAATCCAAGGAGCAAAACCAATGAATGATTCTAGCTATGAGTGAGAAGGAAGAAGAAAATAGAGGACGAAAATTTCAGTTCAGCCATGGCAGCTTATAGGCTTATAGCTAATGTATTTCGAAAAAGAAAACTCCTGAGTATTAGAGATTTAGAGGTTTAAGTTATCTTCTTTCTTTCTTTTGTGAGCCCCTGAAATTATATTTAATTTTTGGAAGGAAATTATTCGCCAATAAGATTTTCGCAAGGTGATTTAAGTGAAAGAATTGATTTTTTAAATTTTTTTGGTATTGAAATCCCTTATTGGGCTTTACAGTTTAAGTTTGGGTCAGAGTTCTTTGTTTCGGGCCTAGAGGGTTACTAAAGTTTGTTGAAGCGAAAGGTCGTCGAAGCAAATTTGAAAGGAAGGCAAACAGAGTTGTAGTGAAGATCTGAATTCTAGTTTTGAATGAAATCGAGTTTGGACTCTAGGCATAGTCGAGGAATTACTAAGTACGGGAAAAAGGAAAGTTACGAGCACAAAACCTAGAAGCAATTAGCTAGGAGAATTGTGTAATTCGTCGAGGGGGTAAATTTGACATTTCTCGTACGTGAGTATAAATAGAATACTCGGAAACCCTAACACCCCAAAAACCATTTCCCCCTCACTCTCGATCACACACACTCTCTCTCTCTCTCCCGACCTCACTCTCTTGTCCTCTCACTGCCATCACCGGAAAACCCCATCTCCAGCCACTATCTCGCAAAACCGCCACCATCAATCAATGCAGCACCGAAATCCGACCCAAACCCGAGAGAAATTGAAACCATGCATCAACCCTGACCTCTCTCTCTCTTCTTCTTCCTTCTGCAACCACCGGAGAACACAATCTCTGTCCACCATGTCACCACACCACGTCCACCAGTCGACGCAGCACCCAAACTCGACCATAACCTGAACCTTACCGTCGGCATGCACCGCTGGCAGCCTCCATGCTCAACAACCCAAGCTGCGATGCTACTATTGCTCGACCCTCGCTGGATTCTAGCCATCCCTTCACCACACTGCCACTGTCGATCCACTCAGTAAGCAGAGCGAAGCAAAACTGATAAACCCTCAGTCCGCCAACGCCTGACGACGCCATTCAAGCATCACCGGAGTTCTCGGCTCTGCATGTTTTTGTTTTCCGACCTCCAGTCCAAATTGAGCGAAGCCACCTCCAAGGATAGGATCATCACCTCATAATTCTCCAAGTCCCCTAGTTCTGACCTCCGATTCCGACCAGAGCCACTACACGCGCCTTCGCAGGCTCGTGGACCACGGTAGCTCCACCGCTCACAGACGCTGAGCTTTCAGATCGTCTCTGTTAGGTAATTTACGTCACCCTATTCTTCGTTGAGGCCTCCAATTCGATTTAGATTGACAACCCTAATTTGTGTTGTTTGATTTGGGATATGTGAGGATTATGGAAACTGCGTTTTTGAAGATTTTGGAGGAGAAGGAATTGTTGGGTCAGTTATATTCTGTAATTTTTGTTTTAGATACAAAAATTGGTGATGGGTTGATTGTTGAGCTTATACTGTCTGCTAGGGATTCGAAAGGTTGGTGAGGATGAAGCACAACTATGTTGGATTGAGTTATGGTTTGGAAAAGAAGAATGGTAAGATTTAGGTATTTGAATCTGTTACTTGATGGAGTTGTTAAAAATCAGCAACATGTCGTTTATAGCCTCATGAATGGGAAATTGTTAAAATGGTGATATGGTTATGTTGTTGATTGGATTGGAATTGATAGGAAATTGTCCTTGATTGATTTAATTATGAAAGCGGTTAGTGTTGAATTTATGATGATTAAGAGTAGTTTGCTCAAGACGATAAATAATGACAATGTCTATAACTATCATTCCGGATGTCATGGTTAATTGTAAGAAAAGAAGTGAGCTGGTTGTAAGAAAAGAAGCGGTAAATTGCTCAAGTTCATAAGGAATTGGTATCCGAAATGAAGTTATATTGGCTAATGATCATTAGGCCGAACTTAATAAGAAGTTCATTTAGTAAATACTTTGACGATTAATGGGGAAATTATGGAAGCTAAGGTATACTAAGAAAATAGAAAGGTCTAACGAGTTAACCTAAAAATTTAATTACGGATCATTGCTTTGTTAAATCATCCATGTCCCGAAAATTGAGATAAATTTATTTAGTAGAACATTCGGGAATGGAAATTGCCATTTGTTTTCTTAAAGTAAAAAGGGTGAAGAAATAAAGGTGAAAGTGCCAAGTTCAAATGCAACAATGATCACTTGGATTATTTGGAAATGGTGAGTATATTTGTTGCTTAAGAAAGGGAATGCTAGACAATGGAATTAAATATTTAATCCGAACTATATTATCGAAAGAAGTATGATCACCATATCCCGAATGAGCTTACCTTTTTTTAAGTAAATTGTTCCGGAATGGTTTTTAATAATTATCGACCATGGGTTATTTGGTGGATCCTAAAGTGTTATAAATTAATTTCGTATCGAATATAATTTTTGTTAAAGGACTTGTGCGTGTGCGTTTGGAAGTGGACAGAGTATTGAAAGTCGAGAAGGAATCTAATTGTGGCCAAGCACGCCATATCCAGGTAGGGTGAGCAGTCTCTATCTTGTTAGTGGTTTTCTTGTGCGTGTATATGCTTATACATATATTAAGCTGCTTGCAAGTACATTTTTGGTTGTTCATTAGTCGATGCCTCGTGATACCTGCGTTTTCTTAACTAATAATTGCTAATTACGAAAACAGAGGCTAAACCTGCATGTTGAGATACTGTACCCAGTGTATGTATGTACTTGTGACCTGAAAGTGAATGAGACCTAGACGCATAGATTCCTAGGGTTCCCACGATGTCGATAACCATGAACCTCCAGAGGGGGCTGTGCTCCTATATTTATCGAGGAAGAGTGAGTATTGATAGTGAACCAGTCATAGGAGACTCTGGGCAAAAAATGGAAACTTTCGCTACTTGTAGTCACAAGGGCTATAGAGTAGTTGGCCGGTTCTCGAAAGATGACGAATCGGCCGGTCATTGATTGTTTGGATTAGCCGGCAGGTAAGTATCTCGAAGCTCCAAATTGTGTGGAACATACTGCATATGTTTTTTATGAAAGAAAATAAATTTTTGTGGTTGCCTCTCTTTTTAAAGTATCTTCTATAAATGTGCACAATATTATGTAGTAAATATTTTCAAGTATAATATTTCAAACATAGCATGGTTGGGTCGGCCCCTATTGGGCAAGCGAGGATGAAAGCTCACCTTTACAACAGTGTGCAGGTTTCGAGCATGTGGTCAGGGAGCGCACAGTGGAGGCACATGGCCCGGCTTGGCGTATTTCTCTTTACTTTGTTAAATTAAGGTCTTAGTGGATTTTGAAGTCCCTTATTTTTGCTTACTTTTTAATTGTTTCATACTCGCTTATTTACAAAACTTCGAGAGACCCGTAACCCTGGGGCGCATCTCTCATACTGATTGTTACCTAGTGATTTGTTTTCCTAATTGGGCTCTTATTGTAAGCCCAAATCCTTTAGCCCATTTTAAATTCCGCTTTTGAAAATATATTGCTCGGTTGCTAGAATGATTTGTCCAAGAAAATGTTTTGTAAACCAACAACCTAAACCCAAAAGGCCTTGCGGTTTCTGGTTGATGAGTTATCGGGATGTCATTAGTGACATGTCGGTTTCTCATTGGCTCGAGGTCGAGGCTCTGTGGGACCCCCCTCTCAGTTCACCACATCTTTCTTTTTTGAAAGGAAAAAAAAAAAAAAAATCAGGACCCCGTCTCTAGCCTCACACCCCGCGGGAGAAATAAGTCCCTCTGTATCCGTACCCATATTGGGGGAACTCAACCCCCGCCCCCACTTAAAAATTGTAAGGAAAACCCATGGGTACCCCGCCCCCATTTACCCATTCCTACTGCCGCCCCCTAAGCCTCATCGGCTCTAGAGGCTCGGCGATGCTGGACGGCCACAACAAGTGGAATTGTGAATCAGGGGACATTTTGAATCTGGTCTCAAGCTAGGGTTTCTAAGCTTTCTTCAGCTCTGTGGGTTTCTTTTTCAACTCTTTGAGTTTGAGGTCGAAGACGAATTCAAAATGAGAAATGGAGCGATATTATAATCCCAAATTTCACACATGCTAGGTAAAAAATAATGCTCTTATGTGATTAACTCGGGCAGTAATGCTGGTTTATTTATTTAGTCTTTATTTTCTCATTAGCTACTTTTTCTTCTTTCGACTGAGCTCTTCATCTTCGTTCATGGTTAGAAGGCTAAAATTCCTAATCTCAAACAGTCTAGCACAACTAACTACAAAAACAAGTTATCAACCGATCACCTGAGCATGACTGTATGATCAAAAGAATGAATGGTTGGATGTAATAGAGAAATGTGTAAGCTATAAGAAGAGAGAAAGTAAAACTGCAAACTTTAAAAAAAAATGAGAGGAGAGAGTATAATTCGTAAAAAATGAGAGAGGGAGCTATTTAAAGGCTTATGGCACTTAAAATGAAATGTGGATATCAAAAGAATGGATGGTTAGATGTAATGGACAAATGTGTAAGATAATTTGTAAAAAATGAGAGAGTGAGCTATTTAAAGGCGTATGGCACTTAAAATGAAAGGTGGATATCAAAAGAATGGACGGTTGGATGTAACGGACCAATGTGTAAGCATAAAGCAGTATGGGTATAATTCGTCTAAATATGTAATAGACAAAGGTGTACCCTATGAGAAGAGAGAAACTAAAACTACAAACTTGAAAAATGAGAGGAGAGAGTATAATTCGTCCAAATTGGGAGAAGGAGATACTTATTGGTCTAGGGCACTTAAAATGAAGAGTGGGAATCAAATAATGGATCGTTGGATGTAATGGACAAATGTGTAAGCTAAAAGAAGAGAGAAACTAAAACTATAAACTTGAAAAAATGAGAGGAGAGTACAATTCGTCAAAAATTGGAGAGGGAGGTATTTAAAGGCGTATGACACATAAAATGAAAGGTAGAGATCAAAATAATAGATGGTTGGATGTAACGGACAAATGTGTAAGCATAAAATATAGACATAATTCGTCCAAAGATGTAATGGACAAATGTGTAAGCTAAAAGAAGAGAGAAACTAAAACTAAAAACTTGAAAAAATGAGAGGAGAGAGTATAATTCGTCCAAATGGGAAAATAAGGTATCGATAGGTCTAGGGCACTTAAAACTAGAAGTTCCAATTATAGTAAGTCACTAATTACCTTTTACTTGAAATTTTGGATCTTAGGAAACACAATCAAAATGTATGTAATCTTATTGGAGGAAGTTACAAGGCATTGTAAAGGAAGTACGCTGCAAAAAACATTTTGCACCAATGTGGGCCCAATGACACGGTCAGTTCTTGTCCATACAAACTGACGATTTTTTTGTACTATTAATGGTCTGACTAACTGTAATTTCTGTGCCATCATGGTAAAATAATGAGGAGCTTTTGGTATTTTGGCATCTGGGATGAGGTTTAAAGCTGGATTGGCATCTTCATCAAAACCATAAAAAATTATCTAGTTTGACAACTCCTCTCTGGTCTATTTTACTGTTGTGGTCCTAGTTATCGCACCACTTCACAGTGAGCCCAGAACCAGAACTTGAGGAAATAGGAGAATCACGCTGACTATCGGTGAAACCCAATCGTCCCATCCGTTTTATCGATTTTAAGTCCTTGATCTTACTTTGAAGAAGAAGAAGATCTCCCAGAATGTAATGACCCACAATAATAATGAGCTATGTTTGCAGATTTGTGTTTTCTTCAAAAAGGATCACCCTCACAACGACTTTATTTGCAGGTAGCAATTTCTTCTCAATGAAGATTGAACAGGGATTCGAAATGAGCTTCAAGATTGAACGTTTCTTTCTCCTTCTCCCTTAAAACTCCCCGCGATAACTTGATCAATCACATTTTCATCTTCCCTGTCGTATGCAAACTGACGGGGTCAAGTTCAAGGCTCACCTCACGGCGTCTCTTGGTGTACAAGTGTTTTAGTTCATTACAGATAACGCTTGTAAAAGCTAAAAAGTTGAAGTTATGCACCTAGCCGGCTTAAATAGATCCTAGAAATGAAGTGGCACATTTGGTATATAATTCCCTTATAGGTTAGGGAGAGATTGTATTATGGGCTAGTAGTCCAGTCAATAATGGATCTCTTTGGATGAAAAACATGTGTATGACAAATGATTATCAAAAGATGTAGTAAATTTCAGCAAGACCTCAATAAAATTCATGCAACATTTTGGTAGTAGGCAATGAATCAAACATTGAAAAGAATTCACAAAGTATATGCTAGTATTCTCAATTTGTCTTCAATCGTAATGCAGTACAAAATATTTGTATTATACGACTCTGGAATACGGTGTGGCATTGCCAATTGTTAATTGATGGTTCCAACTAATAGAATTGCGAAATTCCAGCTGAGTTCAATTATGGATCATGTAAAGGAAATAACAAATTATGTTCAAAAGATTGATCAATAACAACTAACAAGTAGTTACAGGTGGACCAATCACATTAGCCAGAAGGGTACATGTTGTGATCCGGGATGTAGAGGCGATGGAAATAACTAACAGGTAAAATCGATGTAGGTGAGGGAAAAGAAGAACCATAAAAAGTCAAATTGGAAATACCAATCTAGTCTATGCAAGTGGCCCCTGGGAAAGAGCTAGAGAAGGTCGATGATAAAAGACAACTTCGGTGGTGGTTGCTGTTGTTGTGTGAGTTATTAGTAAAGATTGGGGACGTTTTGGGCTAGGAAAGGAGGATGGGTCGAGAAGGCTAAGTGGGTGGAGGTTGGGTGGTTCCGGTCCATAGTTGTCGATCTAGTGGGTTCGCAGAACTACTAGTATGGGGTGGTTGTTGGTCATGGTGGGTTCGTAAGTGGGGATCGATGTCATGTATAGATATTTGTTTTGATTCAGACGAATACCCGCCATGTATGATGGTGGTTATCGTTAGCTCGAGGAGGATAGCAGGCAGTAGTCATAAAGATTTTGCTAGTGGTCGACTACAACTAAGTTAAGGTTTCGTTATTGTTTTTTTTTTTTTTTTTGTTAATATTCAGAATTTTGGATCTACATTTAGATTTCAAACAAGTTTTGCTCTTTCTCAGTAAGGTTGTCGTCTTGGATTCCAACATGTGTTTAGATTTGGATAGTTGATCCGTTATCAATAAGGCCCAACCTCTAACCAACTTAAGGCCCGCGATTCAGTAATAACCCAATCTTACGTACGTGATCTAGGATGACCCACGCAACATTTCATTGTTTTAGTCACATGTCTCAATTATTGCCTTAGTGTTTTGTCAATTTGAATAAATCAGTTGTTGAGTTTGATTGTTATCAATGAATGATGAATCTATTGACATGTTAATCGCTCTTGTTTCAAGTGCAGAAGCGTAACTCCAGTGCTTGATGTTTTGTTGTGGGTGTGGTCGGAATGAATTTTAATTTGATTAAAAAACAAAAACAAAAACAAAACAAAACAAACGAAACGAAACAAAAAGTCTAGAAACAACGATCCAAGTAGTCTTTGCTCATAGCAAACCCAGCATCAAACTGAGCTTCCTCTGCTCCCCCACACTCTCCTCTGTGATGGGGACTCCTTACCCAAACCCCATATCTCCTGCCCAAACCCGCATAGGCTGGATTGGAATCGGCGTAATGGGTGCCGCCATGGCCTCCCGCCTTATCTCAGCCGGCTACTCCCTCACCGTCTACGCGCGCACTCCTTCAAAAGCCGCCCCACTACAATGCCAGGGGGCCCACCTCGCCGATTCCCCATTCCAACTCGCCGAACGCGCCGACGTCGTCTTCACCATGGTGGGTCACCCGTCCGATGTCCGATTAAATGTCCTCGGCCCCGACGCCCTTCTTTCCGGCCTCAATCCCAACTGCGTCACCGTCGACATGACCAGCAGCCATCCCGCCCTCGCCCGTGAGATTTTCGCCGCCGCACGCGCCAAAGACTGCTGGTCCGTCGACGCGCCGGTGTCCGGCGGTGACATTGGCGCCAAGGAAGGCAAGCTTGCTATACTCGCCGGTGGGGATGCTTCGGTGGTGAAGTGGTTGGTGCCATTGTTTGAGATCATGGGGAAGGTTACTTATATGGGTCCGGCAGGGTGCGGCCAGAGTTGTAAAATTGGTAACCAGATCATTGTGGGGGCCAATTTGCTTGGATTGAGTGAAGGGTTGGTGTTTGCGGAGCGGGCCGGGTTGGATGTGAGGCGGTTTATGGAGGCGGTGAGGGGCGGGGCGGCGGGGTCCAAAGTAATGGAGTTGTTTGGGGAGAGGATGATTGAGAGGGACTTCAGGCCTGGTGGTTTTGCTGAGTATATGGTGAAGGATATGGGGATGGGTGTGGATGTTGTGGAGGAAGGTGAGGATGGGAAAGTAGTGGTGTTGCCGGGTGCTGCATTGTGCAAGCAGTTGTTTTCGGGTATGGTGGCTAATGGGGACGGGAAGCTTGGTACGCAAGGTCTTATCACTGCTATAGAGAGGCTCAATGGAAACTGAGGTGAAATTATTCCCTCCATTTGAAAGGTGTTCCTAGTGGTTTGAGTTTGTTCATTTTGTTTGTATTTATTGTATCAAGAAGAAGCTGCAGAACTAAGATGTTTGCTATGTAAAAGATAGGCTTATGTTGCTCTTCCTGTTATCTGTGTAAATTAGATTGTTGAATGCTACCATTGATCAGTAGAATGCTTATGCAATGTGTTGATGCATTGTCTTGTGTCTTTTCTCCTTACTTCCTGTAAAGCATGTTTCAGACAAGCAATTGATATATTTACATTTGAGATAAGCAGTTGATTATTTGCGGTTTCAATAACAGTTAATGAACATAATAGGGTTCTCTAAAGAGATTTATAAGCGTTATGTGATATATTTCAATTTCAGTTGTCTTTTCGTATTTTTTTTCCCCACTTCTAGAATAGGGATACATTTTTGGTTTTTTTGTTTTGCTAAAACTGAAGTTCGTTTCTCGTCTGGCTTCAATTATAATTGCCTATCTTATGAGATGCATTATTGCAAATTAGAGACCAACACAGGCGGAACCAGGAGTCTTCACAGGGGCAGAATTTTTTTTTCCTTTGGGTTGAACAATAGGTGAGACCATATAATTGAAACAAGTTCATTCGTTTTCAATAAACATTAACATAATTAAGTAGAACTAATATTATGGACAAATTTAACACCTTATTAGAGGGTGATTGTGAACTTGATGAGTTGGAAAATAGTAAAGAGTTCGATGTCTTTATTTTTACAAACTACAAGAAATTAGAATACAATAATCAAAGAGGGGCACCTCAAGGACAGAGCTAGCTTAGGGCTGCCTATTACAAGCTTAAAACTGCTTGTTCTACATATTTATTTACTAAAGGCCTAATATTTCCATTTTCCAATCAGTTATGACCTGTGATGTGTTTCCTTGCTTGTGTTTTGTTGAGGACATTTTGTAATAGCTGTTGTGGAAACTAGAAATTGAATAGACATAGGCACTATGCATTTCAGCCTTGATGATCGATTTCACTGTGCATTCTGCAGTTTAAAAGGAGTGATACTTACTTCTTCCCAAAAGCATGTTTGAGTAAGAACACTACTGTAGAAATGCTCAGAGTTTTTGTGGGATGGACTAGTACATATCTAACTGTAGGTCTTCTTTGGCAATTTCTAGAGTTGCTAAGGGACAGATGTTTCAAATTTTACACAGGTAATTCACAACTGCCCTGCTCTGTTCCTATCTTACAGGGAAAAAGAAAAGTGCTTGCTTATTTTTCGCTAAACTGTTTTCAAGATGTGCTGTGTCCACTTCTATTTGTAGTTTTTGGTTTAAAAGTGTACATTGCAGCTGTCTCCGAATTTGTTTCATTATTCTAGTAGTTTTCCTTGAAAGTCTCTGTAGGTTCCCAGTTATGAACAAAAGGTAAATACCTCATCATATTTTTCAGGAAGACGTCAAGGCGGTTACAAAAATCAAACCTATAAATTTTCATAATGTGATATATGCATATGCATGTGTCTCCAAATCTTATTTGTTTCTTGTATGTCTTCATTTATCCTATCTAGGCTGATCATCTGCACTCAATTTGTCCATTTTCAATTTCATTTATAAATAATATCATTTGTAAATAACTAAATATCAGTGAATATAATTTTCTTTGCCATCTTCCTTGATTATCTGTATCCCCTTAAAACCTCATTTTGTGGGTCTCCTTCATGCAGCAGCATTTAAATAATATTTCTCTTGTTTTTATCATTTTGCAATATTTTGGGGTATGGTTTCCTTGTCCTCAGTGTTGCATCTGTACAGTATTTTATAAAAGTTTCAATTCTCAAAAAAAAAAAAAAAAAAAAGTGGTGTTTTGTTGTGAATGTGGTTCTGTTCTTCTTATAAGTGTACTATAGTGATTTTTGTTTGGAGTTTTAATCACTTGTCAATCCTAAATCCTCTCGTAATCAGCTTTTTCTACATTTTTGTTCTCTATGGTACCTTTGAGAATTTGGCTAGGATTGTCCCTAATTTTTTATTCCAATGACCTTAGCTTTGACGAGAAGTGTCTAGTGGCAGAAGAATAGAAAATAAGGTCAATGAGATCAAATATTGGAACCCTCCTGGATTTAGAAGATTTTAGATATACAGACCAAGGTGAGATACTGACCTCCTTTCCAAAGGCAAGGTGGCTTTCCCATTCCATCTTTTTCCAATGCAGACTGCTTCTCTAACTTGTGTTAATTTGGTCCAACTTGTAAGCTGTGTTAATCTTTTTAGCCAAAATGGTAATGTGTACTCTTTTAGCACATGTTTACTACTGTTAAAAAATTAAAGGCAAACTGCTCCTTAGCTTAATTCTGTGCTGTCTGGAGCCATTTTTTTTTGTATCATATTGCTATCTAAACGTATAGCCATTCATAAGAGTGAGACGGTTTCATAGAGATAGATAGAGTTGTGCATGGCATTGCTGTTGCTTGCTTCTAGTAATCAACAAGATCAAGGTTTGTGTTTCACCCTTTGATATCTGTTCCTTTGTTGTGCAATTTACTTTTGGTTTAACATCTCTTTCTACTCCTAGGTGTATGGCTATACTATTAGTTTGGATTTAAAATCTTGTGGAGTCTGATTGATTTGGGTGGGATTGCTCAGATGTGATGAGCTGCTGGTATATATCCATGGTATATACTCTTGACAGTGCTCCTTTTTCTGAGGTACAGTTATGCTTTTCATTGCATTTTAGTCTTGTTCTGTTATGTTCATGGGTTTGAGATCGAGTAATAGGCCGATTTTCAGACTGTAGAGAACTCAAAAAAGTTAGAGTTCATTGTTATATGGTGTTCTTCGAGGGAAACCAAATCTCCTTATAGTCTCAAAACAAATACAACTTAAACTTATTCCTTTAATGAAACTCTCCTGGAATATATACATCACAAGACTAGATAATAGGAATTAACTGATCATCTCTACGATCAGCATCTAAACACCATAGGAATTAGACAGCTGCAAATATACCTCTAAAAGATAAATACTACGACAGTAACTAATCATCAACACAAATATGCATCAGTAAGTCCAAGTCAACCTACAATTAGGCACATAACATGTTCACTTTGTAGGGAACTACATGAAACAGCAAATATCCATGTTCCAGGACCATCACTTTTGTAAAGTCCAGAAGGGAAGCATGGTAATTTTCTTGCTGATAGCCCTCTATCATTATTTAGGGGAATGTAGAAAGAGAATAGCAAAGACATAGCCAGTGCTACTACAGGAGAAACAAACATGTCTAGGTTCCCCCATCAGTTCCACCAACAGCTTATTATTCTTCAGCGAGAAGAGTTGTCGATTTCAGATATTCCATTGAGCCTTTGTATAACAGTGATAACGCCCTGAAGGCCGAGCTTTGCATCCCCATTAGCAACCATCCCAGTAAATAGTTGCTTGCACAATGCAGCACCAGGCAACACTGTCACCCTTTCATCATCAGTTTCTTCCACAATATTTAATCCCATCCCTAAGTCCTTCACTATATACTCAACAAACCCACCAGGCCTGAAGTCCCTTTCGATCATTTTCTCCCCAAATAACTCCATCAACGTCGATCCTGCCGCCCCTCCTCTCACTGCTTCGAAAAACTGCTTCAAATCCAAGCCAGCTCTCTCTGCAAACACCAAACCTTCACTCAACCCGACGAAACTCACCCCACCCACAATGTTATTCGCTATCTTGCAACTCTGGCCGCACCCTGCTTCACCCATATACGTGACCTTTCCCATGATATCAAACAATGGTGTTAACCACTCGACGACTCCAGCATCACCGCCAGCAAATATTCCAAGTTTCCCTTCTCTGGCGCCAACATCTGCCCCGGAGACTGGGGCGTCAACTGCCCAACAATCTTTGGCACGCACAGCTGATGATATCTCACGTGCCAAGGCTGGTAGATTGGTGGTCATGTCCACCGTGACGCCGTTCGGATTTAGGCCTGAAAGGATACCGTATGCCTCCAAGATAACTTCTCGTACATCTGATGGGTGTCCCACTATGGTGAAGACAACATCACTACCTTGAGCAACTTCGAAAGGGGACTGGGCTAGGCGGGCACCTTGGGATTGTAGTGAAAGGGCTTTGGAAGGAGTGCGAGCATAGACAGTGAGGGAGTAGCCAGCTGAGATGAGGCGAGAGGCCATAGGAGCGCCCATGAGGCCAATGCCAATCCAGCCGATGCGGGTCTGAGAAGGAGTTATGGGGTTTGGGTAAGGAGTTCCCATGTGTGATGATGGGAAGGAGATGAAGCTGAACCGGGGTTTGGATAGCACTGAGAAACTGATGAAGGACTTGTTGAAATCTTGAGTGCCTTGGTCATCGGCTTTGGCTGCCGATTTACAAGTTGACTAAACTAAGCAGGAAATGAAGAAAGGACGATAACATGTATATTAAATTATTACTCTTAATCTTGCAAACTGGAATCTTAGAATAATGTAATCATAAAACTCCTCGTATTCCTTGCGTTTAGTTTAATTAAATCTCATAAGCCCACTGAGAAGCTTTATATGTATATATTAGAATATGACTAAACTCACTCGGCCCGCTTTACCTTTAACTTTGGGACAAACAGCAGTTTGGTTTCTGATTTTTGTTTTCTTTTTTTATTCATGACGGTCCTTTCACTTTCAGTTCTTATCACCCGAGTTCAAATTTTAAATTTAACATAAAAAATGATATCACAAGTTGAATTGGCCCTGACATGAGAGCTTACTTTTCAAACTTTGACGGTTTGACCCTTGATTTGGACAAAATGTCCAAACTATACTAATCTCCTCTCTCCTCAATCCCACCACCCTCTCTCTAACCCAAAATCCCAGATTCCTTCGCCGGTCGGCTTAACCGTCACCAAGAGCGCAACCCAACCCTCCTCTCCTACCTCACTTCCCACTCTCAATCCTCTTCACCATATGTTGAAAATCATAATGAGTATCATTGATTTATTAGCTTGATTAAGTGAGACCAATTTTTGGGATTTTATGGTAATTGATAGGTTGCAAATCTGGCAATAAATATTGTCATATCTTGTTGTAATTATAGGTTGATTGTGTAGCTGATTCTCAGCATCTAGAATCTTCTTTTTGTTTGTATATAATTGTAACAAATTCTATTAACAGAGATGAGAAAATAGAGAATTATTCTCTGCAATCTTTATTCTCAATCACCATTTTTAACATGGTACCAGAGCACCGATCTTGGTTGCTCTAGACATTTTCACCTTTTGTTAAAGTTAATTTTAGAGCTAAATACAGATTACTACCCTGTAGTTTGGGTCCAAAATCAATTCAGTCCCTAGACTTTTAATTTCATCAAAAACATCCCTGCACTTTCAATTTTGATCTAATAGGTCCAATTTGTTAGTTTTCCGACAATTGAGTTATTTAACTTGTTAACGTGGCTCATATATGACCTATAGTTTATGATGTGGTGTATGTAGGCCACCTCTGGTCAATTTAAGAGCGAGTCCTACTATTAAAAATAAATAGTTTTTCAACAAATAATCCAACTATAACTTGAATCCATAACATAATATTAACGAATTAGACCTATTAGATCAAAATTGAAAGTGCAGGGGTGTTTTTGATGAAATTAGAAGTCTAGGGACTGAATTGATTTTGGACCTAAACCACAGGGTAGTAATCAGTATTTTGGCCTTATTTTATCATATTAGCTATTCAGCATGGCGAATCACTCGAAGCTTTCAAGAAGTGCCCTTATTTCCCAGTTGAAGTCTATTTGGGAGGAACTAGTGTTCAACAATGATGTTCCACCTTGCACATGTGGAGCTATAAAGAATCTCATTGAGTTTGAGCCAATTCAATAAGATACCGAAAATGGTACATTCTTTCCTTCTTGTCATTCCACTCTCTCTTTATCACAACAATCTCAAGATTGGATTATCAAATAGTGGTGCAACCGACCACATTGTGTCATCACCCAAACTCTTTAACAAATCATCATCAAAATATTTTTTTGTCAACCTACCCAACGGTTCTAGGGTAGAAATCACTTATGTTGGGTTAACAGAACTCAATTCGAATTTGTCTATTAACAATGTTCTTTGTGTGCCTTCCTTTTGAGTCAATTTACTTTTTGTTAGCAAATTAGTTCGTCAACTCCGTTGTACAATCCTCTTTCACCCAGATTTTTGTGTCTTACAAGATTTGGCAACGAAGAAGGTGATTGGCATAGGGAAGCATCATAATGGCTTGTACTATTTGTTCCAAAACACCGCGGTCTAACCACCACCCGCAACACATAATATCTCTATTACCCATCATTTGTCGCATCGTCGTCTTGGTCATCCATCTACCGCAACATCCCAATTTTTGAAAAATCAATATCTGATATAACTTTTGACTTTAACTCTCATTGTGATGTTTGTCCCATGGCTACACAAACTCGATTATCCTGTCCTTTAATATCTATTTCAACAAGTGCACCTTTTGATTTTATACATTGTGATATCTCCACATAGAGAGCCTTCTCACACTGGTGCTAGTTATTTTTTAACCATTGTTGATGATTTCTCACGATACACTTGGATTCACCTCATGCATTTTAAATATGAAACTCAACGGTTGTTAAAAACCTTCATTTCGTCTGCCAAAACCCAATTTCAACATAATGTCAAACAGATTCTTGTAGGGGTCATCATGGGCTGGGCTAGGGCCGGCCCTACCCTAAATTTTAGGGCTTAGGGTCGGGCCGAGCAGGGCCTAGTCAAAGTCAACAAAATTTAGGGCTGGGTAGGGTAGGGTCGGGGCTTAAATATGCTAACCCTCACCCGCCCTAAAAGCCCGATCTATTAGGGTAGAAAGGACCAGGTCAGCCGACCTTCCGAATAGGGCTGAATAGGGCCTAATGAGATTTTGTCCCGATTAACGTATCCTTCAGTTTATAGTTAATGTGATTTGAACTTTAAATGCTTGTGTATTTTGTGTTGTATTGAGTGTGATATTGATGTTATTAGGTGTTTGATCGGATTGTGTGAGAGGAGTTTGATGGGTTGAGCTTTATCTCGTGTGGCGTGTGAAGGCGCAACTGAATTTAGAGGTGAGTAAATCTCACGAGGTTCATTTATGAACGGAGTAACTTTATTATTGAAATTATTTTTGTTAAATTGTGAAATAGTTTTCGAAAATAAATACTTGTTTTAAATTATTTGAACTTGATCATCTACTGTTCATATATAGGTAAGTAAAATAAAGTTTTATTATAAAAATGATTTTTCACAGGTTTTGTAGTTGTGAACTATAGTTGGTATTAGTGGTATCCCTGAGTGGATGACTACGTATATATATATGTTCACGTGAAATATATATATATATATATATATATATATATCTTGTTGGAATTATATGTGTAGTTCACTATCTTTGGGCAATGTGATGTTGAGGAAAATAAATGATTTTGGAAAGAAAAGACGGTTTTGTCGGCTTTAAGTTTTGAAAGAAGTAGGTATGATTTTGGGGATGGTTTTGAGTTGAGAAACAATATTTGGAAAATGATTTTGTTATTGTTTTGAGGTTGTTGGAGATGAGGAAACTATATTATGTGACAACCTGTGTGGTGATCTGGGTGATGATCTGCGTGATGATTTTGTGTAAATAATGTGGTTTGTTGTTGAGTGGTTGATGTTGTGGTGATTAGAGTTATCAATGGATGATTGTGTATTGATTTCTAAATTATTTCTATTATTGAATTGTTAGTTTTCTTTTGTAATCTCCTGAACTTAATTATTTGCATGGATTATCGTTTTTTGAATTGATCGGTTTTAATGTAACCTCCTGAACTAATTTTCTATGCAGTGATTAATATGATTTCTATCATTTGATTTTAATGTAATCTCCTGAACTAATTTTCTATGCAGGGATTACTATGATTTCCATTGTTTGATTATAATGTAATCTCTTAAACTAATTTTCTATGCACGGATTACAATGATTTCCATTGTTTGATTTTAATGTAATCTCCTGAACTAAAACTATATTCAGGGATTACTATGATTTTGGATTGTATGCTTTTTGTGACCTCCTGAACTAATTTTCAATGCAAGGATCACTAGTTTTTATTTAGTTAAATTGTGAGCGTTGTTATGGTGGAAACTCGTAGTAAGTGGAGAAACGTTTTATCATGTCATTGTGGTGATAAATGGTTCCTGTTGAGGGAAATAAGAGTGATTTCTTGGATTTATTGTTGAGATTTCAAATGATTTGATTTGTCACGGTACCAGACTTGTATATTCCTTAAAAAAAAAAAAAGATTTTAATTTTGGAAATAATCATTGTGTTGATTTGTTTTCCTTAAGTCGAAAAGGTGTTTGTTGTTGAGTTTACACATATGAGCTTGTAAAAGCTTATCAGGTTTGTTGTTTCAACCTGGTACACTATTCCATGGTGTAGGGGTTATTACGTAGGTCAGAGTAACGAGTAAGCGTCGTCGAAATTGAGGGTTTTGATGCTATCGTAGCTTGGAGTAGAAGTATACTTCTGGTTTTAGTCTTTCGCTGTAGAGTGAGTGTGGTGGGTGGGATACTTATTGAATTGTGTTCAGTTTAATTTGTAAACTCTTTGTAATGTAATATGCAACTCTAAAAAACAAGTCGATATTGACATTGTGAACTCGGGTTGTTTGTTGTTTAGATTAAATGAAAAAATTTCTAAATGTTCTTTTTGGGATTGTTAGGTTATCGCATTTCAGATTCGAATTTCTTTATTCAAAATTTAGGGGGTGACATTACCATCACTTTACCTCCACCTACAAATCCTCCTACCACTACTTCACCTGCATTGTAAGACCCCGGAAATTCGTTATCAATTTCGAATAGGTTCCGAGAATTAATAAAGTGTTCGTTAGTACGATTTCGTAGTTAGAGGATAGAGCGAAATTGTTTCGGACGATTAATTATTCGAAATACACATTTTAGGGGGTATGAAGTTTGACTTTTTATACGTTTAGATTCCGTGAGAATTTCCTTAACGAAAGCTGTAGAGCGCGTTGATACGAGTTCGTGCATGTACGGAACGCAAAAATTGGAGTTCGTATGAAGAAGTTATCGCTTGCGGAAAAACTTTCCATTTTTGATAAAAGGACGAAATTTTTCAGAAATTGCAAAAATACCCAGGTTTCAAAACAGGAAACCCAAGCTTCTCTCTCTCTCTCTCTCTCTCTCGACCGAAAATCGCCCTCTCCCTTAGCTTGCATCGATCTCGCTTGTCCGACCACCATAGGATGAGTTCTTTAGGGGGTTTTGCTCGCCTTGACCTCGCCTGCAAGACCAAGAAATCGCCCAGATCAGAGCTCATGATTTCGGTCACCTCAGGCAGTGATTCTTGGGGATTTTGAAGCATAAAAGATGTAAAAGCTTTCCGCCAAGGTGGCTTGCAACGATTTAACCTGTGGACCTCAAATTTGGAAGATTGGAAACTAGGGTTTTTCGGGTTTCAGACCTTGCGAGATAAAATTCGATCAATTGACTCATAATTTGACTTTGTGCTAGTTATGAAAGCTGTAATTGGAGTTGAGATGAAGATCTTTTGTGTTAGAAGTTTCATCTAATCTTGACTTTAGGTGGGCGGCGGTGCCGCCACTGTGTTGGTGGTTTCCGGCCACCTCAAGAGCCGTTTTTGCTTATTTTTATGTTCTATATATCAATACGATCATTTCAACACACAACAGTTAATTTTTGGAGATCTTTTGATTTAGTTATGAATTTTACGATTTCGATCATTCGGTTTGTGATCCGTGAAGATCGGGCCGTCCGATTGACTTGCAGTTTAGATATAATTATCGTAGGACTATCCCGATGACTTTGTGTGTTCACGAGTGAAGATCTGATCATTGGATTTTTGTATAAGTGCGTTTTATGAATTGTGCACTAAGTTAAATATCGTATTTGGTTAGGTGATTGACAGTTTGAGTTGGCGAACAATTGTGAATCGTATTTTGAGCTGTTAAGAAGACTCGGCAGGATTTTGAGGTGAGTAAATCTCACGTAGTTCATTTACGAACCGAGTTATTTAATTGTCAGAATTAATTGATAATTCTGAAATTGTTTTGGTAAATGAAGATTTGTTTTCAAATGATATGAACTCGATATACTACGGTTCATAGGACTACTGTTCACTAGTAAGAAAAATGAATTTAAGTATAAAATGAATTTCTTGGTTTTAATATGTATGAACTAAAGTTGGTATTTGTCACACCCCGAATTTTGAATAATAAATTTAAGTCTAAAACATAAACAAATCACGTCCTGAATTTTTTTCATAAACCAACATCTCACAAATCATAACACAAACCTCGTATAAAACTATCTCTCGAGTCAATTATTACAATACCAACATAAACAAAAAGGTTATGCTCAAGAGAATCTATAAAACACACCAAAATAGACTAAGTGCTAGTCACAACCCTGCTGCCCTACGCAACTCGCTCTCCACCCTAATTATTCTGACCTGCAGGATTATCCGCTACACCGTTTAAATAGTGTACCGGGATTGCAACAACACAAAACCTGATAAGTTTTCTGTAAGCTCGTGTGAGTAAATAAGAAATGAACAGTTGATTTATTAAATCACAATTCTTTTAATTCAAGTAAAACAATCCAAAAAAAACACACACAACAATATTCATTCTCAATTTCACAACTATTTCAAGTAACGTCTTAATACTCGACCCCTCTCAACCACCAATTCGTATTCACGTTCACGAGTAACCCTAACTCGCTGCTTTCATGTCACACGATGGTAGACAAACTAGAGCTCTAGCTGAATCGTAATGTGTCACCTTGGCTAAGGTTCACCCTTACAATATAATCACCACACTCCCTACGGTGGCATCGAACATGTAAAGGGTCACTCAGACCCAAATGTTATCACAAGACTTGTTGGTCGAACATTTCAAGGTCCCACAGACCCAAATGTTATAACGATCCTCACATCCAACCGACAATTACAATATAAATTGTAATTATATAACCATCACGTGTTTTAAATCATAATCTAAAACAATCACCATAATTATTCTTTCACTCAATGTCATTTAACATAATAAATCATGACAATTCTCAAAATCAATAACATATCATAACTCCAGTTATCACACTTTCATACACCTCAATGTCACACCATTCCATATATAATCACGTAAATACATATATATATACACACATAATTATCTACTCAAGAATGACCACTAATACGAACTATAGTTCACACAATGTAAAACCAAGAAATTCATTTTTTATATACTTTAAAACTCATTTCCTTTACACCATTTTCTAACACATAATAATAAATTGTGCAATAAGGAAATTCGGTTCGTAAATGAACCATGTGAGATTTACTCACCTCTAATCCCGCTGCATCTTCTCAACAGCTCAAAATACGGTTCACAATGGTCCGCCAACTCAAATCCATCAAACACCTAACCAAATACGATAATTAACTTAGCGTACAATTCAAAAACGTAATTATATGAAGATCCAATGATCGGATTTTCACCGGTGACCACACAGGATCATCGCGACAGTCCTATGATCATTATATCAAAACTATAAGTCTATCGGACGCTCCAAACTTCACAGATCACAAATCGAATGATCGAAATCAATCGAAATCATAAAATTCATAACCAATTCATACGATATCCAAAATTCACATGCTATATATCAAAATGACCGTGTTGACATGTAGAATCTAAAAATGAGCAGAAACTGCTCTTGGGACCCCCGGAGGTGGCCGGAAAAGGCTGCCGGAATTAGGGATAGAGCCGCCACCGACCACCGCCAATGGCGTTGGGGCCGGGATTTTCCCCTTCGTTTATTCATTTTAAGCAACTTTCATAACTAGTACAAAGTGAGAAAACGAGTGGAAGTGATCGAAAATACCTAAAATAATCGGTTCAGCCGGAAAAAACTGCAGTCTTCCGATATGCCTCCGTTCGACATCAAAAGCTTCAATTCAGGTCCGGGTCTTCGTGGTTCATATTTAGCTCCTTGATACGAGTTCAACAAGCCAAAGAAATCGAGTTTTGGTGACCGGAGCTAGGAGAAATCTCGGTTGGAACTCAACTCGGCCGGAAATGGAAAACGTGCACCCGCCGCCGCTACAAGCCACGAGATGGCCCAAGGCTGCCACTGGCAACTGTGTAAAGATGAGACAAAGAAGTGAGAGGTGGCCGAAGGAGGAAGAAATCAGCCGGCGAAGGGAGGAGTAGCTAGGGCGATTTCAGCTAGAGCTGTGCAACTTCTCGGCGTTTTAGCGCCCTCCACAGTTCGTTTTTCACCTCAATGTCTTCTGCGAAATTTTAGATAACGTCAAGGTGAGCAAAATTGTTTTTGGAATCAAGTCATTTGGTGTCCGGACAAGAGAGATATTGGTCGGAGAAGTTATGCTCTGTTTTCAGTTCGGGTTCGGGGGAGAGAGGAAAATGAATAGTGAAATCTCAGTTTCCTTTTTTGGGATATTTCCAGAAATAGTAACCTATATATACCCGAAATGAAAACTTTTCCAAATGCTATAATTTTCTCATACAAACACCGATTCTTGCTTTCCGCATATACACGAACTCATATCGACGAGCTCTACGACTTTCATGAAGGAAGTTTTCTCAAATTCCTTAAGTATGAAAAGTCGATTTTAGTAAACCCTAAATAAGGTTAATTTTTGAAACTAAAATTATTCGAAACCAAATTTCTCATACAGCAATATTTGAATCACACCCACAATTCATAATTCATATAATTGAACAATTATTGAATTAAAAAATATTTAACTGAAATTTCAGGTCTTCACAGCATTAATGGTCATTCATGCGTGAATGACTACATGTGTGTGTGTGTACGTGGAATATATATATATATATATATGGATGGCGTGACATTGTGATGTGCGTATGAACTGTGAATTATTCAGAATGTGGTTTTGTGTGTTTACTCTTTGTGGAAATACGTTATATCATGAAATTGTTGATTTGTCGTGTTGAAAGAGAATCGAGTTTGGGTAACATTTTGAGTCATGTGGGATTCTTTGTAAATGTTTTCTGATCTACGGATCTGGTGTCATAGTGGTGACTGAGGCAAGTATATCAAGAACCACGCCTTTGGCCAGGTGAGTGGTTACGATCAGTTAGAGTTTTAGTCTGTGTGTCATTGTACATCATGTGGATAGCACGTGGGTTACTTAGGTCCATGAGTACATATTTTTAAAAGAGAGTTGTGTGGGTTCTTTCTTTTATTGTCCAAGAAGGACTTGCTTTTCATATTATGGGTGAGTCGAGATAATATGATTTTTAATCACTTTAGTGATGTATGTTATCTTAAGGGGTAAGGGTGTCGAGTTTTGAAAATGAGTCATGTTGTGAGATGATTTATTGGGAGTTGATGGGTGAGCATCAACTTTAGTTTGGAGTTGATGGGTGACCATCGACTTTAGTTTAGAGTTGATCGGTGATCATCGACTTTAGTGTGAGGTGTTTGACTTCCTTGCTGATTTTCCTCTTCATTCTAATGATTGATTTTAATTGTAATCTCCTGAAGTTGTTACACGTAGAGATTACCACAGTTTTGGTTTGTATACTTTTGGTGATATCCTGAACTAATTTTCTATACAGTGATTACTGTTTATTTAGCTTATTTACGAGTAAAATTGTGGTTATTTAGGTTTACTCATACGAGCTTCACAAGCTTACCGGGTTGTTGTTTCAACCCGATGCACTATTTCATTTTGTAGGGTTTATTGTGCAGGTAAGAGTAACAGTCGTCAAAGCTGGGGTGTTGTTGCTGTCGTAGCTTGGACGTAGTAGCGTGCTTTGATTTTAATCTTCCACTGTGTAGTGAGTGTGGTGGGTGCATTTACTTATTGAATTGTTATTCAGTTTAATATGTAAACTCTCAGAATGTAATATGTGACTCTAAAGAACGAGTTGGTATTGACATTATGAGCTCGATTTGTTTAGTTGTTTGATTTATTTAAAAAAAATTCTAAGTGTTTTCTATTGTTTGTTGAGTTTTCGTGTTTTGGATTTGAATTCCTTTATTCAAATTTGGGGTGTGACATGCATATCCTCTAACTATCAATTCACCTATGGATTCTCCAACTACAAATCCTCCTACTATCACTCTGCCTCTACCTACAAATACACCTACCATCACTCTAAATGAATCCCTTCCCAACCTTTGGACCCATCACCACCTCCTTTTGAAGTTGTACCCCACCATAATACCCACGAGCATCAGCCATCAGTACACGTATGTGATTTTCATTACTCACAAGTTATTTCTGATGCTCCTAGGTCAACATCTTCTTTGGGGTTAGATACTCGTTGTCCTTTATCCCATTTTATTTCATGTGCTGCTTTATCTCCATCACACTGTTCCTTTGTTGCTAATATTTATAGTCTTGTCGAACCTTAAACCTTCTCTCATGCTGAGTTTGATCCTAACTGGAGGACACTTACCTCTTTACCCCCAAGGAAGAATGCAATTAGTTGCAAGTGGGTGTACAAAATTAAATACAACTCTGATGGCTCCATTGAAAGCTACAAATCCCGTTTAGTTGCCAAACGGTACACTCAGAGGGAAGGACTAGATTATAAAGAGACATTTGCTCCTGTTACCAAACTTCTTACCGTCAGTTGCCTCTTAACTATTGCTCTATTCGTAATTGGCCACTGCATCAACTTGATGTTCAAAATGCATTCTTCCATGGTGACTTAGTTGAAGAAGTTTACATGGTCCTACCTCCAGGTCTAGGTCAACAGGGGGAGAACTTGGTGTGTCAACTCAACAAATCTTTATATGGGTTGAATCAGGCATCTTGCAATTGGTTTTCAAAATTTGCACATGCCTTACAAAATGCAGGGCTTCGACAATCAAAGGCAGATTATTCATTATTCACTCGGTTACATAAAAGTTCATTTATAGTTGTTTTGATTTATGTTGATGACATGATCATTACAAGGAATGATGATTCTGCCATCCATAGTCTCAAAAGTTTCTTGAGTAATAACTTTCGCATAAAAGACCTTTGAAATTTGAAATATTTTCTTGGTGTGGAAGTTGCTCGTTCTAAGAAAGGCATTGCTATCTCCCAAAGGAAATATACTCTTGATCTTCTTGATGATGTTGGTTTACCGGTGCACGTCCAGCAAAATCTCCTGGAAACTGACTGCAACAAATGGAGAGATTCTCAAAGACCCCTCACAATATAGGAGGTTGGTTAGTCATCTCATTTACCTCATAGTCACAAGCCCCGACATCACGTATTCATTTCATATCCTCAGTCAGTTCATGCATCAACCTAAAAAACCCCAATTTGAGGCAGCACTACTAGTTTTATGATATTTAAAAGGACGCCAGGTCAGGATTTATTATTTCCATCACAAAGTTCTTTAAAGCAAAATGGCCATTGTGATGCAGATTGGGGTGGTTTGCCCCACAACAATGAGATCAATTTCTGGTTATTGTGTTTTTCTTGGTAAATCTCTTATCTCTTGGAAATCTAAGAAGCAAAGTGTTGTATCTCACTCATTAGCAAAAGCAGAGTATCATTCTATGGCCTCTACTACTTGTGAACTTAGTTGGTCGAAATATCTTCTTTAAGATTTACAGGCACATCATCCAGAACCTGCAAGGTTAGTTTGTGACAACCAAGCTGCTTTATATATAGCAGCAAATCCTGAATTTCATGATGGCACTAAACACATTAAAATGGATTGTCATTTTGTTCGTGA
Organism: Rosa persica; assembly: GCA_025331145.1. Taxonomy (NCBI): domain Eukaryota; kingdom Viridiplantae; phylum Streptophyta; class Magnoliopsida; order Rosales; family Rosaceae; genus Rosa; species Rosa persica. The sequence goes on along the minus strand of WFKR01000007.1, from coordinate 32,248,651 downwards.
AAGAATTCAAATGGGAGTGATTTCAACAACCTATATGCCATCTACCCAACAAGTAAGACATATTTACCAAGCCCCTAGGTGCTACACTTTTCCATTCACATTCATGCTCCAACTTGAGGGGGAGTGTTGAAAATCACAATGAGAATCATTGATGTATTAGCTTGATTATGTGAGACTAATTGTTGGGATTTTATTATAATTAATAGCTTACAAAATCTGGCAAATAAATATTGTCATATCTTGGTAATTAATTATAGGCTGATTGTATAGCTGATTCTTAGCCTCTAGAATATTCTTTTCTTTGTATATAACTGTAACACATTCTACTAAACATATATGAGAAAATACAGAATTATTCTCTGCAATCTTTATTCTCAATCACCATTTTTAACACCAACAAAACTAGTCTTCGACTACACAGTCTCTCTCCTCTCCATCATCTCCCAATTCCCCAAACCCACACTCTCTCTTTGTACTCTCTCGAGGCATCCGCACCATCATCCAAACTATCAAAAAATGATTTCACTTCACATTCGCCACCCAACTTATCAAGAATTCAATTCATCACCATTATAACAAGATTTCAATGATTTTACCTTCATCATCCAAACTCTTTGACTTTAATTGCTGATTCAATCGGTCTTCAAATTTTAGTTGAAGCTAACAACAATATTCATCGGTTGAATGATTGTAGTAAAGTTCTAAAACAAAAACAAAAAATCTAATGTTTCAACTTTCTTGGTTTTTCTTCTAGTGGTTAGGACTAGGTCTATCAACGAAGACGATGTGTATCATTAACGAAGACTAGAGCGATTTTGCCACTACAGATCTTCAAGTTTCGGTACCGGATGATGATGCACTCGCTTATCCAGACCGATCTCTGATGTTTCAAGTTTCAGTATCGGATGATTTTGTCATCTACAACAATGCCATCTTTGCCATGACTGATGTCAGCTGCGTCGGCGAGGTCTCAAGCATGAGTAGCTCGTTGATGACCGGTTCTTCCTTAGGTGAAAGCTATTTCTCACATATTTTTCAAGGGAGAAGCAAGCCTTGTTGGAGTTGGAGGACACAGCGGCAAGGCTGAAGAGGGAGAAGAGACACTGAGGAACACCCTCAATTATGTGACGGTGGCATCCTCAGTCAAATATGTTTTTCCATCGTCTTTGGTGGTGAATTTGAAGGAAGAGAGGAAAGAAGAGATTGAAGCCTAATTTTTGTTTTCTTTTTTTCTGATACAGTATGAAGTAATTTCTTCTTGCCTTTTTTCTAATCTTTTTATTGTAAAAATGTTTGGTTTGCCCTTCTTATGGGCCCTTATGTCGAGACCAACTCAGCTTGTGACGTCATGTTTAGAGTCAAATTTAAAATTTTGACCTGAGTGATGGAAATTGGAAGTACAAGGACCATCATGATTAAAAAAAATTATCATGAATCAAACTAATGTTTTCCCCAAACTTAGAGGTGGCAAACTGAATTTAGTCCATTAGAATGTTACAGTTAAGTATCGTCTTGAAACTTTATTTATGCATAAATAAAGCCAAACAATTTTTTTTTGTTCTCATATTGCCACTTGCATCGTCAATTTATTCTATCTCTGATGATTTTGCATTTCCACTCAAGAAAACCAACTATATTGAATCTCTTTCTTACCAAATTGGCTATGTACAAGTAAATTATCCATAGAGTAAGTCCCACAAGCGATTAGTTAAAATAGACAAAAAAATGATTATATATACATAGGGAGGATTTTTAGAGAGGACCTCCTTCAACTTGAAATGTGAGGAATTTTTATTTTTAGCATGTAGTTTAATAATCTAAGCCATTTATTCTTTAGATACACACACACATATGAATCTTACAAAAAGTTAGCTAAATCAGAATATGTGTAGCCATTTGATTAGTACAATGTTCCTTTTAAGTTTATCTAACGGACAACAATTATTTACACAATTTTGAGTGACCAAATGATCAGGGATTTGGTTCATTTTTTGTAGACACAGTTCTTGCAGAAGAATCTAAATGATCAGTTGTTGAAATCAATGAATTAGGTCATGTACTAGTGTGAAACAGTAAAAATCGTCAAATTCTTAAAGTAAGGGATATATATATATATAGGGCCCTTCTAGTAATGGATCCTTTTTTTTGGCATTTTAAGGGATTACTTATTAGACCCATTTTTGGATCATATATTCACATCTTAACTATTCAGTTTTTAGGTATATATGGGCATATCATCTGTGCAAATTTTCAGATAAATTGATAATCACTAAGGTATTCAAAACTAAGATTTACAATTATGAATACGGACAGTTCAGGTTGGACAGATTCTGTTCATCCATTGATTGAATCAAGTTCGATACCTTTCTAATTTGGCTGAAAATTTACAGAAATGATCTATACATTAGGAATTAAAAATTAAAAGGTTGAGATGCCGAAATACGATTAAAAAGTGGGTCCCACAAAAGATCCCTTAAAAAGGTCAAAGAAAGGGTTCCCTTAAAGGAAGGGCCTTATACACACACACACACAGACGTCATCTCCACAAAGGTTAACACCACTGTTCTTGTTGCAGAAACTATTGCCCTGCATTATAGCCTTAGTTGTGCCCTATCAGAAAGGCTATAAGCACAATTCAAGCTGAAGGTGACTCAAAGTTATGATTGATGTTGTCAAAGGTGAGTTCACACTGCCCTGGAGAATTATGAAGATCATCTGTGACATTCAATAATTTGTAAGATAGTTTAAATATATCTCTTTTAACCATTTTTTAGACGATTGTGATGTTAGCTTAGTGATTAGAGCACCCACTACCTAATGACGAAGTCATGAGTTTGAGTCACCATGAGGGTAGCAGTGAAATCCTTTGATCCTCTTTAGAAAAAAAAAAAGAAAAAAAAAAACCATATTTTTAGAGAAGCAAATTTTGCAGCTGATGTTTTAGCAAACATAGGTCATACTCTTGATCAATTTTAGTCTAATGTCATTCTTGTTCAGGCTTCTAAAGTCATTTTATTTGATGTTGTAAACTCAATTATCTAAGAGATTTCAACATCTAATGAATTATTTTTCGTATAGGAAAAAAGTATCAAATTGTTTTCGTATTTTTCACCCACCCCTTTGCCAGCATGATTATCGTAGTTGATGGATTGCAAATTTAATTTATCTAATTTATAAAATAAAATAAAATCAAAGACTATTAAAATTAGTGCAAAGTAACGCTTGGTGTTAAAATTTATAGCTAGTGTGACCTGTGGGCTCCCGTTTCGTAAAGGTATGTAACAAGTATGAGTACATATCTTATCTGCTCGTCCTACAGTGCCCACATGTGTTTGTTAGTCTGTTCCCTACTCTCTCATATCTTTACGTATTATTAATTACATTTTGGTGCTACACATGCATGTTATATCTGATGTAACATATGCATGTACTTTCGTCCCTTTTTTTTTTTTCTTTTCAAATATCTTCCACCAGATAGTGCACTACTCCTTCAACCTCTCATATTTACGTATATTTTTTCGTCGGTGACTTTTAGCATCAGTGGCGATCAAAATACATCTAAAGATATTGATTGATCACATATACGTACAAGCATGGACCAATTCCATGTGGACTATTTTGATTATATATGAGCAATATAATTCTTTGGAAAATTATTAAATGGTCTTGAATCATGAATTTATGGTTCTAGTACACAGAATAATCTGGGTTGATGTTATTGGTCCATATGAGATTATCAGAATACATCTAAAGAAATTGATTTGATTACATATACTCATAAGTGTGGACCAACTAGATTGGGACTGTTTTGATTATATATACAAACAATATAATTGTTTGGGAAAATTATTATATGGTCTCAAATCATGGTCATAATACGCGGAGTGGTCCGGACTGATGTTATTGGTACATATGAGATGTACTTATTCTTAATTGGTTATCAAATTCTCGACCGTTTATGCAATATCATAGCTAGCTACCTCACTTATTCCATCTCCATCTTTAACATATATTCTCATAGCAACTCCAACAGTTTCTCTATAATTTCTGTATTATAGGGAAGCAAAAGTCAAAACTTTAGCATGTTTTTCTTCTCAAACTCCAATAGATTCTCTAATTTATAAGAATCCCTAAAATCTCCATAATTCTTCTTTAAAATTTTAGAGATTGCTGTAAATTTAGGGAATTTGGTTTTCTCTTTCCTCACTTTCCCTAAAATAAGGATAGTTATAGAGAATCTGTTGGAGCAAAAGATGCTTACTTTTTCCTAAAATAGAGAAAAATTAAAATATAGGGAAGCTATTGGAGTTACTCTCAACTATATATGATTGATTAAGGTTCTAGTTCCATTTCTCATTGTTCAAATTCTTGATCCATCAATGGCGAAGATGGATCTAACACCAAAGTTAGCAGCAGCAGCGTTCGAGGGAGATGGGGGAGGACATTATATATGGTCATTTCCCGCGCTTGGTGAGGGTAAAGTTGGTGCCAGCAAGCTTGCTTTGAAGCCTAGTGGCTTTGCTCTTCCTCACTATGCAGATTCTACCAAATTAGGGTATGTTCTTCAAGGTACGGACATATATCTTTACTATCTATCTCTCTCTTTGCTTCTAGCCTGCAAATGAATTAGTTGTTATAACCAACCCCATGTACGTAGTATAGCGAAATTGTCCGCTCATATTTTTCATGTTTGTAAACCATTTACCACATGACTTTTTAATTTGGAATGATCTATGATTTGTCCTAGTGTTTTTGATTTATCTGTAATCGTACGTCGACTCCATCCAAATTTTCTGTTTAAACCCTAATGTGTTTGGCACTAACGTGCTTTTGATAATTTCCAACCCAAATACTAACATGTTTCTTGATACTATATAAATTATGTGAAAAAGCCTTAAGTCAAGATGAAAACTTTCAAAATAGCTCACTTTATTAATAATATCATGCAGGTGAGGATGGAGTAGTTGGGATGGTTTTCCCCAACACATCAGAAGAGGTGGTGTTGAAGCTCAAGAAGGGAGATGTGATTCCTGTACCAGTCGGAGCAGTCTCATGGTGGTTCAACAATGGCGACTCATCTGACGACCTTGTTATCATCTTTTTGGGCAAAACTATAGAGGCCTACACTCCTGGTCAGTTTACTTACTTCTTCATAGCAGGAACACAAAGTCTTCTTGGAGGTTTCTCAACTGACTTCATTAGCAAGTCATTCAATGTCAGCAAAGATGAACCAGACAGGGGTTTTCGTAGTGAAGCTAGGACATGGAAAGACCATGCCTAAGCCCAACGAACTCGTCACCAAAAAACTCGTTCATCAACTGACTGTTAGTACCACTTTGACTCAGAAGGAGTTTCCTTTTCTTAACCAAGCTGGGTTAAGTGCCAACCTCTTAAAACTTGAACCCTACACAATTTCTTCTCCCACCTACACTACTGATTCTACGGTTCAAGTGATCTATGTTGTTGGAGAGGCGATCGGGTCCAAATTGCGGGTCTTAATGGTCAGCGTGTGTTGGATGCGGAAGTAACTGTGGGTCACTTGATCGTTGTGCCTAGGTTTTTCATGGTGGCGAAACTTGTTGGAGAAAAAGGAATGGAGTGTTTCTCTGTCATTACAAGTTCCCGGTAAGCATGCATCTAACCATCTCATGCATATGTACATAGAGCTCCCCTTCACTTGGTTTTTCAAGTTTAACTAACTAATCCATATAATACCCAAGGTTATACAAGGATATATATATATATATATACACGATTTTTCTTAGGTAATGATATCCTTACTTAAGCTTATGGAAAGGATTTCTAGTTTTTGGCCACTTTTCGATCACAATTCACATCTTAACCTTTCAGTTTTTAGGTCCTAATGTATAGATCATCTCTGCAAAATTTCAGCCAAATTGATGATCATTAAGGCCTCCAAAACTGCAATTTACACGAACGAACCGGAACCGTTCGTGTCATTGTTGTAAATTGCAGTTTTGGATGCCTCAACGATCATCAATTTGGCTGAATTTTTGTAAAGATGATCTATACATTAGAACCTAAAACCTGAAAGGTTAAGATGTGAAAATAAATATATATATATATATATATTTTTTTTTCAAGTAAAACTACAAAAGACTATAATTGTATAGAAGCACGAGATCTTCTTCTTCTTCTTCTTCTTCTTCTTTTTGCCAATATATAAGGACGACAATTCATTACTTCATTAGTCATCGACTCATCGTTATAATTAATTTTGTAGGGCTGTCCAGGAAGACTTGACTGATAGGACATCAGTATTGAGGGCATTATCACCTGAGGTTTTGCAAATATCCCTCAATATAATCCCAGAGTTGCAAACTCTTCTCCAATCAAAGATTAACTAGAGAAACAGTCGTTGATCGTTCACGATCGAAATCTCTTATTATCGTTCCACATACATAGTCCCCATTGCGAGGCAATAAATAACGTGGATGATCTACATATATGATACTAGAGAGGAAATTAGAATAAAACTCCTGCATATCTACAAAGGAGATTATTGTATTCTAGTTCATTTACCATTGTGTGATTTTCTAAAGAGGCAAATTTATGGACCATATCTTATTTATTTATTTTTTAATTAAACATTGGCTTGTAATAATTAAGTCTAATATCTTAAAAAGAAAAAAATTAAGTCTAACATATAAAAATAAACTCTCTGTGGCTAGTATTGTAGAGTCTTGTTCACATGCTCGCTCAATTCCCTGCTCAATTATAGTCGACTAACACTTGATATAAAACACAGAGTGGACAATAATAAGGTAATTATAATTTATTTATTTTTGTCTCTTTTTTCTATCCTTAAATATAAATCCAATGGTAAGTGAACACAGCTGAGCAAATAATCTATTAATTGAATAGGTGAACATGAAGCTTAATACATAAACTCTGTGACCATTATGAAATGGATGAGGCTATTTCCATGCACCTTACCAAATATTTTGTTCACCCTACAATTAAATTTGGGGCTAAATACTGGTTACTACTCTGTGGTTTAGGTCAAAATCAATTCAGTCCCTGGACTTCTAATTTCATCAAAAACATCTCTGCACTTTCAATTTTGATCTAATAGGTCCAATTCGTCAATATTCTGTTATGGGTTCAAGTTATAGTTGGATTATTTTTTGAAAAACTATTTATTTTTAATAGTAGAACTCACTCTTAAATTGATTAGAGGTGACCTGCAGACACCACATCATAAAATATAGGTCATATATGAGCCATGTTAACAAGTTAAATAACTCAATTGTCGGAAAACTAACAAATTTGACCTATTAGATCAAAATTGAAAGTGCATGGGTGTTTTTGATGAAATTGGAAGTTCAGGGACTGAATTGATTTTGGACCCAAACTACAGGGTAGTAATCTGTATTTTGCCCTTACATTTTTATCATGAAATTTCCAATTTCATCCTCAAATAATTTTAAAAAGAAAAATTATCCTAAAGATTTAATTCTGGATTGACATGGGGGATGGGGTTGTTCCTCTGACGTGGTGTTGTGGTTGATTCAGTCATAACGTTGACTTATACTTGTGTTTGAGAGTTATACATGTTATCATGCTTCTCAGGAAATGGATCATCTGGGAGGCAGAGCTAGGGTCGAGGTAGACCCAGAGGCAGGGGTAGAGCCTGAGGTAGGGGCAGGATCCCTCCTGATAAGGAGATATTCAAGAATCAGGTCGAGGCATTGAATGTTAAGGTCCCTGTCCCACCTATTGTAGAGGTTGTCAATGTTACAAATGCCACTCGTTTGTCGAAGCTGGTAAGGGAGATTTCGAGGCTGAGAGCAGTCTTTTTTAAAGGAGGTATGGATCATATGCTGGCAGAACAATAGATCGAGAACATGAAGTACTACTTTGAGATGGTCGTGTGTGATGACATTGAGAAGAGGAAGAAGTATCACGGTACAACCTACCCTGATTTCCAGGATCATTAGGGGTCAAACAGAGGATGAGTTCTCACGTGTGAAGTTGGCAGAGTTAGCTGCAGATTCATCCATTGGCGTTTCATCGGAATGGACAGTGGGACCAGATGGTGGTTTTGCCGATGAATCATAGGTTGTATGTTCCGGATCATATTGACCTCAAGGGAGAGATTCTTCGTGAGGGACATCGATCGCGGTATATTGTGCATCCTGGAAGCACTAAGATGTATCGGGATTTGTGAAGGCAATTTTTGTGGAATAGAATGAAAAAGGATGTGGCAGAGTATGTTTCCAAATGTCTTACTTGCAACGTGTAAAGGCTGAGCATCAGAGACCTGCAGGTATGTTGAAGCCATTACCTATTTTCGTGTGGAAGTAGGAGCAGATCTCAATGGATTTCATTACTGGACTGTCTAGGTCCAAATGGAATCATGATGTAGTATGGGTAATCATTGGCCGTTTGATGAAGTCGGCGCACTTTCTTCCTATGTCGACGACGTATTCAATTGAAACATTGTGCGGGCTTTATATCGAGGTGATTGTGAAACTTCATGGAGTGCCTATGTCAATTGTTTCTGATTGTGATGCTCGGTTCACTTTGAATTTATGGAGCGGTTTCCAAAAAGCCATGGGAACTGACTTAGATATGAGTACAGCTTTAAACCCTCAGACTAATGGGCAGACTGAGCGAGTGAACCAAGTAATGGAGGATATGTTGAGAGCTTGTGTGTTGGACTTCAAGGGAAGTTGGGAGGATCATCTACCGTTGATTGAATTCTCCTACAACAACAGTTATCACTCCAGTATTAGCATGGCACCATATAAGGCCCTGTATGGTAGGCCATGTAGATCTCCTATCTGCTAGGCAGAAGTAGGAGATGAGGTATTATTGGGTCCTGAGATTGTGCAGGAGACATATCGGTTATCAGGGACAAGATTCGACAGTGCAAAGTAGACAGAAGAGCTATGCGGATCTGAAAAGGAGACAGATTGAGTTTAAAGAAGGTGATCATGTGTTCTTCAAGGTCTCACCCATGAAGGGTGTGGTGAGATTTGGCAAGAAAGGGAAGTTATCACCAAGGTTTGTCGAACCTTTTGAAATTTTGGAAAGGGTAGGAGATCTGGCTTATAGGCTTGCCTTAGCTCCTAGTATGTCTGGTGTGCATAACGTGTTCCATGTGTCTATGTTGAGGAAGTATGTCCAGGATGAGTCACATGTGATCGATTATGACACGATTGAGGTGCATACGGATACGACCTTTGTAGTTGAACCTATTTGTATTTTGGATAGGTCAACAAAGCAACTTCGAAGGAAGGAAGTTGACTTGGTCAAGGTATTGTGGAGTCACCATGATGAGGGTGATGCTTCTTGGGAGCTGGAGTCTGATATGAGAGTGAAGAACCCACAGTTGTTTGTTGATTAGCAAGTGTGAATTTCAGGACGAAATTCCTTCAAGGAGGGTAGATTTTGATGACTTGGATTTTTGTTCCTTAATTTGGTAATTATTAATGGACCAATTGTATGAATAATGGTTATTATGCTTTATTTTTAAGTCATATGTGAAGTGGAATGATTTTCGTACATATAATTATTTGAATTTCACAGTTTTAGGGGTCGTGTGAAGTTTGACTTTTTATATGTTGGGATTTTCAGAAAACTTCCTTCATGAAACTTGTAGAGTACGTCAATACAAGTTCGTGCGCATGTGGTATGCATCAATTGGAGTTCGTATGAGAAAGTTATGGTCTGCAAAAGTTTTGGGAAAGCCCAATAAATAAGAGTTTCCATTTCCGGAAACTTACATTTTCATTTTTTCACTTTTTCTTTTTCAGAAACCAAAAATGCTTCGTTTTTTGTCTGCTTTAGGACTTACCCGACCTGAACTGGAAACCAGACCTGGCTTTTCCGGCAATCTCTGGCCGTGAAACTTGGCCAGCTTCTTCGTCTCCACCATGCGCTCCTCCTTATGGCATCCTCTAGTATCGATTCTTAGTGACGGCAGTGCAAATCGGCCGAGTTTGGTGCAGTCGAACTCAATCGAAAATCCTTGCTCCAGCGACGTCATGGCTTCAAGCTTCCTGTTGTGAGTTTATAGGAGCCTCCCTGGTAGATCTGTGGTGGTTGCTTGGATTGATTCACGTGGAAATTGGTTCAGTTCAGATTGAACAGTGATTCACGACTGGCGAGGTAGTTTTCAACCCTTTTTACTTCAATTCTGACTTTATGCTAGTTATGAAAGTTGTTGTACATGATGAGAAGAAGATCTTTGATGTTGGGAGTTTTGTGAAATATTGAGTTTTTGGCTTGCGGCGTTCTAGCCATATAAATGACTGTTTCTAGTATAATATATCTTCTACTCGTCGATACGAGCATTTCGATATATAATACGCAATTTTTGGAGTTCGTATGAATTTGTTAGGGTTAAATATTGCTACCCTGTGGTTTAGGTGCAAAATCAATTCAGTCCCTAAACTTCTAATTTCATCAAAAACACCCTCGCACTTTCAATTTTGATCTAATAGGTCCAATTCGTTAATATTTTGTTATGGGTTCAAGTTATAGTTGTATTATTTGTTGAAAAAACTATTTATTTTTAATAGTAGGACTCACTTTTAAATAGACTAGAGGTGGCCTGCAGACACCACATTATAAAACATAGGTCATATATGAGCCACATTAACAAGTTAAATAACTCAATTGTCGAAAAACTAACAAATTGGACATGTTAGAATAAAATTGAAAGTGCAGGGGTGTTTTTGATGAAATTAGAAGTTCAAAAACTGAATTGATTTTGGACACAAACTACAGGGTAATAATCTGTATTTAGCCCAATTTCTGATGAGTTTTACGGTCTCGGACCGTTCAATTTATTAAATCCGTGAGGATTCGAGGGTCCGATCAACTAGTGGTTTGGACATATCGATCGTGGAAGTATTTCAGAGACTTTGGGAGGTCTCAAATGTGGTTTCGCCTTGATTTGCGCCATTTTGGGTATTTTAGTTCAAAACAAGGGTTTCAGACTTAAATAATTTGTGAATCGTTACTAAGTTGAAACCGTATGTGATTAGGTACTTGACGAAGTATTATTGGAGGGTTATTTTTATGGTTTGGCTGCCTTGTTCTATAATGAGGATGCAGCGGGAGTTTCGAGGTGAGTAATCTCACAATGTTCTTTTACAAACGGATTTACTTATTATTTAGAATTATTTGGTTAATTTTGAATAGCTTTCGAAAAGAATATTTGTTTGAAATGATATGAACTTGATCGACTACGGTTCATAGGACTGCGGTTCACAGGTAGGAAAATGAGTTTAAATATAACAATGATTTTCTCGAGTTTATCGATTGTGAACTATAGCTATATTAGTAGGCATTCCTGAGCGAATAACTATGTATATATATTTACGTGAAATGTATATGTGTTGGTGGATTTTGGTTGATTTATGAAAACAATATGCATGAGTGATGTTTTTTATTGTTTTGTGTTATGGCTTTTTAGAAAACAAATGACTGTGGAAATTGTTGATTCTATTTGTTGAAAAGCAATGAGATTTGTGTAACATTTTGAATCCTGAGTGATTTCTTTAATGTTTTATTTCGAGGCACTGAGAGGTCCGAGGAATGAAGGTCTGTGAGCGACCTTGGGCAGTATATCGAGTAATGACGTCTTTGACCGGACGAGTGGCTACGATTTAAGTTAGGGCTCTGGTCTATCTGCCAATATAATTCATGGGGTAACGGGGCAAGGTTATATCTAACTCATAAGATTACTTGTTTTTAAGGAACAAAGGGTGAGTTGCTTTCCTTATTAACTGTTTCGAAGGGAACAAAGTGTGAGTTGTTTTCCTTATTTATGACTTGAAAGAAATCAAGGTGTGAGTTGCTTTCTTTGTTTCGTGTTGATAGAAATTAAGGAGTGAGTTGCTTTCTATGTTACATGTTGAAAGGAACCAAGGGGTAAGTTGTTTTCCTTTATTACGTGCTTTGAAGGAATCAAAATGTGAGTTGTTTTGCTTATTTCCAGTGTGAGTTGTGTTGGTTGTTTTGAATTACTCATACAAGCTTTCATAAGCTTACCGCATTTGTTGTGTGGCAACTCAGTGAACTATTTAATGGTGTAGGGGTTAATCCTGCAGGTCAGGATAATCGTGGCTAAAGTTGGGGTAGGAAGGTAATTTTGTGATTTTACCGTTATTAAGACTTCTATTGTAGTAAACTCTGAGAAGCATTTACGTGTTATTTTGTATTGACAATTTAATTCGTAAGCTTGTGTAATATATTACTCTGTGGAGCGAGTATATATTGACTTAGTGGGTTCAGTGCATCAGTATGTACTTGGTTTAAAGGGAAAAAAGTTTCCACCTATTTTGTATTGATGGCTGAACAATCACGCATGTATAATTATGGGATTGTACATCGATATTTCATTTGTGTTAAAAATCAGGGATGTGACAACGATGTTGGTCGTAAAGTCTTTATCAAAGAAAGTTTTGTTGAAGAGGAACATGCCGAGAGATTCGCCCCTAGGACAACCTCATTAATCCAAAAAAAAAAAAAACATGGAACGTCGGATATGCACAATGCTGGATTATGACGACTTTCGAACAACACGGATCATCAAAGACAATGTATGCTCGGTAATAATTGACTGTGGTCTACGAGAAAACTTTGTACAAAACAAAGTTGTGGATTATTTTCAATTACATACGGCGAAGCTGAGTGATCCATACTGGATTCCATTTGGGAAGGATGAATATGCACAAGTAACAGAGGTTTGCAAAGTTCCAATCTCTATGGGAAAATTTTATAAAGAAGTGATTACTTGTCATGTGATTGACATGGACGACACTTATGTGCTTTTTGGAAGACCATGGCATGAAAGAGTCAATGGTGGTTATTGCAAAGACAACACATATTTATTTAGGTGGGAGTTGCACAAAATTAAAATCAAGCCTGGAAGGAAGAATGAGCATCCTGAGGTCTGTGAAAAGAAACATGAAGATTGAAGAGAAACTCATTAAAGACAAGGAAGCTGATTCATTCATCACATCGATATCCATGTCATGCATGCCTAATTGTGTTCATGATCAACCCAAGGAGAATTCAATGCCCATTCCTTTTCAAGTGGAGGAGTTCAAGTTTCAAGATGTTTATTCTAAATTTGTCTACGGTATTGGATTTATGGTGATACCTTTTAATTTCGAGAATATTGAAGTTGATGGCTTATCATGTTTTATTCCTACTTATGATCGAGCTACATTCAAGAGGAACTCGAGGTCAATTTTTTTTTTTTTTTTAATAAATGGCTGATGCGGCTGCCCTCAAGCCTTGATTAATGAAACTACCGAATACAAATGGGGGACATTGACCCTATACCCCTGATTACAATAAGTAACTAGAGTATTTCACGAATTAGTATCAGGAATCTCTACAGAATACATGTATTCAAACGAGCACAACTAGCAAAGAGTGCTCTATTGGCTACTTCATTTGCTTTGATATACCGGTGACATAACGGAAAGATAACTCGATATGTAACCTGATTATAACATAACATAATTTCCATAAGCACAGCTTTCCTATTATGTTGTCAGAGGAGGATAGATCCAACGATACTTAGTTTCACCTGCCACTAGGCGGTAGAGACCATTTGACGAAGCAAGTGGAGGAGACTGATGTAGGACGAGATTTTAGCTAATTTCAACAAAGAATCTCGAAAAGAAAGAAGCGTCTTCACATTAACAAGAATGATTTGAATATTAGAAATCGGTATTCAAATAGGCTTCTTAATGATGGAATTAATCATAAATTACTCTTTTCGATATATCGGGATTTTCGAGCAAAATCTTGGTTGGAATTCCAAATACATATTTTCGTAATATTCTTTAGTATCTAGGATTCTATTTCCGATTTTTATTTAATGAGGTTTCCTAGTTTTAGTCTATAATAACTTTTTCTTTATGTTTTCTACTTGCATTAGGTTTATGCTATGTGCCATATATTAGACACCTCTTAGATTGTAATTTTCATTCAAGTTATCATTAAAAAAAAATCCAAATATTAGAGAAGTTTCTCTATGTTTGTTATGGCTGTGTCCGTAATTATTAGTAAATTCTAGTTCATCTTATATGACTTTCGACTCTTGACGGAGCCTCTTGCTATCGTGTTCACGCTTCCTGCATCACGATAGTTTTTCAGTTTTGTCAACAGTAGCTTTCAATTCATGTAGTAATTTTTTGAAAGATAGCGGTAACTTTTCTTCTATTAACAAATTATCATCCGCAATAGCTTTTTGGTTTTCATGCTGTATTTTTATTTTTTGGAAATGGCAGTAATTTTTGAAAAATGACAATAACTTTTTTTTAAATGACAATAGCTTTTTAGTTCGTCGGTAGTAGCTTCTCGAAGAATGATAGTACTTCTTAGGATGCAATGATATTTTTGTAAATAATGAAGAATGAAAATTGTAATGATATTTTTATTGATATTTAAATTTTTAATTGTAAAAAGAAAATAATAATTTGCTCTTCTTCTTTTTGGTATCGTGTGGTCCTTACTACTTCCGCTTACATATTAGTATGTTGGTTTTGATGAGTTGTGAGTAATAATTGGCACAAACAAGTGTCAAATTCCTTTCGTATTTTCCACCCACCTCACTGACGATGCATAATTATTGTAGTCGATGGATTGAATTTATAATTTTCTAATTTATAGAAGAAAAAAAAATTAACTATAATTATAATACAAAGTAGGTGCCTTATTAGTGTTAAAGTTAAAGCTAGACACAGGTACACCTTTTCTCTACAACGATTTCGATATTTTAACGATATGTGCACTTGCGTTTGTGTAAAGATACTATAGAATCAATACACCAACGTATACTAATACTTCCCCGCTGGTAGTCCTAGTGAGAGCTGGTATCCACATTGAATTTTATTTTAGTTCTGTTTCGTTTCGGTAGTGATGCACAAGATAGTAAGCTACTTTTCGCCTCAGATTTCGTGTAAGCATTGCGGCCTCATAAGAATGGTTCTCCATTAACCCTCACCATTGTGTAATCCTCGTGATTCTGATTTCTGACGTATCATGCACATAGTGTGATTCTGATTTCGGACATATCATGCCCATAAGAATGGACCTCACATATCATGCCCGTAAGAATGGTTCTCCACTAACCTTCACCTTTATGTAATCCTCATATGCATATAGTGTGATTCTCACATGTCATGTATCTACTTCTAATCTTTTATAGTATCACAGAGTGGACCTCTGACATACGCATATCACGTACTGACTTTTATAGTATCACAGAGTAGACCTCTGACATATCACGTACCGACTTTTATACTATCACAGAGTGGATCAACTTGATATAGTCATATTTGATTGTATATATTATTAAAGCAATAATTCACACAGTAACGTGTCCGAGAATAAAAACCCATAATTAATCAAAAACAAAGACTATCAAGCTGGCGAGCTAGCTAAATGAATCATTATAGCTTGCGCTGAATCTTTCTGAGATTTGGATAAAACTCTCTACTGTACAATCGGATCCCTAGCTTAAGTACTTCTTCCATCTCCATTTATAAATTCTGAGTACTGCCTACAGATGCTTTAGATCCTTAGTCGTCCGAATAGCAAACCAGTACGTACGTACTCCATCTAATTCTCGATCAATAATGGCAGAGATGGATCTAACACCAAAGTCAGCGGTAGCGGCGTTCGAGGGAGATGGTGGAGGATATTACATATGGTCATTTCCGGCGCTTGGGGAGGCCAACGTTGGCGCCGGCAAGCTTGTATTGAAGCCTAGTGGTTTTGCTCTTCCTCATTATGCAGATTCTGCCAAACTGGGATATGTTCTTCAAGGTATTTCCATATATATTTCATTTTGCTTCTGCCCGCAATTAAGTTGTTTTTAAATCAACACCAACGTATGTACTACGGCTACTCTGATACACACACACACACTCGTGTCTGGCCTTTTTTTTTTTTTTGTCAAAAACCATTTGGGAATCCAAATTATGCATATATCCTAAATTAGAAAAAACAAATGAGAATGAGAGTAATAATTAGATGATCAAGTAGTTGCTGATTTGCTAGAAATATGTGTGTATATATGTATAGAGAGAGAGAGAGAGAGCCGTTCAAAATCGGACGTCCGCAACCCAGAAAAAGTGGGACATCGCTCCTCCGGGCTGCATCAGGCGCCAACAGGCGGTGCTACTTGTGCCAAACAAAACCGGGCCACGATGTCAACCCTCTTCTTGCTACTGGACTCGTGGATGAAGGGTTTGAAGTCGACCTTGATGGTGCTTCCATGGTGTCTTGCGAGCTCACCACGCATTGCTGAGAATCCAATCACCTTCGCCTTCACGTTGATGGTTATGCCGTCTGGGATGTCCAGAGCCTTCGTCTGGCAACAAAAACGCCGCCATCGACAGCTGATCAAGGTCGGAGGAGCGACGTCTGCACTTTTTCTGGGTTATGGACGTCCGCTTCTAATCGGTCATCTGTGTGTGTGTGTGTGTGTTGTAAAAGACACGGAAGAAGATAATAGTTTAATCATTCAAGTATGCCAGAAAAGAGAAGTCGATAAAAAATCTCTTGTACAGAACTTCTCTTAATGTACGGCCGATAGAGAGAATAAAGAAAATATAAAGACATAAAAATTGGCTACTCGATAGATGTTATACACAATGATCTTTGAGTAGGAGACTTGTTTTTATGTATAATGTGATGGAAATCATGGCAATCCCAAAAATCAACCTGTTTTCTTGGGGGTTGTCTCACTTAGATGTTTATCATACACTCATTTACATCTAATTGAACCAAAATTACAATTTAGTTGAACCAAATTTACAACATTAACAACAAATTATCACATTTGTTTTACAGATTACATATAACTGAACCAAGTTACTATATCGACAACTATTTGTTCATAAACTTGTAAAAATATCGTAGGTGAAGTAATTACCTGTAATAGAACTAAAATTACCCAAAAAATAACTCTATATACCACAATGACAATAAAATTGTTGTTAGATCTATCAATGAGTGTATCACATACATACATGTGTCGTAGAATTTCCCTGTTTTCTTGATCCAAACTGTTCAATTATCAGAGATTACTCAAAGTTATGTAGTTTGTGATCAGATAAATTTTACAATCCAAACTGTTCAATGTTTAGATCATTCCTTAAAACTATTATGTTTTTATTGCTCCCTGTCAGTTACCATTATGATCAATATGAATTATGGTGCAGCTAGTTATTTATGTAGTCAAATTTGTATGCAATTGTAGAGGTAAATCGGTACACTAGCTATTTATCATTGATGAAAGGAGCTGGCTAGAGAAAAGAGACGATATACATGATCATAATACACCCTTAGAACTGTGAGATCAAGGATTACCATTATGATTATCAATAATATGAATTATGGTTCAACTAGTTGTATGTAGTCAAATTTTATGCAGTGTGCCAAACTGCCTATGTCGGAGACTCGGAGGTAAATCACTAGACTATCTATTATTGACTAACCGACCTAGCTAGTGGAAAACAGAAAAAGTAATATCTAAACACACTAGCATATTTTCGATCTTAGTTGTAGCATGAATTAAGTGATCTAATGTTCTACAGGTGAGGATGGACTAGTTGGAATGGTATTCCCCAACACATCAGAGGAGGTAGTGTTGAAGCTCAAGAAAGGAGACGTGATTCCGGTACCACTCGGAGCAGTCTCATGGTGGTTCAACAATGGCGGCTCATCCAACGACCTTGTTATCGTTTTCTTGGGAGAAACTACAAAGGCTTACACTCCTGGTCTGTTTACATACTTCTTCATAGCAGGAACTCAAAGTCTTCTCGGAGGTTTCTCGACTGACTTCATTAGCAAGTCATTCAATATTACCAAAGATGAGGCAGATGAGGTCACCAAAAACCAGACAGGGGTTTTGCTAGTTAAGCTAGAACAGGGAAACACCATGCCTAAGCCCAACGCACTCATCACCCACAAACTTGTTCATCAACTCACTGTTAGTGCCACTTTGACTGAGAAGGAGTTTCCTTTTCTTAACCAGGCTGGGTTAAGTGCCAACCTCATCAAACTTGAACCCTATGCAATTTCCTCTCCCATTTACACTACCGATTCTACGGTTCAAGTGATCTATGTCGTTGGAGGAGGTGGTCGGGTCCAAATTGCGGGTATTAATGGTCAAAGTGTGTTGGATGCGGAAGTAACTGCGGGTCACTTGATCGTTGTGCCTAAGTTTTTCATGGTGGCGAAACTTGCCGGGGAAAAAGGAATGGAGTGTTTCTCTGTCATTACAAGTTCCCGGTAAGCATCTAATCATATCTTGCATGATGCATTTGTACTGAGCTCCTTCACTTGGTTTTTCTAGCCTATAATACCCTAAAAATAAAACTATAAAAGTATTAATAAGCACGAATTTTTTTTTTTTTTTGTCAATATATAAGGACAACAATTAATCAGCTATTATAATTAATTTGGTAGGGCCGTCCTGGAAGACTTAACTGGCAAGACATCAGTATGGAGGGCATTATCACCTGAGGTGCTACAGATATCCCTAAATATAAATCCGGAGTTGCAGACAATTCTCCAATCAAAGATTAACTAGAGAAATAGTAGTGGATCCTGCACTATCGAAGTCTCTTATTAACCGCATACCTACTTCCATATAAAGCCTCCATTGCAAGACATGTAATAAAGTGGATGAATTTGAATAAAACTTCTGTCTGCAGAGGATCAGAGATCATTGTTTTCTTGTTCATTTATAATCTTTACCTTTGCGTGATTTTCTAATGAGGCCCATTATGGGTCATACCTTTTTTGAAATCCATCGACATGATTTATGAAAGCGTCAAACTGGGAAAAATATGAACCATGGAGCTAGATGTTGCCATTAGGTACGCAGCGTAATGAGAGATGCTCATTCATAGCTTGTAGCCTTGCCCAGGTAAGGGAGATGGACTACCTTTTCCTTCAAGGTTCTGTTGCAAAACAAGTGTGACTATTGTTAACTGGATTTTGGCATTAGCAGTTAGTTTAGTCCCTGTTTCGGTGGCCCTTGTGTGAGAGTGTTGGCAAGTTTGCTCCTTGAACAAAATGAAAGATTGATCGGAAATCTACCTCATGCAGTATTCAAATTGATAAATTTTTTGCTCCGCTTTAGAAATCAGTTTATAGTGTTTTCTGATTGGTTCAAAATGTTTGAAATGATGGTAGTAGAGGTAGCTAATTAGAGTACTGTATATAGATTATCTACCCTCGTAAATCTACACTCGTGTATATAATTAGAGCCTTTTGTTGCCCCATTTTTGTTCTTGTAAGTACATATGGTAGCAAAGGTAACAGATATTCCTGATACCTAACTAGCGTCATTCCTGAAAGAAGACTGAAGAATAAGAACACCTGGAATTCAATTTGACTTGCTGATAGTGATATTTTTTTGGCAAAGGGGAGACTTGCTGATAGTGATTAACGGGAGCACCTTTGGGATGTCATTTTCTCCCGGAGAGGGCTACATTTTTGTTGAACTTTTCTGGAATACAAAAATGACCCACACCACTGTGGACAACATTAAGAGTACCGCAAGGCTGCAAAGCCACAACCTAGGTGATACAAATTATAGTTCTAAAGTTATATAAAACTTGGATGGAACATTCGTTCAGGAGTTGTTGATTTATAGAAACCCGTGGGCGGTTGGAATGCCAGTAATTTTGAATGGTGACTAATCTGGAGATAAGTTTGAACAAAAGATCTAAACAAAACTAGGACTCAGACTGTCTTCACCATCTCAGCTGCTGCAGCATTCGCATATATAGGGTGAAGCACATGACCTTCTTTGGGCTCTACATGCACCCACTTACGTCCACTGAGCTTGTGCTTTTCAAACTTTACGGTGCCTTCTTTCAGAGCAAAAAGAGTGTGATCTTTCCCTAACCCAACATAATTTCCAGGATGGAATCGGGTGCCCCTCTGGCGAACAATGATGTTTCCAGGTATCACTCTCTGCAATGTAAACAGAAAACCTCAGACTGATTGTAAATATCCACTTTCCTTTTGTAATATTCCCCATACAAAACATCAGCCTCTTACCTCTCCACCGAATTTCTTCACTCCAAGATTCTTAGGTAAAGAGTCTCGCCCATTCTTTGAGGATCCAGCTTGTTTTTTAGTAGCCCAGCGCCTGAACATCAAACTCAATCCTTCCCCTGTGACATCTGCAATTAGTGCACCAAGTAAAACAGTAGACGTTAGATGCAGCAATATAATGAGTTCATGAAACATTTAAAATAGTCAACTGATCGAGTTATGTAAAATTTGTACCAGAAGCACTGCTGTAAACAGGAGTACTGGTAACGAGATGCTTTATATTCAATCTTTGGCATAGTGATGTTCCGAAATTCATTATGCTGTTTTCTGGAAGATGGAGTTAACCTGAAAGAAAATCGTCAAAATGTCAGAGTTACGTACTCCTGAGCATTAGAATAAGAAAGGCAGTGTACCTGCAGGAATCAACCATATATGAATATGAACCAGTTACCTTTATGTGAAACTGTCAATTAAGTTGGCAACTAATACGTAAATTTTATTGTTTTCCTGAATATACTACTCCCTTGCTACCTTTGAACTAGCAGCCTACCCACTCAATCGGAATAAATCCCTCGATTCATTTCTCAGTCACAAACAACTAATGCGCTGGCTTTTCCTAGTGGAAACCCCAGGTGCACTTGCTCAAAGTAAAAGGCAATGAGAAGAAAATGAAGACTCTCTAAAGACTTCCAACATTCCAAAGATTTCAACACCTTACATCTTTGCTTCTTCTTCTTTTTTCCAAGAAAAAGGGAAAATAGAACAGGCCCCCCAACATGGAACATTTGGGATTGCAAAATAGATCAACCAGTTAAGATCTTTGAGACTGAAGCTTGTTTTTGTTTGATCAATTCAAGCTGTGACATATACAAACTCAGAAAACACAGGACATAAACGAATTCAACAACCTACAACGAACCAAGCACTACAAAAGAAAGGCCTCCCCTTTTCTAATTAGGCATTATAAGTTGTAACAACCTTAAAGCTCAGCTCTATCACAGTTGGATTTCGATTATATTGAAAATTGAATGAGAAAACTATCATACCCAGCCCAGAAATCACATACCCAATCATGATTACTTACGAAATTTGAATTAAGAAACTAAGAAGTAAGTCAGAGATGGCAGATGAAACGTACCCGAAGCAAAGAGGAAAAGAAGAGGAGATAAGCTTCCCGTCAATAGTCCTGTCTTTGCGCGAGAACCGCCAGTGATAAGCTTCAGTGTTTGCTCTACTTCCTCAAACTTGAACAAACAAGAGTAGAACGCGAGGGTACGAACGCAGAACGCCTCTGATCTAGTTAGGTCTTTATTTTTATCTTTTTCTTTTTCTTTTTCTTTTTCTTTTTCTTTTCTTTTTTTGGCCTTTTTTTAAGGGTAAAAAGTCTCATTTACCCCGCCCGAATATCCGATTCAATTATAAAATAACGTATCCAAGTCAAGTAAGATACGTCGTGTATCCACAGCGTATTCGACCGTATCCAAAGCATATCGCACCTGTATTTCAGATCGGTATGGAATTTACTCTCAAAATTGCGTATCTATGCTTCATAGGAGTCTATTCACACTATTTCTTCCTCCAACACGATTATTTTTCCCTGAATCTAAATTTCTGGCACCGTCTATAAATCTATTTTTCAGATTTAGCTTTTCAGAACAGTGGAATCCCCCATTTTACACTGCATATAAATTCTTTCACGATAAATCATGCTTGCCGGCCATATGCTCAAGGTAAGAGTTAGAACTAAGTTTTTCTCCTAACAAAAATGTCCAGTATCATTTGGTCTAGTGACATAAGTCTCTTCTTTATAAGTGGGAGGTCATGAGTTCGACTCACAATAACTTAGTTGCTATGTCTGAGTTATTGATTTAATGGAAGAAGAAAAAATTATCAAATTTTGCAATGCATTTGGACTGGATAAAGCATTTTGTAAATAATTAACATAGATCAGGGAAATTGTGTAATCCTGTCACCCCCCGAATTTTAGAATAAAAATTCAAAATCCGAAACATGAATTACTACAACTTAAAATAATCATCCTGAAAAATTTCTTTTTCTTAACAACCTCACCACACAAATTTAATCTCAAATCCTGAATTTAGCCTCGGTTAATTATTACAAATCACTCACAAATTAAATTGTAAAGCTCTAAATGAGCATAACAAACCTCACAACTTAAATGAAAACAAATAAATGCTGCAACTCCTAAACAGCACGGTCACCTCCCTGGTTATCCTGACATGCAGGAATATCCACTACACCATTTAAATAGTGTACCGGGATTGCAACAACACAAAATCTGATAAGCTTTTGAAAGCTCTTATGAGTAAAAAGAAAGAACGGTTGTTTAATTAAATTATAATCATTTTCACCCAAGTCAACGCACAACACTTTTCACATTCACAAGAACCAACAATCTCGTAATCAATCACAAAATCAACAAATCAACACAAAACCCTAACTCACATCTTTCTTCTCAAAATCTCGAAATCGTATTTATAAAACTACGGTGTTGACAGACTAGAGCTCTAACTGAATCATAGCCCGTCACCTGGCCCAGGTTATGGCATCCGACATATTTATCTTTATCGTATTCCATCAATATATATACATATATACATATTTAGAACGTCTGATACTCATACTTAATTAAGCCTCATTACCCGATAAGGGTTGTGGCATCCAACTCACTCAACCAATTGTATCTCATCAACCACCTAAGATTAGAGCGTCCGATTCACCCATACCAGTCACTATGTTGACCCTAAATCTATAAATGAGCACAACAATATATTTTCACACAATGAAATCAACTCATCCAAGATACACAATATTATTATGAAATTTAAGCATTTGAAATATAATCTAAATCATCATTCCAACTCAATCACATCAACACACCACCCATATATATATTCCACGTAAATATATATATATATATATATATATATATATATATATATATACAGTCCTTCTTGGCTAAGGACTTCCTTAGTTTTTCTTAGGTACGGATTTCCGGTTTTAACCCACTTTCCGATCACATTTGGTGATCGTTAAGGTATCCATTTGTATAATTAAAATTCATTTTACTAGCCTATGGACCATAGTTGATCAAGTCCATGTGATTTTAAAAAAAAAAATTTAATCCATAAATATTTTGCACACAATTACGACAAAATAAATAAATTAAAGCACTCGTTCGTAATATGAACCACTTGAGTTTTACTCACCTCGAAACTCCCGCTCCGTCTGTAATTAAAATACAAATCACAATAATCCAAATGCTCGTCAACTCAAGCCGTCAAGTACCTAATCAAGTACGGTCTTTACTTAGCAACGAAGCATGAAATAAACTTAAATGATGATCCAAATGTCGGATTCTAAAATAAAGACGATCCAAAGGTCGGATTCTAAAATAAAAGAATTTGCAATGGTCGGATCGAATTTAAACAATGATCCAACGGTTAGATTCTCACGGATCGCCCTTGGAAACATCCTATCAAAATTATACGAAAATCTGACGAACGGATCTTCACGAATCGCCTCCCGAATCACCGTTTTATAATTATAAAAAGATCCAACGGTCGGATCTTCGCCTGTGACCACAAAAAGTCATCGGGAAAGTCATATGAACATCATATTAAAATTTGAAGTAAAACAGATGGTCTGATCTCCGTAAATTGTAAACCGAAGTTAAAATGTAAAAACTGTAAATAGTAACGTCAAAACGTAAATTCACTATTTATCAACTTTTTCTAACATGACCGTGTTATATATCAAAACGCTCGTATGGATGCATAGATCATCGTCTAGATAATATAAACTCAAAATTTGGTCCGACGCGCCGCCACACGCGGCGGTCAACGCGGTAGTCAACGTCGGTTAACCACCTCAGATGCAAAAGTTGTCAACTACAAACTTCTTCAAAATGAAATTATGCACAACTTTAATACCTGACTTTTTTTCGAGATAAAGTCTAAATTGTCCTAGATCGAGCTTTAAGTTGGATTAATCTCGGTCGCTCGATCAGATTCCAGATCAAATCAGGGACGTCGAAACCTTCAACTCTTGATATACAACTCTACACTCAAAATCATGATACAAGCCACATATGGGGATGATCAAGAGGATGAGGACATTACGAAAATGGGGAGGATCGGCCCGTGCAATGCCTGAAAAGTGGAAATCCGGTCGGGTCGGGTCTTAAGCTCGGGAGAGTGCTTCGATTCTAGGTGGGGGAGCCGTGGCGGGGCAAGCTGGTGGGGGAGGGCGACTGGGCGGCTCGGGGCGCACGCGGGGAGGGCAGATGGTGGCGCAGGGTCGGGTCGGCAGGTCGGCAAGCAAGGGGAAGAGTTTCGCGAGAGAGAGAGAGAGCTGGGGGGGGGACTGAAATACAAAATCTGATTTTTCTCGTCCTTAATGAAAAATCAGATTTTTCTTTCTATTTATAGAAAAAATTTGATTTTCAAAAATTCATAACTTATTCATACGAACTCCGAATATTGCGTTCCATATATGCACGAGATCGTATCGACGAGTTCTACAACATTCATGAAGGAAGTTTTTCCAAATTTCTAACGTATAAAAAGTTAATTTTCACGACCCCCTAAATAACGTTCGTTTCGAAAATAAAATTCATTCATAACCCATTTCCTCACACAACGATATACGAAGAAAGCCAAAAAATTTATAATTCATATTATTGAACAAATATTGAATTACATTTAATTTATTTAAATTAAATTTCGGGTCTTCACAAATCCATAGCAAACACCTTCACGAGTATATGCATTCTGGACGGAACTGTATAACTTATGCAAAGAGGATTTGTATACTTCAAGACTACTAGAGTACTTTATATAGAAATAGAGGCTAAAAAATTTAAAGAAGTACTACTTATTGTTCATAACAACAACTACAATCAAATTTCATATCTAGCAACAAAAAAAAATCCCAAATTCTTATGAGTACGCGGAAGGAACTAGCAAATGGATCCTAGGAAGCCTCGATATGATAGCGAAAACCCTTACCTCCCTAACATTTACATGTTAAATCAGTCGTAACCCTACACTTTTAGTTTCATCACATGTAACTCTGTGCTCTCTAATTTAATCAATTATGTCCAATAATTCATTTTTTTATCAAATATTTTGTAAATTGAAAATGCGGCTCAAATGTACTCCTTTATATGATGATGGTTCACTAATGTGGCATACAAAAATTATATCATATGTGACTACAATTTCAAAATATATTACACAATAGTTGGTAAAAAAGTCAAGGGTTAGACAAGATTGATTGAAATTGGTAAGTATATGGGCAGTGTGATGAAATTAAAAGTGGAGGGGCACAAATGATTTAGAGTGTAAAGGATTAGGGAGGTAAAATGAAAATTTCCCCAAAATATATATACTAGTGGAAATGGTATAAGACAATAAGAGAGTGTGAAATGGTGGAAGAATAATTCTATGAGTTGAAACAGCAATACCCATAAACCAGAAGCAATCAAAATTGCAAACGATATGTTGTTGAACAGAGAAGAAGACTTTATTTGAAATGAGAAGGGATACCTAGTTGCCAAAAGGTTAAACTATCTGATGCAACAGTGAGCCATGAGCGATAGAGAGAGATCTGAGTAGTCGGGTCACTCAGGTGTAGAGGTTTAAGCAAATGTGTTGGACTGGTTGGGTATATACCTGGTTTGTGAGCATGCATATATGGATATGGATTTACATCATTACTGAGAAAATTGTAAAGGTAAATTGAAGTATTGCTACTTTGGACAATTTGGTATTTAGTCAAGAAAAGTGCTAGAGATTCCAAAAATTTGTACCAAATTAAGATCCAAATGACATGGCACATGCCATATCATCACCCTATACTTTCCACATGGTATATGTTCTTTGCAACATTATATTTTCTTAAGAGAAAATAATAATTTTTTGAAGCTGGTTTCCGCTTACAAAACAATTTAAATAAGAAATATCTCCCAATCAAGAATCTTCACTCTAAATGGTAATGTCTCCTTTACAATTATGTATGTTGTCATTCAAAATATGTGAAGCAAAAAACGCTAGGACGAGTCCTTGAATTTAGATCAAGTGTGGTTTTTGGGCTATCATTTTACATTAGATGGAATCCAAATTGAGGAGTTGCATAAAAAATTGATGATGATGACTTGTGAGTTGTAATTTTAGAAGTCGTTGGTGTTATCAATGTTGGGATTGTTTTTTTTTTTTTTTTGAAAAGCGCTGGTGCGGCTGCCCTTAAACCTTGATTAATGAAATTGCAGAATACAAGGGGGGGACGTAGAACTTGAACCCCATATTACAATAAGCATAAAGAGAACATCCCGAAATAATATCAGGACTCTCCACAAAATCTATGTATTTTAACAAGCACTAATTAGCAAAGAGTGCACGAATGGCTACTCCATTTGCTTTAACGTAGCGGTGTTATCAATGTTGGGATTGTTAGAATTTGATTGTTTGTTTGCAAAGTTTATTTCCTCTTCTTTTTCTGGTTGGCTAATATTAGGATTTTATATTTCAAAATATTATATTAGTCCCTCAGTTAAATTAGTTCTTATTTACATATTAGAAATTAGCAAGTCAAAAGAGATTACGTGGCACCAACCACGTTATTTGGGATGGATGGTTCTATTTAGACCTCCCAATTTACTATCTAGACCTCCCTTAATTTTTGTAAAATTTTGTTTCCTACTTTACCCTTTGGTAAACCATGCTTCTCTCTCTCAATTTTCCAGAATTGCAAAGATCATCAGAAAATCACTTTCCACTTAAATACAAGCCAAAAAGATTCATCAATAAGCTTTATTCTTGTTCAACCTGAGCTCTAAATAACCAGCAATGCGTAGCTTCTATAAACATTGAAACTTGTTCTCATCGTTGAGATTGAATTATGATCCCAGCTCAAGTAACTGACTGGGCTGATGTTCATATGGAAGGAACACATGAAAAATGGTTGGGCTGAGATCCAAATTAAAGGGCTTGCCAGAAATAAAAGAAAAAATATATATACGTTCTTCCAGAGCAAACCGCCATGACCTGTTGGAATGATTGTTTCTTCCATATACAAAAGTATAACTACAAAATAAGAAGGGTGGAAGTTTTCTTTGACATCATTACGCTCCGTGCAAACTCAATTGATCAAGTAATTTTGAACTCATTACATCTTAAAATTTGCAAATCCCATGATGTAAGTACAGTTTGAATATGGCCAGATTTGATGCTTTAATCGAAGAACAAAATATATCGTCATCAAGAGTAGTGTGGGAGTGGGTGTGCACTTGACATGAGAGGAGTTGAAGGTTTTTTTTTTTTTTTTTACTTCGACAACCTTAGTTCTCTAGCCTTGAAATGAGTTGAAGTTGTCTTTGACGTCTTAGGTCTTGGTGTTTCTTGTTGAGTTATTTATCTACTAGATTTTGTAGTGTTGAATCTTTTGATGTCTTTTTTGATCGCTTTGATGCTGAAATGAAATTTGGGTACTTCAATACATTGCTAGCTTTTGTTGTTCTTTCAAGTCTCGTGGCCAAAACATATGGCATCAGCGTGGGTGAAGTAAAAGTAAAGGTTTAGAAATGAAGGTCTCCTCCGCTGTGCTGCTAACAGTTGTATCATTTCTTTTTCTTAATAGAGGGGTAGAACAGGAAATAAATTTTTACGAAAATAAATGGAGGTCTAAATAGCAAATTGGGAGGTTTTGACTAGAACCACCCATTTGGGATTCATATTTGGTAAAAAAAAAAAAAATTGGGTCTCTAACGCTACTCTTTAGTCAATAAAAGAGGAACCATTTTGATACTTGAAGTTCTCTCCTATTAGTTCTATCCATATTTCCTTATGTATAGAGTAATAGAAATATAGCTGCGCGCTGTTGCAGGTGTCTAGAGTTAATGCATTTTATAATAGGAGTCAGTGGCGATAGGAATCCGGTTGGTGCAGGCGGTGGTAGGAGCGGTGACGTATAGGCGGCTTGATTTGGGCCGTGGTCAATGGTGGATGTTGGGCAACTTGGGCCTTTATCTTACTGGGCCTATTTTGGGCTTAGCCTATTTAGTGTTTTTTTTAATCTAGCATTGTTTAGGTTTTTTAAGTTAGCATTGTTCTCTAGGGTTGTCTCCTAGGATTTCAAGAAATAAATCGGGGTTGGCGCTTGGTTCCGTTCCAATGCTTTCTCTAGTAGAGTCAAGTTACTGGCTTCGGTCTTAATCTTAGGATGGGGTTGCATTTTAGGTTGCTAATTATATTGTTTCATTTGGTTTCAGCCAGAGGGCTTCCTAAGAATGACTCAATCTTGTCGTAACTTTTCTTTTGGATGAACTATTTTTGTGTAGTGTCATTTATCTTTGATATTAATAAATTGACATTCAATTTCAAAATAAATAGAGCTTTTTACCAATAACTACAAAATAACACTATTATTTATCAATAGCAGACTCTAAAATTAATGGCCCGTGCGGCCAACAACCGTAACGACCTGTGAACCCATAATAAAGAAAAACACTCCAAGATTGATAAAATTACGAAACATGCCACTCAGACTCTAACAAACCATTTCTCCCAAAATCAATCAGATCCAAAATCGAAACCATCCCAAAATCAAAATCTTCTGGCGAATCTAGGAGGCGAAGAGGAACTGTTAAGGGTTAGTAGTATACTGACCACCAAAACGAAACCCGAGGTCTCTTCTACGAGGCCCTATCCAATTCTGAGGAGGATGAGCAGATCGAAGATGAAGGGGATGAGGAAGAGCTCAAGGCCGTCGCTTGCTCCGCCAACTCCGAGGACAAGACTATTGGGGGCCAGTACGAATCAAAGGTATTTTTTTGTCTTCACATAATCAGAGCACTGCAACCTTCTTCTCCATCTCTCTCTTCCACACACGGACACCTCCTACGTCTACATCTCCTCCTCCTGAACCAGTTGGATGAGTTCTAGGTTTTTACCGACGATTATTCCTTTTTTGATGCAAGCTGTTCTTTTGTGCAGGAATAGATGAGGCGAAGAAGACCTTTGGTTCAATTTTAAGGCTTGGTGAGTATTTGTGGTTTGAGAGAAGGAAGTGGTGAGTATTTGAAGTGATTTTGTGGTTGAATTAGTTGAATGTGTTTCGAATGTGATTGTGTAATACCCGCAAATTTCATTTTAAATTCGAGTAATTGTATCGAATGATTCTTATGTGATTTCACGATTTATGTTTGATAATAATTCATTTTACAATTATTGAAGTTCCGAAACAATTATTTTTAACGAAAAGCTCGAAATACTCGGTTTGAGAAATCGACTTTTTCTACGTACGAAATTTGGAGAAACTTCCTTCATGAAAGTTGTAGAGCTCGTCGATACGAGTCCGTACACGTGCGAAACGCAAAGATCGGATTTTTTCTGATTTAGTTATCGAATTACGAAGTTTTCCGAAAACTTGTATATATAGAAATTTTTTTGGGAAACCCTAATTTTCCACCGGCCTCTTTCTCTTTCTTTTTCTGGAAATTTCACTGTTCATCATCTCTCTCAGCTCTCTCACCCGTCTCTCTCTCGACCGAAATGGAGAGAAAACTTCTCCTTAATTGTTCTCCCTCCACAGACCACCTCTCGACCTCAAACCAAGTCATAGGCGTTCGTCTCGAGCTGCTCTAGCTCCCGGAGGCAGTTTCACAAGGCGGCGCAGCCTGTGGCTGCGGCGGCACGGCCCGAACCGAAAACCACCATTTTTGGTTCGATCTCGATATCTCGAGCTACACTCCACCATTTCACTTGATTCTTGGCTCATTGAGCTCGCCTCAACTTCCTCTACAAGCACCAAGAAGGACCGGAACTGGGTCGAACGTTTTCACGTTCGTCGGAGCTCGACCCGAACGGATCGAAATACCGAAACTTTCGATCAAGATATCTCGAGCTATACACGATCGTTTCTTGTGATTCTTGGCTTGTTGAGTTCGCAAGGAAGTTCTGAACAAGTTTCCAGAAGGGATCGGGGCCTGAGGTTGCAGTTTTCACGTCGGTTTTCAAGCTCGCCGGTTTCTGCATTTTTTCCGGCCGCCGACTGTAAATCGGTAATTTCGATCCATTCCCATCATTTTTAGGTCTTGTGCTATTTATGAAAGTTGCTCAAAATGATGAAACGAAGGGGACAAGCTCGACCCCGACACCATTGGCGGTGGTCGGTGGAAGCTCTGTCCCTAACTCCGGCGGCCTTTTCCGGCCACCTCCGGAGGTCTAAAATTTGGTTTCTGTCCATTTTATGATTCTATGTTTCGATACGATCATTTCGGCGTATTATACGCATTTTTTGGATATCGTATGAATTAGTTATGAATTTTGTGATTTCGATCGATTTCGATCGTTAGATTTTTGATCTGTGAAATTATGACCGTCGGATGAACTTGTAAATTTGTTATGATGATCATATGACTGTCCGAGAAGCTTTGTGTGGTCATGGGCGAAGATCCGACCGTTGGATCTTCGTATATGTGAAAAACGGTAATTAGGGGAGCGATTCGTGAGAAACCGCTCGTCGGATTTTAATGTAAATTAGAATCTGGCCGTTAATTAGTAATTAAATTATGTGTTGAAATTATTGGCTAAATTCGAATCACATTTGATTAGGTGATTGACGGATTTTATTTGAGTGGGCTATTCGGCGTTAATTATAAATTATAATTATATTGAAGACGCAGCGGGAGTTTCAAGGTGAGTAAAACTCACGTGGTTCATATTACGAACCGAGCATTTTAAATTATTTATTTTTGGTAATTGTGTGAAAAATATTTGCGGATTAAATATTTGATTTAAAATTTCATGGACTTGAATCAACACGGTCCATAGGTAAGTAAAATGAATTTTAACTATACAAATGAATTTCATAATTTTCTTGTGTGAACTATAGATGGTATTAGTGGTCATTCCTGAGTGGATGATTACGTATATATATATTTACGTGGAAAATATATATTGATGAGTGGATTGTTGTGTGATGATATGATTGAGTAGAATTGATGAATTGATGAATTGATTTTATTTCAATTTGTGTAATTCCATAATAATATGGTGTATCTTGGTTGGGTTGATTTCAGTATGTGATATTATATATTGTGTTCATTTATGGGTTTAAGGTCGACGTAATGACCGGTGTGGGTAATCAGACGCTCTAATCCTAGTGTGGATGATGGGATACGATTGGTTGAGTATGTGGAATTATTGGACGTTCTAAATATGTATATAGGTATACATATTGATGAAATACAATAATTGATAAATATGTCGGATGCCATAACCTAGGCCAGGTGACGGGCTACGATTCAGTTAGAGCTCTAGTCTGTCAAGTACCGTATTTTTAGAAATACGATGATGAGAGTTGTGGAGAAAGTTGTGAGTTGGGTTGTCTTGATATATTGAATTGGTGTTGATTGAGATTGTTATTATTTGCATATGTAGAAATTATTGAGTGTTGCTGTGTGTGGGAATAAATGAGATTAAATTAAGTAACAGTTCCTTCTTTTACTCATACAAGCTTTCATAAGCTTACCGGTTTTGTGTTGTTGCAATCCCGGTACACTATTCAATGGTATAGCGGATATTCCTGCAGGTCAGGATAACCAGGGAGGTGACCGAGCTGCTTAGGTGTTACAGCAGTTTTGTTATTTATTTAGTTGTGAGGTGTGTGTATGCTCATTTAGAGCTTTACATTACATTTTGGATTTGAATTGTAATAATTAACCGAGACTAAATTCGGTTTGATTTTATTTCGTGTGGTGAGTATGTTAAGAAAAGAAATTTTCAGGATGATTATTTTGAGTTGTAGTATTTTCATATTTCGGATTTTGAATTGTTATTCTAAAATTCGGGGCGTGACAGATTGTTTAGCTTAGAATGTGCCCCTTGCATTTGTTGTTTTCGATTGTTTTGGTGTTAGTTGATATCTGTGGAATATATGATTCGGTTTATGCTTAGCTTTGGTTTATGCAATTAGAGAGCAATACATGTAATTGGATTTCCCCTTCTAATCTGCAATGACATCAGTTATTCATTTTCTTTTCTTTTTTCGTTTAGTTCACAAGCCTACTGTGGGTTAGTATACTACTGGGGGTCGGTATTCTATTGAGGGTCAGTATACTACTAGGGCTTAGTATGCTACTGAGGGTCAGACCTCCACTAGAATCAGAGCTCCGGTGTGCTCTTT
Organism: Rosa persica; assembly: GCA_025331145.1. Lineage (NCBI taxonomy): Eukaryota > Viridiplantae > Streptophyta > Magnoliopsida > Rosales > Rosaceae > Rosa > Rosa persica. The sequence goes on along the minus strand of WFKR01000007.1, from coordinate 32,216,371 downwards.
TGCTGCTTCAATGACGCAGAGGTTGAACCAGTTTTGAAAATCACGATAGCTTTGTGGTCTGAAGCCTTGTATCTATTTAGAAGTCAGTTGAGGTTACTTTGGTAATTTTCTCATTAACAGAACAATTAGAAAAATGGCAGGAAAATGGCCACATGGGCTTTGGACCTTGCCCAAGGTTCAGCTACAGTACCGCAAGGGAATTGGTAAAAAACAGGTCTGCTATCGGTAATAAATGGGCTGAGATTGTAGCTGTTGGTAATTTGTTAAACTAAATAAATAAATAAATAATTTTCCCCCGCACGTGAGGCCCGTACTTTCCTGTTTAATTTTTTTTTGTTGGGTACAACAGTCTCTTATTTTGAAAGGATCAATCTCTTTTCAATGTTAGAAGGAGCGCGAAACGTGAACTGAATCTGAGAGGCTGAGAGCAGAGCAGAGAGAGAGAGAGAGAGAGGGAGAGATGTCAAAGTTCGTATACCCTCGGCTGTCTCGGAGCGACATAGTGTCAATCGTGATGGACGCTCAGATCATGGATATTTCGGAGCACCATCTTCTCAACCCCAACCCTGATTTCGTCGCCGACCTGTACACCCGCATCCTCATCGCTCTCGACTTCTTCAATCAGTCAGTATTTCTCAATTCTCCCCCATTATTTCCACTTATTTGAGAAATTGGACTTAATTGTTTGAGATGCAGGGATTTTGGGCAAGTTGATTTCGATGCCTTGCAGCAGTTTGAGAATCCCGATTTTCATGAGACCTCCCTCCACAGCATCAACCTCTGCAACAGAATCAAGCAAGTCCTCGCCTTAGTCGATTGCCCTTACAATTTCACCCTTAAAGATCTCCTCAGACCCGACCCCAATCGCACCGAGTACTTTCTCAGTGCCATTATCAATTACCATCTTTATAGGTAAATATTATTTTCACTACTACTTTTTTCTTCTTCTGTTTTTCTGTGGGCATATGCAATTCTCAATTAACCTTTTATTTTCATTATCAGAGAGACGAAAGTGAATCTACTCACCGAACTTATGAATCCGTTAACGGAGATTGAGGAGCAGCACCAATTGTTGCAGGACCGGGTTTCGCAGGTATATCATATAGAGAAAAGTTTATCTTGTAATAAACTCAAGGGATCACTGTTTAGTTGTGCATCGATTCACCAATTCTTTGTTTTGTAGTTGAATGCTGAGATTGCGGGTTTCAATGAGGCAAGAGAAAAGGAGTTGCCTCTTCTTCAAGAGGTAGATGCCAGAGTTAAAGAATTGCGCCAAACCATTGAAGGCCTTAACAACGACCAAGTTAAAGTCAGAACTTCTCTTAAGAAGTTGAAGGAGAAGAGTGGAGAAATGGACAAACAGGTCAGATTATTCAGTGCTAGGACTGATTTTTTCTGCTTTACCTACATAAAATTGAAGTACACATATACGTTCTAAGCAGTTCTAGGAATGTTGCGGTAACTTTTATTAAGGGAAACTGAAACTGTTTTTATTCTCCAAAGGGATCAGAACTTGGCAATTCTATTTTGGTCTATTGATCTTTGTGTGCATTTTCTGAGCTGGAAATTAATAACGAGAAGTGCTTAACGGCTGGGATAAACAGTCAAGTTGGAAGAGTTGAGCACTTGACCAAAATTCTGGAATGTCGACTAGGAAGATGGCCATTGAAATATTGGGTCTGCCTTTAGGAGGGAACCCCAAGGCGGCGAGCTTTATGAGATTTTGTAGTTGAAAAAGTGGAGAGGAGGTTAGATGGGTGGAAGAAGGCCTTCTTATCAAGAGGGGCAAAGATACTTTGCTGTTGAGCAGCGTACCAATACTCTCTCTCTCTCTCTCTCTCTCTCTCTCTCTCTCTCAGACACACACACAACTCCTGTCTAGTGTCGCAAACAGGACTGAGAGATTGATGAAATACTTCTATTGGCAGTTTGTGACATAAGTAAAAGAAAGAGGCGGTTTGGGGATGGAGAACTCGGTGAAAGAGACTCTACTTGAGAAATGACTATGGAGGTTCAAGGAGGAAATAAACTCATCATGGTATGCAGCCATTTGAAGCAAATATGGATTGCAAAAAAATCCCTGGGATTTTACTACTGTGCTCAAGGCTCAAGCTGTGATCCATAGAACATGGCATTAATTTATTTACTGCTTGTTGCAATATATGGTGGGGAATGGGGAAGGGTTTGGTTTTTATTAAGAGAGATAGGTTGGGGACAGAGCTCTCTTTCTTTTCTTTCCTCATTTATATATTATCTCAAAATCATAATTTCCCATTGCCAAAAGTTGTCAACTCTTGTGTCCTTCCTTTGAGGTGGGATTTTGGGTTTAGAAGGAACCGTAATGACCTGGAAGTTGAGGAACTTACTGGGTCATTTCCTTTTCATCTCAAATTGAGATTTATTTATTATTATGTCAGATATAAGAAGCTACTGGTATTCAAATATAGATATGCTTTTCTTATTATTCTTTCTTTTTTCCTGTGTCTTATTCTGTTTCTCCAGGTTTCTGATGCTGATTTTGATCTGCTAAAATGTGATTCCGAGAGACAAGAATTACGTTCAAGAATTGTACAGTCACCAGATAAACTGCAGGTACCTTTTTTATTCATGTTGGTCATGGACATTTATATATGGTACTTCTGATTCATCAACTTTTACTAAATTCCTGTTGGTTTGCATCCACATTCCATGTGTTAGTTTTCAGTGTTGTTAACCCATTTGTATATTTCATGCTGTCATGCTTTTGAAACCCCATACTCATAATTTTAAGTTGGAAGTGACCATGATAGGAGATGCAAGAACTTGAAGAAAAAGATGTGATAGTCTTAGCTTGTTACTTTGGTCCTTTTCTAAATACTTTTTAAATAGGTTCTTTTAGCAAATCAAAAAATGGCCTTTACTGTTTTGGTGTAAAACTAAAATCAGTCCAACACAAAGGACATATCTCTGTAAGATGATTATTTCTTTTGATGAACTAATAAATTTTTTCTGTTTATGGAAAAATATAGAAAGGGAATTGATCTGCCTGTCTCTGTCTCTGTCTCTCCCCACACACAAACAAAGATGTTATGGCTTCAGATTCTGAAATTGTTAGACATGGTGCAATGATCCTCACCATGGCAGTTCTTTTTTTTTTTTTTGTATTTTTTTTTCAAGCACAATGGCACTTCAGAATGTAAAATTTACAAGTTCAGTCCATCATGACCACCAACTGGAATCCACATAATTTGGTGTTGAAAATATTGCGAAGAATCCTGGGCTCTGGAATTGTAGAGATGAGCTCATTTATGCAAACTTTTAAGCCTTTTGAAAAGATGATGTCCGGTCCAAATTAATACATATAACTTAATAATCAACCTTCAACTCCAGTTCTTGCTTATTGCACAAGTAAATTAATGTCTGACACTTGTGTAGGTGTTTGAATTCGTTTGGTACAAGAGAATAAACATACACATACCCTTGCCTAGGGGCTACAACATTACCTTTTGGATTCTTGTGGATGTGCCATTTTTACCAGTTTTGTCCTTCTTTTTTTTCCGGAATCATATGAGTTTCCTGTTGAAATGGTCAACTAAAGTTTTAAACGGGTCTCAGAATGATCTTTTACTCATGAATAAATTTGGTTACCAGAGTAATTACCGAAATTGGGTTTGGCTCTTTTGCACTGAGCATCATGCCATATTGATACTACAAAAGTTGCCAGCAAATGATTAGCACTTTTCTGTTACTCAGCAAATCTTTTTAGAGAACAGGTGAATTTATCTTGCAAAAAGTGTGATAACCAATCAAATGTAGTGCACTAAAGAGTTTGGCCTTGTTGAGTGTCTTTCCCACACCACAAACGTGAAGCCTTGCCTTATGTTTTATAATGTTCTAGGCGTCAATCTCCACCCATAGGCAATTAGTTTTGGATTGGATCCTTCAGTTAATGTTATTAGAGGAGGCTATCCATGTGTTAGGCCCAATGCCCACATGTACAATGAAGTCCATGTCTCTCGCTAAATTTACGCCAGATGTCGGGGTGCATGTTGAGAGTTATATATCACACCAGGAATGTGAAGGCTTGCCTTACCCTTTATATTGGGATTCACATGGGTAGCCAGTTGGTTTTGGGTTACATGGTCTAAATTGTTTAGGCATGTGTAAGTATCTAGCATTAAACTCAACAGCAAAGTACAATACTTGGCACAGATGATTAATTGGTTCTGTTCTTAATTGCATATATCTTATTAAGTATTTAGTTATTTCATAGTTAGGCCTGCATAAGAAGCCAGTTGAAAACCCTAAAGTTATGCATCTTTTGTAATTTCCAAGTTTACATCAAACAACAAGCTTTTCTCTTCCAGTATTGACTATATAACTGCATACTTCATTTTTGTTATGTTGACTGGGGCAGTGTTTCTGTAGTTTCATTGATTGCTCAGCAGATTTGTGCTCCTTTTGAACTAACTAAATCACACTTTTGCTTGAACTAACTAAATCACACTTTTGCTTAAAGAGGGCTGTAGAAGAGAAGAAATCAATTCGAGAGAAGGCAAAGAATGATGAAATGTCAGCCATGCAATCTTTTAAGGAGAAGACTGCTGTTGAGGAGGTTTATACGAAGGTAGTATGTTATCAGAGTGCATGTTTCAGTGACCCCTCTGCATGCTGTTCTTTTATATGTTGATCTAATTATTTAAAATGCGCTGCGTAGGCCTGTGTAGTTGAAGTGTCTTTACTTCAGAAAGCTGGTATTGGGAACGTTCTTGGTTAGAAATGACTATCACCTTTCAAAAAATTAAGGGATTTTGACAAAAAAGCCCAATCCAGTGGGGCCAAGAGCAGTGTGTACCACTGTGGATTTTTATCCTTTTCCATATGCTCATTTTTTCTTTTCTTTTCGGTTTTTGTTCATAATGCCAGCCGCTAATAATACTTGGAAATGTTACTTTCACTGAATACACTAATATAATTAAAATATAGTTATATTGGGAACGGACACAGAAGTAGTGATATGCATTTAAGTATACTGAGTGGTGAATTTTTGTGTTTGATATGCTTCCACCAATTCACATGTAAATTATAAATAAATAGAGTAACGTGTCTGTGAAAGAATGCAGTTGGCTACTGCTAATTTTATCAATAACTTTTCTGTGCGTTTTCTCAGGTTCTAAAGAAATTATCAAAGCACTTGGCCCAGATGCAGGCTATACAAGAACAGGTATGCTTTAAATCTGTTTGCTTTTAAATGTGAAGTGCTTGTAGCAGTATCCAGATTTATCTTACAGTATAAGATATGGTTTCCCTTCTTTGTGCTAAACGGACTTTACGGTTTGCATTTCTTATTCATGCATTGCAGCTGTTCATTGCTTGAAATATCAACTTCATAACATTGCCACTTTTGAGTTATTAGGTCAATTCTGCTAAATTTGCGGGCAAAGACTATAAAGCATTAAAAGATAAAATAAGTGATGATGAAATCCTGATCAAGTCTCTTCAGAACGAAGTTGTGAAACGACAGGCAAAAGGTAGTCTCTTATAGTAAATTTTTTGTGTTCAGTTTCTTTCTTTTCTGAATAATTGACAGCTTAATATGAGAGATAAATGGTCAGTTGTGCTTTGGAGTTTAGAGCTGTATTTTCTCTTTTCTCAGTGAAAGATTTGAATGACTTGAAAAGGAAGCTAGAAAAGGAAAGAGATCTAAAATTTGAGGAGGCTACTAAAGAATTTAGTAATGTCAAGCTGGAGGTGGAATCAAGGAGGGGTGTTCTTGAAGCAAGGCAAAAGGATGTTGAAGCTGCAGTAGCAGAGGTATTTTTTGTGTAGATTATGATGGGGGATAATTTTTGTATTTTTAGATTATTTTTTAATCTAAAGTACGTATTTGATACTTTTGGTTAAGTATATAATTTTAGCTCTGCAATTGGTAGGTGGATTCTATAACTGCAAAGGTTGCCTCAGTAAGAAAATCTGCAGTAGCTGATCAGCAAGCATTAGCTCATAAATGTGAGGAGATCATTAAAGAGGTACTTAGCATTGCAGTGTTTTTCTTGCTCAACTAGCTTTATACCGATTAGTATTATTCACCAAACCGAAATAAGGAAAAGTTTGCTTTCTCTTCTTCAATTTGTTGAAGAGTTGTTTTAGGTACTGCTATTTGTTTCGCTTTTCTGTCTCCCCCTAAAAAAAAAGTATTTAAAAGAATTCCCTGATCTTCAACTAGGAATATTTGTGTGGAAACTAAAATTGAAATCTCTGCCAGTCGTGCTCTTTATGCGGGTAGTACACTTCATTTTTTTTGCTTGATGTTTCGAGCCTGAACAATTTTTAATGGTTGCAATATGTCTATGTACATGAATGGTTGCAGTTCCACCAATATGCAAGTTCAATTGGGGTCTTGCTGCAATGATTGATAGAGCGTCAAAACTCAAAAGCTCATTGAGCATGGAGCAGGTTCTTTTGGAATTTCTTGGCTGGTTAGACTGCAGAAAGTATCTTGTTTCTTCAGTATACATCTTCCCCTTGAGCCTGATGCATCCTTCCTGTATACATCTTCCACTTGAATCTTGTTTCTTCAATTTGACAAGAAAGTTTCACCGGATGCTTCATCCCTCATACAAAAGAATGCACCTTCGGTTTCAACAAGGTTGCCTGCCTTTGCTTGCTATGCAGATTGAGTTGTATAATCTCCTCTCTCTCTCTTTTTTTTTTTTTTGGTTTTGGTAGGGGGAGTTGTATATTATCTTTGAAAGGCACTTTTTAGAGACCTTTGTCTTCATAATAGTTGTTTATTTACAAATGAGGTCTAGTTTTGATTATTTGTCCTCGGATGTTTCTCGAAATGAACCAGAACAATTTATAGCTTAATTCCTGTATATCATCGGTTCATCAATCTTATCAGGCAATTTGTTACCTCACAGCCATCTCAACCACCACATAGAAGAAAAGCAATCCCTTGGGGTTAGTCCAAGTATTGAGGGAGGGTGGAGAATGTGTTAGGATTATTCTAGGTTAGAGATTTGATGATTGAGTAACTAAAACACAAAATAAAAACAAAAAATTGTTCAAATACATACATCTTATTTTGTAGATAAAATAATTTATGTTTTTCTATTAATGATATTTATAAAGGATTAGGAGGACAAATGTGCTCTGCTCTCTTGCCAATGGTCGGTTCTGGGGGACTATAGTTTTGCCTTTATATGCTATCACTAGATGTAGGTGCAATTACTTTGGCAATGGTCTTCTGTTATACCTTATTGGGTGTCGTAATATAAAAACATAAAAAAGGAGTAAAAAAGATAAATTGTCGTATTTCCCTAAAAAAGGATGAAAACAGATAAAACTATAAGGGCCTGGTAATTTTTAAAAATGATTTTTCAAAAACCGATTTTGAAAATGAAATCGAGAAAACAAGATTGGATTTTTGAGATCCGAAAATTGTCCGGTAGTGCCTAGGAACAGTAGAACAGTGGATCTGGCCGAAATCCCTAGGGGCAGTCTATCGCTCGCGCTAATCATATGTCATAGCTACACACTCCACTTTTGTCATAGGAAATCTACATCTACTCTCCTTCAGTTTTAAAAAATGCTAGCTGCTGCAACCTTGTGTTCCTCATCCAAATGTTGTAGATGAGATTTATTAGAATAGTTGTAGAACAAGTCTGTCAATACATCATTCGTCACTGCTTGAAAAGTTGAGGGAGCGGTGGTGACGCCAATTCACATGACCAAAACCTCGTAATGCCCACTGTTGAGTCCTGAAATCAGTCAACTAACATCACCTAGGAGCGTCCTGCTTTGATGATATCCTAACCTCAGATCCAGCTTGGTGTATATCAGTAATCCATGGCTTTTATGTAGAAGCTTATCCACTATTAGTATTGGTGTGTTTGTCTTTAACTGTTATAGCATTGAGTCCTGTAATCCACGCACATTCTCCAAAGAGCCATTTCTTCTTAACTAGCAAAACAGGTGATGAAAAAGGGCCAACACTTGGCCTGATAACAATCTGCTGAATTTTTGTCTTTTGAAAGTGTGGATACCTGAATGGTGTCAGAGTCACAAGAGCTGTATTGGTAATAGCTCAGTTCTATGATTCTGCTCCCTTTGAGGTGGGAAAGATGCGAGAGTTCTAAACCCCTTAGCATATTTTATCATCAGAAAATTATTTGTTATGATAAAAACATTGGAGAAGTGGGAGTTTAAGTGATGCAAATTTGTTTGTACCGTGCCTTTAAACTCCGCAGGTCTCGAAATAATTGTCATGATGAAGATGGAACTGAAGAACTTATATTTTGTCATGATGAAAATGGACTTGAAGAACTCAAGTCGTTCTAAGTACATTCATAATAGATGCAAATAAATTTATGGAACTCCCAGGTACATTCATAATGTAATTGAAGTTCTAATAGTTAGAGAAGAACATTATAAGAGATGCAAAGTGTGAAAAGATATCTCTATAACATGTTTTGGACTAATTGTTGGTTATCCTACTCACTTATTCTTGCTCATACTCTCACTGGTGCTCATTATGATATCAATGCTAGAATTTGTGATTTCTGGAATGATGATGAATGAAATTTGGAGCTTCTTGATCCCAGCCTCCAGATATTATCAATCATATTATATGCATCCTCCTGGCTGGCTCCTGGTCTCAATGGGGATTACTGCACATTTGCACTGCAAGATCATCCGCTCTTCTGGTCTGATGTGTGATTTCTTCACCAAACTGTTGGTACATTTCGAAGTGGCGCAATAAGGTTGTTTTTTATCTAACTTTGATAGCCAAATTATTTACACAGCTGCTAAAGAGTGGCATCAGTCTCAAGCCAAAGCCAATGTCATCACTGATTATTATCTAGATTTTTTTGGTTTGGAAAAGTAAAAAACCCCGTTAGTCTGCCAAACTTAATGTTGATGGTGCAAGGAATAGTACTAATAGACCATCGGTACTGGTGGGGTTCTGCGCGGCCATACTGATGCTAATCTAGGCATTGGTCAGGTTCTTGATGCAGATGCCTCGGGAATGCTTCTTGGTTTTTTATTTATTTATTTTTATTCTCTAGGCCTTTTTAAGGCTTCCATATAACCAAATCCGAAAAAACAAAAGAAGAAAGAAAGAAGAGATATCTTTACAACAGCACACCCCAAGTTGCATGCAGAACAGAAATGGTGAAAGAACTCAAATCGACATGACAAATTTAAAATTCGGTACTATGTTTCTCTATTTACAAAATGGAAAAGTTTCTGTGCTCCCGTAACTTCAAACGAAGCACAATTAGTATTTGTTAGTTAGCCATTGTCAACATGTATAAATTTTGACCAAATACAAGTGTAAATTTCCTCATATATACTGTTTTTATTCCAAAGGGCTATTGTGATTCCACAACCGGAACAGTAGTATAGGTGTAACTCTCTACCACCGTGTCATTACCCTTCCTTCTATACTCAGTCCAGGAAACCTTCCAAATCTTGAGCAAACTTTGCCTGCAAGACCATCATAGGGGAAGGAGTAAGAGAGATTGTTTTAGCAGAAAGACAGTGTTTACAATAGAACCAACACAAGAATGATTCTATCAATTAATAAAAAAAAAATTTAAGAAAAAAAAAATCAGAAGACTGATAAGAAGATGGCAAGGGTTGTTCATTTCCTCAAGTACAAAAAATATATGGCATCATGTCAAATCCACAACTAACAAACAGGTGGCACGATTGAAAAGCAAATACAAAGAAATCCATACACCTAATCATGATATAGTCGGTCAGTTCTCACAGACTAATGTGCTGTTCCGCAAGCCTAGAATAGAAGGGGTAAACAGTTGGAAAGAGAATTGACAAACTAAGTAGAAGACCTGACAAGAATATATATAAGAAATTTTGAGTGTGTGGCTAAATTGTTAGTATAGAATGAAGTCTGCAGTCTTCATACAAAAAGTAGATATGAGACAAAACTGTGGGTGGTATCAGAACATATGGTCATGGTCCTTTTGTGGTTTATAGAGTTTTCTGACTGCTGTTATCATCAAATGAGAAAAAAACCTGGTGAAAGATCAACTCATTTCGATCAGGTTTTCTACAGAGACTAAATTTGTGAATTGGCCTATTGCTATGCATATCCCATTCAGCTACATGCACCAAAGCTTACTGTTATGTGAAAAGCACATAACTTGAAAGGAAAATGACAAATACCTCTCTGTTTCAATAGTTCTCTTTGCAAGCATAAGCGTCAAGAAGACAGGAACCATTGCTGCGCACAGATGCTTAAGGGTGTGCCCGCTAACAATATGATATGTCCATTTGTAGATCACTTTATCACCAGCTTCTTCCACCTTAGCTAAAAGATAAAACACTGCAATAACAGGAGAAGTTTATAACCAACAAAATGAAAACACTAGATATATATAAATTATCATAGGAACTCTCGTTAATTAAACCACAAACCTGCTGCCCAAAGCCAATATGTGGAATGTGTGTACATAGGGGGCAACAAGATAGCCATCAGGGGAATGGCAATGCAAGGAAGAAACTGGACCAGAGCATATGGGCGGAGGTCATCAAAAAATCTGCAGAAGGATATCACATCAATTATATTTTGAAATAGAATGCACTTTACAGACACCACAACCAACTTTGATATTGAGGGCACCATCATCTGTAACTAAGCAGATACATACAGTATTTGGCCAATTTTAGCAAGGGGTTAAAAGGCAATATGAATTGACATTTGAGACTCTTCCAAACCCCATAAAGGTTTCACTAATAGCCTATCTTTCCCAAAACTCCACAACCCTGGTATCGGTGCATGCCAATCAAAGGGAATGCAAAACCAAAACTCGTATTCGTCCTGAAAACTAGTCCTGCTCTAGAAGATGCATCTCATGATTTCAACTAGTTCCTCTACAGTGTAAATACAGCTCAGGAGAGAGTGACCATCATAATAAAAAGGAATGCAGTACAGTTCTTGCCTCCAATACAATATGCTTATTACACCCGCCAAAAGCAGAGGTAAAATGGAAATGGTTCCCTTCCGCTCATCAATCCTTTCAATGATGAAAATTGCAATGATTGATGTGAATGCAATTGTCATCTACAATTGTCATGAGAACATTATGAGAAAAAAAAATGTCAGTTAATGGAATATATGATATCTTGATAGTCGCTGATATTCTATAAAACAAAATCATTTTAATTGCTAATCAAACTCACAGGCAAGCGATCCCACACTAGAGTAGCGTCATTTGGGTTAAGATGATAATATGAGGATCCAATCCCAACAGCAGCCACACCAAGGTAGAAACATGTCCAACCCCAAAGCTCACCTTGCAAGCTGTTATTAACAACTTGAATAAGAATACATTAATTTATTTCAGAATATCGTTTATCAGTGCTAGAAATTGAAAATTTTCAAAAGTACAGGAGTGCAGTACCTGAGCTTCATATAGTTCCCATAATAGCAAAGGACGAGACCAATGATACCAACGACCAGGAAAGGGAAATTTGAAATCACATTAAGGGTATTGGGAATACCTGAGATTTAAACTAAGCCCGTCAATTTCAATTACTCAGAGCAAAAAAGAGTAGAATGCATTTGATAGTGATCAAGATAAAAAGAACAGAAATACAGGAATTCTTCAAAAGACAGAATCTAACCAAAAAACTCGCGCTTATCAGCGAAATCATGGTAAGCTTGAGACTGAGGGATGGCAGGAGTGACGATCATCAGCACCACAAAGCAGAGGAGGGCCAGTCCCCAGGCGTACATCGTTCTCTTCTTCATGTTCTTCCTTGTCTGATTCTCCAATTACCCCTGATAGAGGATAATTTAACCAATAGTGAACGATTAGGTTACGAATTTCCATGGGCCTTCAATTGGGAATGAAATCATGAATTTGATTACAGTAAGTGAAACCTAGAATCTGAAGAAGCATGTAATTATAAAATACAACCTGGAGTTGAGATCGAGCTTCCGAAGACGGTGGTGGTTCAGATGATTGAGCTTTCCGACTTCACACAACTCCTGAGTTTGAGGTGACACAATTCTTAAGACTTCACGAAAACCGAACTGAGAAGCAATTGAAAGGAAATTCCGCCAACACCGAAACAACAAATAACGGTTTTTTTTTTTTTTGAGAAAATAAAAATATTATTTCTATTTAACTTTCTTCAATAAAAATATTGAAGAATGAAGACTAATTTTTTTTTGTTGAGAAATCGATAAAAATAGTTTTTTCTTTTATAATTTTGGACCAATAAGGTCAATAAAAAAAAACTCAAGAAATTTAATATAGTCAAAACCTGGTTAGACATGCAAGTTGAGTGTGTGTGAGCTCATCTAACATTCGAACATAAGGTCAAAAGAAAAAAAAAACACTCTATCGAAGGTGAGCAAAAACACTCCTAGAAAGAGCTCTATTCAAATCAACCTCCGGCTCAGAGTGATAGTACACTTTACCTATTTTTATTTCAAAAGAAAATTTGTACGTCCAAACATGAAAAAAGAAAAGATTAAATACTGTTTACTCCATATACTTATAGGGTTTCATCGTTTCAGTCACTGACATTCGAATTTCACCTAAAAAGTCACTGAACTCTCAATTTCCTCCCAATTGGTCTATGCCGTCAAAATTTTCTGTTAAAGTTATCAAAAATGTCTATTATGCCCTCACTTATTATTATTTTTTTTCTTTCTCTTTTTTTTTTTTTTTTCATTTCACCTTTGAAGGTCTATGGATTGGATCCATCTTGATGAGGAGATAAATAAAAGGATGCGAGAGAGCCGGAAGAAGAAGTGGTAAAAAGAAAAAAAGAAGAAAAAAAAGGAGAGGAAAAGATTTTTTTTTTTAAGTAACTGAGGGTATAATAGACATTTTAAGAAAAGATAACAGAGTTTTTGACGGATGCTTGACGGCATGGACTAATTGGGAGGAAACTTGGAGTTGAGGGACTTTTTAGGTGAAATTCGAAAGTCAGAGACTGAAACGATGAAACCCTGTAAGCACAGAGAGTAAGTAGTATTTAATCCAAAAAGAAAAGTCTTTTCATGGAGGAGATTGGGACTATCTTTTCATATTCCTTCTATCTTCAGAGTTTCTTAAAACTTAGACATTACTAGCATTAGAAGGCTTAACATTACTAAATTTTTTTCATGGAGGAGATTGGGACTGTGTTTAGTTCTGACCAAGTTTGTTGAGTTGAGTTGTGACTTTCCTTTGGGCAGCCCCCTCTTGGGCTTTATTTAGTTAGTTTTTGATTTTCTAATAATTCCCGATTGTTTTTAGGAAGCTATGCTTGTTAATTTTAGTTAGTGTCAGTGAGTCTTGGTTACTTCGCCTATTAACTATGTCACTGTGACACAGTCTATAGACTTGTTTTTTGTGAAGACCTGAATTTTCATATAATAAATTTATGTAATTCAATAATTATTCTATTATTTGAATTATGATATTTGGGATAAATTCGTATGTCGTGGTTTGAGAAAATTGGTTTCGAATGATTTTATTTTCGAAAACGAACGTTATTTAGGGGTTCGTTAAAATTGACTTTTTATACGTTCCAAATTTGGGAAAACTTCCTTCATGAAAGTTGTAGAGCTCGTCGATACGATCTCGTACATATGTGGAACACATTATTCGGAGTTCGTATGAATAATTTATGAATATTTGAAAATTAAAAATTTTCTATAAATAACAAAAAAAACTGAATTAATTCATTAAGGACGAAAATATTCAGTTTTTGAAATTTAGCCCTCAGCCCCCCCCCTCCCGATTCTCTCTCTCTCTCTCTCTCTCTCGGCCTCAGCCCCGTCCGGTCAAACGTGACCCGACCCGACATTTTCCCCGCCCTCCGGCCTCCCCTGAGATCGCCGCTCCAAAACTCCCCCCGGTGCTCCCTCGCCCATCCGATGCACCCAAGTCTGGATTGAAACGACCCTAGACGGAGAAGCCAACCCGATCGGATTCTCCCCGTGCCGGCGTTGCACGAGCCGATCCTCCACCTCTCCGTGATCTCCTCATCCTCCTGATCATCCTTATATCCTCCTTACACGACGATTTTGAGTGTGGAGTGAAAGATCACAATTTGAAGTTTCCGACGGTTCTGATTTAATCTGGAATCTGATCAGACGCACGAGATTAATCCAACTTCAAAGCTCGATCTATGACGATCTAGACCAAATCTCGCTTAGCTCCAGGTATGAAAGTTGATCACCCTTTTATTTTGAAACACTTTGTAGTTGACAACTTTTGCATCGAAGGTGATTAACCAGTATTCACTACCGCGTTGACCACCGTCTAACCGCCGCGTGTGGCGGTGTGTCGGACCATATTTTGAGTTTTTATTATCTGGACGATGATCTATGCATCCATACGAGCATTTTTTATATATAACTTGGTCATGTTAGAAAAAGTTGATAAATAGTCAATTTAAGTTTTACGCTCCTATTTAACGTTTTGACGTTTTATCTTCAGTTCGCGATTTTTGAGAATCTGACCATCGGTTTTGCTTCAAATTTTAATATGTTGATCGTATGACTGTCCCATTGACTTTGTGAGGTCACAGGCGAAGATCTGATGTAAAGACCCGAAATTTCAGTTAAATATTTCGTAATTCAATACTTCTCAAATTATATGAATTATGAGTTGTGAGTGTGATTCGAATGTCGTTATTTGAGAAATTTGGTTTCGAATGATTTTAGTATCGAAATTTAACGTCATTTAGGGTTGTTAAAATTGACATATTTTTACGTAAGGAATTTGAGGAAACTTCTTTCATGAAAGTCGTAGAGCTCGTCGATACGAGTTCGTGCATATGCGGAACACAAGAATCGGAGTTTGTAGGAAGAAGTTATGACATTTAGAAGTTTTCGATTTTGTATATATATAGGTTAACTTTTCTTGGAAAAATCAGAAAAAAATCAGAAAACCTAATTTTTCTCTCTCTCTCTCGCGCGGCACCGAACCAAAGAAAAAAAACAGAGCCAAACTTCTCCGGTTGAGTTCTTGCTCCTCCGGCCACCGTTTGACGTCAAACCACCTCCCACGGCTTCGCCTTGACCTTGTGCAGCTGCCAGAGGCAGCCTTGCGCCGTGGCACGGCTTGTAGCAGCGGCGGAAAGCTGGTTTTCCATTTTAGGCAGTTTTGAGTGCGAAGCGAATATCTCGAGTTCTAGACCACCAAATTACGAGTTCTTTATCTCGTTGAACTCGTATGGAGGAGTAGAACATGCAGTAAAAAGGACAGCACCAGAAGTGGAGGTTTTCACGTTCGTCGGAGAGCATATCGGTTTCTGCAGTTTTTCCGGCCAAACCGGACTGTTTTTGGTAAGTTTCGGCCACTTCCACTCATTTTCTCACTTCGTGTTAGTTATGAAAGTTGCTCAAAATGATGAAACGAAGGGGATGAGCTTGGCCCCGACACAATTGGTGGTGGTCGGCGGTGGCTCTGCCCTAAACTCCGGCGGCCCTTTCCGGTCACCTCCGGGGGTGTCATGAACAGTTTATGCTCATTTTTAGATTCTACATGTCGATACGATCATTTTGATATATAGCATGCGAATTTTGGATATCGTATGAATTAGTTATGAATTTTACGATTTCGATTGATTTCGATCACTCAATTTGTGATTTATGAAGTTTGGACCGTCCGATAGAATTCTAGTTTTGATATAATGATCGTAGGACTGTCCCGGTGACCTTGTGTGGTCACGGGTGAAGATCCGACCGTGGGATCTTCATATAAGTGTGTTTTTGGAAATTATACGCTAAGTTAATTATCGTTTTGATTAGGTATTTGACGGATTTGTTAGCGGACGATTGTGAATCGTATTTTGGGCTGTAAGAAGACGCAGCGGGAGTTTAGAGGTGAGTAAATCTCACTTGGTTCATTTACGAACCGAATTTCCTTAATTGCTCAATTTATTGTTAAGTGTGAGAAAATGGTTTTTAAGAAATGTGTTTTAAAGTATATTAAAAATGAATTTCTTGATTTTGTATCATGTGAACTATAGTTGGTATTAGTGATCATTCATGTGTGGATGGTTACGTATATATATATTTACGTGATTATATATTGAATGGTGTGACCTTGAGGGGTGGAATCGTGTTAATATGTTGTTGATAATGTTGATAATATGATTTTAATTATGTTGTTAATATTTGATAAATGTTGGTGATAAACATGTTGATTTTGTGAGTTGAATAGAAGGTAGAGAAACGTAGGATTCCGAGGATCGAATGGTCCAAGGATCTTTGGTTAATGATAACCGGAGTGTATGTGTTCTGAGGACAGAGAGGTCCAAAGTTCGACCGTTAAATAATAACGGGGATATATTGTTCTGAGGACATGAAATGGTCCAAAGTTCGCGGGTTACTGAGTAACCTGGAGATGCCGTTACTTGACCCTGGGCCAAGGTGTCAGAGGTAACGAGACAGTTAGAGCTCTAACGTGGGTGCCAAAGTGGCGATAGTTGTGATTAGGTGCCAAAGTGGCGAGAGTTGTGATTTGGTGATTGTGGAAATGTGTTCCATGTTGTTTCATGTGTGTTGGATTGATGTTGCTTGTGGTTGTTGAGATTGTTGGATGTTTACTTGAGATAAATGAGTTGTGGTCTAATAAATCAACCGTTCATTCTTATTTACTCACACGAGCTTTCAGAAAGCTTATCGGGTTTTGTGTTGTTGCAATCCCGGTACACTATTCAAATGGTGTAGCGGATAATCCTGCAGGTCAGGATAATCAGGGTGGTGAGCGAGCTGCGTAGGACAGCAGGGTTGAGACCAGCACTTGGTCTATTTTGGTGTGTTTTTGTAGACTCTTGTGAGCAAAACATTTTATTTATGTTAGTATTGTAATAATTGACTCGAGAGATAGTTTGCTACGAGGTTTTTGTTATGGTTTTATGAGATATTGGTTTTGAGAAAAAAATTTAGGACGTGATTTGTTTAGTTGTATTCATGTTTCGGATTTGAATTTATTATTCGAAATTCGGGGCGTGACAGTTTGGTATCAGAGCGTAAGGTACATATTTAGTGATAAGTTAATACCTTCCGAGTGATGGCCCGTCTGCAGCGGATCCCCATCGGGTGCTCTTCGGTATTAACAATGTCATTGGGTATGTGGGGTTGTTGGGAGTTGTCTAGAATGTTAGGACGTAATAGGAGTTGAATTAACCTCTTTGTGTTAGTAGCTTGGTTAATATGGACTTGTAATTACTTATGCTTTGATTTAAGTGTATACATGTATTAACCAGGTATGCTATGCTCCTTGGGTAATGGATATTGTGGGAGGCAGAGGTAGGGGTCGAGGTAGACCCAGAGGTAGAGGTAGAGGCCGAGGTAGGGGTGAGATTCCACATGTGGGAGTACATGAGGAAGAGGTGGAGGCACCGTTTGTGGAGCAACCTGTTCCACCTGAGGTTGTGGTTAATGATCCCGCTCGTCTGTTAGTGTTGGCGAGGGACATTAATCGGTTGGGAGCAACTAAATTTGCGGGAGGCACAGATTATATGGTGGCTGATCAATGGATCGAGGATTTACAGACCTATTTTGAGTTGATTGTCTGTGATGAGATAGAGAAGAGGAAGCTAGCAACTTTCATGCTCAAAGATGAGGCTAGGGTGAGGCACCACCTATCAGGCAAGTAGCACCAGCAGCCCCTATGAGGTGTTATAGCTGTAATGAGTTGGGTCATCTTGCTAGGACTTGCCCTAAACTCAGGCCTAGAGCATGTTTTCGATGCGGACAGACTGGACATATTGCCAGGGACTGTACTCAACCTCAGATTGTAGGACAGGGTAACCAGCAGAGAACCTTACCACCAGCACCAGCTAGAGTATTTGCCATCGGCCAGAGAGGCACCGGGGTGGAAGGTACCTTATCCGTTTATAACTATCTTGCTAGAGTACTGTTTGATACGGGTGCTTCCCACTCGTTCATATCTAGTTCTGTGGTAGATGTTTTGGGTTTGACTGCTATACCGCTTACTAGACCTTTATGTGTTACATCGCCTCTTTGCGTATCTCTTGAGCTTAGCATGTTTTGTGATGATTGCCCTATTGCAATTAGTGGTAGAGAGTTCACTGCATCTTTGATTGTGATTCCGGATCACACGTATGATGTGATTTTAGGTTTGGATTGGTTGAGTCCGAACTATGCAGTGATTGATTGTTATAGAATGATTGTGTCTTTTCATGCCCCTGGGCAACCAGTGTTTCATTATCGATGCCTGAGATCTGATGTTGCCATGAGGGCAGGGATCTTGGCACACATAGAATCAGTGAATAGCACTTCAGAAATTGCAGGGATTCCGGTAGTGGCAGAGTATGCTGATGTGTTCCAGGAGATACCAGGATTTCCTCCGAAAAGGGTAATGGATTTCTCCATTGATGTGATACCAGGTACTGCACCGGTGTCGAGAGCACCTTATCGGATGTCTCCAGCTGAACTTCAGGAGTTGAAGGTTCAAATTGAAGGATTACTTGCATAAGGGTTCATACAAGCAAGTGTATCTCCTTGGGGCGCACCAGTATTATTCGTGAAGAAGAAGGATAATTCACTTCGGTTATGTGTGGATTATCGACAGCTGAACAAGGTGACCATCAAGAATAGGTACCCCTTGCCTAGGATTGATGACTTGTTCGATCAACTTAGGGAGGCTACGGTGTTCTCCAAAATTGATTTGAGATCTGGATATCACCAGTTGAGGGTGAGGGATGAAGATATTTCTAAGACGGCATTTAGGACCAGGTATGGGCATCATGAATTTCTTGTCATGCCTTTTGGTCTAACTAATGCACCTGCAGCTTTCATGGACTTGATGAACCGCACATTCAGTCTTTACTTAGATAAGTGTGTGGTGGTGTTCGTTGATGACATCTTGATATATTCAAGGTCGTCTGACGAGCACGTGAAGCATTTGAGGATTGTGCTGCAAATTCTGAGAAGAGAAAAGTTATATGCAAAGTTTGAGAAGTGCGAGTTTTGGCAAAAGGAGATCAAGTTCCTTGGTCATGTAGTTTCGAAGGATGGAGTTTCTGTGGATCCTTCGAAGGTTGAAGCGGTGATGGGTTGGAGTCGCCCCACTACAGTTACAGAGATCCGTAGTTTCCTTGGTTTGGCAGGATACTACAGGCGATTCATTGAGGGGTTTTCTAGTATAGCTTCGGCTTTGACTAAGTTAACTAGGAAGGATACTCAGTTTGTGTGGACAGATGAATGTGAGAAGGCCTTTAGTGAGCTGAAGACTAGATTGACTACAGCTCCAGTGTTGACTGTCCCATCTAGTGGCGGTGGGTTAGTTATCTACAGTGATGCATCTCATCAGGGTTTGGGTTGTGTGTTGATGCAGAATGGGGGTGTAGTAGCATATGGTTCTAGACAGTTGAAGGTGCATGAGCGGAACTACCCCACTCATGATCTAGAGCTGGCTGCGGTGGTATTTGCCTTGAAGATTTGGAGGCATTATCTTTATGGTGAGAAGTTCGAACTCTTTTCTGATCATAAGAGTTTGAAGTATCTATTCTCCCAGAAGGAGTTGAACATGAGGCAGAGAAGATGGATGGAGCTCATCAAAGATTATGATTTCACCTTGGCGTATCATCCCGGAAAGGCCAATGTAGTGGCGGATGCTTTGAGCAGGAAACCCCGAGGGATCATAGCGTCACTTATGGTTCAGGAGTGGCGTATGTTAGAGACTGTATCTGAGTTTGACCTTATACCCACAAGAGAAGGACAGGGAATCTTTCTCGGTAGTATCACTTTACAGCCGACCTTGATTTCCAGGATCATTCAGAGTCAGACACATGATGAGTTCGCTCAAATGGTGATTTCGGAGATTATCCTTGATGCCAACGAGGAAGGTCCATCAGAGTGGACAGTTGGAACTGATGGTGGATTGAGATTTCGATTGAAATTGTATGTCCCGGGCGGTGATAACCTCAAGGAGGAGGTACTGCGGGAAGCACATCGATCTCGATATACGGTACACCCAGGGAGTACCAAGATGTATATGGACCTACGAAGACAGTTTTGGTGGATAGGGATGAAGAGGGATGTGGCTGAGTATGTATCTAGGTGCCTTACATGTCAGCAAGTGAAGGCAGAGCATCAGAGGCCTGCGGGAATGTTGAAACCTTTGCCGATTCCAGTATGGAAATGGGAAGAGATCTCCATGGACTTTGTGACTGGATTGCCTAGGTCCAGACAAAGTTATGATTCTATTTGGGTGATTGTTGATCGATTGACAAAGTCAGCACACTTTCTTCCTGTGGCAAAGACTTACTCAGGTGATGCTTTGTGTAAGTTGTATCTTAATGAGATTGTGAGGCTTCATGGAGTGCCTGTATCGATCGTCTCTGATCGGGATGCTCGTTTCACTTCGGAATTTTGGCGTAGATTCCATAAGGCTTTCGGAACATCTTTGGCTATGAGCACTGCATTTCATCCACAGACTGATGGGCAGACAGAGAGGGTGAACCAGATGATGGAGGATATGCTTAGGGCATGTGTTTTGGACTTTAAGGGAAGTTGGGCGGATCATCTGCCATTGGTAGAGTTTGCCTACAACAACAGCTATCACTCTAGTATCGGCATGGCCCCATATGAGGCACTTTATGGTAGGCCATGTAGGACTCCTATCTGTTGGGCGGATGTTGGGGAGAAACAGCTCTTGGGTCCTGCGCTTGTTCAGGAGACTACAGAGAAGGTTACTACCATCCGAGACAGGATCCGTACTGCACAGAGTAGACAGAAGAGTTATGCCGACCTTAGAAGGAGACCGTTGGACTTTGAGGTGGGTGATTACGTATTCTTGAAAGTCTCACCTATGAAAGGTGTGGTGAGATTTGGCAGGAAGGGGAAATTGGCACCGAGATACATTGGACCCTTTGAGATTTTGGAAAGGGTCGGAGAATTGGCATATCGGCTTGCTTTACCTATTAGCATGGCCGGTGTACACAATGTTTTCCATGTGTCCATGCTTAGGAGGTACATTCGAGATGAGTCTCATGTGATTGATCACAGTACGATCGAGGTGAGTCCGGATGTGACCTTCGTTGTTGAACCTGTTCGTATCTTGGATAGGTCCACGAAGAGGCTTCGTAGGAAGGAAGTTGAGTTGGTTAAGGTGTTGTGGAGTCATCATGATGAGGGTGATGCGTCATGGGAGCTAGAGTCTGACATAAGGGCTAAGTACCCACTACTGTTTGTGGATGAGTTTGCTTGAATTTCGGGACGAAATTCCTTTAAGGAGGGTAGACTGTAAAGACCCGAAATTTCAGTTAAATATTTCGTAATTCAATACTTCTCAAATTATATGAATTATGAGTTGTGAGTGTGATTCGAATGTCGTTATTTGAGAAATTTGGTTTCGAATGATTTTAGTATCGAAATTTAACGTCATTTAGGGTTGTTAAAATTGACATATTTTTACGTAAGGAATTTGAGGAAACTTCTTTCATGAAAGTCGTAGAGCTCGTCGATACGAGTTCGTGCATATGCGGAACACAAGAATCGGAGTTTGTAGGAAGAAGTTATGACATTTAGAAGTTTTCGATTTTGTATATATATAGGTTAACTTTTCTTGGAAAAATCAGAAAAAAATCAGAAAACCTAATTTTTCTCTCTCTCTCTCGCGCGGCACCGAACCAAAGAAAAAAAACAGAGCCAAACTTCTCCGGTTGAGTTCTTGCTCCTCCGGCCACCGTTTGACGTCAAACCACCTCCCACGGCTTCGCCTTGACCTTGTGCAGCTGCCAGAGGCAGCCTTGCGCCGTGGCACGGCTTGTAGCAGCGGCGGAAAGCTGGTTTTCCATTTTATGCAGTTTTGAGTGCGAAGCGAATATCTCGAGTTCTAGACCACCAAATTACGAGTTCTTTATCTCGTTGAACTCGTATGGAGGAGTAGAACATGCAGTAAAAAGGACAGCACCAGAAGTGGAGGTTTTCACGTTCGTCGGAGAGCATATCGGTTTCTGCAGTTTTTCCGGCCAAACCGGACTGTTTTTGGTAAGTTTCGGCCACTTCCACTCATTTTCTCACTTCGTGTTAGTTATGAAAGTTGCTCAAAATGATGAAACGAAGGGGATGAGCTTGGCCCCGACACAATTGGTGGTGGTCGGCGGTGGCTCTGCCCTAAACTCCGGCGGCCCTTTCCGGTCACCTCCGGGGGTGTCATGAACAGTTTATGCTCATTTTTAGATTCTACATGTCGATACGATCATTTTGATATATAGCATGCGAATTTTGGATATCGTATGAATTAGTTATGAATTTTACGATTTCGATTGATTTCGATCACTCAATTTGTGATTTATGAAGTTTGGACCGTCCGATAGAATTCTAGTTTTGATATAATGATCGTAGGACTGTCCCGGTGACCTTGTGTGGTCACGGGTGAAGATCCGACCGTGGGATCTTCATATAAGTGTGTTTTTGGAAATTATACGCTAAGTTAATTATCGTTTTGATTAGGTATTTGACGGATTTGTTAGCGGACGATTGTGAATCGTATTTTGGGCTGTAAGAAGACGCAGCGGGAGTTTAGAGGTGAGTAAATCTCACTTGGTTCATTTACGAACCGAATTTCCTTAATTGCTCAATTTATTGTTAAGTGTGAGAAAATGGTTTTTAAGAAATGTGTTTTAAAGTATATTAAAAATGAATTTCTTGATTTTGTATCATGTGAACTATAGTTGGTATTAGTGATCATTCATGTGTGGATGGTTACGTATATATATATTTACGTGATTATATATTGAATGGTGTGACCTTGAGGGGTGGAATCGTGTTAATATGTTGTTGATAATGTTGATAATATGATTTTAATTATGTTGTTAATATTTGATAAATGTTGGTGATAAACATGTTGATTTTGTGAGTTGAATAGAAGGTAGAGAAACGTAGGATTCCGAGGATCGAATGGTCCAAGGATCTTTGGTTAATGATAACCGGAGTGTATGTGTTCTGAGGACAGAGAGGTCCAAAGTTCGACCGTTAAATAATAACGGGGATATATTGTTCTGAGGACATGAAATGGTCCAAAGTTCGCGGGTTACTGAGTAACCTGGAGATGCCGTTACTTGACCCTGGGCCAAGGTGTCAGAGGTAACGAGACAGTTAGAGCTCTAACGTGGGTGCCAAAGTGGCGATAGTTGTGATTAGGTGCCAAAGTGGCGAGAGTTGTGATTTGGTGATTGTGGAAATGTGTTCCATGTTGTTTCATGTGTGTTGGATTGATGTTGCTTGTGGTTGTTGAGATTGTTGGATGTTTACTTGAGATAAATGAGTTGTGGTCTAATAAATCAACCGTTCATTCTTATTTACTCACACGAGCTTTCAGAAAGCTTATCGGGTTTTGTGTTGTTGCAATCCCGGTACACTATTCAAATGGTGTAGCGGATAATCCTGCAGGTCAGGATAATCAGGGTGGTGAGCGAGCTGCGTAGGACAGCAGGGTTGAGACCAGCACTTGGTCTATTTTGGTGTGTTTTTGTAGACTCTTGTGAGCAAAACATTTTATTTATGTTAGTATTGTAATAATTGACTCGAGAGATAGTTTGCTACGAGGTTTTTGTTATGGTTTTATGAGATATTGGTTTTGAGAAAAAAATTTAGGACGTGATTTGTTTAGTTGTATTCATGTTTCGGATTTGAATTTATTATTCGAAATTCGGGGCGTGACAGTTTGGTATCAGAGCGTAAGGTACATATTTAGTGATAAGTTAATACCTTCCGATTCCCCACACCAGTCATTACATCGACCCTAAACCCATAAATGAACACAACATATAATTTCACATACTGAAATCAACCCAACCAAGATACATCATATTATTATGGAATTACACAACTGTAATATAATCAACTCAATCAATTCCACTCAATCATATCATCAATCAAACAGTCCACTCATCAATATATATTTTCCACGTAAATATATATATACGTAATCATCCACTCAGGAATGACCACTAATACCATCTATAGTTCACACAAGAAAATTATGAAATTCATTTGTATAGTTAAAATTCATTTTACTTACCTATGGTCCGTGGTGATTCAAGTCCATGAAATTTTAAAACAAATATTTAATCCGAAAATATTTTTCACACAATTACTAAAATAAGTAAATTAAAATGCTCGGTTCGTAATATGAACCACGTGAGTTTTACTCACCTCGAAACTCCCGCTGCGTCTTCAATATAATTATAAATTATAATTTATAACTAACGCCGAATAGCTCACGCAATTAAAATCCGTCAATCACCTAATCAAATGTGATTCGAATTTAGCCAACAATTTCAACTCATAATTTAACCACTAATTAAAGGTCAGATTCTAATTTACATTAAAATCCGACGAGCGGTTTCTCACGAAACGCTCCCCTAATTACCCTTTTTCACATATACGAAGATCCAACGGTCGGATCTTCGCCCATGACCACACAAAGCCTCTGGGACAGTCATATGATCATCATAACAAATGTACAAGTTCATCCAACGGTCATAATTTCACAGATCAAAAATCTAACGACCGAAATCGATCGAAATCACAAAATTCATAACTAATTCATACGATATCCGAAAAATGCGTATAATACGCCGAAATGATCGTATCGAAACATAGAATCATAAAATGGACAGAAACCAAATTTTAGACCTCCGGAGGTGGCCGGAAAAGGCCGCCGGAGTTAGGGATAGAGCCGCCACCGACCACCACCAATGGTGTCGGGACCGAGCTTGTCCCCTTCGTTTCATCATTCTGAGAAACTTTCATAACTAGCACAAGACCTAAAAATGAACGGAAGGCGTCGAAATTACCGATTTACAGTCGGTGGCCGGAAAAAATGCAGAAACCGATGAGCTTGAAAACCGACGTGAAAACTGCAACCTCAGGCCCCGATCCCTTCTGGAAACTTGTTCAGAACTTCCTTGCGAACTCAACAAGCTTGGAATCACAAGAAACGATCGTGTATAGCTCGAGATATCTTGATCGAAAGTTTCGGTATTTCGATCCGTTCGGGTCGAGCTCCGACGAACGTGAAAACGTTCGACCCAGTTCCGGTCCTTCTTGGTGCTTGTAGAGGAAGTTGAGGCGAGCTCAATGAAGCAAGAATCAAGTGAAATGATGGAGTGTAGCTCGAGATATCGAGATCGAACCGAAAATGGACGTTTTGAGGTCGAGAGGTGGTCTGTGGAGGGAGAACAATTAAGGAGAAAAATTTCTCCCCTTTCGGCCGAGAGAACTGTGAGAGAGAGAGAGAGAACAGTTTTTTTTTTTTTTTTTTTGTTCAGGAACAGGAGGAAGAAGATGAAGAAGAAGAAAGGATCCGGTAGAAAAAATTTAGGGTTTGCAAAAATTTTTCTATATATACAAGTTTCGGAAAACTTCGAAATTCGATAACTAATTCAGAAAAAATCCGATCTTCGTGTTCCGCATGTGCACGGACTCGTATCGACGAGCTCTACAACTTTCATGAAGGAAGTTTCTCCAAATTTCGTACGTAGAAAAAGTCGATTTCTCAACTCGAGTATTTCGAGCTTTTCGTTAAAATAAACGTTTCGAAACTTCGATAATTGTAAAAATGAATGATTATCGAACATAAATTGTGAAATCGCATAATAATCATTCGATACAATCACTCGAATTTAAAATGAAAATTGCGGGTATTACACTTAGCTAGAGAGTGTACCCAACCTCAGAATAGGGTGCAGGGAAATCAGCAGAGGCAACTCCCACCTGCACCTGCGAGAGTCTTCGCCATTGGCTAGAGAGGCACCGGGGTGGAAGGTACTCTATATGTTTATAACTATCTAGCTAGAGTATTATTTGATATGGGAGCCTCCCACTCCTTTATATCTAGTTCTGTGGTAGATGTTTTGGGATTAACTGCTACACCACTTGCTAGATCTTTGTGTGTTACATCGCCTCTTGGCATCTCCCTTGAGCTTAGTGTATTTTGTGATGATTGCCCTATTGGGATTTGTGATAGATAGTTTACTGCTTCTTTGATTGTACTTTCGGATCACACATATGATGTCATTTTGGGTATGGATTGGTTGAGCCTGAACCATGCAGTGATTGATTGCTTTAGGATGATTGTGTCCTTCCATGTTCCTGGACAACCAGTGTTTCATTACCGTTGTCTGAAGTCTGACATCGCCATGAGGGCAGGGATTTTGGCTCATATTGAATCAGGGAGTAGTTCTTCTAGGATTACAGGAATTCCTATAGTTTGAGAGTATGCTGAGGTATTCCAGGAGGTACTAGGGTTACCTCCGAAAATGGTAATAGATTTCTCCATTGATGTAATACCAGGTACAACCCCTGTATCGAAAGCACCTTATCATATGGCTCCAGCTAAACTTCAGGAGTTGAAGGTTCAGATTGAGGGATTACTTGCACAAGGGTTTATACAGGCTAATATGTCTCCTTGGGGCGCACCAGTGCTGTTTGTGAAGAAAAAAGATAATTCACATCGGTTATGTGTGGATTATCGACAACTGAACAAGGTGACCATCAAGAACAGGTATCCCTTACCTAGGATTGATGACTTGTTCGATCAGCTTAGGGAGACTACTATGTTCTCAAAGATTGATTTGAGATCTGGATACCACCAGTTAAGGGTGAAGGATGAGGATATTCCAAAGATGGCGTTCAGGACTAGGTATGGACATTTTGAGTTCTTGTCATACCTTTTGGTCTAACTAATGCACCTGCGGCATTCATGGACTTGATGAACCGTACATTCAGTCCTTATTTGGATAAGTTTGTTGTAGTGTTCGTTGATGATATCTTGATTTATTCAAGGTCGCCTAATGAGCATGAGAAGCATTTGCGGATTGTGCTACAGACGTTGAGAGAGAAGAAATTGTTTGCCAAGTTTGAGAAATGAGATTTTTGGCAGAAGGAAGTCAAGTTTCTTGGTCATGTAGTTTCGAAGGATGGAGTTTCTGTGGATCCTTTGAAGGTTGAAGCAGTGATGAGTTGGAGTCGCCCCACTACTGTTACAGAGATTCATAGCTTCCTCAGATTGGCAGGGTATTATAGGCGATTCATTGAAGGATTCTCGAGTATTGCTTCAGCTTTGACCAAACTGGCGAGGAAAGACATTCAATTTGTCTGGACGGAGGAATGTGAGAAGGCTTTTGACGAGTTGAAGACTAGGTTGACCACTGCTCCAGTGTTAATCATCCCTACTAGTGGTGGCGGCCTAGTTATCTACAGTGATGCATCTTATCAGGGTTTAGGTTATGTGTTGATGCAGAATGGTGGTGTTGTCGCATATGGTTCTAGACAGTTGAAGGTGCATGAGCGGAATTACCTGACTCATGATCTAGAGCTAGCGGTAGTAGTTTTTGCCTTGAAGATTTGGGGGCATTATCTTTATGGTGAGAAGTTCGAACTCTTTTCTGATCATAGGAGTTTGAAGTATCTATTCTCCCAGAAAGAGTTGAACATGAGGCAGAGGAGATGGATGGAACTTATTAAGGATTATGATTTCACTTTAGAGTATCATCCCAGAAAGGCCAATGTAGTAGCGGATGCCTTGAGCAGAAAACCCCGAAGAATCATGGCATCTCTTATGGTTCAAGAGTGGCTCATGTTGGAAGTTGCATCCGAGTTTGACCTCATGCCAACCGGAATAGGACAGGGAATCTTCCTCGGTAGTATTACCTTGCAGCCTACCTTGATTTCCAGGATCATTCAAGGTTAGACACTTGATGCATTTGCTCAAGCGAAGATTGCTGAGATGGCTACTGATCTGAATATGGAGGGCCCTTCTGAGTGGGCTATTGGGGCAGATGAAGGGTTGAGATTTAGAGGGAGATTGTATGTTTTGAGTATTGATAACCTCAAGGAGGAGGTCATGTAGGAAGCACATAGATCTAGATAGACGATACATCGAGGGGGTACCAAAATGTATATGGATCTACGAAGACAGTTTTGGTGATATGGAATGAAGAGGGATGTAGCAGAACATGTGTCGAAGTGTCTTATATATCAGCAAGTGATGGCAGAGCATCAGAGGCCTACAGGGATGCTGAAACCAGTACCGGTTTGGAAATGGGAGGATATCTCTATGGACTTTGTGACTGATTACCTAGGTCCAGACAAAGTTATGACTCAATTTGGGTGATTGTTGACCGATTGACAAAGTTAGCACACTTTCTACCCGTGGCGAAGACTTACTCAGGCGAGGCATTGTGTAAGTTGTATATGAATGAGATAGTAAAGCTTCATGGTGTGCCCGTAACGATTGTTTCTGATAGGGATGCTCGTTTCACTTCGAAATTTTGGCGCAGATTCCATAAGGCCTTTGGCACATCATTAGCTATGAGCACTACCTTTCATCCACAGACCGACAGGCAAACTGAGAGAGTGAATCAGGTGATGGAGGGCATGCTTAGAGCTTGTGTATTGGACTTCAAGGAGAGTTGGGCGGATCATCTGTCATTGGTAGAGTTTGCCTACAACAACAGCTATCACTCCAGTATCGGTATGGCTCCATATGAGGCTCTTTATGGTAGGCCATGTAAGACTCCTATTTGTTGGGTAGAAGCAAGGGATAAAGGGTTCTTCGGTCTTGAGATTGTACAGGAGACTACAGAGAAGGTCACTGTTATTCGGGACAGGATCCGCACAGCACAGAGTAGGCAGAAGAGTTATGCCGATTTAAGAGAAGACCAGTTGAGTTCAAAGTGGGTGGTCACATGTTCTTGAAAGTCTCACCTATGAAAGGTGTGGTGAGATTTGGCAAGAAGGGGAACCTGGCACAAAGATACGTAGGACCTTTCGAAATTCTGGAAAAGGTCGGTGATTTGGCATATCGACTTGCTCTACCTGTTAGCATGTCTGGCGTACACAATGTCTTCCATGTGTCTATACTCAGAAAGTATATTCGAGATGAGTCCCACGTGATTGATCATGGTACGATAGAGGTTAGAAGGGATGTGACCTTCGTGGTGGAACCTGTATGTATCTTGGATCGATCAACAAAACAGCTTTGAAGGAAGGAAGTGGAGTTGGTCAAGGTGTTGTGGAGTTATCATGATGAGGGTGATGCATCATGGGAGTTAGAGTCTGACATGAGGAAAAGGTATCCACAGCTTTTTGTCAACGAGCGTGCTTGAATTTCGGACGAAATTCCTTTAAGGAGGGTAGACTGTGAAGACCCGAATTTTCATATAATAAATTTATGTAATTCAATAATTGTTCTATTATTTGAATTCTGATATTTGAGATATATTCGTATGTTGTGGTTTGATAAAATTGGTTTCGAATGATTTTATTTTCGAAAAAGAACGTTTTTAGGGAGTCGTGAAAATCGACTTTTTATACTTTCAAAATTTGGGAAAACTTCCTTCATGAAAGTTGTAGAGCTCGTCGATATGATCTCGTGCATATGTGGAACGCATTATTCGGAGTTCGTATAAATAAGTTATGAATATTTGAAAATTAAAAAATTTCTATAAATAGCAAAAAAAACTGAATTCATTCATTAAGGACGAAAATTGGACACGACATACGATCCTGTGCATATATAGAACGCATTATTCGGAGTTTATATATGACCAGACCCGACATTTTCCCTGCCTTCCGGCCTCCTCTGACCCTGGACCGAGCTCCATGCCCAGCCTCCCTCCGGTGCTCCCTCGCCCAGCCACTGCCCCCAAGTCCGGATCGAAACGACCCCAGACGGAGAAGCCGACCCGATTGGATTCTCCCCGTGCCGGCGTTGTACGGGCCGATCCTCCACCTCTTCGTGATCTCCTCCTCCTCCTGATCATCCGCATATCCTCCTTACACGATGATTTTGATTGTGGAGTGAAATATCACGATTTGAAGTTTCCGTCGGTTCTGATTCAATCTGGAATCTGATTAGACGCACGAGATTAATCCAACTTCAAAGCTTGATCTATGACGATCTAGACCAAATCTCGCTTAGCTCCAGGTATAAAAGTTGATCACCCTTTTATTTTGAAGAAATTTGTAGTTGACATCTTTTGCATCGGAGGTGGTTGACCAGCGTTGACCGCTGCGTCTGACTGCGGCGTGTGGCGGTGCATCGGACCATATTTTGAGTTTTTATTATCTGGACGATGATCTATGCATCCATATGAGCATTTTTACATATAACATGGTCATGTTAGAAAAAGTTGATAAATAGTCAATTTAAGTTTTACGCTCCTATTTAACGTGACCATCGGTTTTGCTTCAAATTTTAATATGTTGATCGTATGACTGTCCCGATGACTTTATGAGATCGCGGGAGAAGATCCGACAGTTGGATTTTAGTATAATTGTAAAACAATGATTCGGGAGGCGATTAGTGAGAAACTGTCCGTCAGATTTTCATATAATTTGGCTAAGATGTTTCCAAGGGCGATCCGTGAGGATCCGACTGTTGGATCATCGTTTAAATTCGATCTGACCGTTTATTTTAGAATCCAACCGTTGAATCGTCTTTATTTTAAAATTTGACAGTGTGATCATCATTTAAGTTTATTCCGTGTTTCGTTTGCTAAGTAAAGACCATACTTGATTAGGTACTTGACGGATTGAGTGACGAGCAATTGGAATATTGTGGTTTTGGTTTATAGAAAACGCAACAGGATGAGAGGTGAGTAAATCTCACATAGTTCATTTACGAACCGAATTTCATTATTTCCGTATGTATTCAATAAATTATACGCAAATTATAGTTGGTATTAGTGGTTATTCCTGAGTGGATGATTACAAATATATATATATATATATATATTTATGTGACTTATATATATTTATATGGATGGTGTGCTATTGGATTTTTGATTTATTATTTCGAGCACTTACTTTCTATAGAAATACAATATATCATGTAATTATTGATTTTATTGTGAGAAAGCATAAGTGAGTCGAAGCGTAACGTTTGAGTCAGATAGGACAACTTTTAAATATTTTGATCTACAGATTGGTCACAAGTGGTGACTGAGGCAAGATTTTCGTAAGCGTGAACCTTAGCCAAGGTGACACATTACGATTCAGTTAGAGCTCTAGTCCATCTGCCACAGTATGACATGAAAGCAGCGAGTTGAATTACTCGTGATCATGAATACATATTTATTATATAAGACGGGTCTAGTGGTGAGTGATGAGATTTGTTGGAAAATGGTTTGGAAATGGAGGTGGAATGTTTTGTTTGAATTGTGGTTGTTTTGAGTAAAAGTTGTTGATTTACTGTTTTATTTCTATTTACTCATACGGGCTTTCAAAAGCTTACCGAGTTTTGTGT
Organism: Rosa persica; assembly: GCA_025331145.1. NCBI lineage: Eukaryota > Viridiplantae > Streptophyta > Magnoliopsida > Rosales > Rosaceae > Rosa > Rosa persica. Next base: position 32,185,121 of record WFKR01000007.1, on the reverse strand, counting down.
TGTTGCAATCCCGGTACACTATTCAAACTGTGTAGCGGTTAATCCTGCAGGTCAGGAGAATTAAGGTGGTGATCGAGCTGTTTAGAGTGACAACATTTATTTTATTCGCTTTTCTTTTGTGAGGTTTGTTATGCTCATAAGAGCTTTACAATTTACATTGTGTGTGAATTGTAATAATTAACTCGAGGATCTTGACATTTTATATTCGAGTGACGAGTGTTGTGTTTGTTTTAAAAAAAAATGAAATAATATTTCTGATTGTTATTCGAGTGAGTTATTTAATTCACGTTTCGGATTTGAAATTATTATTCAAAATTCTGGGCGTGACAGTTTTATTAAGTGAGCATGATAGTTCTATGAATAGACCTATCATATGTATCATTGTGGTATCTCCACAACCTTTTGTCTATTTGTAGATGGTAGCGGAAGGATAATTAATGATCATCCTGGCTTTACTTTTTATCAATGAAAAACTATGAGATGATTTGTTCAAAAAGAAGCGTTGGGCTCTCCATACGTACGTTATATAGATCAAGAACAACCATAAATTAATCATGCTTAAGATTAAGGGACTGTATCAGAAGAAACAAATCACATAAATAAAACAATGGAAGAAAAGGGACATGAACAAAAAATGATCATTGACAAAGATTATCAACTGTAATAGAAGATCCTTGGAAATAGGGGCAGTTTTAAGGGGTTGCGAATTTGGGCAATTGCCCAAACTTGATTTTTTTTTTTTAAGGTGATAAAGTATGAACGACAAGGAAGAAGAAATAGCATATGTATTTCATTTAATTTAAATACATTATTCCATCATTTACCACATCCTTCATGTCTGTGAAGAGATATTAGGAAAATTTTGAAGTGGCTACATTGTCTTTCATAAAATAATGACATTTATTAATTTTGTCCTACCTGGAAAAGATTTTTTGTAATACCCGTAATTTTCATTTTACATTCGAGTAATTGTGTTGAACGACTATTATGCGATTTCACGAATATTATTTGATAATAATTCACTTTTAGAATTATCGAAGTTTCGAAACTATTATTTTTAACGAAAAGCTCGAAATGCTCGGTTGGAGAAATCGACTTTTTCTACGTACAAAATTTGGAGAAACTTCCTTCATGAAAGTTGTGGAACTCATCGATACGAGTCCGTACAAGTGTGGAACACAAAGATCAGATTTTTTCTGAATTAGTTATCGAATTTAGAAGTTTTTCCGAAACTTGTATATATAGGAAAAAACCCTAGCTATTTTCAGAAGATTTCATTTTGGTCCGGCCTCCTTCCATTTTCGGAAGGTACTGTTCATCATCTTCCTCCTCCGTTCCTCGACTGAAAGCGACCGAGAGAGAGAGAGAGCAAAGTTCACCATAATCGTTCTCCCTCCACAGACCACCTCTCGACCTCAAACCAAGTCCCAGACGTTCGTCTCGAGCTGCTCTACCTCCTGGACGGCGTCGCTTCCACTGCAAGGCCTCCAGCTCCAGCAAAACCGACCGAAACAGTCGACCCGAAAACAAACCAAAACAAGCTCCTTACGTTTTCGACCACCAAACCAAGTGAAACTTGTTCCTCTACATCGACTCAACCTCCAAATATCTCGAGCTATACACGATCGTTTCTTGTGATTCTTGGCTTGTTGAGTTCGCAAGGAAGTTCTGAACAAGTTTCCAGAAGGGATCGAGGCGTGAGGTTGCAGTTTTCACGTCGGTTTTCAAGCTCGCCAGTTTCTAGAAATTTTCCAGCCGCCGATAGTAATTGGTACTTTTTGATCCCTTCCCGTCATTTTTTGGTCTTGTGCTAGTTATGAAAGTTGTTCAGAATGATGAAACGAAGGGGACAAGCTTAGCCCCGACACCATTGGTGGTGGTCGGTGGCGACTCTGTCCTTAACTCCGGGGGCCCTTTCCAGCCACCTCCGGAGGTCTAAAATTTGGTTTCTGTCAATTTTATGATTGTATGTTTCAATACGATCATTTCGGCGTATTATACGGATTTTTTTGGATATCGTATGAATTAGTTATGAATTTTGTGATTTCGATTGATTTCGATCGTTAGATTTTGATATGTGAAATTAGGACCGTCGGATGAACTTGTAAATTTGATATGATGATCATATGACTGTCCCAGAGGCTTTGTGTGGTCATGGGCGAAGATCCGACCGTTGGATCTTCGTATATGTGTAAAACGGTAATTAGGGGAGCGATTTGTGAGAAACCGCTCGTCGGATTTCACTGAAAATTAGAATCCGGCCGTTAAATGGTAGTTCAATTATGTTTTAGAATTATTGGCTAAATTCGAATCACATTTGATTAGGTGATTGACGGATTGTATTTGAGTGAGATATTTCGGCGTTAATTATATTGTATTGAAGACGCAACGGGAATATCGAGGTGAGTAAAACTCACGTGGTTCATATTACGAACCGAGCGTTTTAAATTTAATTATTTTTGGTAATTGTGTGAAAATTATTTGCGGATTAAATATTTGTTTTAAAATTTCATGGACTTGAATCACCACGGTCCATAGGTAAGTAAAATGAATTTTTAATTATACAAATGAATTTCATGATTTTCTTGTGTGAACTATAGATGGTATTAGTGGTCATTCCTGAGTGGATGATTACGTATATATATATTTACGTGGAAAATATATATTGATGAGTGGATTTGTTAAGTGATGAATTGATGAATTGATTATATTTCAATTGTGTAAGTCCATAATAATATGGTGTATCTTGGTTGGGTTGATTTCAGTATATGATATTATATGTTGCGCTCATTTATGGATTTAGGGTCGACGTAGAGACCGGTGTGGGGTAATCGGACGCTCTAATCCTGGGTGGATGATGGGATACGATTGGTTGAGTATGTGCAATTATCGGACGTTTTAAATATGTATATAGGTATACATATTGATGAAATACAATAATTGATAAATATGTCGGATGCCATAACCTAGGCCAGGTGACGGGCTACGATTCAGTTAGAGCTCTAGTCTGTCAAGTACCGTATTTTTATAAATACGATGATGAGAGTTGTGGGGAAAGTTGTGAGTTGGGTTGTCTTGATATATTGAATTGGTGTTTGATTGAGATTGTTATTATTTGCATATGTGGAACGTTAGCACGTCTTAAGAAATTTAGGCAGCGTCATGTATGCTTAGTGCTTGGTTAATATGGACTTGCATTTGACTTATGCTTTGTTTAAGTGTTATGCGTGTATTAATCAAGTATATCATGCTTATTAGGTAATGAAGATTGAGGGAAACGAAGCCAAAGGTCGAGGTAGAGGTAGACCTCGTGGCAGGGGTAGAGGCCGAGGAAGGGGTAGGGCCCCTCCGGTCGAAGAAGCATCTGAGATGGAGGTAGAGGCACCTTATGAGGATCAGCCTATTCCTCCTGTGGCCGTGGTTGATAATCCTGCTCGCTTGCTGATGCTAGCAAGAGAAATTACTCGCTTGGGAGCAACTAAGTTTGGAGGAGGCACTGATTATATGGTGACGGATCGATGCATAGAGGATTTGCAGACCTATTTCGATCTGCTTGATTGCACTGAGACTGACAAGAGGAAGCTAGCCCCTTTCATGCTGAAGGATGAGGCTAGGGTGTGGTGGAACGTCACCAGAGGAGCATTGAGTTGTCTACCTTGACATGGGACGACTTTGAGAGGCTGTTCAGGGAGAAGTACTTTCCACAAGCAGTGAAGGAGAGGTTGGAACGAGAGTTCCTTGCACTTGTACAGCGGAAGATGACCGTAATTGAGTATGATGCGGAGCTCTCCAGACTGTACAAGTATGTGAGGCAGATGGAGGAGGAGGACTTGGCCAAGAAGTTTCAGAGAGGGTTGAGTCATTCGATTGAGCGCGATGTGGCCATCTTAGAGCTGAAGACTAAGAGAGAGATCTTGGCTAAGGCACAGATCATTGAGCAGCAGAACCTGATTCGTAGAGAGAAGGAGTCTGCTGAGAGAGACTTCCAGGGCAAGGGAAAGGCCATAGCAGGAAGCAGTAGAGCTAGAGACTTCAGGGGTGGGTTCTGGAAGAGACAGAGAACTCAGTTACAGCATCAGGCTCCAGCTAGGGCAGCAGTAGCTCCTTCTGGTCAGGCTATGCCTATTAGGCAGATAGCACCAGCAGCTTCGGTGAAGTGCTTTAACTGTGCCGAGCAGGGCCACATCTCTCGTGCATGCACGAAACCACGGGGTAGGATATGCTACAGCTGTGGACAGGCAGGGCATCAGGCTAGGGAGTGTCCCCGAAATTAGGGTAGAGTGTAGGGTAACCAACAGAGGCAGCTACCACCTGCACATGCTAGAGCCTTTGCCATCGGTTAGGCAGGCACGGGGGTGGAAGGTACCTTATCTGTTTATCACTATCTTGCTAGAGTACTGTTTGATACGGGAGCCTCACACTCTTTCATATCTACTTCAGTTGTGGATGTTTTGGGTCTGATTGCTATGCCTCTGACTAGATCATTATGTGTTACATTACCTCTCAGTGTGTCTCTTGAGCTTAGCATGTTTTGTGAAGATTGCCCTATTGGGATTGGTGGCAGAGAGTTCTCTGCATCTTTGATTGTGATTCTGGATCACACGTATGATGTGATTTTGGGTATGGATTGGTTGAGCCCGAACCATGCTGTTATTGATTGCTTTAGGATGATTGTGTCCTTCCATGTTCCGGGACAATCGGTGTATCATTACCGTTGTCTGAAATCTGACATCGCCATGAGGACAAGGATTTTGGCCCATATTGAATCAGGGAGTACTACTTCAAAGATTACAGGGATGCCTGTAGTTTCAGAGTATGTAGACGTGTTTCAGGAGATCCATGGGTTACCTCCGAAAAGGGTAATGGACTTCTCCATTGATGTGATACCAGGTACTTCACCTGTGTCGAAAGTACCCTATCAAATGGCTCCAGCTGAACTTTAGGAGTTGAAGGTTCAGATTGAGGGCTTACTTGCACAAGGGTTCATTCAGGAAAGTGTGTCTCCTTGGGGCGCACTAGTGTTGTTTGTGAAGAAGAAGGATAATTCATTTCGTTTATGTGTGGATTATCGACAGTTGAACAAGGTGACCATCAAGAATAGGTACCCTTTACCTAGGATTGATGACTTGTTCGATCAGCTTAGAGAAGCTACTGTGTTCTCGAAGATTGACTTGAGGTCTGGATATCACCAGTTGAGGGTGAAGGAGGAAGATATCCCAAAAACGGCGTTCAGGACCAGGTATGGACATTTTGAGTTTCTTGTCATGCCTTTTGGTCTCACGAATGCACCTGCAGCATTTATGGACTTGATGAACCGTACGTTCAGTCCTTACTTGGATCAGTTTGTGGTAGTGTTCGTTGACGACATGTTGATTTATTCAAGGTCGTCAAGTGAGCATGAGGAGCATCTGCGAATCGTACTACAGACGTTGAGAGAGCAGAAACTATTTGCCAAGTTCGAGAAGTGCGATTTCTGGCAGAGTGAGGTCAAGTTCCGTGGTCATGTGGTCTCGAAGGATGGAGTTTCTGTGGATCCTTCGAAGGTTAAAGCAGTGATGAGTTGGAGTCGCCCTACTATAGTTACAGAAATCCGTAGCTTCCTTGGATTAGCCGGGAATTACAAGCGCTTCATTGAAGGGTTTTCTGGTATTGCTTCGGCTTTGACCAAATTGACCAGGAAAGACACTCAGTTCGTATGGTCGGATGAGTGTGAGAAGGCTTTCAATGAGCTGAAGACTAGATTGACTACAGCTCCGGTGTTGACTATTCCTACTAGTGGTGGTGGATTAGTCATTTACAGCGATGCATCTCATCAGGGTTTGGGGTGTGTGTTGATGCAGAATGGTAGTGTCGTTGCTTATGGTTCTAGATAGTTGAAGGTACATGAGCAGAATTACCCCACTCATGATCTAGAGCTAGCAGCAGTGGTGTTTGTCTTGAAGATTTGGAGGCACTATCTTTATGCTGAGAAATTTGAACTCTTTTCTGATCACAAGAGTTTGAAGTATCTATTCTCCCAGAAGGAATTGAACATGAGGCAGAGAAGATGGATGGAGCTCATTAAGGACTATGATTTCACCTTAGAGTATCATCCCGGAAAGGCGAATGTGGTGGCGGATGCTTTGAGTAGGAAACCTCGAGTGATTATGGCAGCTATTATGGTGCGAGAATGGCGCATGTTAGAGGCTGCATCAGAGTTTGACCTTATGCCCGCAGGAGCAGGACAGGGAATCTTTCTCGGTAGTATCACCTTACAGCCCACCTTGATCTCCAGGATCATTCAGGGTCAGACACTTGATGAGTTAGGTCAGGCGAGGAGGGCTGATATGACTGTTGACCCGGATGTGGAGGGTCCTTCCGAGTGGATGATTGGGGCTGATGGAGGGTTGAGATTTCGAGGGAGATTGTATGTACAGAGTGTTGATAACCTCAGAGAGGAGATCATGCGGGAAGCACATAGGTCTCGATATACTATACATCCAGAAGGTACTAAAATGTATATGGATCTACGAAGGCAGTTTTGGTGGTATGGTATGAAGAGGGATGTGGTAGAACATGTGTCGAAGTGTCTTACCTGTCAACAGGTGAAGGCAGAGCATCAGAGACCAGCAGGAATGCTGAACCCCTTATCGATTCCTGTTTGGAAATGGGAAGATATCTCTATGGACTTTGTGACTGGATTGCCTAGGTCCAGGCAAAGTTATGACTCGATTTGGGTGATTGTTGACCGGTTGACTAAATCAGCACACTTCCTTCCGGTGGCAAAAACGTACTCAGGGGATGCGTTGTGTAAGTTGTACGTGAACGAGATAGTGAGGCTTCATTGAGTGCCTGTGACGATTGTTTCTGATCGTGATGCTCGTTTCACTTCAGAATTCTAGCGTAGGTTCCATAAGGCATTCGGTATGTCACTTGCTATGAGCACTGCATTTCACCCACAAACAGATGGACAGACCGAGAGAGTGAATCAGGTAATGGAGGACATGCTCAGGGCTTGTGTTCTAGATTTTAAGGGTAGTTGGGCGGATCATCTGCCATTGGTAGAGTTTGCCTACAACAACAGCTATCACTCTAGTATCGGTATGGCTCCATATGAGGCTCTTTATGGTAGGCCATGTAGAACTTCTATCTGTTGGGCGGAAGCAGGGGATAAAGGGCTCATCGGTCCTGAGATTGTACAGGAGACTACAAAGAAGGTCACTACTATTCGGGACAGAATCCGAACCGCTCAGAGTAGACAGAAGAGTTATGCTGACTTGAAGAAGAGACCTTTGGAGTTTGAGTTATGCTGACTTGAAGAAGAGACCTTTGGAGTTTGAGACAGGCGATCATGTGTTCTTGAAAGTCTCACCTATGAAAGGTGTGATGAGATTTGGCAAGAAGGGGAAACTCGCACCGAGATATGTTGGACCATTTGAGATTCTGGAAAGGGTTGGTAACTTGGCATATCATCTTGCTTTACCTGTTAGCATGTCGGGTGTGCACAATGTCTTCCATGTGTCTATGCTCAGGAAGTATGTTCGAGACGAGTCGCACGTGATTGATCACGGTGCGATCAAAGTGAACACAGATGTGACATTTGTAGTTGAGCCTGTTCGTATCTTGGATAGGTCTACAAAGAAACTTCGTAGGAAAGAGGTTGATCTCGTGAAGGTGTTGTGGAGTCATCATGACGAGGGTGATGCATCATGGGAGTTAGAATCTGACATGAGAGCGAGGTATCCACAACTTTTTGGGGAATTGGGTACTTGAATTTCGGGACGAAATTCCTTTAAGGGGGGTAGATTGTAATACCCGCAATTTTCATTTTACATTCGAGTAATTGTGTTGAACGACTATTATGCGATTTCACGAAGATTATTCGATAATAATTCACTTTTAGAATTATCGAAGTTTCGAAACGATTATTTTTAACGAAAAGCTCGAAATGCTCGGTTTGAGAAATCGACTTTTTCTACGTACAAAATTTGGAGAAACTTCCTTCATGAAAGTTGTAGAGCTCATCGATACGCGTCCGTACACGTGCGGAACACAAAGATCAGATTTTTTCTGAATTAGTTATCGAATTTAGAAGTTTTTCCAAAACTTGTTTATATAGGAAAAAACCCTAGCTATTTCCAGAATATTTCCATTTTGGTCCGGCCTCCTTCCATTTTCGGAAGGTACTGTTCATCATCTTCCTCCTCCGTTCCTCGACCGAAAGTGACCGAGAGAGAGAGAGCAAAGTTCACCATAATCGTTCTCCCTCCATAGACCACCTCTAGATGTCAAACCAAGTCCCAGGCGTTCGTCTCGAGCTGCTCTACCTCCTGGACGGCGTCGCTTCCACCGACAAGGCCTCCAGCTCAGGCAAAACAGTCCGAAACAGTCGGACCCGAAAACAAACCAAAACAAGCTCCTTGCGTTTTTGACCACCAAATCAAGTGAAACTCGTTCCTTTACATCGACTCAACCTCTAAAGCTCCCAGAAGAAATTTTACAAGGCGGCGCGGCCTGCAGCGGCGGCGGCACGGCCCGAAACCGAAAAGGTTCGTTTTCGGTTCGATCTCGATATCTCGAGCTACAGACCACCATTTCACTTGATTCTTGGCACATTGAACTCGTCTCAACTTCATCTTCAAGCACCAAGAAGGGCAGGAACTGGGTCGAACGTTTTCACGTTCGTCGGAGCTTGACCCCGTACGGATCGGAACAACCAACTTTCGATCCAAATATCTTGAGCTATACACGATCGTTTCTTTTGATTCTTGGCTTGTTGAGTTCGCAAGGAAGTTCTGAACAAGTTTCCAGAAGGGATCGAGGCGTGAGGTTGCAGTTTTCACGTCAGTTTTCAAGCTCGCCGGTTTCTGGAATTTTCCGGCCACCGACTGTAATTGGTACTTTTCGATCCCTTCCCGTCATTTTTTGGTCTTGTGCTAGTTATGAAAGTTGCTCAGAATGATGAAACGAAGGGGACAAGCTCAGCCCCGACACCATTGGTGGTGGTCGGTGGCGGCTCTGTCCCTAACTCCGGCGGCCCTTTCCGGTCACCTCCGGAGGTCTAAAATTTGGTTTATGTCCATTTAATGATTTTATGTTTCAATACGATCATTTTGACATATTATACGTATTTTTCGGATATCGTATGAATTAGTTATGAATATTATGATTTCGATCGAATTCGATCGTTAGTTTTTTGATCTGTGAAATTAGGACCGTCGGATGAACTTGTAAATTTGATATGATGATCATATGACTATCCCAGAGGCTTTGTGTGGTTATGAGCGAAGATCCGACCGTTGGATCTTCGTATATGTCAAAACGGTAATTAGGAGAGCGATTCGTGAGAAACCGCTCGTCGGATTTTACTGAAAATTAGAATCCGGCCGTTAAATGGTAGTTCAATTATGTTTTGGAATTATTAGCTAAATTCGAATCACATTTGTTAGGTGATTGACAGATTGTATTTGAGTGGGATATTTTGACGTTAATTATATTGTATTGAAGACGCAGCGGGAATATCGAGGTGAGTAAAACTCACGTGGTTCATATTACGAACCGAGCGTTTTAAATTTAATTATTTTTGGTAATTGTGTGAAAAATATTTGCGGATTAAATATTTGTTTTAAAATTTCATGGACTTGAATCACCACGGTCCATAGGTAAGTAAAATGAATTTTTAATTATACAAATGAATTTCATGATTTTCTTGTGTGAACTATAGATGGTATTAGTGGTCATTCCTGAGTGGATGATTACGTATATATATATTTACGTGAAAAATATATATTGATGAGTGGATTTGTTGAGTGATGAATTGATGAATTGATTATATTTCAATTGTGTAATTCCATAATAATATGGTGTAACTTGGTTGGGTTGATTTCAGTATATGATATTATATGTTGCGCTTATTTATGGATTTAGGGTCGACGTAGAGACCGGTGTGGGGTAATCGGACGCTCTAATCCTGGGTGGATGATGGGATACGATTGGTTGAGTATGTGCAATTATCAGACGTTTTAAATATGTATATAGGTATACATATTGATGAAATACGATAATGATAAATATGTCGGATGCCATAACCTAGGCCAAGTGACGGGCTACGATTCAGTTAGAGCTCTAGTCTGTCAAGTACCGTATTTCTATAAATACGATGTTGAGGTGTTGTGAAGAAAGATGTGAGTTGGGGGTTTGTCTTGATATATTGAATTGGTGTTTGATTGAGATTGTTAGTACTTGTGGATGTGGAAATTGTTGGGTGGCTGATTGTGTGGGAATAATTATGAGTTAAATTAAACAACAGTTCTTTTTTTCACTCATACGAGCTTTCATAAGCTTACCGGATTTTGTGTTGTTGCAATCCCGGTACACTATTCAAAGGGTGTAGCGGATATCCCTACAGGTCAGGATAACCAGGGAGGTGACCGAGCTGTGTGGGTGTTACAACAGTTTTTATTATTTCATTTAGTTGTGAGGTGTGTATGCTCATTTTGAGCTTTACATTTTATTTTGGATTTGAGTTGTAATAATTAACCGAGACTGAATTCGGTTTGATTTTATTTCGTGTGGTGAGGATGTTAAGAAAAGAAATTTTCAGGATGATTATTTGAGTTTGTAGTATTTTTCATGTTTCCGGATTATGAATTTTTATTCAAAAAAATTCGGGGCGTGACATTTTTTGACTTCGCCACTATTTGAAAAAATAAAATCATTAGTCCTCTTTCTGCCTAGTCTCAACTTTGAAGATGGAAATGATGTGCTTGGATTATCATGTTGTGTAATATAATACAAGTCAAGATGATGTATCGAATATATATCTTTTTCATCCTATTCACGAGCAGCTCCTCTAACAATACCGAAGTGCAACTGTAAAATACCAAAACATCCTTCCAATACCCCCTTTTGAGCCTGTGAAAACTTGAGATCCTTAGGTCGTGTAGGCCTTGGAATTGATTTCATGATGAAAGTCGACCATCTAAGATAGATACCGTCAGCGAGATAGTAGTCTAAATTATGAATTCTATTATTAATTTGGAATTGGATCTGAGGTGCTCAACCAGCTGTAAGCTAGTCAAATAACTGTGACTTTGCCAGAATGTTGAGGTTGTTGCATGCCCATGTCATTCCAAAGTAGGCGTGCCATATCCAGGTGTTGTACGATGCGACTGCTTCGAGGATGATAGTGGGGATATGTTTTCGACCACTATATTCTCCAACCTAACCGGTTGGGCCATTCTTCCATTGCCAGTGCATGCAGTCAATTCTACCAATCATCCCGGAAAAACTTCTTCTCTGCGCTTTGGCAAGCAATCTTCTGAGGTCGACTGCAGTAGGAGCCCGAAGCTATTTTGCTGAGTAAAGATTAATGATTCTTATTGTAAATCGTTGAAGGGCCACTTCATTAAAATGAGAGAATGAGAGGAAATGTGTAATTCTAGAGATATGAAAAAGGAGAAAATTTTCGAAGATCAGATTATGTGTGAATGGAGTGCACAAATTTCTATATTTATAAACATTTTTCACACCAAAGATGAACAATTGATGAAGACATGTATCAACACCTGGTTCTTCGTAATCTTATCCAAAATCTTAGATAAGATTATATTGACAATAACCGTTAAATTTTGAATAATATGCAAAAAATCTGGTTCATTCAAAGTTGTTGGTGGTTTTTCAATCTTTTCAAAAAAATTGTTGGTAGTTGTTTCAATCATTTCAAGAAAAATTGTCGGTGACTCATAATTTGTTCACAAAAAAAAAAAAACAAAAACAAAATTCTATGTCTTTTTTTGTTCACTTGAAATAATGAATGATTTTATTCGCAGGTTATTCATAAGGGGAAATGATTATTTACCCAATTTTGGAGTTAATTAACCCCACTTGCCCAAACACTCTAAGAGATTGCTCACTTACCCAAACACTCTAAGAGATTATTTCTGTCACGCTCCGAATTTTAGAATAAAAATTCAAAATCCGAAACATGAATTACCACAACTCAAAATAATAGTCCTGAAAATTTCTTTTTTCTTAACAACCTCATCACATAATTTAATTTCAAACCCGAATTTAGTCTCGGGTAATTATTACAACTCACTCACAAATTATATTGTAAAGCTCTAAATGAGCATAACGAACCTCATAACTTAAATGAGAACAAATAAATACTGCAACTCCTAAACAGCATGGTCACCTCCTTGGTTATCCTGACCTGCAGGAATATCCTCTACACCATTTGAATAGTGTCCCAGGATTGCGACAACACAAAACCCGGTAAGCTTTTGAGGCTTGTATGAGTAAAAAGAAAGAACGGTTATTTAATTAATTCATAATCATTTTCACCCAAGTCAACGCATAACACTTTCCACGTCCACAAGAAACCAACAATCTCAAAATCAATCACAAATCAACGAATCAACACAAAACCCTAACTCACATCTTTCTGCTCAAAACCCCGAAATCGTATTTATAAAACTACCGGTATTGACAGACTAGAACTCTAATTGAATCGTAGCCCGTCACCTGACCTAGGTTATGACATCTGACATATTTATCTTTATCGTATTTCATCAATACGTATAAATGTATACATATTTAGAACGTCCGATACTTGTACTTACTCAACCAATCGTATCCCATCATCCACCTAAGATTAGAACGTCCGACTCCCCCATACCGGTCACTACGTTGACCCTAAATCCATAATGAGCACAACAATATGTTTTCACAAAATGAAATCAACTCATCCAAGATGTACAATATTATTATAAAATTTAAGTATTCAAAATATAATCAAAATCATCATTCAACAACACACCAATCAACATATATATTCCACGTAAATATATATATATATATATATATATATACGTAGTCATCCATTCAGGGATAACCACTAATATCATCTATAGTTCACATAATAAAATAGTGAAATTCATTTGTATAATTAAAAGTTCATTTTACTTACCTATGGATAGTAGTTGATCAAGTCCATATGATTTTAAAAACAAAATATTTAATCCAAAAATAATTTTCACACAAATTATGACAAAATAAATTAATTAAAAGTACTCGGTTCATAATATGGACCAAGTGAGTTTTACACACCTCGAAACTCCCGCTACATCTTCAATTAAAATACAAAATCACACCGAAACAGCTCACCCAAGTATAACCCGTCAATCACCTAATCAAATGTGATTTGAATTTAGCCAATAATTCCAAAACATAACTAAACTACCATTCAACGGTCGAATTCTAATTTAAAAGAAAATCCGACTGACGGATTCTCACAAATCGCCTCCTTAATCACCGTTTTGCAATTATACGAAGATTCAACTGTCGGATTTAGCCCATGAACACACAAAGCCACTGAGACAGTCATATGATCATCATATCAAAACTACAAGTCATCAGACGGTCCTAAATTCACAGATCACAAATTTAATGATCGAACTCTAAAAATTCATAACTAAATCATATGATATCCGAAAAATGCGTATAATATACCAAAATGATCGTATTGAAAGGCAGAATCTTAAAATATACAGAAACTATATTTTAGACCCATGGAGGTGGCCGGAAAGGGCCGCTGGAATTAGTGGCAGAGTCGCCGCCGACCACCACCAATGGTGTCGGGGGCGAGCTTCTTCCTTTCGTTTCATCATTTTGAGCAACTTTCATAACTAGCACAAGATCAGAAAATAACGGGAAGAGGTCGAAATGTACCAAAAATAGTCGAGTGGCCGGAAATTTTCCAAAAACCGGTGGAGCTCCGATCCAAGTAAAAACTCCAACAACTCGCTTCGATTCATACTAGACGTTTATTCAGCAACTCAAGGCGAGCTCACCAGTTCAAGAATCACATGAAACGATGGTCTACAGCTTGAGATATTCGGATCGAAATTTCCGTTCGATCCGATCGGGGTTGGCTTCCAGCCGCCACCACAGGCCACGCCGCTGTGCCAAGTTGCCTCTGGGAGCTTCAGGACGTCGAGTAGACGTAGAGGGAGAAGTTTCACGTGAGTTGGTGGCCGAAAACATGAGGAGGACGTTTTAGTCCGGTTTCGGGTGCAACTGGTTCTAGCGGTTTTGCCGGACCTTGAAGCCTTGATGGAGGGAGCGACGATGTCCAGCAGGTAGAGCATCTCGAGGCAAAGGCAAGGGAAGTGGTGCAACGCCGTTTGGTGGCTGGTGGAGTGAGCTGTCGATCGGAGAAGCCAAGCTCTGTTCTTGGCTGGGTTTCGGACGAAAGAGAGAGAGGTTGAAGATGATGAACAGTGATTTCCGAAAATAAAAGGGAGGCCGGACCAAAATGGAAACCTTCCGAAATTAACTAGGGTTTTTTCTATATATACCCAAAATAGAAATATCTTCTAATTACCATAACTAATTCAAAAAAAATCCGATCAATGTGTTCCGCATATGCACGGACTCGTATCAACGAGCTCTACAACTTTCATGAAGAAAGTTTTCCCAAATTCCATACGTATAAAAACTCGATTTCTTGAATCGAGCATTTTGAGCTTTTCGGTTAAACAATCGTTTCGGAACTTCGATAATTCTAAAAATGAAATTATTGAGCAACATTCGTGAAATTGTACAATATTCGTTCCACACAATTACACGGAATTAAAATGGAAATTGCAGTTATTACAATTTCCATAATACCCAATTAAATATTTTTATTATTTATTTATTTATTTATTTCCCAAACACTCCGACAAGGTTACCGAAATCTTGAATCCGGCCACCTAACTGGTGACCAGATTCCGGCGTTTGAATTTATTACCCCCTAATAATACCCAGTAACCATATTATTGCTCCCCAATAATCATATTATTGCCTCCCAATAATTATATTATTGCCCCCAATAATTATATTATTACCATCTAATAATCATATTATTTCCCTCAAGTGAATTGCATAAACACCCAAAAATCAAAATGAATACACTACATACAGAATTGATCAATTTATATGTTCAATTGTACACGTTCACTTTTTTTTTTCCCTTTTTTTTCCTTCCCCATTCTTGGAGCTCACAGTATACTAAAATAAAAATAAAAAATGCTCTGGGCACCCACCAGAGTGTGAAGCCGGTGCAAGAGTGGTTGAGGCGTGGTTGTGTAAGGGGAGTGGAGTCGAATCGGGCTGGGATCAGAGTCAGATCGTCTGACGGGGCTTGTGGACTCTGTGTGGGTCTGATGCGAGGCGGGGTTCCTCGATTGTCATGGTTGTTCGGGTCGAGGAGATCACGGTGGCTGGCTGGAAGGGGAAGATCGAGTTGGTAGTTGGGTTTGGATTGCTGCCTCACTGTACTCATCGGTGGAATGGCTTGGAGGTGCAGGTTCGAGGCCCTGGCGACGTCATATCTGTGGAGACCTGGATCGCATCAGATCAGGCTGATCCGATCTGGACTCGGTTTCACAGATCCTTGCTGGGGATCGATTTGCTTGGAGGAGGCGACGCTTTTATTTGGCGCTGCGGGGATGGTGGAATGATGGCGTTGCCGGATTCAGTCTTTGGTGAGAGAAGAATTCAGTGAGGGGGGAGAGAGAGATAGATGAGTGTAATTTATTAATTAAAATGAGGGCAATACTATCAATAAATGTTAGATTGGGTAAATGAGGTTAAAAAACTCTTAGTTGAGTAAGTAGACAATTCTTAAGCTGAAATTAGGTAAGTGATCACGGCCCCTATTCATAATGTTTAGCATTACCATCTATTTACATAAAATATATTTCAATTTTAAAATAAATAAATTAACAAAAAATTTAATGAACAGTAAATGACCGGTCAAGAAACAAAACTGGTGGAAACACATGTCTAGTGGTAGTGAGCAGCAGTGTCTTGACCCAGTAATCCTGACCTATTGATCCAACGGGTGAACTTGCTCTAAGAAAAAGTTTAGAGACACAAATCTAAACCAGTTTAAATGCAAATACTTTCCAATTTAAAACGTCAAAATGTATGTATAAATAAGACAGAGTTTGGGTAATCAAATCCTTACATACACAAGTATTTTTGATTTAAAAATAAATAAATATAAAAAGGTATATACTGGGAAATGAGCCTCTCAAGAGTTTGAGAATGAAACACTCAAAAGAGTTCTCTTGAAAGTTGAAACCCTTGGAAAATCCTTTCAGCCTTTTTACGAATTACCTAACCCTTAAGCTATCCTTTGATTCATAGTCAATCCTTTTCTATGGAAGACTCCAACCAAATGTGATGAGATTGTTCGCTATGCTCTGGGGGAGAATCGGCGATGCTCTAATTCAGCCTTAATCTATTGAATTGGTTACTCTTCAGCCTCTAGGGTGAGGGAAATGAGATGGCTTTCTTCTTTAGCCTCTAGGGTCTCACCGGCACTCAGAACCCTCCCTCACAAACCCTCCAAACCCAGCAAGCCTCTGCCTTCTGCTCCTCACAAAGGTAATTACTTTGAGCTTCGAAACAATCTCATTTCAGCTAAGAATACCAATTTTCGAGATGCTAATAAACCAATCGACCACCTCTACATTGCTCGAATTCTTTCTCGCAAGGACTGGTTTTTGTTACTCGACCACGAGTTGAATGCCAGGAGGATCGTTTTGAATCCTCAGGCCGTTGCTAGTGTCTTGCAAAACCAAGAAAACCCGTTGCACCCTTTCAAGTTTTCGATATGGGTTTCGAATATTGATCCCTTGTTCTTAAAGAATCAATCGGTTCGCAGTGTTTTAGCCAACACCCTTTTCAGGAAAGGCCCAGTTGTATTGTCTGTTGAATTGCTAAAAGATATTAACAACTCAGGTTTGAAGGTCACTGAAGATTTGCTTTGCATATTGATTGGTAGTTGGGGGAGGTTGGGTTTGGCAAAGTATTGTGCTGAGGTTTTTGGGCAAATTTCGTTTTTGGGTCTTAGTCTTAGCACTAGGTTGTACAATGCTGTGATCGATGCGTTAGTCAAGTCCAATTCACTTGACTTGGCTTATTTGAAATTCCAACAG
Source organism: Rosa persica (assembly GCA_025331145.1). NCBI lineage: Eukaryota > Viridiplantae > Streptophyta > Magnoliopsida > Rosales > Rosaceae > Rosa > Rosa persica. The sequence goes on along the minus strand of WFKR01000007.1, from coordinate 32,168,151 downwards.
ATGCCTGCAGATAATTGCTATCCTGATAGGTTCACTTACAATATCCTTATTCATGGGGTTTGCAAGATTGGTATTGTGGATGAAGCTCTTCGTTTAGTCAAGCAAATGGAGGGCTTGGGTTACTTGCCTAATGTTCGTACTTATACAATTCTGGTTGATGGGTTTTGTAATTCAAAGAGGGCTGACGAGGCCTTCGGGGTTATGAAGATAATGAGGGATAAGAATTTGACTCCTAATGAAGCTACTGTCAGATCATTGGTTCATGGGGTGTTTCGTTGCATGGACCCCAGTAAGGCTTTTGAGTTGTTATTAAGTTTTGTTGAAAGGGAGTCTCTCTTGTTTAATGTAGCTTGTGATACCATACTGTATTGCCTTTCAATTAATCACATGGCAAGGGAGATTGCTGTGTTTTTAAAGAAATCCGGAGCGAAAGGTTATTTGCCTGACAGTTCAACATTTAACATCGCAATGGTTTGTTTGACAAAGGAATCAGCTCATCCTCGGCATGAGGTACATGAAATATTTGAAAGTTTTATACATCAAGGTGGAAAACCAGGATTTGGTACTTATCTTGCATTGATTGAAGCTATGTACAAGTCTGGAAACGTTGATGAGGGGAATCAAATCTTTGAGCAAATGATCAAAGATGGACTTGTATCTAGTGTCTTCTCTTATAACATTGTAATCGATTGCTTTTGCAAAGCCCAAATTATGGACATGGCATCAAAGGCTTTTGGAGATATGCAGCAGAAAGGTATTCCTCCTAACCTTGTAACATTCAATACACTTCTTACTGGATATTGCAAGGCTGGAGAGGTAAGTAAGGCACATGAACTGTTGATAATGCTCCTAGAACATGGTTTCAAACCAGATATATTCACTTTTAGTACAATAATTGATGGACTCTGTCGGGTGCACCAGATTGATGACGCTTTCGATTGTTTTGCTGAGATGGTCAGGTGGGGGATCACTCCAAATGTCATCACATACAATATATTGTTACGCTCTTTGTGTTTCGTCGGAGATATTGCTAGAGGAGTGCGACTAATGAAAAATATGCAGGTAGATGGAATAAAACCAGATGCTTACTCTTTCAGTTATCTTATTCAAAGTCTTTGTAGGATGAACAAGGTTGAGAAAGCAGAGGAATTTTTTCTTGCTATGTTGAGATCAGGTTTGAAACCTGACAATTATACATACAGTGTTTTTATCAAGGCATTGTGTGACTTGGGAAAACTTGACGTGGCAAAGGAGATATTCCTCTCTATGGAAGCATATGATTGTTTACCCGATTCTTCTATTTGCAATGTAATGTTGGATTCTCTGGTTCAGCATAACCGTTTTGAAGAGGCCTGTAGAATAGTAAAAAGTTTTGTCAGGAGGAAAAACTAAATTCTAAATTCCTAACTTGTTGGATATGTCAACCCATGAGTCCATGCTGCTTTGTATCAACATTGGTCCAGAAGTCAGGTCCAGCCTTAATACAGAAGACTGATGAATAGTTTGTGTAGTGCATTTTGGAATCAACTGCATACTGGATATGGTCTTATGCTGCTTTGTATCAGCCTTGCCTCTGAAGTCAGGTCCTGCCGTGATACACAAAGCCGATTCTTATAGAAACGAAAAGCAAAACACACAAGGCTGATTGATAGTTCTGTAGTGCATTTTCAGAATGAACTGCATCCTGAGTATGTTGGAAGAGACTTCAATTTATCTCCTGGGTATGTAGCAATGCACTCTACTCCATCTTCCTCAATTGTTTTATTATTTCTCGGTGATAAGTTGCATTATTGTTGGTGTATGCATGTAGAGTTGTTTACTCGTCTCCAAGCAAATTTCTGCCCTATATATATGTAGTCAATTTTATGTTGCATTTTTATGAGGCAAACTTAAAACATTACCAAGATACCAAAATAAGTACATAATCATAGATTTTACGCTAGCATACCTGGAATATTGAAAAAGTTTCTAAGAAGGGAGTTGACTGAAAATTTTCCTGACTTCTCCAACAGCCATCTTCTTGTCTTGTGTACTTAATTAGTGTGTGAATTGAAATCTGCCTGCACCAATTTAGTCAACTCCTCAGCTTTCCCATCCTTTAGAGTCCTTTAAAGTGAAAATGCCAACTTACTGGACAATTACAATTCAAGACCATTGCAGTGTGAGGATGGTTCTCGGCCATTGAAGTAGTTTTTTATTTTTTATTATTTTTTTTATCCCCTTTTACTCCGGTAGTGAAGAGGATAGTTGTCTAGTAATTAGTTGAGAGGTTGATTCCCTGTTGAAGTAATAGGGTAGGTTATTGGTGTGAAGCTGTTTAGCAATGAAGCTTTTCTTGGGAAACAGTTGTGGCTGTTTCCTGAAAGGGAGGATTAGTTGCATTAGTTGATTGGAAATCCAGAAGTATGGGGTTCGGAAATGCAAAACCCTTTGGTGAGATGATCTACTAGGTGGCTGTGGAAGGACGTTAGTATGATTTAATGAGGACTTGATTAGCCATTGTGAAGATGCTGATAAACAATAAAGCTCTTTTTGTGAAGATGATAAAGCTCTTTTTAGGAAATGGTTGTGGCTGTTTCCTGAGGAGGAGACTTTGTGGCACTAGCTGATCAGAAGGGCCTCAAGATAATATGTCCCTGAAAGGATATTAGTATCGCAATGAGGACTTCATTAGCCACTGCAGGTCTGTGTTAGGAAATGGTGCTTAACATTTTGGGAAGATGTTGAGGTCGGGGAGCTATCTCTGAGTGGGGTGTGTCCACTGTACTTGGTCACATTGCATTTTATCCTTTTTCTTTATTTGTTACTTGAATTGTGATGGACTTTATTGATAAATTTTACCTGCGGGTAAAACTAAAAGTAAAGGGAGATGAAAGGCTAAATTTAGAAGTTGTCTGTTATCCAGGGAGGTGGCATTTGTAAAATTTAGGATAGTGAAAATAATAGGAGGGAGGAAAATAGAAGCACAAAAGAACATAACATAAACTGAAAATGAGTGTTACTTCTTTCTGCTGCATGGTATCCGTAACTCTCATTGGGTGGGGTGGGGGGATTGAAGAGAGAAAGAAGAGAAGGAGTATCTTATTGTTTGGCTGTACCTAGCAAGGAGTCTTACCATGTCGATTCAGTGGGTGAATGCACCCCTGGACCTATGATTTTGTCAAAGTTATATTGTTAGTTGCATAACTGATATTTGTAGATTAAGCTACTGCCTGTTTGTTAGTTCATCCGGTAAGCAACATCATTAACAAGAATTGTTGAACTTAGCTTCATGTTTATTTTCTGGTTTCCTAACTGGAGGAACAATGAAACAGCTGCTTTTCAGGTTTAGTTACGTTCAAGGAGGTGATTGGACAAATAGCGTACATGGGCGGCATTTCTTCCAGACAAGGCAGTGTTGCTGCTAAGTTTTTCTGCTGAAGTCGGCAATTTTATCTGGCATAGAGAGTAATGAAGTTATGAGAAAATACATACTGCCCTGTTTGGTCCACAATAGAGTAAATAATGAAGTAGGATTTGAAGAGCTTACCACCGGCGGGGGTTTGGACTAGGCATTTTTGCAGATTTAAGTCGAATATATTTCATTGATATGTAGATATTTCATTATGTTCTACTACGCAGGAATCCATAAGATTGCATGTTTCTAACAGATTTTGACTTGTATGACCGTGATATTTGGTATGGTCCCTTTATAAGGCTGAATTTGCCGAAATGGTGGGCAGTAATCGTTCCACATATATTTATCTGTTAAATTTCTCCTAGTAAATTAGTGATGCAGCTCTAAGTATGGCCATTGCAGCCCATATATGAAGTATGCTCTTCACTACCTCTTAATTTTAGTCGGATGTTATTCTTCTAGTTGGTGTACAATTTAAATGAAGACCTTCATTTGGTATTAAAACTTTCGAGACTTTACTAATGGGCAGTATGCAGCCATTTTTTAACAGCATGAAATTAGAGTCTTCATTGGAATTAGACAAAAGTGATAAACTCCAATAAGGTGAATCCAAGGGATAATTAATCTGAGTAATGCTCCTAAAGAGACTTAATTTATGAATTGTTTATGGAAATCAATATCATTGTGGATCAGTGGTCATAGCTTAAATTTTTAATTTGGTTCTAGTTGCGTAATGTCACTATGTCAGTAGTTGGATTTATTTTTAATCAATTTCCAGAACACACAACAAGACCAGTTCATCTGCACTCTCGACGACTGGAATCCAACCTACTCTCGTTATTGTTGTTATTAATCTCATATTTGTGCGATGCATATATTATTATTGAAAGTGCGATGCAGATGTTATTATTGAAAGAAGGGGAAAATAGAAGTTTTATTTTTCATTCACTTCTTCAATTTTTTGGTGTTTAATTTTTTGGGCATTTTAAAAATTAGTGTAACTTTTGACACCATTATTCACACCAAGCTTTGACTGTCCTTCACGAGAGATAGAGATTATTATTATAATTAGCATCGTGGTCATCATCATAAACCATGTACGTTATTCTCTCAGCAAGTGGATATGAACACCAATGAACATGAAGTCTTAGTTTTTTTTTTGTTTGGTTTGTCATGTTTTATTTATTTTTAGTGACCTGTTCCCAGCTACCACCTCCCTTGATCTGGGTTTTTACTGTGGTTTCTGTAGTCTCATGCTTTGCTTCTTGTGGTTAGTTTCTTGCCGGCCTATTCTTGAAACCCTGTTTTGGTGGTTTTCATTTTCCAATGGCCCTGCTTAGAGCCTCAGCTGAACCGGCTCCTCGTCGGTGGAAGCATGATGTGTTTTTAAGTTTCAGGGGTGAAGACACCCGCAAGGGCATTGTTTCCCATTTATACGATGAGCTGCAAAACAGGAGAGGGATTAAAACATTCAAGGATGATCAGCAGCTTGAAATAGGGACAGCTATCTCTCCAAGTCTCCTAACGGCAATCCAGGAATCATGGTTTGCCATCATTGTTCTCTCGCCAAATTATGCTTCTTCTTCTTGGTGTTTGGATGAACTTACACACATTTTTCAATGCATGGAAGACGAGAACAGAATTCTGCCTCTTTTTTATCACGTTGATCCCTCTGATGTACGCCATCAAAGGGGAAGTTTTCAAGTAGCCTTCACTAAACATGAACCACAGTCTAGGCAAGACAAGGACAAGGTCGAGCAGTGGAGAGATGCTTTAAATAAAGTTGCCTATCTCTGTGGCTGGGATGCCAAGAATTATGTGTAAGCATGATGAGACTATCCTAACAAGATTGATTTGTACTTGTACTTCTAGATCTTTATTTGCCTATGACTGATTGACTCCTCCCTTTTGTAGATCCGAAAGGGAGCTTGTCAAAAGCATTGTGACATTTGTGTGCAGCAAAGTACTTCAAGTTTCACGACCTATTGAAATCGAGTCTATAATGCATACTGGACATTTTGAGGCATTTGAAGCAACCAGACAAGCTATAGATAAGGTCATGTCGGCACTTAAAGATGATAACATCACTGTCATTGGCATCAACGGAGTGGGAGGTGTCGGCAAAACAACCATGGTTACACATGTCAGTTCACAAGCCAAAAGAGACGGGATCTTCGATCATGTGATTATGGCTTGTATATCTGAAAACCCTGACTTGGTCAAAATTCAAGGCATATTAGCAGATATGTTGGGAATGCAATTGAAAGAGGAGACAGAAATTGGAAGAGCTGGTAGATTGAAGGATAGAATAATGAGAGGAAATAGGATTCTTATTATCTTGGACGACATGTGGAAGAATATAAATTTATCAAGCATAGGAATTCCCTGCTACAATGAGCTTAGAAAGTGTAATTCTAAACCCTTGCTCACCACAAGGAGATTATCTGTTTGTCATGTCATGAGGAGCCAAGCAATCATCCCTCTCAACATCCTATCAAAAGACGATTCTTGAGCTTGTTTGTAAAGGAAGCGGGACATTCTTTTCATGAATCGACCAGATTTTATGATATAGCGAGGAAGGTAGCTAGAGAATGTGCTGGTCTCCCAATTGCATTGATTACAGTTGCAAGGGCACTGCGATATAAAGACATGGAAGGGTGGGAAGAAGCAGCTCGACGACTAGGGTTGTCTCAACCTGCCAACCTTGATGATGAGGGAGATGTTTTCAAATGTATAAAGTTGAGCTATGATTACTTGAAAAGTGATCTTGCCAAGTCATGCTTCTTGCTTTGCTGCCTGTTCCCAGAAGACTATGACATCCGCATTGAAGACTTGCTTAAATATGGGATCAGTCATGGTTTATTTCGAGATTCCAGCACAATGAATGAAGCCAGAGCCAGAATACATTCGGTGGTCAAGTACCTTAAAGCATCAAACTTGCTTTTAGACAGTGAAATAGATGGATGTGTAAGGATGCATGATGTCATTCGGGATATGGCCATATCAACTACATTATCTGAGGATAACAATGGGTTTTTGGTGAAAGCCGGTTTACACAACCTTTCCGAAGAGTTGGTAAGTACAAAACTCCAGGTTTTATTACCTGACAGTACTTAAATGGTTTTTTTAGTTTTCTTTTTCTTTTTTAAATTCTTGCAATATCCAAATGCAGTAAAATATGAAGAACTAGGTGAGAGAATTTAAAACTTGAAAGAGATTCATAGAAGGGGATATAGGTTTATAAAAGGAAGAATGGAGAAGATATGGTTGGAAGGCCACAGAAGATATAGATAGGTAGAATAGATTAATAATAATATTATGGCACAAGAAAGAGATAGAACATCAAGAGAAGGAGCAATAGTTGCAACATTTCAATTCAATTGGCAGTAAAACCACCAATCCAATCTCCTCGTATGAGGAGATTAGATCTTTGTGCTTTTTAAGTGACTATAGAGGATCTAGTCTCCTTACTAATCTCCATACAGAAACTTTAAGGAGAATAGATCTTCAGCATTTTAATAAGTTCAGCAATTTACTTGTATTTTTGCTATATTTAACTGTCTTATACAGAAAAGGTCTTGAGTTGAGGAGCGATGGGAGCGTTTAGTCCGTGCAGTATTATGTTGGAAAGGAAAGGAATCAACTTATGAAAATGGGAGCCATGGTACTGGCATTGATGCAAATGTTCAATCTTCATGGCTTGCTGATTGGGAAGTTCAGGAAATCTTGAAAGTTGCTGATGAAATCCAACATAACGATCCCATTGTCAGTAGAATCTGTAAGTTATCGTTGTTCACTTCTTCTTTGCCTTTCTCTCCAATATTTATAATATTAGCTAATAGCTGCAGTATATTAGTTCACCATTAGTTGATTCTCTCCATGGTAATTTCTTTACATGAGTAACAAATTATTGTAGGTAGAACCTTTTTGTTCTATACTTCTACAAGTGAGGGCAAAGCCTTTAGAGAAACCTGGCCAACCCCAAACCACAGACAAATACATACAACACCCTACTTTAAATATGTGATGAGGAGCAATGAAAGAATATAATCATCAATATCAACATATGTGTTATTTACATGAGAGAGGGGGGGGGATACAAAGAATATAGTTTTCTTTTTGACAGCATAATAACAAGTATTGATATCTCAACATAATGGTAACCATGCGATAAGTAGTTTAATAGGTACAGAACACTCCCGAATCACCTTATGTGGGTCGAAAGGGATCACTTGAGTCTTATAACACAAAGGAAAGAGGAATTTCATAGAAAGTTACGATTTATATGGAAATATATGGAAATGCTATCAATTCCTACCATTCAGATCATTTGTAAAGGTAGATTTCAAAAAACCAGAAAGAGAAGATAGGTAGAATTGTTTGATTGTACTACTTTTCTGGTTCTTTTTAGCTTCACAGAATTATTTTCTTGAAGAATCATCTAAATTCAGCTGTTACTGGTGAAATATATATGTAATCTTGTGAGATAAATTTAGTATACAGTTGCAACTCTCATCTTTTAATTAGATTGCACATTAAGTGGGAGATGGAAGATGGTAAATTTCTGTTGAATTGCAGTATCCGAGCACAGTTATCATTTGGCACAGTATTTGAATTCTAATAGCGACAGAAGGGGAGTATTACAACTCAAGAGTGGATTGATGTCTGTCTTGAAGGTATTTGTTTCATATAAGATAGGTGAACTATCTTTTAATTACTTTTGGTTCTTACATTTTGCAAACTGCATCATACCCTGCAATCTTTTGCATGCACCCATGTGTTTCTGCAAGTATTGTCGTTTCTCTTTAATAATTTTACTTGTAGTATGTGGGATCACACTTCTTTTCGTGCAGCTGTGCATAAAAAGCACATGTGGCACCCAATGCTCTCATAACTCTTATGTTGTACGATGATCATGTTATGTGATACTCATTATTGAATTCACTCTTAGAGTCCATGTTCCTGATTTAGCTAGAATCACTCACAATCCATTTTTTATTTTGTACAAATACATATCATAATTTGGGGATCTGTCTCATCTAATTTTAGGGCTATCTCTTTATCTGTTATTTTACTAGATGGGAAGGCAATATTTAGTTAATTTGACTAAATATACTTCGGACTCTTGATGATGTACTCTCTGTGTTTTATTTAGGTGGACATCTTGTCAACATTGCCCGACTGCGTATTATGTTAATGAAGGGTTCCTTTTTTTCAAAAATGTTCTTCATGTTTATTCAACGCTTCTGTAATAGCACCCGCGCGCACACACATATATATATATATATATTGACAATTAAGCCTTATGCATGAATTTATGTTTGTAAATCAGTTATTGTTTGATTTCTGTGTTTCAAATTTGTTTAAATATAACTTGTATCATTAAGTTCGTTTGAACAAAAATTTCCAGCAAAAGCAAGCACAGAGGGGGGGGGGTTGGTGAAACTGTGGATAGAAGCCAAGACTTTCTTGTCTTACAGAAATTCTATAAACTTTATAGAGAGAAGAATAATGTAGAAAAGCTGCGGGAGGAAGAAATGAAGTTGAGGGAATCTGGCACAGATCTGGAGGAGTAAGTTCTAAGTTTACAACAGGACCCTAAATATGTGTTTTAGTAACCGGTGGGATTCTGGATTTTCTTATGATCATGATGCATAAATTTTTCTCTAGTGCTTAGTTAATTCCTTCCATATTAGGAGGCTTAACACATAATTGTCTTGCAGATTGTACTAATGATCTATCTATCTCTCTCTCTCTCTCTCTCTCTCTCTCACACACACACACACACACAACTGACACAAGAAGGAATGCAATTGTTTCACGTCTTCTTTGGATTCCATATTGATTATTTACCTTTATCCAATAATCAGGTTGGAGAGAAAAACAATTATAAGGAAAAGAGTTTCTGCAACTCTAAGAATTCTGGAGACAGTTTTGGAGCAGCTGGAGGAAACTCCCGAAGAGGTTGATTAGATATTTTTGTTAAATATTTTTAATGCTACATCAATGCTGGAATTTGCTATACCTTACTGTGTTTTCCAGAAAACGTCTCAAATTGAGGAGCGTGGTACTTGCGATATTGGAAAAACATCTCGAGTTGAGGAGCGATGGGAGCGTATAGTCCATGCAGTACTAAAACGGGAAAGGCTGGGAACTGATGCATACAGGTGGCATGGTACAGGCATTGGTGGAAAAGTTCGATCGTCATTTGCAATTAGCAGGGTTATAAATAAAATTTGGGAAGCTGCAGATGAAATCGAAGATGAAAATCTTATTGCCTCTAGAATCTGTATGTCATTCAGTGTCTCGTTTATCATTTTCCCCATTGGAATGGGTTTATTTGGGAAGGAGGTTCTGATTATTTAAGTATATTATTTCTTCAATTTGTTGAGATTGTCTAGCTAATTGCTTTACAAGGGGGTAACTAATTATTGCAGTTTTTGAACCTTTCTGTATTATATCTTCTGCAAGTCATACAAAGTCTTTGATGCAAATCTTTTTTAATTTTCAATGAAGTACCTTGGTGGTGTTTATGGGCCGTTTATTGTTTGTTTCTCAAATAAATCAGTCTTTGAGTTTGTTTATCTGTTTTATTATTATTTATTTATTTATTTATTTATTTTATTTTGGTTGCTGTTCTAGTTTGTTACTCATTTAGTTCTGATGGCCTTATGCCAAAAAAAAAGCCAACTAGGTCACAGAGCTTATCTATATGTTTGCAAATGCTTTGAATTCCTATTATTCAGCTTCTTTCCGATTGTGAATTTCCAGAAAGAACAAAGAAAAGATAGGTAGAATTGGCAGATGGCTTTTGTGGTTCATTTAAGGGAAACAAATTTATTTTGCATGATGAATCATTTAAGTTCCATTGTTGCTGGTGAAATATTTGTAAATCTTATGAAATAATAGTTTATCTGGTTGTAATTCTCATTTGTTAATTAGAGTTTTTCCTGTTCACCTGCAGTATGTGATCAGGGTTATTGGTTGGCTCAAGATCTGGATTCTGATAGTGAAGGAAACGGAGTATTACAGTTTAAGGCTGGTCTGATGTGTGTCACTAAGGTATTCTTTCATATTTAATAGGTGAAGATATTTCAATCACTCTGGGTTCTTACATTTTGCATACAATGACATGTTTTGCATGTAAGTTTGGGCTTCTGCAGGTATATTATCATTTGGATCTGTTATGTAATTCCACTCATAATGGATCAATTGTGGGACATCTTTTATGCAGCCATGTATAAACATGCTGACCAGGGTTTGAATGATATCATGAAATGTTTTCTTTCTGACAACATATGTGGAAGCACTGATGTCATGCCAGTTTCTTTGTCTGTGTTTGGGTACATAATCCATTATAAATGAATTAATAATGAGTCAGAATTCATGATTTTGATGATTCATACTGATTCATCTTCATTTTGTTTAGAAATATATCTAGAATTTGGGCTTCATCTGAGTTCAGGCTATTTCTTTTACTGCTATATTATTAGGCAGGAAGACACTTGTTAGTTAGTTTGACTGTCTTAGGACTGTTGTTGATGTATTTTCTTTTGTTTCATTGAGGTGGACGTCTTGTTCATATTGACGTACTGCTTGTTTTATTAATAGAAACTAGAAAGGCTTCTTTCTTCTAAAAAGATGTTGGTGTTTACTTAGGTCGAAGTATCTTTAGAAAAGTTACAGCTGCTTTTGACAATTTGAGCCTTATGTTTGTAATTCAATTATTGTTGGATTTCTCTAATTCAGTTTGGATATAACTTGTACTATTTGGTTCCTTTGAACAAAATTTTCAGAGTACCCGATCAAAGAGGAGAAGTACTACCGAAACCATAGATAGAAGTGAAGACTTTGTTCTATTACAACAGTTCTATAAACTTTATAGGGAGAAGAATAATGTCGAAAAGCTACTGGAGGAAAAAATGAAGTTGAGGGAGTGTAGTACTTCTTCCAGTGATAACCTTAGACAGTAAGTTAATCTAGTTCTGCTATGAACCAAATTAGGTGTGGATTTTGTTTCCTTGTCTTTCCCTATATTACTCTTGTGACCTATTTTGGACTATTAATGGTCATAAACATTAATTTTCCGTACTGTTTAATCATTACCTCCAACGTCCTTCTACCGAGGGCTTTAAAGTTTAAACTCAATCTGGTAAGAACAGAACAATGTCTCTGTATAGATGTTTGATTGATTTGTTTTAAAAGCAGGTACCAGATAATAGCACGGACGAGAGTTTTTGCAACTCTTACAGTTTTGCGGACCGTTTTGGAGATGCAGTCGAAGCAGGATGATACGCAGGAAATTCCTCAAGAGGTTGATTTTATTCTGTGTGTGAATTTTGTTTCCTTCTTCCTGGACCAAGCTTGCTTGCACTTCAATCATGGAATCGTATTTTACTTTTACTCTACTTTATTATTCTCTGTGATGTTTCTTTCTTCAGAAGTTTATCTTGTGTTACGACTATTTTGGACTCGGCTGCTGGAAGCTTGGAACAATTGTTTATTTGTGTTCCAATTTTTGTTGAATTTAGAGTCTTGTAATGAGTGGCTTGGTCGTTTGTTCTCATGAGGCCTCATTGCATTCAGATGTTCCTTGACACATGCATTGCCTGCTATTATTTATTTATTTTGGGTCTGAAAGTATTTCTTTCTGTCATTAATTAGTCCATCTATATGATTTGTGCATCACAGCTGAAACGGGTAATGGAGTCGGATGCAGCAAGGATTGAGGATTTGTACGACTACGATATGAATTTATAATTCTTTTTTTTTTATCAATAAGAAACTTCATTAATAATGAACTGGTTACAATGAATTTGGGCAATATCTTTGACACAGAAATGACCACTAGACTTCACACTGGAAACCTATAATGACTGACTGAAGGAGCTAGAAGGGCTCCGACTAAAAAAAGACTTACACAATAACTATATGGCAAAGACAACATGCGCAGGAGCAGTAGATCCTTAATACTTAACTTTGTCAACACTAACTTGCCACCCAAAGTCCACATGACCTGCCTTTGATCGACGAAGCCAACACTCGTTGTGACTTCGAACCCGACCAAAGTGAATTGCTGGACCGTCGGACATGAGACTAAAGGAAACCCAACACTGTCACCACCCTAATGTCAACACTGTCAATCCACTGATGCTCCAAACACCATCGCCTCCGACCCGAAACCAGATAGGAACGACCCACTAGAAGGCCAAGGATGATTGTCTATGCCATGGCTAGATATTTTCGCCATCGCAGCTGACCCAACTCCAGAACAGGAACGATCCTCTAGAAGGCCAAAAGGAAGATTGTCTCTGCCACAACTTACAGTGCGCCCGACCCAGCAATTAATACCTAACACAACTAGAACACTTGCCAATACCACAAACCAAAACCCAAAACCCTAAGTCCTAACCCAAGTTGGTAGGGATTTTTTTGGCTTAAAGCCAATTCTAATTAAAAAAGCAAAGAACATAAATATAAATTAATATAGTTTGGGCCCAAAGCATATGCCCAGGCCCACAAAGTTCTTAACCAAGCCCATGTCTAGATCTGCAGCCACCGCACCAGTTGCTCCCTCGGAATCCCGCTGCCCGCCTTCCGCCATCCACACCCCTACCTCTGCTTTCCACAATCTGTGCCAACCAACCCAGCACTAGACAGACCAAACACAGCACCGGCGCTTCACCGTGACCTACAACCAGGCCAAACCAACGACTAATCGTATCCAAATCCGCTTTCCACCCAATCCGGCCGCCCAGATCTATCCCCACTGACATGACCCCGAGGCGGAGGTCTACCAGATCTCACCTTGAAGACCACGACCGCAGCTGCAAACCATTGAATCCCCACCGGCCTTCCTATCCATAGCGTCCGGAACTCAGCAAACCAACACTTGATCCCGGCAACATTCGATCTCCACACTGACTGGGCATACTAGAGGACCATCGATCGACCCTTCCACCTTGAACAGCCCGTCCGATGACACCGCCACGAGGGCGTGTCGTGGGACAAGCCATGATGGCACAGTGGAGAGAGCCAAGCCCGTTAGGGTTTTTTCTATTGCAGAGAGACAAGTTGGAGAGAATAGTCGTAAGAGAAGAAAATTTACTATGAATTTATAATTCTTACTAGGGACACGGAAAAAATTACCCAAGTAATTGGTTAAATCTTTTAATATTCTTCATATTTGGGCTGCCCATTTGGCTGACTAGAATAGTAAATTCACCAGATAGGTCAATAGGTCAGGGTACTGCGTTAGTACACTATTCACTACCACTGGATATCTGTTTCCACCTGTTATGTATGGGTCACTAAGTCAGTTATTGTTTATTGAATATTCTATTAATTTATTTAGTGTAAATGAGAAATATATATTGTAAATAAATAGTAGTGATAATATTTTGGAAACGTAACCAACAAAATCATCAAACATTTAAGTTGAATACGAGTAGGCTCGGAAGAAAGGCTTTTTTTTTTTTTTTTTTTTGGTAGACAAACTTTTTAGGTGTGAGAGGTCAAAAAGAAGTTAGCTATTTATAGAAAAAAATTTACAATTTTTTAGAAATTTTTTGTTACCCTTATACCATATACATAATTATTACCATTGCATCTAATCTTTAACTAAAACTAACGGTCCAAATTTCATGACTACCAGGCAGCTCGCCCGCACGATGCTACTAGTTTGTGAATTTTTTTTTTCCCCTGAATTTTATATGCAATAGAGTAGCAAAGAAATATTAACCGAATATGTTATCTTTTTACATATTATAAAAGCTGGTTCACAAACTCCTTCATCAACTCGTCCAAACTTGAGACTATTCAGCCTACATAAAAGAAGATGATTGATAAAGAAACTGATGAGGTATGTTCATTGGTTAAAACTGGTAACTTTGGAAGTAAGTTGCCCTTTCGCATCTCTGCTAGTCCTACATTTCTCATTGATGAAATTTATAAAATCTTCTAAATCTCAGTCTCCACCATACTCTTCACCATCCATTTATTTATCCTTCCATATATCTCATGTTTCTTCTTAACATATTTCCATATCATAATTGTCATTAATGTCAAAGCCGTACAAATGTGCCAAAATACAATAAACTCACTTCTCAGCCACCATTAGTGCTAAGATCACTCCAACTGCTCCTCCAGAGAAGGAGGCTAATATGGGATCAACTTCACTGCAATTTGACAGAAAAGCAAGTCAATCAATGAAACTGGAAAAGACAGTAGAATTAACATCATTAGGTTCATATCCACATATGTAACATGGTCAGTTTCCTAATGTGTGAAACCTGAGAATCTTAACCCAACTGAGGATACTAAAATGAGAATAAAGTTGAACTGAAAAATAAGCATACTTGATAGGCAAGGGGGTGTGCATTAGTTATATATCTCTTATGTAATTCTTCCATTATCAAACTCTATACATTTCTGATTCCTCCATTTCTGCCCTGTACAGATCGCCCTCATCTTCCATATATGCAAGTTGAATTAGATATATGCAAGAGAATACTTCTTTGTGGCTAAAAATTCCAGCAGGAGCAGCTTATAGAAAATCTGATTAACCAGTTTAGTTTGTGTTGATGTGTGATGGTAGATACCTTTGTGACAAAAATGCCATCCTTAGTGAGTCTAGGCTTGATAATTAACTCATAGGAAGATTTGGTGTAGAGTTTATAACATGGTCTTCCTTCTATTGGGCCTGAAAGATTGCCGCTGTTCACATCATAGTGATTTTCTGATTGTTCTAGCTCAGCCCTCCAAAACACCTCAAGAATTAGTAACAATAACATTACCACATTAGTGAATTCGAGATTAGTATATATGTATGTACTATATTGACAAAGAAAACCTGGCATCATTAATGATGAGCGTGAGTCTTGCATCACAAATAGCTTCTCTATTTACATCCAAACATGATTTGCAGAACTCCACCACTTCCAGCATTGCTGCGGGATTTTTGGTAACAATTTTGAATGTAAGGCTTGTTGATGAGTTCATTCATCTAGTTGAAGCATGGCAAAAAACTGAATGCATTCATTTGTCAAGATCAAGAGACTGGTAATAATGATAACAAAATGCATGTAGAAAACTAATGTATGGCACAGAGCTAAGAGTATATGCATACAGTTATTCTTTTTTGAAGGAAGAATATTTACAAAATGGTAAGACATATACATCAAAATATATATTACCAAATCCAAATTTTTTAGCTAGTCAATATATATAAGTAATACTTTCAGCCTCAATAAATCATCTTTGTTAACTGAAGTGGTTTCTCTACAATTTCATCTAAAATCTCTATCAATGAATCTGGTGGACTCAATCACCAATTCCCACTTAACTTGAAAATAGAGCTGCAAGGGAGATCCACACATAACTGACATAAGAGAAAGAAATTATGTCTGAATGGAAAACCAAAAAAGTAAATAATTACTACTATTGATTAATTACCTCAATCACCGAATTTGTTTCAGACTTATTCTTGACACTGGCATCTCTAATGACTAATGAGGTTAGCAGAAATATATTTGAAAGCCTAATTGCTTCTTTTTTTGACATCTCTCCATGACAGAAGCCTTCAATATATAGCTGTGCATAGAGGCTGGTGCTGAAGAAAGAAAAAGAACAAGGAATTATTTTTGTGACAAAACAGCTTATTTTCAATTATGCATGGCTTTCTTTCTAACTGAACTAACAACTAACAGAAATATACTGAAGTCCTAAGTTTCATAATTATTTTACATATTCACCTACCCGAGCATAAATCTTTCTCATAGTGAACAAGATTGAGGATGTAGAAAGTGCTTCCTGTGCTTGATAGTGAAACTTTGTCTAGAATACCGAATATATGTAAGTTAATATAAAAGAGATCAAATAAAAGTATGATTTTTCTGTGATACTACATCTGAATGACATAGTAAAAGGTAATATGGCTTATTTTGATATTGTTTCAATTTGAGGCTTGTGAAAACTGCGAGTGCAGTGGCGGTGTTGTCCTGATAGCCTCAATATCGAGACTGCATGAAATATCCTCACAGTTCATAATATTGAGTCATAAAAAGGTGTTATTCACTAATAAAAAGGATCTTATGCGTTTTTTACTCATAGAAATTTAATAAATAAAAACACACCTGATCCCAATGTGGCTCCGCCACTGTGTCTCATATTAAATCAACTTTCACAACTACTTAACAGAGTTAGATTGGTGATTTTCGAAAGCTGACTTAGCTAATATTCCAAGGCTTTAGGTTCGCAGACATTTAAACAAATTTTCAATACCAAAAAAAGGAAAAAAGAAAGAAAAACCAACCTAGGAAAATAAGCTTCCAGAATGGTGTATGATGACCTGAACTAACTGAAATTGTTCAAGCTCTGATTGATAAAACATTCAATATCAAATGACAGCTGCTACATAGATTACTAAATTTTAAGAACAATCGTCGACAAATGGTGTGTAGCTCATAGATTGGCACATCTTGCTAGAGAAAATTATTTAGATCTTTATTGGCTAGATGAAGCTCTTGTGATTATCCGAGATGCACTCTTTGAGGATTCTTGTAGGTACTAGTACTCGAGGTGTAGGTAATATGTCCCCCTTGCTATACAATACTCTTTCAATATGAATAATATTTCCGGGTGTGGGGTTGAGCCTCCTAGTTGGGCTAGGTTCCAAACCCCATTTAAAAAAAAAATTCACCGACAAATGGTCCACTCTGAAGTTCGCTACATTATCTTTCAAAAAAATCAAAACGGTACATGAAGTTATAACCCCGACCCAAAATTGGTGCATGCCGTGACATCTATTGTTAGTCAATGTGATTTTGGTCAAATTTGTAAAGACAAATCCGTTTCTTAAGGATTGATAAGAAAGAGAGAGAAAAAAAAGTAGAAGAAGGGGAACTGCTGGTTCTCTCTCACTCTCTCTCTCTTCCTCTCTCCCTCCGTCTATCACATATTTTGATGATGCTCGAACCTGCTCAATTCTCCATCACTGATCATCGCTAGAGTGCCGTTTCCCGATCCCAAATACTCGCCTGACTGTTTCTTCTCCTCCTCCTCCTCCTCACAAATTCCTTCATCATCCACCTTGGCACATTTAGGTTTTGATCTTCCTTCGATTTCATCGTTCGTCGGTGAGGGTTCAGGGCCAAACACCGCCACCGTGGACTCAAATCAATCCACAACCTTTTTAGACAAGATTTTCTCCACTAAAACCTTAACTCAAATTGGATACCAAAAATTCAAAGAGTTTCAATTTCTCAAGATTGTATTGCGTGTATGTAATTTAAGATTTTTAGTTTCAAATTTGTTTCTTTGACATGTGTATGTAGTTGAGTTTCTGGGATTGTTTGTTGAGTTGCCGCAGTCGGGTTGTTTGAGGAGGGAGGAGATTTGGAGGATGTGTGGGGCTCGTGGAAGAGGGAGTAGGCAGTGTGTGGGAGGTGGAGGAGAGAGATTTGATTGCTGCTACTTGGGATTTGGAAGAGGTTGAGGATGAGCATGAGTCTAATGAGGTTAAGGCCTTGGTGGTGTCTTCTGGGATGATGGCAGCGGTGCTGATGGTATCGTCTGTGGTTCCGGTGGTGGTTTCTCCAGCAATGGATGTGGTGGTGGTGGAGGGATCGTTAGACATTAAATTACCGGGGTAGAGAGAGAGAGAGAGAGAGAGGTGAAAATACTAAATTATTCTTTCAAAAATGAATAATTACATAAGATTAACGGTGTTATTGACACCATGTACTAAAAGTGTATAGGGTTTTAAAGTCATGTGTCATTTTAAATTTTCTAAAAGATAATGTACCAAACTTCGGAATGGATCATTTATTGGGGACTGTTCTTAAAATTTTCCCACATTGAGAAAAATACAAGATACCTTGATCAATTAGCTCAAGAACCTTAAGTTTTTCGCTAACAATTACCGATAGTGCTGAACCTCTTATCCAATCTTAGGTACACAACAAAGTCTCGGTGATAGATGGTGGTGAAACCCTAAAAATGGCTACTAATTTGGGTTCCAACCCATTTTGACTTTCACAAGGCCAAATTAATGGCCTAACATATCGAGCATTGATAGGCCAAGAAAGGGTTTACAATTTTTAGGGTCATTCCTGGTGTTCCAACAAGATGTTATATAATTACTTTGCATCCGCAAACTTCTCTTTGTATTAGCTACTATATCTCATCACACACCCTCTCTCTCTCTAGAGCTATGGAGCCAAACAGACATGAGACTAAACATATCTTGCATCCATCTTTGATATTTGTTATTCATTTTTGGGAAAACTACAAAAAAATACCCGAAATTTGGAGGTCATATCAAATAAATACCACATCTATAAAATCTTTCAAATAAATACCTGAGCTATTCTCAAACCTATAAAATCTCAATTCCGTCAGACATTCTGTTAAAAAAACTACCTACGTGGCATATTTGACCCTTTTAATTCCCATTGACTGGACCCATGGGTATTACCTAAATGCCATTTTCTTTTAATAAGTTCAATTCCACTATTGCAGCACCTCCATAACGTAATCTTGGTAGAAAATCATCAACGACCTCTACCAGTTATTCCTTCATATGTATGCTTGCCAAAAGTTTTGGCTTGTTTTATGTTTGAATTGAATTGGAAATCTTTGCAATGTCAATGATACAAGAAAGACCATCAAAGAAGGCATAATGATGACATTTAAACATATATTACTTTGATATGAATTAGGGTCACATCCTTTGTAATCTCCGAGAAATTATTACATATGGAATATGTGTCACGTGGAGGCGGGGCAGCCTAATCAAAATTCAAAAAAAAGGTAAGTGTGTTTCGAAACTATCCTTACTTATTAAAATGAAATTTCCAAAACACCCTCGTGCATGTTCATTGATTGGACAGCCCTACCAGCCACGTAGTATCTTTGTTCTACGTAAGAATCTCTTGTAATCTCCATACTTTGATGTCATGGTGAACCACCTTGGGATATAATAAACTATGCATTTGTGTGAAAGAAAAAGAGAAAACCACAGCATTCTAGGCACACACTCGGTGGGACAAACAAAATCCTCATCCTCTGCTACAACATAACCCCCCCAGTTGCTAAATTTAAAAATTACATTACTTGGAACCAAAATTAGAACCAGAACCAAAGAGCCATAGAAGACAGAGACGTAGTGAAAAATATATAGTTGTTCTAAAAGAACAAGACAACAATAAAAACATCATCTTTTCCAGAAGTTATAGAGCTCGCAGTCAAAATCAACCTCACATTCTCTATTTGTTCCCTCAAAAGCTGAATTGCATAACTTTATGTAGTTTTGGTTGCTAAAGTATATTTGGCATATAGGTCAATCTGACTTGGTATTAACCACTGGTCTTGGCCAACGAAACCATATGTACATACTGTCTTGCAAAGACCATTGGAGAAGATAAGGAGATGCGTTTGAATTCTAAGGAAAGAGTTCAATTCTATGGTGATTTCGAGTTTGATGGAGGTGTATTGTTTTGGGATTCATACTATATTTATTGGATTCAATAATTTATACCGAGAACGGATTGAAAGAAAAGGGAATTCAGGTAATACCCTCGTCATTGGGTCCAGTCAATAGGAATTGAAATGGTCAAACATGTCAGGTAAGCAGTTTTTGGTTTTTCTAACAGAATGTCTAATGGAATTGAGATTTTGCAGGTTTAAGAATAGCTCAGGTATTTATTTGAAATGATCTCCAAAGTTTGGGTATTTTTTTTGTAGTTTTTCCTTCATTTTTTATTGTGCAATTTGAACAATCAAGGTAAGTAAACCCCGTTTTGCCAATAGTTAGATCTCTCTGCCATTTGTTTTTGTACTTAGT
Source organism: Rosa persica (assembly GCA_025331145.1). NCBI lineage: Eukaryota > Viridiplantae > Streptophyta > Magnoliopsida > Rosales > Rosaceae > Rosa > Rosa persica. The sequence goes on along the minus strand of WFKR01000007.1, from coordinate 32,147,911 downwards.
TGTGAATTTGTGAACTCTAAACCTTTTCATGACTTTACTGCTTTGAACTGGTGAATTGTTTTGAACTTGTGATTCGTGAACTCTAAACAACTTGTGTTCTAAAACTGAGCCTAGGTAGCGGCTAGGCGTTGGGTGGTGATGGTTTGTTAAGATTAACATCAAATCAGACCAATAAACCGGAAGACATTTTGAGTGGGCGCTACGTGGTGTGGAGCCTAAGCGCTCTGGGCATGTTCGGCTTAGAAGGATTTTTTTATATTTTTAATATTAATATTATTATTATTATTATTTTCTAAAAAGGTTTTGAACTTTAAGGTCAAAAATCTATCTCAAAAGAGGTTCTACCGTTTAATGTCCAAAACCCTATTTCAGAAGAAATTTGCCGTTCTGAGAGAATCTCTGACTCTCTCCTTCCTTAGCCTCGCACTCAACAGTCACCACTGAGGCCACTGCAGCTCAGGCGCCCATTTCTTAGACCTCTCTTCCTCTCTCTCGACGATCCAGTGACTCAAGTCTTCAGCCTCCCTCCCTCCCCTCTCTCTCCTCGTAAGCTTTTCTTTGCCTCTCTTAAGGTTTATGTATTGATTTGGTTACAGTAGCTGGTCATATAAATTAGAATTTCAAAATTTTAGTTACGGGTAAAGTGGAATATCAAAAAAAATATCGCTTGTTTGAATTGTAACTTTGCTTAAGGAAACTCCAAAACAGATTCTACCAATTAGAATACTTTCATGTATGTATGCTTGCTATTCAAGTTTTAAGAGTCTTTAGCTTAATATCCCACAATTTCATTGCTTGCATAGATTTCCTTGAATTTGGACTCTGTTTCCATATCTTTCATTTTGTATTGTAATCACGACTAACTAGCACTTTTGGTGCAAATTATAAGAATAACAAGATCAACTAGTTGCAAAATAATTTTTTTATTATTAATTTTTTATGGTTGGCATCGATCTTTGTTATGATTCATTATGCTTGCAAGGAGAGAAGCTTTTATTGTGTTCATTGATTAAAAACTATAAAAACCACATGCAACATTGAAGATCACCAGCTCTGCGCATGCTAATAAAGTTTCTAAAGTTAGCGATCAGCGAATAATTTTACTAGTTTTTATCCACATGCAATATTGAAGTTGAACATTGTTATTTGCGACGGCATAATTGTTGTCGCCAAAATTCATGCGGCAGCATAATTCCTGTAGCAAATACAATGGAGAAGTCCTCAACGACAACGGCCACTTTGCGAAGGCAAATTGACTTTGTATATATAGGATATAATAAAATACTAGAACACAAACTGTTCATTGTTAGAGTAAAGGTGAGAGCAATGGGTAAATTATAGAAGCTTATGTGCGACAGACAGTTTTTATGGTGGCTAATTAGCAAAAACTCCAATTGGATTCAGTACATTTAACGTCAACAGTGAATTCGTAGGTGAAAAGCTAATACACATTGTAATCCGTGCCTAATAGACTCAATGGCCACAAATTATTGGATGTGGATAAACATCAAATTTCTAGTGGTGTTGAAAACATTGTCTATTAGAAGAGTGAATGAAAACATCTTTTATGACTTGTAAAAGAGTCTTTTATGTCATGTAAAGTGGTATTTTATGTTACACAAAAGATTATT